>JANFCV010000025.1:1200000-1800000 GCA_024500475.1 Phthorimaea operculella | reverse complement strand
CAATCGTGAGATAGTATTTTGGAGCTCAGGGGTTAGTTTTGAATCACCACCCATAGTTGACACTTGTGTTTTCAGGTTCATATTTTCTTCTTCGAGAGTTTTCATTTTGTTTGCAAGGCGATCCAAACCATTTTCAAGGGCGGTTACTTTATGTCGTAGAAAATCAGTAGTTTCAGTAAATTCGGATCCCACCCAAAACATAAATGTGAAAGGCTGCCAAGTTCGATAATATTGGAATGCTTCGCCTATAAAAGAAGTGAGATCTAAATAAGTACCAAGTTCCATACACAGACCTCAGTTAAAATAGTTACAGGAATGCACACTTGATTTTTCGCAGTTTGGAAATAAGAATCTACTTTCCAAACTGCGGAAAATCAAGTGTGCATTCCTGTAACTATTTTTAACTGAGGTCTGTGTATGGAACCAATATTATCGAACTTGGCAGCCTTTCACATTTATGTTTTGGGTGGGATTTCATTTATTTTTGTAAGGTTTATTTTCTTTTTTTCTTATGATTAGGTAAGGAAATATCTCATTTATACTTTACTTTGACTAAATACAAACCTTCGTAACGAATTTTAGGTCGGTACGACGATTGGAAGATATAGATACATTTTTTGTTTTAGTTCCTTAGGGGTATGAATTTACACCTTCATTATTTTTAAAACCGACTCACACTTGGCCATTTTCAGATTTTTTCCTTTACCTTGACCTAAAGACCTACCTCCATGCCAAATTTCAAGTCAATACGACCATTGGAAGTGGTCTAGGTTTTTGATGAGTGAGTCAGTCAGTGAGTGTATAGTAAAAATAGCGATTTTCTGACGTCAATATCTCAAGACCTACAATAGGTACATTAATGAAATTTTGTATTTTAGATAAGTAAATCGATCTCAACAGATACTAGAAATTTCATATGCGTAGATAAAATAGATTTTGAGTTATAGGTGGGTCGAACTTGGCCCGAAATGGTTCGTGTAATATAACCCACGGCCGGTGTGTCGCTTTTTTTGCTCGAACTTGGCGGACACACTGCCGTGTGTCTAGATTTCAATACAGTGACGGCGGCGTTTATCTCTCGTTTAACTTGAGACATTATATCCGTTTTGGTATCATCAAGCTTCTGCAAAATATCGGCTTTGTTCAGCTCCAGTTCCTTAAGAATTTTCCTAAACTGCTCAGAAGATAATGTTATTGGAGTCGCAAGATTTTGCATACCCGTACGCTCGAGCATAGATTGCTCCGCTACGTGCGATTTGTTTACGCCCGCTTCCCAGGACATGTTTAATGTACCATCAAGAGTTTCGTTAGGTTCGCTTTGCCTAGCGGTCCGTTGAGTAATATTAGAGCAACTTTGACAAGTCCAAGACTTTTTCAGATGATCTTCATTTTCTCGGTAGAAAGCATTTGTCCATTTTAGGCAGTGAATATGGTAACATTGTTTACACAAACAGCATTCAACCGAAATATAGGACGCCTTCAAGTAAACGTTGCATTTCATGCATTTTTCGTTTTTATCCATTTTATATTGCGGCTAGCAGCGCGGGCCGGCAGGCGGAATATCGTAGCACTCGTAGCAGGTTTCAAGGCTTGTCGTAGAGTAATCGTAGCGTAGTCGTAGCACACTGCTGCGGCGCGCGGGTGGGGCGCGCTGGCTAGCAACCGGTAGTTGATCGGGTCACCTCGGTCGGTGTCACTCGGTAAGGTCCGGAAGCAGCGGCGGCGGCTACTCGTGGTATGCGGGCTCGCGCTCGATGATCGATCACCAAAGGTCAAAGTCCAATAGCGATTATTCGACTTGTTTTTGTGGGAAATATGCGTAGTTTAATCAGAACAAGTAGTGAGACTTCGCACAAAATACACTTCCCATCAGAAAAATCGAAACACCTCGGTTTTCTTGTTTTTGGCCGAATTAAACACCAAAAAGTATTGTTTGCATTAAAAAAATTATATGACTGTGTAGCTGGCAGTTTTGTCTTTTCAGTTTGTATAAAAAAATTCAAAATTCAAAATTGGAACCCCACCTGTTTGTTCTGTAAATGAGATGACTGACTGAGACACGTTTGCAGTTTGCGTCTTTTAACGATTCATAACATTTTCAACATTAAAATTTTGAGCTTGTCTTATCTTATCTTAAAAGTTTTGTTTTTTTAATTGTTTTCTGTGACTTTGGATCGCCTGAAAAAAGTTAGATTTTATCTGAATCATGGGTATTTTTCCCGTAGAAGCCGCCCAAGTGGTGACATTGCCAAATTTTGGACTTGGTCATCGTTTTGTGGCTGAATGTTTGCATTTAAGCCTCACCTCTGTTCATAAAGCTTACAAACGCTATCAGAAGACTGTTCTGTTTACGCGACGTTCAGAATCTGTCGGAAATCGGGTCAGTTCTGACCGGCATGATCGAATTAATGTTATGAGTTCTTTGCTAAATCGACACTTTAGCGCTTTTCAGCTGCGGCAAAAGCTATCAAATGTACAAAAGGTGTCTGAAAGTGGCTCTACAATCAGAAGAAGATTACAGAAACGTAGAATGGTACCGCAAAAGCCATAAAACGAGTCCAAATCAACTGCAGACAATTAAATAGCGCGCATTAACTTTGCAAGTGAGCACCTAAATTGATCGTATACCCAGTAGATCAAATTCCTCTTTTCTGCTGAGTGTAGAATTACGCTGAATGATGACCACGGAAGCCTATGGTTTACAGAAGGGATTAAAAATGCTTTACACAATGCTGCATTGATAAAAAGGTCAGTTATGGTGACAGTTCGTGAACGGTTTGGGAAGGAATCAGCGCCGACGGCATGACAGATTTTGTCTTCGTGTCTGCAATTGATTTGGGCCCGTTTCTGGCTAATGCGGTACCAGTCTACGTTCTTTAACCTTCTTTTGATTGTAGGGCCACTTTCAGACACCTTTTGTACATTTGATAGCTTTTGCCGCAGTTGAAAAGTGCTAAGGCTTCGATTTTGCAAAGAACTCATAACATTAATTCGATCATGTCGGTCAGAACTGACCCAATTTCCGACAGATTCTGAACTTCGCGTAAACAGACCAGTCTTCTGATAGCGTTTGTAAGCTTTATGAATAGAGGTGAGGCTTAAATGCAAACATTCAGCCACAAAACGATGACCAAGACCAAAATTTGGCAATGTCACCACTTGGGCGGCTTCTACGGGAAAAATACCCATGATTCAGATAAAATCTAACTTTTTTCAGGCGATCCAAAGTCACAGTAAACAATTAAAAAAACAAAACTTTTAAGATAAGATAAGACAAGCTCAAAATTTTAATGTTGAAAATGTTATGAATCGTTAAAAGACGCAAACTGCAAACGTGTCTCAGTCAGTCATCTCATTTACAGAACAAACAGGTGGGGTTCCAATTTTGAATTTTGAATTTTTTTATACACACTGAAAAGACAAAACTGCCAGCTACACAGTCATATAATTTTTTTAATGCAAACAATACTTTTTGGTGTTTAATTCGGCCAAAAACAAGAAAAACCGAGGTGTTTCGATTTTTCTGATGGGAAGTGTATCACTGGTGCACACTCTTCTCAGTCCTTGATCCGTTAAAACACAAAACTGAGCAAAGAAGTAGTTATTTTATCGTAACGTCAAGACAAAAGCTGCGAAAAAATGACGTGCACGTCTGCTCCGTATCGCTCCGTCGAGCTCACTCCGTGTCCAAAATGTTGAATTCTCTTAATGTTGAATCTGAAAATGATGACGAAATTTTTCTAAATTCCAAACACTTTTCATACGGCTGTTTCTTTTAGGTTTATACCTACCCAAAATATTGTAGGTCTTGACACTCATGACAATTTGCGGTGCCTCTACGGGGTGCCATATGCTGAACTCTGTGATAATTTTAAGATCTCATGTAACCATATGGCAATGCAAATAAAAACTGATAACTGATAACTGATAACAATAAACACGAAGTTTGTTCTAACCTTGACTATAGATGGAGGCCCGCAGTTTATAAATAACTTGCGCAGGTACAAGTCACTTGTATAGTCTCTCTCTTTTTGTG
Source organism: Phthorimaea operculella (assembly GCA_024500475.1). Lineage (NCBI taxonomy): Eukaryota > Metazoa > Arthropoda > Insecta > Lepidoptera > Gelechiidae > Phthorimaea > Phthorimaea operculella. Next base: position 1,795,964 of record JANFCV010000025.1, on the reverse strand, counting down.
TGGGACACCGAGTTGTTCAACGACCCGATAAACCCTGGTGTCAGAGTTTTTCAACCGGCTACTGCAAGTAGCAGGCCTCTGACATGGTTGTGTAACGACCGCCATCATAGACAGCAACCGGGACTGACGGCTTAACGTGCCCATCCGAAGCACGGAACCATCTTACTTGCGGACAATCAGGTGGTTCAGCCTGCAATGTCCTAACCAGACTGGGAACAAATTCACAAAGTTGTTAATGATACTTATATATATCAACTTTGTGAGTGACCCCCACCGGGAATTGAACCCGGAACCTTTGCGTGGCAGACAGGCATACTAACCTCTGCGCCACATCGGCTGTCACGTCACTAGTATAGTTACAAGTCACTTGCATAGTTATAAGTCACTTGCATAGTTACAAGTCCAATGCACAGTTACAAGTCACTTGTATAGTTACAAGTCACACGTATAGTCACTTGTAACATGTAACATCTTCTAACTTGTAACTATGCAAGTGACGTGTCTGTGCAAGTGACTTGTAACTGTGCAAGTGACTTGTAACTGTGCAAGTGACTTGTAACTAACTGTGCGTGTGACTATGTAAGTAACATGTGTCTGTGCCAGTGACTTGTAATTATGCAAGTGACTTGTTATTATTTAAGTGACTTGTAACTATACAAGTAGCCTGTACCTAACTGTGCAAGTGACTTGTAACAATGGAAGTGACTTGCACAGTTACAAGTCACTTGTAATCATGGCATCCCTAAAGGGCAAATTTTTTTAAATCTAAAATTTTAAGGCAACGGTGGGTTTCGGCATTTTTCCGAAGCCGATACCGGCCCGGCAGCTGTCCCGGATGTCGGTATCATCAGCTGTCCCGGGTGCCGGTATCGGCAGCTGTTCCGGGTGCGGGTGCCGGTACCGGCAGCGGAGGCACAGCCTTTAAAAACCGTCCCTTTTTATCAAATCCGCCCCTTTTGAAAGGTCAATAAAACCGTCCTAAATAGGCGGAGGAGACTGGCAACACACTGGTCAAATACTATAGACGTGCTCGCATTTCAGTGATTTATTTTGTTTTAAACCAACAATTTGTGATAAACAGGTGCTATTTGTTAAGTTAAAATGACTTTGAACCCTTTAAATGGTAAGTCCAGGTCAAACAGTATGATTTTCTCACTTATTCTTAGTCATAACCTCTTCGTGTTAGTTTATTACAAATTCAACAATATTTCGCTATAAAGTTACAAATTTTAGTGTCTCAGATAGACATCTTAAAGTTATGCCCACACACTGTCTACCAATGAAAAGCAGTCTAAAACTTACTACTTAACTAAAACCAGGCTTCATTGGGTTGTTAGACAACTCAATGTCCACACAAGAGGAGAAAGAGAGAGAGAGAGAATTATAATATAACCAAGAAAATATAACCATAGACTTATATATATAAACTAGCGTTTATAGACCAACTGACAGCTCGATTTCGCGTGACCAATTTTGGTTTTGGCGCGTTTATCTCAGCTAGTGATGTACATTATTCAATCTCGAGGGTTATCGATAATTTCAACTAAAAAGTTGTATGAAGATTTCAACTTTATTTATTTGTTAAATTGAAATGTCGACATAATGCTTTCTTTGCTGCGGCGGGACGTTTCCTTTTTTACAGTCAGCTTATTTCCCTTCGTAGGTTTCCTACGTAGGTTTCTTTAAAGAAATATCTGAGAAGGTTGTTCGTAAGAATCCTGGTCAATAGGCGCTATCTTCACATATAAGACGTGCGAAACGAGAAATAGAATGACATCTGTCAGACAAGTGGTTGCCGGTGGTCATCGATGCAATGCGTGTCTTACATATGTAGACGGCGTCTCTTCTGTTTCATAATGTTATATGGAAACGGTTTCGAGCGTTGCGATCTCTCACGTCTCACATGCTATGTCTAATGTCTTACGTCTCATGTGCGAAGATAGGTTTAAAATTAAATAAATATTAAAATAAAATATCCAACTTTTGAAAAGATTTTATTTGAAATCTTTGGTCACTGACATTTAAACAGCACTAATTTGTTCAATTGCTTCCTTACAGCTTTTTATTTTTCAATTTATATACTGGGTGTTACAAAACAACCAATAAAGCTGAGAGGAGGTCAAGGTACTCATGAAACTGAACAACTTTCTCCATGGAACATGGGTCGAAATATGAAATAAAAATTTGGACTTCCCATACAAAATGAACTCACTATGTATGGGAGATTTATTGGTTGTTTTGTAACACGTTGTATTTATTCTACAAGCTTTTCTACTTTTGGTGATAAACGAACACTGCACAAACACATCTTTCTTCATCCTTTAATGTTGAGACGTAGATGAACTATGTCACGGTTTACGTACGATGATGCGAATCTCTCGTTAATACGACGCTGAAAATAATATTCATAAGTATTTAGTATGAGTCACCGAGTCGATTTCTAATAACTGGATCTAAAGTGAATCTGTTGGACGTAGTTGCAAAGAATGTTACATGTATTTGTAAAAATTTTATGTCAGAATTGTTCAAGTAGGTACCTAGGTATCTAGCGAATCATTAAAATTTACATATTTTTTTGTTGTTATATCATTCAAAGTATGTAAGATACCTGTAGGTAACTATCGATAACTATGTCGATAAATTGGAGTCAATCCCTGGCCTAAATGCGAAATTATTTTATCCCCAAATATAATGAAAATTACTTATTATTACACTTTTACATATCGAAAATACGAAAGGAAATATAAGGATTTGCGAACGTTATTATTTTACTTACAAAAAAAGGCACATTTAAACAAAAAAATCACGTGTAATCCCAGTGACGACTTCCGGAGAATTTATCTGTGAAATTAGCACCCTGAATACATAAGTATTGTTGCACACTAATAAAATTATAAAAATAAATCGGGATTCTGAAAAAAACACCAAAATAATGTACAGGTAAAAACCAGCGGGTTGAATTAGGACGATCTGTCATACAAAACAGGTCACAGTGACATAAGGTTCGCTATTCTTTTCTATCTTACTGAGTTTCCATAAATCATTTTCTTCTCTTTTGCACACTATGTTCGTCTATCGTTTCTATGTCTATGAATATAACACAAGCTCTTATATCATTGTCTTTATTCATTTTAGAGCTAAAACGGCGATTAGAAGATGACAGCACTCCTATCCCGAAGCGGCTATGCTTGGCCAAGAATGTGGTGCTCTCACACCACTTCCCAACAGCTCCTAAGGAGACCATAGTGGCAACATGGCTTGAAGGTTTAGTTCAAAATAACAGACTTGATGGGGACGAGCTCAGGAAAGTTTTAGAGTGGACTACTGTTGAAGATTTGACCAGTGATTTGAAGAGTAGGTTAATACAGGTAATATTTCTAAATTCAGTATTTTTAAATTCAATTGCTAATTGTAATGCAAAAATACACTACAGTGGAGTAACATGGTAAGACTTGATAAAAATAAATAATTGGTAAAATGGGCTATCTTCTGAAACCCATCATCTACTTCATCATCATTATTATCTGCCTGCCCTTATTATTATTATGTTTTATCAGGCAGGCAGTTGCAACAACTGATGGAGCCTGTATCCCACGTGTGCGTTACGCCAGCCAGAAATTGTCGAAAAAAATTTTTTTTTCTCAGCCAATAATTAGTTCTCCAGCTTCTTCAATTGTTCTGCTGATTTTTAAATTTGTATCTCTTAAGGTTTTTTAGTTATTTGACAAAAACAGATTCGGCTGGCGTAACGTTACCCCAGCCAGATGTTTTCATAATTAAAGGGTTTATTGAAATAAATTTTAGGTAGATAATTAGTTCGCTATTAGTACTAAATTTTGCAGCAAAAATTGAATTTGTATCGTTTATGGTTCCGAAGATATTCAGGATCCCGCTGGGGTAACGTTTACGTGTTTGCTGTAACTCCGAAACGGTTTAGCGTATATCTATTTATTTTTGTACACAACTGCTATGAATTAGTTGTAATTTGTTTGCTAATAAATGAAATCAAAATAATTAACCGTTAAGAAGAATTTTAATAATCTAAAAAAACACTAAAATGGGTCCTAGCTCTTTTAATATGAGCTCTAAAGAGTTACTTGAAACGTCATTTTGTAGCTTATAACTGCCTTTAAATGTATATAAAGTTTCACTAAAATCCTGTTAGTATTTATTCAGTTATAATGGTTTTTAATTCAGTTCTTGCAACGATGCGCTCCGGAGAGTTTTAGTCACCATTTTACCGAGCTTCTTGTGGTTTTCATAATAAAATATGATATCAACAATTAGTATTGTAGTTCAATATTCCACATGTAAAATTTCAGCGTATTATATTAAGTAATTACAGAAATAATTAAAAAAACACATTATTGAGTGCACGACCATGGCAACCCGACCAAGTATAGATGGTAACCAAAAAGCGGCCACGTAGTACATTAAGCGTACCTTTTGTATTTAATAGGATATTTTCAAACGTAAAGTACAGTGACGTAAAGAAACGAAAAAAAACAATATCATGTCAATTTGTAATTTTTTATTTAGAGGTTCTCAAGGTATCAAGTCTTATAATCTTACAAAGAAAAATCGGTCAAGTGCGAGTCAAACATTTAATTAAGGTAAGTAAACATTTTTCTTATAGCAACATTCGCGCAACATAAATATTAAATTATTGACTGCCGTTATAAGAGCGCTGACATAAATATTAATCATTGACTGTCGTTACAATGATGTCGTCTCACGATGCATACATAACTGTGCAGAGTCAGGCCTGGTGCACTCCGCGGCGTAGGTATAAAGTTACAAGTACAAGCGGCGGCCACCGCGAAGGGGCTAATCAAATGGTTGCCGCGCGCCGCTCGCTCCGCACGCGCTCCGATGACGTTCGCATTACTTCATGAGATAATCACCTGCCTGCCTCATTCGTAAGTTTTGTATAATAATGCAATTTTACAATTTTTTTAATATTTGTGCTTTGATTTTCACAAAACATTTTATTTATGTTTTACTTAGGTGTAGAAATGTACCCCAGTACACTTTTCGTAGGTACCTACTTTCATCTAAATCTCGAAATTTGCATCCCTACCAAGCGCGCCGGCTGTGACCTTCAGAGGCGGTCTGCGGTAGATGAACTCTTGTGCGCAGCCATTCGCCTCATTTTCGCTTGCGCGTGCAATGAGTAGGCTAATTTAAAAGTAGGCATCCAAAGCCGGCGCGAGGGAAATTGTACTTTACACGTGGTACTTTATTATCGCGCGTAAAGGTTTTTTTTTTTTTTTATTTTTTAGATACTTTATTTACAGAAACTTAAACTAGTAGGCACTATCATATTTACAAGAAAAGGATATATACAATTTAACAATTTAACCTAATTATAATTACATGAACAATAAAACTAATTATATTTGTTGAATTGCTATGGCGGAGTGCGTCTTCTGTACCTGTACTATTATGTATTCTGTGGCAGAGTTCAGAACACCAACACAAATGCAGCGCGAAGTAAGTAAGTACCGAGTCTTCCATCTCTATCTAAATTACTTCAAAACTGCAACGGGATCGTGTTTGTATTATGTAACTAAATGTTTTAAATGTCAAAGGCAAATTACTTACGGCAATATTTTTCAAATAAATATTAATGTACTTACGTTTTGGACCTAATCAGTTAATCACACCAGCTAAAATAAGAAAGGTAATGAATTAAACAGTTTTGGAAAACATAATTTAATCCATTCAATGATAATTAATATACTATACTAAAGGCTCAAAAGTTCAATTTTGTACGCGACTGTATCGAACATGTAGCATTATTATGCTACACATTTCAAAGGGTAAGCATAATGTATTACGCGGCCGCTTTTTTGTTACCATCCATACTTGGTAGGTTTGCCGTGGTCGTGCACTCATTAATGTGTTTTTTTAATTATCTCTGTAATTACTAAATGTATTACGCTGAAATTTTACAGGTGGAATATTGAACTACAATACTAATTGTTGATATCATATTTTATTATGAAAACCACAAGAAGCTCGGTAAAATGGTGACTAAAAATCTCCGGAGCGCATCGTTGCAAGAACTGAATTAAAAACCATTATAACTGAATAAATACTAACAGGATTTTAGTGAAACTTTATATACATTTAAAGGCAGTTATAAGCTACAAAATGACGTTTCAAGTAACTCTTTAGAGCTCATATTAAAAGAGCTAGGACCCATTATAGTGTTTTTTTAAATTATTTAAATTTTTCTTAACGGTTAATTATTTTGATTTCATTTATTAGCAAACAAATTACAACTAATTCATAGCAGTTGTGTACAAAAATAAATAGATATACGCTAAACCGTTTCGGAGATACAGCAAACACGTAAACGTTACCCCAGCGGGATCCTGAATATCTTCGGAACCATAAACGATACAAATTCAATTTTTGCGGCAACATTTAGTACTAATAGAGAACTAATTATCTACCTAAAATTTATTTCAATAAACCCTTTAATTATCAAAACATCTGGCTGGGGTAACGTTACGCCAGCCGAATCTGTTTTTGTCAAATAATTAAAAAACCTTAAGAGATACAAATTTAAAAATCAGCAGAACAATTGAAGAAGCAGGAGAACTAATTATTGGCAGAGAAAAAAAAATTTTTTTCGACAATTTCTGGCTGGCGTAACGCACACGTATCCCACTGTCCATAGATCACTTAGTCTCTTTCGATTTTATATTTTTTAAATGTTCATCTAGTTTGTTTTTAAACATGTTTGTGTTCTGTGCCGATATATGACGTCTTGAGGCAACTTGTTCCAGTTTGCGACTACTCTATTAGCAAGAAAGTTTTTGTGCGGATTGTTGTGAGAGAAACGAGTTTTTAACTTTAGACTGTGCCCTCGCAGACGGGTGTTTTGGTCATGATTGAAAAGGCATCAAAATCTTTGAGGTCGTAGTGCCCGTGTAGGATCTTGTAGGTCTCTATCAGATCTCCGCGCTCTCTTCTGGCTTGTAGAGTACTAAGTTTCAGCGACTCCAAACGCTGTTCATAAGTTAGGTTCTTCAACTGCCTGGGTACTTTAGTGAAGCTGCGCTGTACCTTTTCTATTACGTCTATGTCCTTAACAAAGTATGGACTCCACACTTGAAATGCATACTCTAAAATTGGTCTGATATATGTTTTTAGAATTTTTAATATCATGTCTGGCGTTAGTATTCCAAATGCTTTTCGTATCAGGTATATGAAACTCTTGGCTTTCTTGGTTATAGTTGTGATATGTTCCTCCCACTTTAGGTTTTCTGTTATGGATACTCCTAAATCAATTTGTGTCTTCTTTTCTTTAAGCTAGACACCGTTCAGTTCGTATGGAAAACGAGGATTTTGAGTTCCTATGTGAAGGACAGTGCATTTTTCTGCGTTAAGATTGATAAGCCATTCCTTGGACCAGTTCGCAATGGTGTCTAAGTCTGATTGTAGCTTGGCGTAATCCACAAGCGGGTTAGCAAATATTTTAGTATCATCCGCAAATATGCTGACATTGCACTTCATGGTTCCTGGTAAGTCGAAGGTGTAGATAATGTACAGAACAGGGCCGAGAACGGAACCCTGGGGTACTCCACTATCTATTTTTCGCTGACAGGATAATGTGTCACCCACTCTTACGCGAAAGGTTCTTTCACGCAGGAACGCCTCAATCCACTGCAGCAGTTTACCTCGTATGCCAATGTGATTTAGTTTCATAAGCAGTCTTGTTGTTGGCACTTTGTCAAACGCTTTTTCATAGTCGAGGTAAACTACATCAACTGGTTCTCTATTATTAAATTTGGAAGTCCAAGAAGATAGGCACAACAGCAAGTTTGAGACCGTGGAGCGATGGGGGCAAAAACCATGCTGCTGGTCACTGATAATTTCATGTTCAGCTAGGAAGTGTCTTATGTGGCCAACTATAATCTTCTCCATCGCTTTGCATATAACACTAGTCAAGCTTATAGGTCTGTAGTTTGACGGCTCCATCTTATTGCCTTTTTAAAATATTGGTGTCACAATCGCTGTTCTCCACATTTCAGGTAGTGTTCCAGTATCGTAGGATGCCTGCATGATAGTAGCTAATGAGTCTGTTAGGTCACATTTCTGCAGCAATTGCACAGGAATTTCATCAGGTCCTGAAGCAGCATCTGGTTTCATGCTTTTAATTGCTCTTTGGATCTTGTCCTTTGTGAAATTTATATCAGTAATTCTGTCCTCAATTCGAAGATTCCCATTCAAAACTGGCAACTCTCCCATTGGTTCTTTTTGAAATACACTTTCGAATTGATCTGCAAAAGCTTCTGATATGTCGGAGGGTTGAGTAAGAATCTGTCCTTGTTTGTTTCGCAACACTGTTGGTATGCTCACTTTCGATGTTATCTGTTGTCTAATATAGGAATGGAATTTTTTCGGTCCAGCATGAAGAAGATCCTTTTCATATTTCAAGCGGTTGTTTCTTCGCTGGTTTGTAAGTTTATTATTAATTTTTCTGTACTCTTTATAAATTTCGTCAAGTCCGGTTATTAAATACCTGTTCCAAAGTACAAGCTTTTGATTTATCAAATTTTGTGTTTCTTGGGATATCCATGGTTTGTTCAGTGGATTTGTAATTATTTTTGTCTGTGGTACATGAAGATTGATTGCGTGTTTAAGTACTGTGAGAAGAGTATCAAATTGCGTTTCCACACAGTTCAAACCCTGAATAGTCTGAGGTAGTGAATTATTAATTACCAAATTAATTTGGTCATAATCAGCTTTGTTGAAATTTCGCCTTAGTTTTGCTTGATTTTTGCTTTGCATTTCCAGTTGAATTGTCGAAATTAGACAAATGTGGTCGCTCTTGCCTATTGCAGCTTCATAGTTTACTTCTGCTATAAGTGACTCATCGTTAGTGAAAATCAAGTCGAGAAATGAAGGTTGGTTGCCTTGCCGGAATCTAGTCTCCTTGTCAACTAACTGTTCCAAATTATTTTCTTTGTACCAATCAACAAAGTTGGTTTCGTTTGCGTTTAGATACGTACAGTTTCGAAGTGGCCACTTAACACCTCGGTAGTTGAAATCTCCAAAAACTACAATGGATTCGGATTCTGAAGCTGAGTCAATCTGGTTAAATAACTGGTTGTCTTGGTCTACAGTAGAATCATGGCTTCTGTATATTCCACAGAGAAGAAACTTTTTATCACCAATTTGAATGTCTAGCCATAGTTTTTCATTGGCTTCATGTTTATTATTTAAATTTTTATTCAATTTTGCCGTTGTCTTATTTGAGTTTGTGACATACACCACTACACCACCACTTCGTTTGCCAAGCCGGTCATCTCTGAATACATCGTAGCCCTGTAGCCTTATCATTGAATCTGGTATTTCTGGCTTCAGCCATGTTTCTGATAATATTATTATAGTTGGATTTAGTATGTTTACTCTGGCAGTGAGAAGATCAAGCTTCGAAGTCAGCGACTGAATATTCGTATATAGAATTTTTATTTCACAGATTCCCGGTTGTGTGTTATTTTGTTTTGTTTTAGTTGGTAAGGTGGTGGTGGGATTTTGTTTGCTGGTGCTTAGTTTTTTGGGCTTTGGGCTGCAGTTTGTGCATTCACTATCGATGGATGGCCACGAATGTACCTTATAGTGAGGCCTGTCTCTCCATTATTAGTGCGCTTCTGGAGTTCTTCACGAAGATGGTTTATGTACTCACGCTGCATGGATGTCTGGTCAGATGTGACTGAAGATGGCTTACTCAGTTTTTTTCTATTTTTTAGTACTTCAAGTGCATCACTTTTAGATTTCAGTACCACTTTCAGAAGTCGCTTGGTACCTGGCTTAGGAGCTCCCAGGCGGAAAGTTTTGATTCCAGTACAGTTCACTTTATTTGAAATTTTTGTAAATAATTCTTCACAAGCTTTTCTATCATCTTCTTTCCTGACATCTGCTTCATTGCTTGCTGATTCCGATAAGTCATAGATAATGATGTTCGTAGATCTATTCTTTCTCTCCATCATCTCCTGGATTGCTGATTCGGTAGCTAACATGCTTTGACCAACACGTAACTGCTTGACTTCTTCAGTGAGTTCATTTAACTTTTTCATTATCATGGGCAGTTGGGTCATAGCGTTTACCTTATCCTAATCTATTTGGGGTTGGTGCAACATGTCTTTTTAACCGAGGAAAAAAAACGGAGGAGGTTCTCAATTCAGCCCAAACTTTTTTTTTTTATGTATGTTCACCGATTACTCAGCTCAGACGCTTGGACCGATTTGAAAAAATCTTTTTTTGTATGAAAGGGTGCACTGTACAGGTGGTCCCATAGTCATCAGGTCAGGATCTGATAGAAGAATCCATGACAATTCAATAAACTCTTCATATTATGCGACACATTTGAAGCATAAAGGCTGTGTGGTGCCGCCAGAGAAGAATAGCACCACCCCCTCTCTTACCATGGGGGTTGTAAGAGGCGGCCGAGGGATAAACCCGACCCAAATAGCCAGAGCCAACCGTATGGTGGCGGTTAATTCACCACAAGAGCATTCTCAAGGAGGGTTGACGTCTGGTAGGTGGCCGGTCATAAAATTCAGCCAAATCCTTTTGCAACACGATTTTGTGTTCAACGAAACGTGTTGCGCCGACCCTAAGTAATTGGGATAAAGGCAGGAAGATGATGATGATTTGAAGCATAATGTACTCGTTTACCTACACGACTGACGTTTCTTTGTCCGCTTGAAACTCTTTAGAAGCAGTCAATTTGCTATTTTGAAAGTAAATTAACTTGAAAAGTAGCCACTAAAAATTATGAAATAAAAACATTTTAACAAAAAATAACACCGCCGAAAACTGAAAAGCCAAAAATAATAAGTATTTTTAGGTTAGGTACTTACCCAAGACATAACTTTGGAAATATTACCTACAATATTGGAACTGAGTAATTTTGAGTCGTTGTCATGCCAATGAAGCGTGTTAATTACTAAATTTGTAAAATTTATTGACGCCGACTCAGAATTACTGAATTCCAATATTGTAGGTAATATTTCCAAAGTTATGTCTTGGGTAAGTACCTATCCTAAAAATACTTATTATTTTTGGCTTTTCAGTTTTCAGTGGTGTTATTTTTTATTATTATTTAGGGTTACTTTTTATTCTCTTCTTTTACAAGAAGGTATTACTCATTACTCGGGTCCAGAATCGAAGTTCGAATTACAAAGGTTCGAAAGGATTCAGTGCGAAAAATTTATTTTCGAATAGTAGTTCATACGAAGGTAAGTTGTGTCGATTTAACTTTGCGGCGAAACATTATGCATCGACGCTACGTTGCTCCGAATTTGTTTTTTGCCGACTCAATTCTAACCGAAATAGTAGTTTATGCAACTGCCTTATAATGCGACGCTCCCTACGTACATTATGCTAACTGAAAAATAGCTACTTTACAGGAGAGCCGAAAAACCGTAGAAGAGTCACAACTTTTTTTGTAATTTACCTACGAACTTGAAATTCATACAGTATGAACTTCAAACAATATTTTCATGAATGTCATCTTAATATTTAAATAATTTTGCTTATTTTTGGATTTTATTGTAGATAGAACATTTATAAGGTCAAGTCAGTGTTCCAACATACGCGTATACTATTCTAACTGCCATATAGCATACTATACGTGGCTTGATATAGCAGCAATTTTTTGGTTAAACTATTCTATCTACCACATAGAATAGTATTCTTTGAAATATTATCCGATTATTTTGAACATACTGTTCAATGTGCCATATAGACTCATATACCTCGGGCTCAACTCTGACATTAATTTCACATGAAAATTTAAGACTAGTTATAATAATCGGTTGTGTTACATTATTCTTTAAGTTTTTATACTTAAATATATATATTTATGAAGTGAATACGCAGAAATCTAATATTTTTTGTAAATAGAATTATATACGTTGTTACAAAAAAGTATTGATTTATGAATACTATTCTATTTTGTATCAATTTGGTACTGACTAAACATTGTCTACTATGAAACAGGTTATTTTTTATTAAACGGCTTTATTTGGGTTCACATTGGTGTCATAGTAACACCTGAGTTAATTTTACGACTGCGTCGTTCCCGGAGACTGACTGAATTAGTTATTTATTTATTTAACATAATGTTCAGCTGTACCATGGTGAACTTAACGCTATCTCCCAGTCTGGGTAGATTGTGTTCGCTTCTTTTAGGTCTTGAAGTTGGGACAATTGGGGAAACACAGCAGGTGGTCCATGGTTTGGACGGCGCCACAACCACACCTAAAATTGGCTGAAAATCCCCACTTTACTTTGTTTGCGTGGCAACTTCCAACACCATCCGGAGACGATTGAGTGACTTCCAAACTGCCCAGGGAAGGTTGCCACCAGGTGGGAGTTTTCATCTGGCGGGAGTTGGGACGCGTCAGGAGGGTACCTTCTTATTCATTGTTCCAACCTTATTACAGGTGCCCCATTTGTGTCGGAATAAGGGTCACTCATTAAGCTTTTTTGGCTCTTAGGTCGCAGTGGTGGTGAAACGTGGTTATGCAACGGGTGTCTGGGATCCTCCGTTTGTTTTACCCTCTCAACACAACAGGCAGAATATCAGCGGACGTTAGGTGGGGCTATCCCGGCTAGCGAGTACAGGTGGGAGAGTGTAGTCAGCTTGAATGTGCCCGTCACTATTCGGCAGGATTCGTTCAAGGCAACATCTACCTGGCTCGCATGTTAGGAGCGAGCCCAAACCGGACTTACGTACTCAGCAGCCGAAAAAGACAAAGCCAGACTGCTGGTGCGAAAACATGTGCTGTGCAGAGGCCGTTTGGTGGTGGTGAGTCTCTTTAGAAGGCAATTACGGGCACTTACTTTAGATTTCAACTTAGAGCCGTTTTATTTTAAAGTTAGTGTCGGTCCAAAGTGATGCCTAGATATTTAGGCGTGTTGTTATGTTGAATGGCTACACCACACCACTTGATATCAATCTCTTTGTTAAATTCTCGATTTCGGAGGTTAAACGCGCATGATTCAGTTTTGTGGTGTTTCGCCTTAAAAGGGTTTCGTGATAGTAGGTTGTTAGATTAGCTAACGCTGTCGAAAGATGTCCTTCCACGTCCTCGAAATATTTTCGCTGGCATGTCAAAGCGAGATCATTCGCGTTGATAAACCGGTTCGTTGCAGGATGGTGGGGTTGGTTATTGGTGTTATTGTTAAACAGGGTAGGTGCGAGAACACTACCCTGTGGAATACATTTTTTTGTGCTCGCCGTCTGCTCTTTTCAGAGTTCAAGCTCACATGGAACCGGCGGTTACTCAGCATTTTGCTTAGGATAACAACAAAATGTTGTTTGTGTACCTCGTCAATTTTCCGAGCTGACGCTTGTATTGACGGTGTTGTAGGCTGCACTTAGGTCGACGGATACCACCCCCGCGACCAGGTTTACCGTTAAGAAGCAGCTGGTGTGCAACCTGGTTCGCAGTAACGGGGCCAGATTGTATTGCCGGGTTAGGGTCACTAGTCAGTTTTCAAAGTATGCCCCAAGCCTTTTACTATTGTAGGACATGACCCACTGATTCGACCAGATTAACCCACTGCTCTTGGTGACCTTCAGAGATTGAAGCCTGGTATCGGCTGAATAAGTTTCTTTTTTATTGTTTCTTTTTTTGTTTTCGTCTTATTATAAGTGGGCAAATAATTAATTCTTATTATTTTACTTAGCTTTATACCGGCAAATTTGTAAACACATTTATATTACGTACAGAAAAAAAGATGGCACGCTGTGGCGGGTGCCATTTTACAAATAGATAATATTTTGGAACCAAGTCTTGACTTTGTTCTTAATTTTATTTTTTTATTTTATTTTATTTTATTTTGACAACAAACAGTCATTTTTTATATGGGTACATGTATGCTTACAACTTACAGACCTTGAGTGTCCACTATGTGGTTTTAATGTAGTAAAAATACAACTAAGGTCGAGGTGATACGAGGTGATGTATCGTAATCAAATTCACGCCAGACAATACACTTATTTTATACATAAGTCGAATCAAGTGTCCAGCCAGACGTGAACTCGACTTCACATTTTAGGTATACTTATACTTAGGGATATAAGATAAAAGTATGAAGCAACGACTATTACCTACAATATTAAAGATTTACAAACCAACCTTAAAGATGCCATCAAACAACCTATACAGAATAATATCTTACTTAACTGTAGGTATTATATTGTAATAAATATATTCAAGTAATTGCGTTACATACCTATCTATTTGAGCTAATGAATAGTACCTAAGGGTAAGTATTTGTTTTAATATTTGGTGCAAAAATCTCCACTGTACCTATGAGTTTAAAAGTGTACACATATAGGTAAGTATTTATTCTTAAAGATAGGTACCTACTTATCAAATACATACAATATTTTCAGTAATTAGGTAAAGATTTAGTTGTAGAAATTTGTAAATATAGGTTTAGGTTAAGCAAGTATTTTAGGTAAAAATATGTGCAGGTTAGGTTGTAAACAAGTATTAGGTTATACATTCTGTGAGATGTTGAATAACTTTTTTCTTAAACATATGTATGGAGTTTGAAAATAGGTCAATGCTTGATATGTTATTATTATAGCCAGCTAAACAGCGACGGAAATATGAATTACAAGTATAATTTTTAGAGAAACTTGGGAGCGCAAACAGCGTATTGGTTCTTCGCACAGATTTATAGGGGGTTCTGAATCGTAGTTGTTCTAGGAGATAGGGGGAGTCGACGAAACCAATAATGAGTTTGTAAAGAAACATGTAATCGAATTGTTGGCGTCTATGGCTTAGAGGTAGAATGTTATTAGATTTCAGAGAGGTGTTGTAGTCCTGATATTGTTCTCCCGCCCTGTAGTCCATACACCTCAGGAATTTGCGTTGAATTTTTTCAATGCGGTCTATATCACATGCATAATGCGGGTTCCAGACGACAGAGCAAAAGTCCAAAACAGAACGAACTAGACTGAAATAGAGTATTTTATATGTTATTTTCATTTTGAAAGGTTTGCATATTCTTAATATAAAGCCTAACTGTTTCAGAGATTTTTTTATTATATGTTCATAGTGAGATTTGAAAGTAAGGCCACTATCTAAAATCACACCTAGGTCTCTTACCTTATCTACCCGTGTTAGCAGTGTATTTGTTAGAGAATAATTATGTATAATAGGTTTACGTTTACGGGTATAAGAAATTACGTAACATTTATCTGGATTGAGAAATAGTTGGTTACAAGTGCAATAGCTTGCTAGAGATTGAATATCATTCTGTAGCAGATGACAGTCAGTTACATTTTTAATTATTCTAAATATTTTTGTATCATCAGCATAGATTAGTATTTCGCTATTAGCGACACATTTATCAATATCGTTCACATAGAGCGAGAAAAGCAAAGGACCCAGGTGCGAACCTTGTGGGACCCCGGAGGGTACTTTTTTGAAGTCTGAAGTATATCCTCTAATAGCCACTGCCTGTGATCTGTTGGCTATATAGGATTTAATCCAGCGAAGCAGATCGCCATGTATTCCGACCTTCCAAAGTTTTTCTATTAGCAAATCGTGATTTATTTTGTCAAATGCTTTGGAAAAGTCGGAATACACGACATCTACCTGCATGTTTTTATCCATGGCACTTAGCAGTATGTTAGTGAAGGTGAGAAGATTAGTTTCCACTGAGCGACCACTGAAAAACCCGTGTTGATTAGGAGATATGAAATTTTTAACTGTCCAAGCAATTTGTGAGGTAACGAGTTTTTCTAAAATCTTTCCAAGAACGCAGAGAGATGAGATTGGTCTGTATTGGGTGATATCATTAATTTTATCGTTTTTAGGTATTGGGGTAATTAAAGACTGTTTCCATTTTTGAGGAAAATGACCAGTTTTCAGGAAGTGGCAAAATATACGTAATAGGGTCGTTAATTCCTGGTAGCATTTTGAAATAAATAAGGGATGGATCCGTCATAGCCGTACCCTTTTTAGTGTTAATCGCTTTTAATTCCTTTTGACAATATTCTCATTTATATTAATGTGGCATAAATCTATCGGACTGTTAATAGGTGAGTTACTGTAGTCAATGACTGTATTCGTGTTTCCTGGCTGTTCAAACACAGAATGAAAATAATCATTAAATAGGTTAGTTATTTCTTTACCATCCGATGAGGTAATATCTCGGTATGTTAGTTGTTGGGGAATTCCATTACTATTTTTCATTCTGGATTTGGAATAGGTCCAGAAATATTTAGGGTTACTTCTTATCCTATCTTCCGATAACCTGGTGTAAGTTAAATAACAGGCGCCCTCGAGTTTTTCGGCTCGACTACGAAGTTGAGAGAATATTCTATAGTCCAGTGCTGACCCAAAGCGTTTCCAATTTCTATGATGTTTACGTTTTTCATTTAATAATTTAACTAACGGTCTAGTAACCCATGGTGCATAATATGTACTATTTGAGGTAATTTTACCTAGTGGGACATGTTTGTTTATTGATTCGTTCAATTTTAAATAAAAGTAATCAACCACAGATTCCAAACTGTCTCTTTGTCGAAACTCCTCGAGCCAGTCAATTTGTGACAGTTCTAATTTTATTGCATCGTAGTCAGCAAGATGAAATAGTCTTTACGAGACTCTGAATTCGGTTGTAAGGGTTTTGTGTAACTAATGGATAAATCTATATCAAGAGCCGGATGATGAGGATCTTCGATTGCCAGTGGACGAGATGAGCGGGATACAATACAGTCTACGTTTGAAAAAATTAAATCAAGAAATCTATTGTGGGTTGCGTTTGGTATAGAATTGAATTGCCGTAATTGAGTTAGGTTTATAAAGTCAGACGTTTGGCATACTAAATTATCATTGCTAGCGAGAAGATGCATAGACTTTGTATTGTTGTCGTAAGACCAACAGCCATGTGTTACATTAAAATCTCCTAATATTAAATATGAATCATCTGTGTTTTCGGTGAGGACATCGGCAAATCTATCATAAAACGATGAAAGCTTATCACTATGGTCAGATCCGTGGGAAATATAGGTACAGACGATATGAAGCATAGATGAGGGGCGGCGGGGGGGAACGAGCGAGCTGCGGCGGCGCGACGGCGATGCAGAGGTGTGCGCCGGCGGCGCAGGGGCCGCGGCCGCCGAACGTGTAGGTATGCTCACCCACAGCTCGTCGGCAGCCGCGGACGCCTGCGGCGCGGCAGCAAACTGTACGGGGCACAGCTCGCGGCGCACCGCTATCATCGCACCCCCGCCGCGGTCCTTACCCGTCGCAATTGCATTCCGGTCCTTACGGAACACTACATAATCGTCGCTGAAATATTCACTGCTATAAAAGGAGTCATTAAGCCAACTTTCGGTCACACAAATAATATCATACGAACATGTTATTACTTTTGATAGAAAATCGATTGATTTCGTGCGTAACCCCCTAACATTTTGATAGGCAATATGCAGGTTTAAGTTAGCCATCGATATATGATACAATTGGGTAATAGAGAAGTAATATTTGTTTGCGATACCAAGCTCTCTGTACGTGCATAGCAATAACTACCTACCAGATCAATCAAGCGGTCAGCTGTTGCGCACACAATAGACAAGTGTATTTCATATAGATAAGACTGAGTTAAGCGATGTGTGAGCCTTGCGGTAGAATATGCGGTGTTTTGGTAGGTAAAACTGTAGTAACTTATAGAATTAATAGCGATGGGCTGTGTAGCTGAGTATTTTAAAAACTTAGGTAGAAGCGTAAATGTATAACATAGTTGGGTGTTTCTTATATCTATGATACTAATAATGGCCATTAATAACAAAAGCAAAAGTCATTTGATTTTAGATAGGTCCTTCTCACTCGCGATGTGGATTATTTTTGAAGATTCGGTTTTTCTCAGGAATATTTTGCAGTCCTTGATCCATACGAATTGATAAGCCAGTTCCTTGCCAACTTCGCGGGTTTTCCTGTAAAGCGCCTTATTTGTTGGGGATAGGTGTTCATTGACAAATATTGGTTTGGAGGGGCCGTCGAATCCTAGGTCAGATGTTGAGAGACCACGTCTGGATTTGCAGGCGGCCAAAAACTCGTCACGACGTCTGCGCTGGGTGAATTTTATTATTATGTTAGGAAAAACAGCTGATTGACTTGATCCCTCGCTGGCGGCGGCCGGCCCTGGGTGTTTACGCACACGATGAATAAAATCGATATCTGGAGATGACAGTGCGCAACCAACTTTCACACACAAGGTATGCAAAATCGTATTAAGGTTTTCACCCTGGAAAAGGTACCCCGAAATCTCTATATTGTTTAGTCGATCGCGTTGATCCTTGGTAGTCAATTCGGCTTGTAGTTGTGTTATAGTAGATTTTAACTGGGTGACTTCTTTGGAGTGCTCGGAAAGTTTTGTTAATTGGTCATTGTGGGACCGCAGCTGACCACTTATAGTCTGTACCTCCGACTCGACTTTGGATTGCCTAGACTCGATAACAGCCACAGATGAGCCGATTGTTTTTATTGCGGACTCGAGTTGCACGAGCTGATTTTTGACTTCGTGGGTTGTCTCACTTATTTTTTTGAACTCGCTTGCTAGGTTGCTGTTGTTCTCTTGAGTAAAATGTTTCCATTTAGTGTCGAGGTCATTTCTAATTTTTTCGAAATTCCGACTCATTGTCTCCGTTTGCCGCTCGAATAAGAGAGCCAGGCGGTCTTCCTGCGATGTGAAGCGTTTATTTTTGTTTACGTTAGCCTCATCATCAGACATCAGGACAGTGCTCAGATCAGGATTTGATGGATATTTTGGTGCTGAAGAAGCGGTAGGAAGCAAATTTTGTTTGCTCAACTTGTCCATTGTCCAGCCGGCGCGGCGGCAACGGCAAAACACGTAGCAACAGCGGAAGCAGGAAAGATTGGACGTTAATCCGCAGATACGAGGGGCTAAAGTTGTATGCACTTGAAATTCACTGTTCGTACTGGTGCGAAGAGATAAGAACGTGTTCCTATCTCACGCGACAAAGAATGTTAGAATCCACTGAACACGGAAAAATCACTCCTGCGCCGTAGGTAATAGCGGCGAGAAATGCGTGAACGAAAACGTAGAAATTTGATTTAAAAGTTGTACGCGTCTAATCACCACGACCGATAACTGCGTACTGACCGATAACTGCGTACTGCTTAAGCAGTTAAGGGTTAACCGATTCCACTATTGGGCCAAGGCCTTCCTGTGGTCTACCATGTTCTATAGCTATAGTGAAATTTATTTGGTACCAACCTTGATCTGAGCAGTTTGCAATAATTGAAAATAAATAATAATTCATCATTCTTTATTAAATTTTTCATTTGTCAGTTCCAAATTCTTCAGTACGGTGTATGGTTTACAATGTATTCAATTAAATCTCATTTTATCAGCAAAACGCGATTTAGGTATACTATTCCATCTACCAGTTAGAATAGCTTCGTGACTTCATACAACAAAAGTAAACTGTTCGATCTACCAGATAGAATACTATGCGTTTCTATTATTCTATAATTTATGGCGTACACTATTCTATGTACCAGATCGAATAGTGTACATTGATTACTAATTCAGACGTTAAAACGAATACTATTCAATCTGGTAGATGGCATAGTGTACGTTGTATTAGAACAAAACTTGGGACTTAAAGGAAATTCCAGATTAATAAAGCTAAAAGAAAGTTAGTATATCTTGATTAGGTATTTACTATCATTGTGTCGTGCCCCAGCAAAAAATGTTCGTACTGCCAGATGTCGTAGTATTCGTGCGAGTTAAAAAATTTGCAAACAAGGTACACTATGATAAGCGGCAGTTCGAATACTTTTAGAAGTCTTGGTGCACTTAGAATGCAGATAGAATAGTCTGTGGCTGATTTAAAATCTAAACTACACTGAATTTAGAAAAAATTTAAATGCCAGTAGATGCGTTTTAATGTGTACATTCTAATGCACTTGCCAGTGCAGTTAGCATTTTCTTTCACTTTGACTAGTATACGTAGGGAGCGTCGAATGGGAGGCATTAGAATGTGAGTGTCTATAGCCGAGTGTGATAATAGTTTGACACAAGCATTCTAATGCCTAATTATATGCAATTGCATACACTTACACTCAAAAAAAGTATAAAAACAAACTAGGTAGGCACACTTTACCTGTGCAACGGGTATTGCAAGGTCCACTCACACTGTGATTGTACAAGGAAAGTGATTGTAAAATTCAATATGAGAACGTTCAAAACTGAACAAATTTCAAAACTAAACAACTTTTAAAACTGAACAACCTTCAAAACTGAACAACTTACAAAACCGAACAACTTTAAAAACTAAACAACTTTTAGAACAGAACAACTTTCAAAACTGAACACCTTTTAAAACTGTACAGCTCTAAAAACTAAACAACTTTAAATACTGAACAACTTATAAAACTGAACAACTTTCAAAGCTGATCAACTTTTAAAACTGAAAAACCTTAAAACTGAACAACTGTCATACATAACTAAAAAACTTTCAAAACTGAACAAATTTTAAAACTATACAGCTTTCAAAACTGAACAACTTTAGAAACTGAAGAACTTTTAAAACTTAACAACTTTTAAAACTGGAAACCCTTTAATACTGAACAATTTTTAAAACTGAACACCGTTCAAAACTGAACAACTTACAAATCTAAACAACTCACAAACCTGATCAACTTTCAAAATTGAACAAATTTTGAAACTAGACAAGTTTCAAAACTGAACAACTATCAAAACTCAAAAACCTTTAAAACTGAACATGGTTCAAAACTGAACATGGTTCAAAACTGAACAACTTACAAATCTGAACAACTTTTAAACCTGAACAACTTTCAAAATTGAACAACTTTTAAAACTGAACAAGTTTCAAAACTGAACAACTTTTAAAACTGAGCAACCTTTAAAACTTAACAACTTTTAAAAATGAACAACTTTTAAAACGGAACAATTTAGGTGTCTTATCTGTCCGTCCAAAATAAAAGTAGGTAAGTAGGTATTAAACGAAATGCGTACGTAAGATTCAAGGCCAATATTTTCATATTTTCTACCAGATTTACTCGCCTTGTATCCTAACCCACATTTGGATTGATTTATGAATACTCGGATAATTTTAAATCGTCAAAAGGCAAATTCGGAGGAACGTTTCATCGATGCATAATGTTTCGCAGCAAACTGAAATCGATAGAGCTTGAATTCGGGGGATAACTTTTCGAAAAAATATACGTTCGCAAAGAGGCATTTCGAATGTTTGTAATTCGAAATTCGATTCCGGACCCGTATTCTCTACCATACGGGCCTTAACCAAGTATGGCAGAGGGTTCTGAGCTAGAGCTGATCGTTGACGACGTCAGGAACTTTCGCGTAATACGACATGTGTTGAGCACAGTAGCTTTCTGTAAAGAGTATGTCAAGTTGGTAGGTATGTTCAAAATTTTAAGACTACTTGCAAGAGTTTTGGGTATGATTCCAGTTGACGAGAGCACGATGGGAACGATGTGCACGGTATTAGCACGCCATTGAGTTTTAATTTCTGTTGCAAGGTCCTGATATTTAGATAGTTTGTCTGAGATGGTCGTTTGGATGTTGTGTGTGTTGGGTATGGCTACGTCTATTAGGTAAACTGTTTTGGTTTGTTTGTCGTGTAAGGTAATGTCCGGTCTGTTGTAGTGTACTGTTTTGTCTGTCAGTATTGTCCTGTCCCAGTAGATTTTGTAATTAGTGTCTTCTAAAATTATTTCCGGTTTGTATTTATAATATGGTTGTTTATTGTTAGCTATGAATTTGTATTTGTGTGCGAGTTCTTGATGGATGATTGATGCCACTTGGTCATGCCTGTGCTTGTAGTCTGTCTGAACTATACTTTTACAGGAGCCAGTTATGTGCTGGATAGTTTCAGAAGCGCTACTGCAGTGTCTGCATAAGTCATTTGTCTGGTTGGGGTCTTTGAGAATGTGTTTCCTATAGTTTCGGGTGGCTATAACTTCGTCTTGTATTGCGAGCATAAATCCTTCTGTCTCGGGAAACAGTTCACCCTTCCTTAGCCATTCGTTCGACTTATCTTTATCGACGTATGCCTGGCAAAGGTGGGATCGGTGTCTCCCGTGGAGGGACTTTCCAGTCCATGTAGCGATTTTATGCTTCGCATCTGTCAGTTTTTCGTTAGGTTGTGTCTGTCTGTCGTGTAAGTTGAGTGGTGTTAATTTTATGTCAGTCTCTGTTGCGTACTTGTGAAGTGATGAATGTTCCGATTTATTATGAAAGTATTTCCGAAGTGTAGTTATTTGCTTGTTGTGTAGGTTGTTAACGTCTATGAGTCCTCTTCTTTCACTCCAAACTGCATTTGAATATCTGCAGAAAACTGTTGAGTTATATCCGCTAGTGTGTGAAGGTCAGTCTCACTGCTTGCAAATAGTTTTATGTCGTCCATGTACATAAGGTGCGATATCCTACTATTGTGTTCACTGTTTAGTTGAAAACCGACATAACTCTGATTAATCAGGTTTGACAGCGGGTTCAATGCCAAACAGAACCATAAGGGGCTGAGAGCATCGCCCTGGAAGATACCGCGTTTTATGTAAATCGGCTCAGTAGTTATAGATTCTGACGATTGGTTTATTCTTAGTGTCGTTTGCCAGTTTTGCATCGAAGCTTCTAAAAATGTGATGATTTTGGGGTCTATTTTGTAGAGACGTAATACTTCCAGTAACCATATTGTGTGGGGAACAGAGTCGAAAGCCTTACGATAATCGATGAACATGGTGTGAATGTCTTTCTTCTTCTTATATGCGTGATTCAAGGCAATCGCGTCCAGTGTTAGTTGCTCTTTACATCCCTGACTATATTTTCTACAGCCTTTCTGCTGTTCTGCAAGAATATTATTTTCAGTGACGTGTTTGTAAATGAGCTCGCTTAAGCAACCTGTCAGCATTTTGTATATAGTCTGAAGACAGGTGATTGGCCTATATTTAGCTGGATTTTGTGTATCTTGCTTGTCTTTAGGTAACATGTAAGTTATTCCCTGTGTTATGAATGTGGGTATTGTGTCAGGTGATTGAATGAAAGTGTTTAGGTGGTTATGAATGTGTGGGTGAGTTTTAGTGAATTTTTTATACCAGTAGGCATGTAAATTGTCCGACCCGGGTGCTTTCCAATTATGTGCACGTTTTAACACCTCTAGAAATGTTTCTACTGGGATAAATTCAAAATTCATTCCAGGTGTGCGTTCAGCTGCTCTACGGGCTTCATCTATCCATTCGGCGTTTTTGTTGTGTTCAACAGGTTGTTCCCATATGTTTCCCCAGAATTGTTTCAAAGTTTCGGGTGTCGGAGGTTCTACTACACTGTGAGTGTTTTCTGTCGGGATAGAGAAATTTCTATAGAAAGCTTTCTCATTATTCGTGAATTGACGGTTCTGTGATTTGCGGGCGGTACAGGCTAAATACCTTTTGAGGCGACTAGATACTATATTCAGCTTCTGTTTGAGGGTGTCTAAGAAATGGTTAACTTCCGTGTTTGGGTTTTCGTATTGAGCATGTATTTGGTACTTTATTTTTATTTCCTCTACTGATGCCACTATTCTAGAACTTCTGTTACCGTTTTTAAATTGTGTAAGGCGAGCTATGTCAGATCTTAGATTTCGAGTTTTGTCTTCTAGTCTTTTTTGCCATGAAGGCTTTGTCCTCCTGTTATTAAACCGTCTGTCAATGTCTATTTTAGCACCATTGCAAATCGCTGATGTGTATGCTGCTGCGTAAATTACAGTGTGTAGTTCGTTAAAATCTTGGTGAGTGTTAAGATAGTCCGGTAGTATTTTTAAATCTATGTATTCTACTATCAGTGCCAATTTCTTAGAGGATTTTTGTTTGGGTATGTAGGGACGTTTAGTTGGGTCAGAGTTTTTAAATTTGTCTATCGCTAATATAAACTGCTCTTTTATTTTTTCCGCGAGATCAGCGTGTAGAACGTTTGAAATAACATCGTCATTAGATGACGTTGCATTTTCTCCGATACTTGGTGTAATATTTGGGTTTTGTGAGGGTTCGGTTTCTTCGCTTTCAGCAATAGGTGTCATTGTTCTTAGTGTAAAGTCAGTAAAGTCATTGTCTGGGGTGTTCTCTAGTGGGTTTTGTCGTTGGTCTGTTAGTAATAATTGGGTTTCTACTTCTTGTCTTATTTGTTCTATTCTGTTCTGCGGTATCATTTTGTTATTGACTATAGCTCTTCGCTGGTCTGATAATCTCTGCTCCGAAACGTGGTGGAGTTGTGGATGTTTTTCTATAAATTTTGTGTGTAGTCTTTTTCTGTTGGCAGTCATGTCAGTCTCAATGTGTGTTACTTCAAAGTAAGTTCGTATGATAGATTCATTCAAGTCGTTAGACCATCGCATTCGGGTACCTGAATTTTGAGTGAGATTGAGTTGGCTAGGTGTTCCGTTTTCGCTTTCTAAGAGACACGTGGCTTCAGCTCTGATAGCATCAATTTTTGATTGGGGGAGTAGTTTGTTGTTAATTATGGCCCTACGTTGGTCGCCAACTCTCTGCTTGGAGACATCCATTTCAGGGAATGCCTCCGTAAATTTTTGGTGGAGTGAATCAAGGTATGACCGGGTATTTGATTCATTTTTAGTTAAAATAAGGTAGTTGCGCCAAATAAATTCGTTCATTTCTGAACTCCATCTTTTTCTTGCGCTAGTTATGCCAAGAGTGGGTACAGTGATAGCGGCGAATGCCTGCTGTACAACATCTTCTGACATCGGTGATGCGGTAGTAGATCGAGATGGCATCTCGATTCGGTATGGGGATGATATGGGTGTTGAGTAAAGACTATTGGATGGTGATGATGATGGTGATTGAGGTTCGGCTGTCGTATTTTGTTCGGGGGAAACCCGCCTGTTCAGTCCCCCACCGCCAGTGGTTCGCATGCTGTGACACCCAGCACCGGCTCCAGGTGTGCCCCGGCGCCTTTTAGACTTTCTTCCATAGTACATCAAAATGAGGGATTGGGATCGTTAGTTGGGAAGGGTAGTTTGGATGAGCAAACTTTTTAAACCAGTACCATTAAAGCGGGATATACTCGAGTTAGATTGAGTTGAAATACACTGAACCTTGCTTCCCGTAAGCCCCCCCACCGCGGCAAGGTGATCCCCTGGGGGGGTTATTATTATTATTATTATTATTCTTGATACACTAGCAGAACATTGTGCTGATGCGTGTATATCACTGCACTTGAGTCAAATGTTTATCTAGTCTGTTTTTAAAAGAGTTCACTGAGGGAGCACTGATCACTGATTGCGGTAGTTTGTTCCACGAGTCCACTACACGATTTGGCAAGAAGTGGTGCCTAGGATTGCTTGCACTCGAGGAGCGTGACAGTTTTAGTGAGTGTCCTCTCAGATTCTTGTTCTGGTTAAAGACGAAGATACCATTGAGTTCTGGGACATTGTAATGATCTGTCAATATTTTGTAGGTTTCGATGAGATCTCCTCGCTGTCTTCTCTTTTCTAACGTTGTCAGTCCAAGCTGTCTGAGGCGCTCGTCGTACTCGGTGTTACGTAGGCATGTGACCATTTTGGTTGCTCTCCTCTGTACCTTCTCTAGAAGGGTAATATCTTTTTGAAAATAGGGACTCCATATTTGGAATCCGTATTCCAGTAGTGGTCGGACATATCCTTTATATATTTTTACAAAAAGATCTTTGTCTATATGGTAAAATGCCTTTCTTATGATGTAGAGAAGAGAATTGGCTCTTTTTGTTATGCTTAGTATATGTTCATCCCATTTTAAGTTATGGGTGATGGTTATGCCGAGGTCTTTTTGGTTGTTGACACTTTTCAGATGCTTGGACTCAAGAGTATAATCTTTCAAGGGGTTATTATTTCCCATATGCAAGACAGTGCATTTATCAATATTGAGTGTCATTAACCAGTCTTTGGTCCATTCAATGATGCGATCGAGATCACTTTGTATAATGGTTGTTAAAAAGTTTTTTCCTCCACTCATCAATATCTATCTACTTGTGTCTATTTTGTTCCTTTAGACGCTGAGTAACCTCAGTGACTATTTACTGAGTGCCACAATCGGTAACCCAGGGTTCTTAAATCAAAGTGAACATATGCAGAACAGACATACAGCTCTCAGATGTGGAGAGTATGTAATTTAATAATTAAATTGTATTATTTTGTGACAATTTCAGGTTCTTTCACAGTATCTGCAAAAGAATCAGATTCAAGAAGAAAATATCCACCATATTTTAACATTCCTGGACAACGACACAATATCGCAGCAGATCACTCAACAAATTGATGAGTATCTCAAAATCATTGTTACGCTTCTACAATATCTAAGAGAGCAAGACAATGCAAATGTTTCTCTAAGTCAGAAAGTTATGGCTAATATTGTAAAGTATTACAAAGTATGCAAGAGGAAGTTAGAGTTTATTATAAAACTTCTTGATGGTGAAAACTTAGAAACAATCTTTAGTTTCTTGGAAACAGATTGTCATGAAACAGTGTTACAAGTTGCCCAGAATGTACTGTTTTCATTCAATAAGAAATCTTTCTTTGTAAGTTTTCTGCAAACTTTGATAAGGAAAGATAATATTAGTGAGTTTATAGAAGAGAAAGGAGACAGTATACAATCTGTTATAAAGATCATGAGCACATTTTTCATGTTCCCTAAAGGGAGGACTGAAAAGAATCAAGAGTTTTTGTCAAATTTTATTGAAACTTTTGTTAGCTGCTTTAAGAAAGAAAGTCAGCTAGTTTTTGCCTTCTACATAATGGTTGTAAATTGTTTAAACATGGACCAAAGTTACCTCAGTCCAGCTATGAAAATGCCTCCAATAATATTTGAACAGAATGATGATAAAGTCAAAAGAAACTTATTTTTGAAAATGCTTGAAGTGTTACTTAAGTATGAAGTTGATATAGGTGTTAGACTGACTGACACTTTTGGAGAAAAGATCTCTAAAGTTGAGATTAAAAAGAACTTCCCATCTTTTCTGCAAGCTGTAATGATGGGTCAGCTGAAACTTGAAGGGAAAGTTGACAAAACTACTCTACACATAATACATGTTGCTCTGAAATTGGATCCGGTATTAATTGAGCAAAAAATTGATCAAATTTTACCTCCAATCATGTCTTCTAAGAAAAACAATTTGACAAACAAATCATATGTTGAGATGCTGAACTACCTTTTAGAAATTCTTTTCAAATTGAGTCGAGGCACAGTTTTTATCAACCAAATCTTACCACAAATAAAACTTTGCTTGGAAGCTAGCAACACAGATCAGTTTGAACTAAAACAGAAGATAAAAGAATGTGAGGACAATGGTAGTAATGTTGATAGTTTAAAAGGTAAAGTGATCACAGGGAATGACGTGTTCCCGCCGGAATGTGTGGAGATGTTTGGGAAATGGACCTCAGAGCTGATGTTTAGACAGAATAAGGAGTTACTTGTCAGTTTACAAAAAGATTTTGAAGAACATTGCTTGATGATGCTGGAAGAAGGATTTGTCAGTAAGTAGTACCTACTGTCTTATTTTTAACCTCTTCTTTTTCTTCTTTATTTGAGGTGACAAACCTGAGAATCAGCTCTATTTTATAATAAAATAGTTTTTTTTAATTACAGGTCCATCAATAATAACCTTGGCTGAGTTGCTATCCGCAATTTCGTCAAGTTTTTTACGTCACAGCAAAATTGCCGACCATACAGTTCCCAAACCGATCTCGGAGGACTTTTGGAGTCATTTCCAGCAATTTGAAAATGAATGTTTAGGAAAGTTTGGGAAGTGCATCTTGAAATTAAACTATGTGAGTATTGTCTTGCATTGCGAACATAATCATCATCATATCAGACCACGGTAGTCAGTCAGTCAGCCGTTTTGTATAGCGGCTTACCCCACAAGAAATACAGGCGTGATATATGTATGTATATATATCAGTCCACATCTACCCACTGCGGAGTACAGGCCTCTTCTTTTTCTCGCTATCTACGCAGGTTCTGTGCCTCGCACATCCACTTTCTGCCAGCAATGGCCACTAGATTGTCCATACATTTGGCGGGTGGTCTGCCTACTGACCGCTTTGCTGTTCTCGGCCCCCACTCTGTTAGCGCTTTGCTTTGGTTCCTTAGAGTATGTATAAGCTAGCAATAGAGTGGGCCTAAAAAGTTAGAACAGTTTGCAATGAACTGCACACAACCTCTCTGTCTATCAGTAGAAAAACGTCAGTGACAGGTACGCGAATGAGTTCTTGGCCATCGGGAAATGAGGAGGCGCGCGGGGGCGGCGGCGCGCCCCGCGGTTACCCAACTACCCGCATTCGCTCGCAGTCGAGTGATGGGAAAAAAGTGTGTCACAAAGTTGTCGATATTTTGTCGTTGTGTTGTGTTTTGTGTAGAAACCATAAATACTTCTTTAATATTATTCACAAACAGTGAAGTTACAGTTCGAACAAACTATGGCTAAGAAGGCCCCTTTATTATGCAAATGTCTCGAGACATATACATTTTAGTTTTTTTGTTTTAAAGAAACCTGCCCTTAGTTTATGACCTATTCAACGATACCCTACCTACTCAATATTGTAGGAAAAACAACCCATTTACAGACTATGCCATTAACTAATAACTATGAGTAGTCTGAACTGAACTGTTCGGCAACAATTCTCGATATCGACATCAACATGAATTAGTCACAGCACTACCGCATTCTCAACATGGTCATGAACTCATTCGCGTACTGTATTATTGAATCTCTATAAATTCTACTTACATTTGACGTCTGTATCTGGAGTGCAACTGTTTACGCTTTAAGAGTACGGCAAGAGACAAGTTTGGTTTCGACGAGCCAAGTGTCCTGCCCACCCCCTCACTTCAGTTTCGTGATTCGTTTTCCGACATCGACGACTCTTGTTTGGCGTCTTATCTCCTCGTTGCGAACACGATCCTGAAGCTTTATACCTAACATGGAACGCTCCATGGCCCTTTGTGCAAAATCTCTCTTGTGAGCGTCCATGTTTCGGCACCATATGTGAGCACAGGCATTGGTTGAAAACTTTAAGATTGTCCGTAATATTTGCCCCCCTTTAAATACAGAATGTAAAAAAAACACCTGCAAATATTTTATGGGATGAATCAGCCCATAAAACTGAACATCTTTTCCCAAAGAACATAGATCGAAATATGAAAAAAAAATTGGACCTCCCATACAAATTGACTTGACCGGCTGGTACATTTTGTATGTACTTAAAATATTTGCTGTTGCTTTTTTTACATCTTATATTTGAAACCTGTATTATGTGGTCTGTGATTCCGTCCGGAGCCCAGGAAAACATACGGTGAGATAGGCAGTTGACATTTACGTGGCAAACGCGGGTAGAATGATCACAATTGGCCGATTTTTCCCGATACCGCGCAGTGAGGGTAGGGCGCGATTTTATTTAAAGAGTGCCCTGACCGAGTGTCATTCAGTTGGCGTGTTGACTTCATCGTGTAAACGCGTTTAGAAAATGGCTTCTCGTAGCCACCTTTAGAGAAGACTTTCGTCGAATTCGTTGAGTGACGAGATTAGGGAATATGTTACTCCCTGAAAACATCCACGGCGGGAATGCACCGCCGCCCGTAGAAGCGAACGTTATCGTACGATCCGTCGTGCATAAAGTGAACTCTAACCACGTGCCGCGACCTCTCCGCCACGTGTGTCGGGCAGGGCGCCGCCGCGCGCCGCGCGCAGACAACCCGGCGCCACGCACAGACGCCCCGACGCCAGGACCGACGGCGAAATGGACAGAGAGCAGATTTGAGCTTCTCGCACGTGAGCTGGATAATATTTAAGGTATGTTGGCGTAACAAGCTCCGATGTCTGGGCCGAGGCCCACGGAGCGGGCGGCCGCGGCCGAGGCGCTGGAAGACTTCGTGCCGCCGCTCCCGCCACTACTACCGTCGGAGCTTGACACCTCAATTATTTTACTAATAAACGGGCTGACCGTCGCGACTCGCGACGATCACGGCTTTGCAAAATTTTGATCACCCTGAATGGGCAAATAGGTATACGTAATGCCGAAACCCAGAAAGTATTTAACGATTCCAGCTTTTACATTTTTGAAACTAAACCGTTCTTTCATAGGTCGCTCGACCAAATGTTTGGCATCTTAGCTAATATGCTTTTAGCGCAACGTGAGGCGCTGTGAACGGCCGTTAAAGAAATTTTGGCTATATCTGGGACGCTAAGCCCATAAAATATCAATCTGTCATATTTCTTTCCTAGAATTATGAAACTTGGTACAGTTGTTCTTTATGTGCTAGTGAGTAGATTAAGCCCGGTTGACAAAGGGTTCCGCACCTAAGGGGGTCGCTCTAAGCCATACAACTCATAAATTAATGCTATTATGGCAAGTGCGGTATCAATTTTGGATAAATCATAGACTGGGTATTCATTAATGGAACAAAAAACTCATGTTTTCTAAAGAAAAAATAGAAAAAATAACAAGAGATGTAAAAAAAAATACTAAACTTTTAGCGTTAATTAGACTCTATAATAATATAAAATTGAAACAGTAAAAAATCTGGCTATAATGCTACATTTATATAGATTATAAATATATACAATACATTAACATTTTGTCAATAAAAAGTAAAAAAAAAAACGATTCGTTGGAAGGTGTGTCTTGCTCTATGTCATCGTTTTCATTTAAGATTTTCATGACGATTCTAACACTATTCCCTGTTTATATGGGGTGTAAGGGACGGTGTAACGAAAACTTTGCAGGCGTGCTCAGAACATGAAACTGAACAACTTTCCCATGGATCTCCCATACTCACCATACAAAATACATTTTTGAAGGTTGGAATCATTGTTTTGGTTTACCACCAATTACACCCTGTATATTGCTTTACTGACATCTTTATCGCTACAAATATTTTAAAATATCTCAACCCGGTACGAATTCACCTCCCCTGCTGCGACCCTCCATCACCTACGCTTTTGGAGGCTGTATGGTGGTAAAGACATTTGCCTGTCTGAAAGGCGACATATGTAAAACATTCGCTAAATTTTCTGTCATTCACGCGGTTTTTACAGTGTGCCAACTTTTCAATCGCTGTTTCAAAATGAATTATTTGTTTGTTGTGGTAAAATTAAGTGCTATTTAATAAAACACAGCAGCGGTAAGTACTTTAAGCTTATTTACTTACATGTTTCTCATAACAAAATAAAGAAGACTTTTGTCAGTATGAGTCGGAAAGGTTATTATTTCTCTCCAAATGAATGGTGATTTTTTTATAATGTTTTGTTGCAAATAAGAGATAAGTGCTGTAACTATCCAATCTTTTGCTTTTTAACCAGTCCGTTACTTATTGATCATACTTTTACGACATACCTACAAGACTAACTGCTTTGCTTGTGGTTGTTTTAACACAAAAAATCTCATCAGGTGTAAAAACGGATACCCACTTTGAAAAATAGCTAGCTGTCATTGCTACTCGTAAAAAAAAATAGCGCTATAATGGCTATAATGGATTGGCAACTCTGTGCGCTATGTCAGGAACTTACTATAGAAAAATTAATAAAACCTACAAGTGTGGGAATCGAATTCCTTGGCAAAAAATTAAAAGAGTTTCATGAGCTTGGACAGCAACCAATTGCTATACATAAGTTTTTAGTTGCTAACGTGAATGTCCTAAAAATTGTTTTCAGCCAAAATGAAGCTGTATGGCACTAGTCATGCTATTTAAAATACAGTAATAGTAAGCTTGAGAGGCTAAAATTAAAGGTCGAGAAAACAAAAAATGTTTCAGACGCGTCCCCTCCAATGACTCGTAGTACACAATCAACAGAAAATAATGACGTTTGTTTGTTTTGTGAACTGCCGAACACAATTTCAAAACCGCTTTTATACATGTTAACTTATTTTACTATAATTTCAAGACAGCAAATCATAATTATTTATTATTTACAGCGCTGTTTCAAGACACAGTTAACCCTAGATTAGTCGCGCCAAAAACTACGCGATCGGTCGCGTGGGGTCTTTGTGAACCCCAAAGTTTAGGTGTCATTGAATGGTAAAATTTGACTAATTATTTGTGTTTTACTAGCACTAAATACGATCTGAACAGATAAACTAATAATTGGCAAGCAATACAATGCATATTTTTTTTTTAAAATATCAAATTTAACGGATGGTAGATCATAAACGTAATTTGAAGCCTAAATTGAAAAACTCCGTGAATATTTTTATTTATTAACTTTAAAAAAAACTGTTTTTGTTTTCTGTTTTTCACGAATTAATCTAACGAAAAATAAAAAAAATTAAAAATATGTATGAAAAGTTTATAAAAACTTCCAGTCGCGTGGGGTCATTAAAAGCCTTTTTACGAAAACGACGCTCATATGTCGTAAACGCGTGAATGGATATTGATGAAATATAATTTCATACTAATCTACATGCTATTCAGGAAGGTACACAAAGTTTCAAGCTACTCACATAATCTGTTATTAGAAAAATACGCATTTTTCTATTCGAAGGGCTTTCAAAGACCCCACGCGACCAATCTAGGGTTAATAAACTGTCCTAAACTTTCGTGGTTGCTCCGTGATCAATAGTGATCATGACCAATAAAACTGGATCGAAATATCAGACAACTAAAATAAAAATGGAATCGCGGTAAGTACCTCGTTTTTACTATTTTGAGACAGTTAAAATTTGTTTGGAGGATTATTGATATAATATTAATGATTGTAATTAAGATATAAGAAAATTTATTTTTAATTCCATAATTTTAGACACAGCTCATAACTGAAAGTTACAGTTATAATAACCTGAAAAGGAATCCATATCGTCATACAAATCTTATGTCAATAAATGACTTGTGATGCAACATAAAGCAAGACACACCTTCCAGCGAAAAGTTTTTTTTTCACCTTTTTTCCATTGAGAAAGTGTTAATGTATCATATATATAATTAATCTATATAAATGTAGCATTATAGCCAGATTTTTAGGGTTTCGTAGTCTACTAGAAACCCTTATAGTTTCGTCATGTCTGTCTGTCTGTCTGTCTGTCTGTCTGTCTGTCTGTCTGTCTGTCTGTCTGTCTGTCTGTATGCCGCGCCCTCATATCTTCGTCAGTTTTAGAGCTATCGACATGAAATTTGGTGAGAAGATAGATCGTGTTGACCCAAATAAAGAAATGTTAAGAAGAGAATATATTTTAAGCATTTATTGGACCCCCTCCCATACAAGTGAAAGGGGGGCAAAAAAAAAAATTTTCTTCTGTAATATTGAGTAGGGTATCGTTGAATAGGTCTTTTAAAACTAAGGTGAGGTTCCTTTGAAACAAAGTCACTAAAATGTTTCTGTCACGAGATATTTGCTTTTAAAAAGGGCGTTTTGACCCATAATTTGTTCCAGCTGTAACTTCTAAAGTATAAACGCTAAAAATTTGAAATAAATATGGAATATAGCTTACAATCTGAAGTTACAATGAAAACTATAACGAATATTGTACCTTTAAAGGTTTCAGAAAAAATTGAGTTTTTCTATTTGCGGTTGGTCATCATACTGCTGCTAACAAACCAGCAACAAATTAAGTTTGTAATGCTGAAAAACCTGATATTTAAACGTTGACTACGAAACCCTATTTGTGGGCGTGTCTGACACGCTCTTGGCCGGTTTTATTTATTATTTCAATTTTCTATTATTATAGAGTATAATTGACGCTAAAAGTATAGCTATTTCTTTTTTTTTTTACATCTTTTGTTATTTTTTCTTAGGAAAACGTGAGTTTTTTGTTCCATAAATGAATACCCCGTCTATGATTCACCCGAAAATGATACCACACTTGCCATAATAGCATTAATTTATAAGTTGTATGGCTTAGAGCGAAACTCGGAACAAGAAATCTTCCCTCTCCCCCCTTAGGTGCGGAACCCTTTGTCAACCGGGCTTAATCTACTCAGTAGCACCTAAAGAACAACTGTACCAAGTTTCATAATTCTAGGAAAGAAATATCACAAAATGTGCTTAGCGTCTCAGGTACTATGCCGGGTGTTCCGGCAGAGCTGCACTCGAGACTAATAGTATCATTCGCAGGGACCGGTTTATATGCAGAAATTTCCAAAGCCTGCTACAGGTAGTTTGCGGCAGAAGGGCCGCTATCATCGAGCAGCGGCGTGATCTAGCGCTCGTTGGGGTTCGAGACAGGTTCCACAAATCGGGGAAGTCTGTCTCTACTCAGGACAGTACTTAGTTCTTGGAGGGGAGCTACACTAAGCCCGCTCTAAAGCCATGCAGCCCGACTGAGCCATGGTGGATCCTCTTGGACGCGACGTCATCACCACAGGTGCACCTACAGCGCCCTACCTATTCACTTTACGCTTCGACGCATTCCGCCGAACTGCGACCACTTGTTCCACAAAGAACAATTCGCTGACGCCGTCACGAAAATGTGACCCGCTGAGGGTCGTCACTTTGAATTGTCGAGGCGGGCCGCCGCCGCCCCCTCGCCAACGCGGACGTTTCGCGCCCCCGCCGGCGGTGCTGGCACCGCCCACCCCGCGCGCTGCCCGCTCGCGCCCGCAGCGGCGCCGCGACGACCGCACCCGACGCTAGCTTCCGTGGCGGCCGCCTCCGGGAGTTCCGTAAGGACGCCCAGAAGCACATTCTTGACATCATTGACGGGTACCGCATTCCATCTGTTAAAAGACCTCCTCTGCGGAGGATTAACCTAAGATCGCATGCTAATATCGATCGATCCGAAAAATCCGCAGGAGTGCCGCCATGCACTGCATTATTAGCCCGCTGCCGATGACAGTGGTTTCGAATCTCATTTATTTCTGGTCAAGAAATCAGACGGCTGGAACCGCCCTGTACTGAATTTGAAGGCTCTCAACCGGTACCTGAAGCCTGGCAAGTTTTGCCTCGTGAATATGCACAAAGCACCAAATGTCTACGACCGTCAGGTGAAAATTGGCTAATGAAAATAGATTTGAGTCAAGCATACTTTCACGTACCAGCTGCAATCCGGCTGCGAAGTCTCACCACCGTTTCTTACGATTTATATCGGTATCTACCTCAGACGT
This sequence comes from Phthorimaea operculella, assembly GCA_024500475.1. Lineage (NCBI taxonomy): Eukaryota > Metazoa > Arthropoda > Insecta > Lepidoptera > Gelechiidae > Phthorimaea > Phthorimaea operculella. The sequence continues at coordinate 1,760,847 of JANFCV010000025.1, read as the reverse complement.
AAACGATACTGTCATCTGGCAAATAACTTGTCTATCATTTGGGCTGGCCACAGCGTAGCGCCAAAATCATTTGCTACATATCCAACTGGGTAGCGCAAAAACTTCGAGAAGAAGGCGTGAGATTGCTCGTGTACTTGCGACGATTTGGTAAACCAATGCCCGCATCTCCTTCAGGCACACGCTCACCAGACCAAGGCCCTCCTTCGAGTACTTGGTTGGATAATAAACACTGAAAAGTCGTCAGTCGTACCCTCGCAAATACTCGATTTCTTGGGTATTCAGTGGGACACAGTAAAATCACTCCCCGCTAAAAACTCGATCGACTGAAAAAATCAATTAACGAAATGATTGTTACTAATATTTGGTGTACTATTCAACTTCAGTTAATAGTCATAATTATAAAGTTAGTAGAATGGCTTAAATTTGCTAGTTTCATTGTGCCTTACGGCAGAATACATTTTCGTAACGTGCTATCACTGACGATACAGTCCGTTCGTGAAGAAACGACAACGGCCGCCACTCATTTGGCTCAGGCGGATCTAAGGTGGTGGAGCGAGCATTACAGAGATGTAAGCGATATCTGGCCATCTCCAGCCACTCTTTTCATTGTCACGGACGCGTCCGATTCAGCATGGGGAGCTTACGTAGATGGAGCGCACGTTCATGGCATGTGGTCTGATAGCGAAAAGGTTTACCAGCTAATATGAAGAAATTGATCGCTATTCATTCCGTGCATAGAGACTTAGCTTAGCGCCTCTTTCCGGTGGAGAAACATTATTAGTTCAAAGTGACAATCGTACGGCACTAGCCTACCTAAGAAATCAGGTTGGAACACGCTCTGTCATTCTAAAGAATCTCACTGAAATTATTTACGAATATTTAGTACGCTTTCGCATTTGTCTAATGCTATGCTACATTCCGGGTCTACTGAACACGGTGGTGGACAGCCTGTCAAAACTAGCAAGCATACCAGAGTGGCATCTTCTGCCAGAAGCCCAGGTGCAGATATTCAGGAAGTGCATCACCGTGCATCGACCTATTCCCGTCTCGAAGCGCGCACGTTGTTCGCCGGTATGTGACGCGATCCAGATACCAAGTATCACGACGCTTTCAGCAGGAGCTGAGATTATCACCTGGGATAGATCTTCCCCCCGTCTTGCCTGACGCAGCAAGTCCTGATTGCTCTCTCAATCACGCGGCAGGTACATAGTGATCTGTCCACAGTGGCAGAACGTAGCTTGGAGAGCAGATCTAAAGCCGAGGGCGCTGAGCCCACCTTTCACCATTCGGCGCTTGTATCGGTGCCTAGTAGACACGAGAACCGGCCGACCACCTCAACAAGTGAGCAGATTAATATTGGTGGCTTGGCTTTACTAACGAACTGGTCATCCGCCCAACGGGCAGTGATAAAGGCGAGCTAGCGTTCTTCCACCTAAAAGACATACCAAGCGGCCTGGTCGAGATAGGGGAGCTGATCGCAAGGACCCGGGCGCGGGCGTTATAGCGATGTACTTGGCATACCTGCACAGTGATCTCGGCCTGCACTACAAGACCATATTAGTGCATAAAACGGTAGTAACAAATTTTTGCAAGCCTTTTCAGGCGTCGATGCTCAGTTCGCACGTTTTGATACAGCACACATTGAAAGGTATCGCTGACACTCAGAGCGCGAATCGAATGGCCAAACCACCAATCTGCAATCCGCAAGCCTTAGTGGACTGGCTAATGAAAAACGGCTCACAAACAGAGAGCCTGTACGAGATATCGAGACGGTGCGCCACTCTCCTGCTGCTAGCGTCGGGCAGACGCGTCCAAGACCTCACGCTGCTTTCGGTCGCGCCGGGCCAGCTGGAGGACACGGCCGACCGCGTCACGCTCTGGCCCCTGTACGGATCCAAGACGGACTCGCTGAGACATCGCCAGTCCGGTTGGCTACTGACGGCCGGAGCCGACACCAGCGTCGACCCAGTGCACTAGCTGTGGCAGTTGGTGGCAGCGAGCCGAGCACCGCGCGCTCAAGGCGGCACACGCCGCCTCTCGCACGGTGCTAGCGGACTTGGTGCGCTCCGTGTTGAGGCCGCCGGTATCCGCGACTCGCCTGGCTCGGTGCGCTCTGCGCGAGCGTCCCTTCCGACCACGGGGTCCAGAAGGTACTAGTAGACGAGATGCTCGCCAGAGGTATGCGGACCTCGGAGAACAAGCTGGCAAAATCTTTATAGAAGATCGCTAGCGCAACCGCTGTCGAACGTGCCGTCCGTAGCTGCCTCTTTCAAGCCCGTCTAGCAAATATATCTCGCTTGCATTAAGTGATTGTTTTCATTCAATTACCTCTATATAGCCTAGTCTTAACTGAGATATTTTGTAATAATCATAGCCATTCGCTATTTACGTATAATCCTTTATTTGAATGATTCATACTTAGTTTCGTATAACGTATCTACTTACCACATAATTATAATAGTTGCGACCAGCAGGTCGTTGCTTATTTTTTATTATAAATGATTTCTTTTCTTCTCCATCATACGGATAGTCTTTCCTTGGTTTTGGGATTCATGATAAAAATAAACTATGTTTCACGTAAAGTTTATTTCGCATTTTTACGACATCACCTACTACACTAGCTAGCTAGCTTGCTTGTTACATTTATATGATACATTCATTTACATAATGCACTCGCAGATTGATCCTTTTTGAAAGTACAGAATAGTTACATAATGCGTTAAGACGCTTGTTATTGACATCATCGGTCATACATACAATACATACCTATACACTAATTTAGCGAGCACGCTGCAGTACTTACACAGCTGCTCGCTTTTCACAGTTGGCTCATTTTTCCCTCACCATGCGATAATAAACACGTCTCACCGTATGTTTTCCTGGGCTCCGGACGGAATCACAGACCACATAATATACGCATTTTTCCTACAATAAAAATGTCTTATTATGTGTCTATTCCGTCCGGAGCCCAGGAAAACCATTCCTGCATGGTGACGCAACTGAATGACACTCGGTCAGGGCACTCTTTAAATAAAATCGCGCTCCTACCCTCACTGCGCGGTATCGGGAAAAATCGGCCAATTGTGATCATTCTACCCGCGTTTGCCACGTAAATGTCAACTGCCTATCTCACCGTATGTTTTCCTGGGCTCCGGACGGAATAGACACATAATAAGACATTTTTATTGTAGGAAAAATGCGTATATTAATATTGGACATATAATATCATCTTTTCAGGACTCCCGCCTAGCACATGCCTTCCTCGACCTCAGCGTCAGTGTTGCCAACCTAAAACTGCTGAATCTGAAGTACAGCAACACCAAACTCGACCTACCTACGACAGATACATCGGAGGTTTTTGATCTGAGTGGTCTGATGCCTTGTTTGAATAGCAAGCAATGGATAAACCTCGCTTCTAAAGTTACAGATGACCAAAGCTTGTTGTTATTGGTAAGATGACGTGAATTAATGTGAAAACCGCTTATCTACAGCAATCAGGATTTGAACCTGCCATTAGTACTGGCGAGAAGCCTCGTCCATCTGGGCTATCGTAGTCTGCGAAATTATGCAAGTGTATCTTGGGCATACGCCTGGCATGGCTCCATCTACCGAAATAGTTTTGCAACTGTCATCGATTTAGCAACGATTAAACCGTGGTGGCGCCGCCAGTACTAATGGTAAAAGTCACTGGTCACACACAAATCCTGCCTGCAGCAGAAAAATATTGAAAAAATTCTCTAAAGTGTATACCTAACACTGGAAATGTATTAAAAATTGGGGAATTATAAAACGAGAGAACAAAAAAAAACTTTGCGACTGATGATGACATACTGTTTTAATAACTTGAGCGGTATGAATTTGAGTAAGCGAAAAATTAACTAAACTGACGACGAATATTGATTTATAATAAAATCCAGAACGAGCTTACAAAAAGTAGATTGTGATAAATCAATTTCAGATATTAAAATTTTATCCGAGCGACTTCATTACTAAGTGAGCGACTGGAAATACAGAGAGGGCAACTTCAATATTAAGATAGATTCGATTTTTCTAAGTGAGGTTATACTTAGCGAATTACTAAAAAGTTCACTTTGAGCAAAGTTTTGTAAGCTGCTTTATTAATGATAATTGATTACTGATATTCTATTTGAGGGCTTATGTTTTTTATTTTGATACGCTTTTTTAATGAAAACTACAGATTTTTAAGTGCGCGCGAATTCGAATGGGGGCGGGGCGACGAATCGTTGCAGTCAGGTGAGTTGGGCTGCGGACCAATAGCGTTGCGTGTTTACGATTGCCATGTCGCCATGTGCTCGCACCACTGGCTCGCACGCTGCATTGAGCGTTTGTTTATGTTTAGTTGTGACGTAATATTTGGACGTGCTGCGTATTTAATTTGTTTTAACATCTTTAACTGCTTAAAGTTACAATCATGAACAATTCTAGCTTACCAGGGACAAGTGGTGATAATATGAATGAAGTTCCAGTGTACCAAAGTGAATCTGAGAGTGAAACAGAAATCACAGTGACTAAAAAGCAAAAGAAGACGAAAAATTGGATATTTTTAAAACAATTTTCTAATGAAGAAGATGCTTTAAACTTCATAAATTCTGAATGTATTTGGTCGCGGAATTACACACGTGCCACTGAAGATGGTCAAAAAAGGTTCTATCGCTGCAATAAAGTCAAAAGGAGAGGGCCGCAATGCGACGCGGAGCTTTATTTGTTATTTGTTAATGATGACGATAAGGTAAACGTGTATCAAACTGACTCAGAACATAACCATAGTGCTATTGGTACCCGAGATACTTACGGCATTCACGAGAATACAAAGGAGGAAATTAAGAAATTGTTTAATTTACGCTTGAAACCCAAAGCAATTTTATCAGAACTTGCTAAAATAGAAGGAATACACTTACCATCAAAAAGGCAACTCTACAATTATTTGTCGGATCTCAGAGCACAAAAATTTGGAAAATCGGGTATTTGTTTGGGCGAATTAGAGCAGTGGATATTTAAACGTACAGCTATTCCAGAAGATGACAACGAGGTTTTTGTCATTAGTTACCACGTTATTGAAGGTGATCAGCCAAGATTCCGATTCAATCTATCTACAAAAACATTGTTGAAAACAATTTTATTCACGGAACTCATACACACTGATGCCACTTACAAACTGATATGGCAGGGATTTCCGGTGCTGATTGTTGGCACTACGGATAAAAATCGCAAGTTTCATCCTATTTGCTTGGGAGTAGCTACAAATGAGTGCCAAGAAGATTTTCAGACAATGTTCCAAGGAATATAGGACAAAGTTATGCAATTATACGATTACACAATGAAACCCAGGGTTCTGATCTGCGACGCAGCTCAAAGTATAAAAAACGCATTTTCAGATGTTTTTGGTGAAGAACCGACTATTCGTATGTGCTGGGCACATGCTAAAATAAATATACAAAAGAAAGTTGAAAAAATTGTGCCAAAAAAGGAACAAAAAAGCGTTTTGAGGGATGTAGATGCTTTGCATAACGCAGCTTCACTCGAAGTGTTTAATGCCGCTTCGCAAGCTTTCCTTGAGAAATGGAAAACACAAACCACCTTTGTAAAGTACATGGAAGAGGAATGGTTCAGAAAGAATCGCAATTGGTTCTTAGGTGCAGCACCTATGTCGCCATCGACAAATAATGCCCTCGAGTCGTTTAATAGAAACATAAAAGACCATAATACATTGCGAGAACGATTTCCTCTGTCGCGATTTCTGTCTGTTGCTACCGATATGGTAGCCCAGTGGTCATTAGCAAACTCTTCGTTACCTGAGGCACCTACTATTGAGCTTCGACAATGGACGGAAGCTTACGTCTGGGCGAAGAAAAGCATAAATATAAAGATAGTAGCATCGGATCCTACCAAAAAAGTATATTTGATTTGCAACGAAAATGCTACAGATTTAAACTACAATGATCGTTGGCAGACTTTTGACGAGTATAAAAAGCAGTCAGTTGCTTTCCAGAAAACCACATTGCCAAATTTGGACTGGCAAAAAGGATCGTGCGACTGTCCCGAATTTTTCAATAGATATGTATGCTAACACGTTTTGGGGCTAGCAATTCGGCTCAAACTAACAACACCACCACTGGAAGCAAAAATGATACCCATTGGACAAAAAAGAAAACGAGGCCGGCCCACTAAGTCCAAGCCAGCACTTATTTACCAGTGACGATGAGTAGTAGGGCTCCTCATACCTATCAATGTTTCTTAGTATTAATAAGAAGTTTTTTTTTGTTGACTGAAGCGTCTTATTTTATTTTTTGTTCATTTGATTGAAATAAATGCATGCATATTACTTTATTTTTACGGAGTACATTGTTTTATTTAATTACCCTTATATTTCGATAATAAAATTTCTCAACTAATAGAATAGTGTTTCTTCAAATAGTTATTTCATATTATTTTTGTTTTTTAAATGTGAGCTCATTATACTCTGCTCATCACTGTATTTTTCAAAGTGGTTTTTGTATTCGAAACACTTCATTTAAGATAAAATGCCGCTCAGTATAAAAAATACATTTGCCAAATATTTAAAAAAATGCAGGACGTAACGTTGACCCGCAAACAAATATTAGGTCGCTCAAATATTATGAAGCTGCTCATTATGTATTTTAAGTAACTCAAATTAATGTTTGTAAGTTGCTGTTCTGTTGATTTCTCGTTACTCGCAGTCAGTCGCTCACTTAGTAATTCTATAACCCAAATTAATTAATTTTGACACTTAGAACTGTAATTTACAGTCACTCGTTTTATTGCTACCCTTAAAAATTTATATTATTCAATCAATTTCCTACACAATTCATGATAAATAATCTAATATCTCTTTTCTATGGTTATATATAGTACTCATGGTCACAGAAATAATACCACATTTTATTCCAGGACAAGCTGTTACAAGCAAAAACTTTAGCAATGCAATTATTAAAATCATCTCATAATGACCAAAATGAAACTATAATATCTACAAAGAATCATCTCATCAAACAAGTGACCACAACCCCAGAAATTTTAAACACATGTTTTCCGGAAGTAGTATTCAATAATTTAGAAAAAGCACAATTAAAACTATTGGCCAAAAATCTGATCAAGACTTTTGCAAGTAATCCAGAAATTGATTTAATGAAAACGAATGCAGTTATGAATAACAGGAATTTGCTTAATGCATTAGTAATAGAAAACGCAAAGAATATGGCGAAATGCTTTGAAAATATTGACGATTTCTTCAAAGCGTTGAACAAAAGTGATTTTGACTTTAGTGCTTGCGGAAAAGATATAAACATGGCCACGTTTTTCGAAGAAATATCTCTCAAAGAAGATCAAGAAAATGAAGTATCAAGTTGCATCACGCTGTACAGGCAACTCCAGTTGCCATATCTTGAGGAATCTTACCAATTGGTAGCAATTTTCTTGCTGCTCTGTGCAAAGAAAAGTTGCCAAAAGAAAATAAGAAAGAGTGTTGATCACATTCTGTTAAATATATTCGAAATGAGTCCAAAATATCCCGATATTTACAAAATATTCACAGCTGATACAATTTTTTCTTTTGAAGACAAAACTGTATTGAATCTTTTAACATTAAAAATAAAAACATCAAACAGTATGTTTATTATCAAGAGTATACTGGAGTCTGCTGTGAAGAAAGTGAAAACTAACAGTGATATAGTCAAAAGTATTGTAGACTTATTATTGTCACAACAGAAAGGGAAAAAAGAAGACACTTCTAGTATCGAATACTTCAGCGATCCCGTCTTTCAGATCACCTGTATCATTCTGCCAATAATAGCTAAAGAGAAAAGAGCAATAACAACTAGTAATTTTAGGTCCATTCTGGCGAATTTACAAGAGAATCTGCATAAGTCTTTGCTTAAATGCTTCAAAACCATTTCTTTTGACTCTAATACCAGTCTTCTAAATGAAACGATTGGTAATATCGATGATAGTATGGTAGTTTCTGAAAATACTTTGGCATCTCTCAATGCGATGGCAGCGTTCTCGCTCACTCTTTCTAAATATTGTGAGACAAATGATGCAGAGGAAATGAAGAATTTGGAGTACCTTTGGTCTGGTTTTGAGTTCTTCATTCAAAAAGCAGTAAGTATGATTCAGTAAAGTTTTATTTATTACTTACTTAGACACAAACAATTGTATTTTTTATTCTCCGTGTGATGCCGGCTTAGAATAACATCACCCCATATCTTTCCCGTGAGTGTCGTAAGAAGCGACTAAGGGATTTGAGAGTTGATGTGTATTGCAATTTTAGGCGCGGGATGGGAACCTGTCGCTATGGTGATACACAGTCTTCTGAATGCTTCAAACCTTTGTCACACGTGGTGTAAATGGCCGTTTTTAGAGCTGTTTTCGCTCAGCCTATCCCTTAAGGGAAATAGACGTGATATATGTTTGCATGTATAATTTTATTTATCTACACTTCATACATAATGTTCCTATTATAAATTCGAAAGCAAATGTATAAGCAACTGCTTTACATCCATTCAGCCTTTAAAAAAAATGTCGATATCATAAAGTAAAATGTCGATGTCATAAAGTACTTTTTTCTGACTTTATGATATCGACATTTAGCGGTAAGATAATAAAAAAAAAAACAAATGTCACGACACAATCAAAGAATGGGACGACACTTGAAATTATGAGGACTTATTTATTATTAAATCTTTGCTTCAAATCATTTTCCGAATTAAAATTTACCGATTAATGCTTTTTAATTTTAAAAATTGTTCCGTTTTTATGAGCTTCCATTTTAACGTTTAGTTAAAAAGTTACTTATGTATAAAAGTCGTTCAGTTGTTGGTTCAGTAGATATGCTTGCAATCGCCATAGTGAAGTGCGGAGGTATGAATTATTTTTCATAGCTTTTCTTGTAAAGTGTAGATAAAATAGTGTATGCAATTGCCTTATAATAAGAGGCTTTAGAATGCTCGTGTCAAACTATTATCACACTCGGCTGCGCCTCGTGTGATAAACAGACACTCACATCCTAAAGCCTCTTATTATAAGGCAATTGCATAAACTACTATTATGTTATTTCAGTTATCTTCAATAAAAACTCCAACTACGAAAACACAACATGTTGAGTCTTCCATACAACTTTTGAATATAACACTTCGACACCTCAAAAAACTGGAAAGCCATACAATTTTCCAAAATAAGGAGAAGATTTTTGCTGAGATTTGGGAGAGTATTGTAGAGCGGCTGAAAATTGTTTTTGGTCAAGAAAGGAGGGTAGTTTTAGACGAATTTGCAGTGACGTTGAAGTTCCTATGTGAACTGACATCTGTGGAGACATTTACTACGAAAGTAATTGGAGATTTGATCAGTCTAGGAGTTATATCTAGTGATATGGTAAGTTCTACTCCTGATTAATTATTTCACTACATTGATAACCCCCAAATATAAGTTCCCAATACTTCGAGCATAATTAACCTGCCTGATTTATTAAAGAAAGCGATTATGAAAGGTCATGCTTTCTCACTCGCACTAAGTCTCTTACATACATACACCAGACGTTCGTGTTTTCCCCCTTATGCATCCTTATGCCGCCAATTATTTATAATTCCTTTCTTCAATGAATCAGGTTATACACTGGATTGCGGCCATAGGCAAACATATCTAGGTACCTCATTTAATGTGTATATTAATTTTTATAGAAACCATCAGATCTCCAAAAAGACCAATCGGTTGCAACATCGCACAAAGTTTCCAAATACCTTTGGTGCCAAATCCTCAAAGCAAACCTGCTCGGGCCGAAATGCGTCGCACTGTCCAAACTATTGTCAAAAATGAGCAAGGAATTGAGATTTTGGATACAAACGCATTATGGCGATGATGACGATTTGAAGCTGGCGACGGTTGGGGATGAAGTCTGTGAGCTTCTGAAGATTGATCTAGATGTTATTGCTGAAGCGGTTTTAGCGGCGAAAAAGGTTAGTTGCTTACTCCAATAAAGGTAAAACAGGTGAAGAAATGTATCAGAAAGACTTGTAGCACCGCTATGGCGCATTTCGTATGCACAAAGTACTGTTTACCCTGCATTTGCCGTTTTTGTCCACCAATAACGTACTGGCAAACAGTCAAAAAAGGCCTAAACAAGTTACAAAAATAAAATTAAACAATGTGCTAACTAAGGATAACTTATTAAACGAACAAGAATCACTCATTATGTAGGTTTACGCGACTTACTTGTTATTTAGTTGGTAGAGGGTGTAGCCCTCTACGTTTTGGCTGGTTACGACAGCCTTCTTCTTGGAGGACGACAATCACACACGCGCGACCGCCAGTTGCGACAGTTAGAGATGGGCGGTGGGTATATACCCAATCTACCCATTTGGGTATATACCTGGGTAATTGGGTATTTACCGGGTAAATACCCATATGTACCCAAATAGGTGGGTAGATTGAAAAGTAATATTTTTTTCGTAATTCTCATTATTTATGATTTTAACCATGATGGTTCGTTAGATAATATGAATACTATGATTGATAATATATAGAGAGCCTTGTACGAGCAGGCGGAGTTAAGTTATAGGGAGAAAAGAGTAAAATTGTATTTCTTCATATTTTGACCTATGTTCCTTAGGAAAAGTTGTTCAATTTCATGGGCTGGTTTATCCTTTCAAATATTTGCAGTTATTTTTTTTACAACTTTTACGCGTGAACTTGACAGTTTGCCTAAAACTTTGCCAGCATGCTCGGACCATGAAACTGAACAACTTTTTCTATGGAGGCCATGATGGCAAACGAGAAAAATTTTTCGACTTCCCATACATTTTTATCTACCCACCTATTTGGGTACATACGGGTATTTACCGGGTACGTACGGGTATTTACCGGGTAGTTGGGTAAATACCCGGGTACGTGCCCATCTCTAGCGACAGTCGACAATCGCAACTGGCGGTCGCGCGTAAACCTACATAATAAGGATAACTTGTGACTAACAATGACAGACAACTTTTTTTTAATATGTTATGAAACAATTAACGGTTAGAAAATAAGGTCTACAACAGTTTCTAGGAATAGAAAATAGGCGGGGTAGCTATGTTTTCAACATACAAGCGAGAATGTCTCGAAAATGGGCAGGCACAGGTCTTGCTGATTGTACCTATAGGTACTTGTCTGAGCCGCACGGAATGCGGATGGCAGATGAAGTGACCTTATTCATCAGTGTTTTTTGTTAATCACAGAAAGCAGTTTTAAAAGCAAAATTATCACATTCTATCTCATCATCATCATCTGCCTGCCCTTATCCCAATTTATTTGGGGTCGGCGCAACATGTCTTTTTCTTACATTCATTTCTATCAGCAGTCAAATCCTCACTTACGCCTTTATTTTTCATATGGTCTTTTATACAATCCATCCAAAAAAAATTTAGGCCTTCCTCTTCTTCTGCGTCCATCCACATTCATGTTCATTACTTTCTTTGTTACATGCTCTTCATCCCTCCTCATTACATGCCCATACCAAGATAAACGGTTCCCCGCTCATTTTTTCTGTCACTGGCGCTACTATCAAATTCTATCTATCTATCTATTACAAAAAACCGTATCAAAATCAGTTGCGTGGTTTAGGAGAAGTAATTATCTACACGCCAGACAGAGAAACTTCATTTTATACTATGTATTGATTGCTCGTTTAAAAGACTTAGTATTACACTGTTATTTCTCAATTTCCAGATAAACTTAGACTACAAACTGCTGGACTCAATATGTTCACTGCTGCACCAGATCCTCTCCATCATCAGCTCGGCGCCGAGCTCCAGCGGCTTGTTCCAGTTGTTCGAGGGTTGTCTGGCTGTTCTTAACAGCTTGGTTATGTCTAGGGAAGAACTATTAGAAGATAGGTTCGTAAACGTGTATAAACTTAGTATACATAATAAGCAAGCTATACAGGTGTGAATTTAAACAGTGCCATAGCTTAAGGGCAGTATCGGTACGTATTTTCATTCTCTCTTTCTTTCTAAATTATATTTGAGAATTTTATTTTTATTAAGATGTAGTCTTGCTCGCATACCGCCTCATTCTTGCTTTCGTCGCACCACGCGATCAGTGTGGTTGAGTCGGAATCCACCAAAGACACAACACAAACTTTATACCTTTACTGCGACGCCGTTAATAAGAGCTTAATAAGCGCGTCCACACCAAGCGAGCAGCCACGCTGCCTCGCGAAGCAAACGACCAAAAAATTACGAGACAGCGCATGCTATGTTCTGGCGAACGCGCGCGGGCTGAGTCAAAACCAACGCGCCTCAGAAGTTTCCCTTTTAATTTATTTAGGCGTCCAAATTCGGTATGCATTTTCAACTAAAATCTCAAAACCTTTTCGAGCTTTACACTTTATCTACAATATCTACGTATTAGATTGGTGATTATTTTAAGTTTAATTAAGAAATTTTAATAAAATATTTTGCCTTCGATGACCTCTATTTGACCTTCTGAAATAGAACCTTAAGGTTTATATTGAATAAACCTTTCGCCTTAGTTGAGAAAAAAAAACAACGAGTTTGTATTATGGTAATTTGACATTGTCTTTCTTGCATTATCCGTCAATCGTCTGTTGTTGTTTTGTGTTTATATAAAATTTTATATTTTAAAGAAAATACGCATTTTATAACGACTTTTACGGGAAAAAATTGTAAACAGTGTCTAGTGCGACCTCCTGTCGCTCGAAAAGTAATAGATTTGGCGTTGTAGCTGTGTTAAATATTGAAAACACTGACATTTACGTGGTCGACCACAAATATGAATTCTAAGGCAAAATTCGCTATTTTTCAAACCTCGTAAGTACAAAAAATTGTGTATTTTATCGCAGTTCAGCTATTAAATAATGCATTTTATAGAAAAATATTAGTATTCGGCTATTTTAATAGTATAATTTCAAACAAAGGCGGTACCAAATTGTGGTGCCGAAGTAAACAATAGTGCTGCTCATTACTTATCGATATTTTAGATCAAACCATTTTTTTTGCTTTGATTCGTGACGTAATCAATATTTTAAACTAAAAATAAAATCTAACTATGTGTGTTCTATTTGTTTAAGATGGGAGGTAAGCGCTGTTCTATACCTTTGTGCGAGAATAATTCAAGTGATTATCCGTAGGTACATATTATTGGTACCCATTTAGGAATGGCTGTTGGAAAAATGGTGTGCACAAATAAACACGGAGTATTTCAAGTATTTTTTGCAGTACTGCTGTGAATAACATATGGAACATTGTAAAGTTGCTTTTTTGCTAAGGACGTGTCTCCTGCGTATGCGTTTGCGTTTGTTTGCTTGAATTTACTTCATATGTGATGAATCAAGAATAAATGCTAAAAATATTTTTTGTGTATTATTATTGGATAACGTTCCCTTTCAAAGCATATCACTTTTATAAATATGTATAGAACCATAACATATAACAGCTACAAAAGTCCACTGCTGGCCATGGGCCCACAGCAAGCATTGGCCTTTACATATTGAGGGTATTATTTCCCATAATCACCTAGTCCGGCAGGCGGATCGGTGAGCGCAGTGCAAAGTGTTGTTTATTCACAAGGAACGATGCTGTCGTGTGGTGCCAGCTTACCCCATATCTTTCCCGTGGGTGTCGTAAGCAGCGACTTTTGAGTGTTGGTGTGTCTTGCTATTTTTTGGTGGATGATTGACAAACTGTCACTATGGTCATACTTAGTATTCTGAATGAGTCTCAAAAATTTTGTCAGACGTAGTGTATTTTAATTTGATTACTATTAGAGTAGAAGCCTCTGACACAGGCAGTCGGCAAACCTACTCACTAAGTAGCTTTTAGAGTCTTAATGCCAATATTTTGCAAATATGGTAATGTTAAACACGAGTCGTAGGTAATAACAAGCTCCTAAAATAAGCTCAATAATATACTACTGAATATTTACTCACGCCAGCGCTAAATATCGATATCGATAAGCCGTTACGGGTCGTGAGGTTACATCTCTACTTATCTGTACACTTGACAATTGTTTGACGTTTTGATTATCCATAGATTGCCATTATTATTATTTTTAAAGACCAGGTGTAGATAAAGATATTGTGAATATGCAGCCTAGTGATTGAGTAAAACCTCAAAACTTTAAAAAAATATTTAAAATAGAAATAAATAATATATTTTCAAAATATCGAAAATAGTTTCTTAGAATGATCTATATTATCAAAATAAGGTATAAAAAAATTGACCTGGCGAACCGAATTGGGCCGAACTTGCCTCGCCTGCGCACGAGCGTATGCCGCGCGAGGCAGTGAGGCAGCGAGCAGCCTCGGCTTGTGTGGATGCACCTTATAATAAGAATAATATTAAGAATAATTTATTAAAAAGCTTAATTTCAGTTTTTACATACAAGGTTAGATTACTTAAAAGTACTTTAATACACTTCCCATCACAAAAATCGAAACACCTCGGTTTTTCTTGTTTTTGGCCGAATTAAACACCAAAAAGTAATGTTTGCATTAAAAAAAATATATGACTGTGTAGCTGGCAGTTTTGTCTTTTCAGTGTGTATAAAAAAATTCAAAATTCAAAATTGGAACTCCACCTGTTTGTTCTGTAAATGAGATGAATGACTGAGACACGTTTGCAGTTTGCGCCTTTTAACGATTCATAACATTTTCAGCATTAAAATTTAGAGCTTGTCTTAGCTTATCTTAAAACTTTTGTTTTTTTAATTGTTTACTGGGACTTTGGATCGCCTGAAAAAAGTGAGATTTTATCTGAATCATGGGTATTTTGCCCGTAGAAGCCGCCCAAGTGGTGACATTGCCAAATTTTGGACTTGGTCATCGTCTTGTGGCTGAATGTTTGCATTTAAGCCTCACCTCTGTTCATAAAGCTTACAAACGCTATCAGAAGACTGGTTTGTTTACGCGACGTTCAGAATCTGTCGGAAATCGGGTCAGTTCTGACCGACATGATCGAATTAATGTTATGAGTTCTTTGCAAAATCGACGCCTTAGCGCTTTTTAACTGCGCCAAAAGCTATCAAATGTACAAAAGGTGGCTAAAAGTGGCTCTACAATCAGAAGAAGGTTAAAGGAACGTAGACTGGTACCGCAATAGCCAGGAAACGGGTCCAAATCAACTGCAGACACGAAGACAAACTCTGTCATGCCGTCGGCGCTGATTCCTTCCCAGACCGTTCACGAACTGTCACCATAACTGACGTTTTTATCAATGCAGCATAGTGTAAAGCATTTTTAATCCCTTCTGTAAGCCATAGTGCTTCCGTGGTTGTCATTCAGCGTAATTCTACACTCAGCAGAAAAGAGGAATTTTGATTCACTGGGTATACGACCAGTTTAGGTGCTCACTTGCAAAGTTAAGGCGCGCTATTTAATTGTCTTCAGTTGATTTGGGCTCGTTTCCTGGCTATTGCGGTACCAGTCTACGTTCCTTTAACCTTCTTCTGATTGTAGAGCCACTTTTAGCCACCTTTTGTACATTTGATAGCTTTTGGCGCAGTTAAAAAGCGCTAAGGCGTCGATTTTGCAAAGAACTCATAAAATTAATTCGATCATGTCGGTCAGAACTGACCCGATTTCCGACAGATTCTGAACGTCGCGTAAACAAACCAGTCTTCTGATAGCGTTTGTAAGCTTTATGAACAGAGGTGAGGCTTAAATGCAAACTTTCAGCCACAAGACGATGACCAAGTCCAAAACTTGGCAATGTCACCACTTGGACGGTTTCTACGGGCAAAATACCCATGACTCAGATAAAATCTTACTTTTTTCAGGCGATCCAAAGTCACAGTAAACAATTAAAAACGCAAAAGTTTTAAGATAAGCTAAGACAAGCTCTCAATTTAATGTTGAAAATGTTATGAATCGTTAAAAGGCTCAAACTGCAAACATATCTCAGTCATTGATCTCATTTACAGAACAAACAGGTGGAGTTCCAATTTTGAATTTTGAATTTTTTTATACACACTGAAAAGACAAAACTGCCAGCTACACTAGTAGGGTCTGTGACTTTTGGAAATGTATGGAAAGGTGACAATTTTTGTTTAAGTGAAATTTCGATATGGGGCCGTGTAGAGGACCTCAATCTAAGGTTTTTGAGCCCGGTTACCAAACTCCAGCACGTAGTGGGGAGGGGGCGTTCAAACTTTCGCGTTACCGCGCTTCAGTAAAAAAAATATGTGGCGTTGGCTTTACATACAATTTTGATTTTGGTATCAATTTCTTATAAATCGAGGATGTACCTTTCATTTTTTGTATCAAAATACCTATATTTCTTACGAGAAATATGAAAAAAAATTAAATAAATGAAAAAAATCTGCAAAGATAAGTAATTTTTTTCATTTGACAGGCTATATCTTTAAAAATATATATGAATAAGTCATAAATAAAAAATATTATCAGTTAGTCTTATTATTAAAACTTATGAAATCACTCACAGTAATGCCAATATTCGTAGAAAAAACTCCCAAAAAAAATAAGAACCGTGCCTACTGCAATGTGTACCCGTACGTACCTACTGCTATGTTTACCGTATAACATTTTTCATTTTCCTGAAAAAGCTTTACAGAGTTATTATTTGTAATGTCATTTATTATAATAAATAAAGTAGACGTATCTACACTAATATAATAAAGAGGAAAGTTTTGTTTTTTGTATGTATGTATGTAATCGATAAACTCCGGAACTACAGAACTAAATTAAAAAATTCTTTCACCATTAAAAAGCTACAATATTTCAGAGTAACATAAGCTACTTTATACCACGCGAAAATATCTTATTCTCACGGGAAAACGGTTAGCAGCGGGAAAACCGTTAAATTTAGCTGATATTACCCAAATTATCCAAAGCACTTGACCGATCTTCGCGAAATTCATCACTGATCTGATATTGCTAGCATATCAAAAAAGAGCATGGACTACGTTTTGTCAGAACTTGAGGATCTGGAGTACCTGATGGAGGGCACAAGGAGCACTGCTATATACTATATGAATACAAAAATGGCAAGAAAGTATTTTTTTATCTAGTTATTGTTATTAACTCAAGTTATTTGTTCTTGAAAGGGAGACTTTGAATAAAGTTCATCATTGCATAGATCATCATTTATTAGGCAATACCATAGGATAATAAAATCATTTTTATAACAAACTAGCGGCCCGCCCAGCGGTTTCACCCGCTGCTACTTACATGTTTTCCCGTAGAAATTGGATCTTTGCCCGTAGTAAAAAGTCCATTACTCCGTTCCAGCAAAGGTAAATGTGCCAGCAGAAGCGGCCCGTCATGCTGAATAACTTTTACTTTGTAGCCATAACCGTATCTCTTATAGTTTAGATGGGATGCTGGTGGTCGTCATCAGGTACTCAAGATCCTCGATGATCATGTACCAGCAGAAGTGGCCCGTCATGATAAACAACTTTTTCTATCAAGCCATGACCGTATCTCTTATAGTTTAGATGGGATGCTAGTGGTCTTCATAAGGTACTCCAGACCTTAAATGACAATGTGCCAGCAGAAGCATCCCGTCATACTAAACAACTTTTACTTTGTATCCGTTACCAAATTCATCAGATCCTCCAGACCCTCGATGACCATGTGCCAGCAGAAGCAGCCCGACGTGCTGAACAACTTTTACTTCGAAGCCTTTACCGTATTTCTTATTGTTTGGATGAGATGCTGGTCATCTACATCAAGTACTCCAGACCCTCGATGACCATGTGCCAGCAGAAGCAGACCATTATGCATAGCAAGGTCTGACAAAACGTAGTCCATGCCCTTTTTTGATATGCTAGCAATATCAGTGATGAATTTCTCGAAGATCGGTCAAGTGCTGTGGATAATTTGGGTAATATCAGCTAAATTTAACGGTTTTCCCGCTGCTAACCGTTTTCCCGTGGGAATAAGATATTTTCCCGTACTATAAAGTAGCCTATGTTACTCTGAAATATTGTAGCTTTCTAATGGTGAAAGTATTTTTGAATTCAGTTCAGTAGTTCCGGAGTTTATCGATTACATACGTACATACAAAAAACAAATCTTTCCTCTTTATTATATTAGTGTAGATACGTCTACTTTATATATTATAATAAATGACATTACAAATAATAACTCTGTAACGCTTTTTCAGGAAGATGAAAAATGTTATGCGGTAAACATAGCAGTAGTTCCGTACGGGTACACATTGCAGTAGGGACGGTTCTTATTTTTTTTGGGAGTTTTTTTTCGAATATTGGCATTACTGTGTATGGTTTCATAAATTTAAATAATAAGACTAACGGATAATATTTTTTATTTATGACTTATTCATATATATTTTTAAAGATATAGCCTGTCAAATGAAAAAAATTACTTATCTTTGCAGATTTTTTTCATTTATTTAATTTTTTTTCATATTTCTCGTAAGAAATATAGGTATTTTGATACAAAAAATGAAAGGTACATCCTCGATTTATAAGAAATTGATACCAAAATCAAAATTGTATGTAAAGCCAACGCCACATATTTTTTTTACTGAAGCGCGGTAACGCGAAAGTTTGAACGCCCCCCCCTCCCCCCCACTACGTGCTGGAGTTTGGTAACCGGGCTCAAAAACCTTAGATTGAGGTCCTCTACACGGCCCCATATCGAAATTTCACTTAAACAAAAATTGTCACCTTTCCATACATTTCCAAAAGTCACAGACCCTACTACACAGTCATATAATTTTTTTAATGCAAACAATACTTTTTGGTGTTTAATTCGGCCGAAAACAAGAAAAACCGAGGTGTTTCGATTTTTGTGATGGGAAGTGTATTACAATCTAGCCTGAACTAGGATTACCCTGTATCTCAGGCAGTACCTTATAATCACTTATAGGTAATCGAATTTTCTATGTTTTCCAGATGGCCGAACGTGATGCAGTGTCACCGCGCGCTCGTGAGCCGCCTGTGCGCGTGCGCGAGTGCGCAAGCCGAGCTACAACGGCACCAGCAAGATAAACTTGCCGAAATAGCGCATTCGCTCGAAAAGTAAGTGCGCCCCATGCAATTCTTAATATTTTTGTTGCAGAGTAAACAGAAATACGGCGTTTCAACGGTACATTCATACTGTCATCTTTGGTAGCTCTTTCGTCGCTCTTTAAAGAGCGCCACACATCGGGCCCGTCCGTATGCGTGACGTGCACGTCATCACGCGCGTACTGATAACGTTGTGTGGCGCCTTTTATTTATACTATGACGTCGCTGAACGTACACTTTCCGAATGACGAAAGTATGGAACTGACGGCTGACTGAACTTAACTAAGTTCTACTAAAGATGACAGCATGAACGCACTCCTAATCTCTTAACATTACAGTTAATGAGATACAACACACAGACATACAGTGAAGTCTCAATAATACTGTTCCCGTTCAAGATACAGAACAAAAAACGCATGTTATTTGTGGGCGGGCCACTACTTGAAGGCGAACGCTGCGTACGCCACGCGGATTGACATGGCCGCCATTGGTATAATCCAACAGAATAAAGACTTTTCGTGCCTAAAGTACGACCATACGAATAGGCCACATTTGACAGCTGTCGAAGCCATGCTAGAAGGCATGTCATTAAAGACAAATAGACTTTATGGAATAACATTAACACGATTCTGACAGCTGTCAAATGTGGCCTATTCAAATGGCTGTACTGTAGGCTGTGCAAAGGCGAGTGAGTACTCATTTTTGAAAAGTTGGGTTGCTTCCGCGCCGTGTTCCAGCTGATTCGTAGAGCGGAGTGGTATGAACTAGTGATGGGCCGAACACAGGTTTTGCCGAATCCGAATATTCGGCCGAATGTTCGGTAAAAAGTTTGCCGAACCGAATATTCGGCATGACATGATGTCCATATAAAATAGTTATGATTATCACTTGTTTTCGAATTACGCGCTGATTCGCACCAGACCACTCCGCTCTTTACCCTCTTACTTGTTACATTGGAAACTAACACAACAAATTAAAATAAATCTGCTGCACTGCTTGTCTTGACATAAAAATTTACCGCACAATTTATATAAAAAGGATACATTTTTATTCGGCCAAATATTCGGCAAAGTTCACCGAACATTCGGCCGAAACCGAATATTCGGTAAATGTGCCGAACATGCCGAATATCGAACATAAACCGAATATTCGGCCCATCTCTAGTATGAACCGCATCACGCAGCGCTCTGCTCTTCTATTTTGACGTTTCTGAGCCGCGCAGACAATCCACGACACGCAGCGTTCGCCCTGAGGAAGGGTTGAACTCCTGTAGTGTTATTCCATGTAAGATCTTGCCTCAGACACTGAATAAATCGTCTGACACAGACGTATGAGGCCAATGATGATGTTGATTCCATCATGCTAATATTATTTTCTCCAATTTGCTCGGAAATGGCTTCATTACTTTAAAAAAAGAATACGTCAATGGGCTCATTTATGTAGTCAAGGCGCAGAGGACTGTAATAGAAATTGCCGGACTAGGCCGGTAATAAAAGGGTTCTTAAACTTCACACTTTCGTGTTTAGGTGTTTTATGGAACACAATTTGTTTGAAGTTTGAAGGCTGAATGTTAATTTCCCGCGCATTCTTTATGAAACGGAACGTAACCAAAACCAGCGCATGCGCTTTGCGAACTTTAGAAGTTACGAAGTGTCAATTTTGTCACGATTAAATATTTATTATTTATGTTTCCTTGCAAATTGGAGAAAAGCACTATACGAACCTCGGCCGGTATAACAATTTCTGGTCTCGTTTACTTTAGAAGACCTCGACTTCGTCTCGGCCTTCCAATGCCACTCGACCAGAAATTGCTATATACTCGGCCTGTGACGTAATGTACTATTGCTTTCGTACTTTTTCAGGCTGACGCAATCAATCTGCAAGCGCACTCGGCACGTGTCCCGGATCGCCGCGTACACGGTCGGCGACGTGTGCGCGGCGGTGGAGCGAGCGGGCCCCGCCACGCGCGTGCGCACGCACCTGGATAACGTGGCCGCCACGCTGCTACAGGTACCACCAGCTCTATAATAACAATCTGTATAATATTAACACCCTGTATAATATTAAAACCCTGTATAATTTTAACATTCTGTATAATATTAACACCCTGTATAATATTAATACCTTGTATAATATTAACACCCTGTATAATTTACAATTACAATTTATTTATTCAATATCAAATGTCATCACAATAATAAATAATAGTTTTTGACCGACTGCTTCGAAAGGAGGGTTATGTATTGTGGGTTGGTTATGTATGATGTATATTTGAACTTTTAAATTGAGATATGATATGATAGTTTTAGTTTTCTGATAAATTGTGCTTGGTTATTTTTGCTCGCCTTAGTGAGTAGCATCACCCCATATCTTTCCTGTGGGTGGATTTCAGAGTTGATGTGTACCTATTGCAATTTTAGGCGACAGGCTGACAACCTGTCACTACAGGGTGTTAGGAAAAGTACTGCGTTCCTTTTGAGAGATGAACCAGCCCATAAAACTAAAAAAAAAAAAACCAAGAACCATAGGTCGAAATCATCATCTGCCTGCCCTTATCCCAATTACTTGGGGTCGGCGCAACACGTTTCGTTGAACACAAAATCGTGTTGCAAAAGGATTTGGCTGAATTTTACGACCGGCCGCCTACCAGACGTCAACCCTCCTTGGGAATGCTTTTGTGGCGGATTAACCGCCACCATACGGTTGGCCCTGGCTGTTTGGGTCGGGTTTATCCCTCGGTCGCCTCTTATGACTCCCACGGGAAGAGAGGGGGTGGTGCTATACATGGTATAATAAGATACTCCGCCTGGTATTTCTTTCCGAGACTCGTGAACCACGTGACCAACACAAGACAACGTCATCATGCTTGTGGGTTACCAGAATTACCCACTCTTATGATGTTTTTTGTAAATCATATAAGATACTGTTAACGTTAACTAATAAATAAAATTTAAGTGTTGCTGTAAAGTTAAAGTTAATACACACGTAAATCGAAATTATAAAATTATCAAGAAATGTTTTAACCCATTGTTCTGAGTTTGAATTTACCCCATAACGTATTTTATTGAAATAAAGTGGCAATACTAAGTGACGTTGACTTGTGTTTCTCTGGGAAGGAAAGACCATGTTTTGTTAGACTATGGTGCTATACTACTCTGCCGGCATCACACAGCACTGATTGTTTTCCTTTTTGTTTTGTACAGGCGGCGGAGTCGAGCTACTGCGCCGCGTCGCTGCGTCGCGCGCTCGCCGGCGCGCCCGGACATGCCACGCTCGCAAACTTGTACGCGGTGTACAAACGATACCACAAATATGTGGGCAACTCATAGACACTATCAGTGAAAAAAGGATGTAGGTGATCGATCATTGTGACCAATTTAATAAATAAACTTTAAACTTTGTATTATTTTTGTTTTATTTCGTACTTATAGGTACAAACGGTGCCACAAGTACGTGGAAACTCGTAGGAAACCATTCGTCCATTCTCTACGATAGTGGCGCTCTGATACTAAATTATTTGCAGTAAACCAACTATGAATTTGTCTAAGAGTGGGATTCACTTCGTCATAATTCTGTGCATGTCTATCAACCTTAAAAATAAGGGATGTATCATCAGCAAATAATACAATCTTGGACAAGTTCTGTATTATGTAAGGCAAATCGTTTATGTAAATTAGAAATAAAAATGGTCCTCTAATATAGAGCCTTGAGGCACACCAATTTTAACACGATACCTCTGTGATTTGGTGCCATTTATTTGGACCTTTTGCGATCTATAATCTAAATATGAATTCATCAATTTAGGGCTGTGTTTCGAATACCGTAATGGTCTAACTTCAGCAATAAAGTTTCATGATCTACGCAATCAAACGCTTTGGAAAGATCACAAAAACACAAATGGGATCCTTTGATTCTTCCCAGGCATTAAATAAATGTTTCATCAGAGCAACACATGCATCTGTGGTACAACGCACCTATGTAACGAATAAGAATAAGAATTTTTTATCTGCGTTTAAACAAGGTTACATTGGGGTAGTATTTAAACGCAAATCAAAAAATATCCTTTTTCTATGCAATAAGATTCCAAATTCCCATCAAAATTACTGATTGCACAACATAATATTCAACTCTAAATATCACTAAACACACTACAATTTATTTTCGCAGCGTACAGCGATTTTTCCTAAAGCAAAAGCTTTTTCATCAATGCACAGCTAATAAATAATCTTAATGCACATTATACCTGTTAACTCTTTTTCTTTTAAATATAGCTTCTTTTTTTATATTATTTACAGCAGTTTTTATTAGAGATGAACCATCATCGTTAATCATACACATCGATAATCATATTTTAAATTGATGACGCGCATAGCGTGTCGTTTCTGGCACATCGCCGGCCGCTGCCGTGGCACGCTCGCTCCGCTCGCTCGGCTCGTGCGTTTTGGTCAAAGTTCTAACCTAACCTAACCTGACCTAGCGCTTTCCGCGCCAGGTTCGGTTAGGCTATACCTAACGGACCTATAAACTTATGTTTACTCACGTATAGGGAATGCAATACCGGGATACCGGGATCCCGAAATACCGGGATCCCGCATGTTTTTTGCGGGACTGATCCCGGTCGTAATTTAAGCGGGATCCCGCGCGGGATTACGGGATTGAACGTTTGCGAAATTCATGCGTTATCTACACTAATATAATAAAGAGGAAAACTTTGTTTGTTTGTTTGTATGTAATCGATAAACTCCGAAACTACTGGACCGATTTCCAAAATTCTTTCACTATTAGAAAGCTACAACATACCTGAGTAACATAGGCTACTTTTTACCACGGAAAAATTCCTCATTCCTACGGGAAAACGGTTAGCAGCAGGAAAACGGGGAAATAAAGCAGATATTACCCAAATTAGCCAAACCGCTTTACCGATCCTCGCGAATTTTGGTACTGATATTACTATCATATAAAAGACGGACATGGTCAGCCCTCGAGGATCTGGAGTACCTGATGAAGACCACCAGCATCCCATATAAACTATAAGAGATACGGCCATGGCTTCATAGTAAAAGTTGTTCACCATGACGGGCCGCTTCTGCTGGCACATGGTCATCGAGGATCTGGAGTACCTGATGTAGACCACAAGCATCCGATCTAAACTATAAGAGATAGGGTAATGGTTTCAAAGTAAAAGTTATTCAGCACGACAGGCTGCTTCTGCTGGCACATGGTCACGAGGGTCTGAAGTACCTGATGTAGACAACCAGCATCTCATCTAAACTATAAAAGATTCGGTAATGGCTTCAAAGTTAAAGTTATTCAGCATGACGGGCCGCTTCTACTGGCACATGGTCACGAGGGTCTGGAGTGCCTGATGTAGACCACCAGGACCACCAGCAGCCCATCAAAACTATAAGAGATACGGTAATGGCTTCAAAGTTAAAGTTATTCGCCATGACAGGCCGCCTCTGCTGGCACATGGTCATGATGAGTAACTTCTGCTAGAATGGATTAATGGACTTTTTACTACGGGCAAAAAACCCATTTCTACGGGAAAACAGGTAAGTAGCAGCGAGTGAAACCGCTGGGCGGGCCGCTAGTGACGTATATCTTGCAAAGTTACAAACCATTAAACTAACAATACTATAAGTACATAACATTTTTGCATAGTTAGGCTATTTTTTCATAATGTACTGCCTTTGGGTGCCGTGCGAAGCCGGCAGGGTGCCGTTTGATGCCGGCAGAATAGAATAGCACCACCCCCTCTCTTCCCGTGGGTGTCGTAAGAGGCGACGAGGGATAAACCCGACCCAAACAGCCAGGGCCAACCGTATGGTGGCAGTTAATCCACCACAAAAGCATTCACAGGGAGGGTTGACGTCTGGTAGGCGGCCGGTCGTAAAATTGAGCCAAATCCTTTTGCAACCCGATTTTGTGATCAACAAAACGTGTCGCGCCGACCCCAAGTGATTGGGATAAGGGCAGGAAGATGATGAATACTGCCTTTGAAAACAGTAAATTACAATAAATAACGACCGGAAATATGTTTACCTTGGGCAAACTTTACAGATATAGATTGGTAGAATAGAGACAATTTTGAGGCTGAAATTACCAGAAGAGTGCAGATTGGCTGGGCAGCATTTGGGAGCTGCGTCACATCCTCGAATCATCTTTGCCACAATGCCTCAAGACCAAGGTGTTCGATCAATGCGTCTTACCAGTCATGACATACGGAGCCGAGACGTGGAACTTGACAGTAAAACTGGCCCACTGGCTACATGACACTCAGAGAGCTATGGAAAGGTTTATGCTCGGTATCTCTGTAATGGATAAAATCCGGAATTAGGCTTTCTGCAGAAAGACCAAAGTAACGGACATAGTCTGGAAGTGTAGCAAGCTGAAGTGGCAGTGGGCTGGTCACATATGTCGTAGAACCGATGGGCGGTAAAGTAAGCGGGTTTTCGGCTAGCGTAGCGTTAGACGCCGAAAAACGAAAGATCGTGCCTTATGGCGTTCCGTGGTGGAGTCCTACGTCCAGCAGTGGAATGATGATGTCATACAAAATTCGTAGTTTTTTCAGTTTTTAGGTCATAAGACGACTCGATGTCATAAACGAAAAGAAGAAAAAGAAGTTATGCTACCTAGTAAATTTACTTTTTTCATATTATTGACCAGAGTCTAAACAGCATGCGGAATCCGCAAATACCGGGATCCCGCGGGATTGAGCTTGCCCAGTCCCGCAAATACCGGGATTGAAATTTACTTGCGGGATTGCATTCCCTACTCACGTATGTTTACTGGTTAATATGCGACTGGGATAGTTATTTTGCTATGAAATATGGAAAATTTGCTGTGCAGTCAGTATTCATGCTATGTATGTAGTATTTTTGTACAAAAATTAATTTATCTGTATTGAATTATGAGGAAAAAAGTTATGTCATATTGATGTAAAATTTCGAATTATCTGCTGTTTATGTTTTGTTAAACATTTAGTTTATTTGTAGTGAAGTAAGATATTTGATGTAAAAGAAAATATATATGATGAATATGTATTGATAGGCCATTATTTATTTGATATGCAATTTATAATATCCCGTTACATTGAAGTTGTTATATTGCAGTTTAAATAAGTCCACTTGCAGCGTTGCCGGCGCGGATCTTTGGATGCGATTTCGGATCTTTTCGGGTCTGATCGGATCCTCAGCGGATCCAGCGGATAATTTGGGATAATTATGAAAAAACATAGTCAGACCATTGTAGATAGTCGTATTTGACTCGCAGTAAAAGAGAAGCAGGAGCGGAAAATGGATCGCACCGCAAAAATATCTTTCACCGTTTAGTTTTGTCTTGGACAGCGCGACCAGTGCGCCGCGTGACGTGCACGGCTACGTGAGTAACAGGCTAGCACAGACCGGATGCGCTGCGAGGCGTGCACGGCTACGTGAGTAACAGGCTAGCACAGACCGGATGGGCCGCGAGTCGTGCACGGCTACGTGAGTAACAGGCTAGCACAGACCGGATGGGCCGCGAGTCGTGCACGGCTACGTGAGTAACAGGCTAGCACAGACCGGATGCGCCGCGAGTCGTGCACGGCTACGTGAGTAACAGGCTAGCACAGACCGGATTCCGGATGCACTGCGAGGCGTGCACGTCTACGTGAGTAACAGGCTAGCACAGACCGGATGCGCCGCGAGGCGTGCACGGCCACGTGAGTAACAGGCTAGCACAGACCGGATGCGCCGCGAGGCGTGCACGGCTACGTGAGTAACAGGCTGTTGTAACCTCAACCTCTTTTGGAAAGCAGCATCTATGATTATGTCAATGTCTTGTCACTCTAATACATTACTTACAACATGAAGACTACGTTATTTTATTGGCGACGAGAAAAAGCGAAATAAAAATGAACGACGAGCTATTTAACAAGTTCCTAGACCTACAAAAAAGAAACACAGAGCTATTAAAGCAATTTACATCGTTCGTACGCAGAATTTACAATGTTGACACGTCGACACAGCCATCGGACTCCAACAACAGTGTGACGAGCACTGCATCCGCAACCGACACTACGACAACACACTGCCGCGTCGACGAGACGACGGTGACGACATCGCCGGATGAAGGAGGTACCGATGAAGACACAACGACCACTCCAACAACGCTACTAGACAAGACATCAACAAAGTCAACACCAACGGAAGATTCTTTATCAACGACGGCATACTCGCAGTCCTCAGCAACGAAAGCACTAGATGAGACATCGACAACATCACCCGTAAAGACCAAACAGACAGAACAGACCGAATCGGCTACAACACAGCCAAAACGTACTTCTATGCCATCAGACGCGCCAGAAACAGAGCTAGAGAGTGCACCATCAATGGAATCCCAAGCAACAGAATTGGCTACACCAGAGAAGGTCACACTGACTATTGCTACAACAGATGCGAGAGCTGCTAACAAAGAAAATCATAGTCCATCTGTTGAAATGAGCACCGAAGAAACTGTTAGACCTAAACCAAAAGAAGAAATAGCAAACCAAAAACACTCCAGCTTTCAAAATGTTGCAACCAATTTACCTGATGACAAACACCTGCTTTACCAAATAATTGTCATTATTACAAATGAATTCGCAAAAAATTCTCAAAAACATGCATGATCATACGAGATCAGGTGATGGTTTGGGATCCAGGCCCCGGAGGGGAGACAACAGAGCCAAATGAGGGGCACAATCGAGGAAACCTACCCGGCAGTGATACAGCCAGCTTCGAAAGAGCCGCCAAGGCGTCCCATGGAAGACATCCTAAGGAGGGACGAATGTTGTAACCTCAACCTCTTTTGGAAAGCAGCATCTATGATTATGTCAATGTCTTGTCACTCTAATACATTACTTACAACATGAAGACTACGTTATTTTACAGGCTAGTACAGACCGGATGCGCCGCGAGGCGTGCACGGCTACGTGAGTAACAGGCTAGTACAGACCGGATGCGCCGCGAGGCGTGCACGTCTACGTGAGCAACAGGCTAGCACAGACCGGATGCGCCGCGAGGCGTGCACGTCTACGTGAGCAACAGGCTAGCACAGACCGGATGCACTGCGTAACCTCACGTCACGTGATGCAACAAAACGTTAAAATTCATCCGATCAATACAACAAATGCGTGGGTGCATGCGTACTTACGTGCACGCTTTCTCCAGTGGTAACGTATGCATGTGTAAGTATGATGCCTGACCAGATACGGCTCTGCGGTGTGTTGCGTGGTGTGTTGTGCTCGCGTGACGCATCTGATGTGACTTGTCTCATTTACCTCCGTGATCAGGTGCGTTGACTCGCGTACATTACCTACCTACTAGCTTAGACATGCATGCCACGCACCGCATCTGGTCTGTCTTAGGTTTAATTTATCTACATACGACTCTACACTTGGTAAAACAAAGCAAATTAGGACAAAATGCAGCTCGTTTTTATAAGTGTAGGAAAATGGTTCACGAAAACACGGGCGAAAATCGCAAAATTTTATGCGCCGCTTTTGGGTAAAATCGGATCCTGTCGGACTAGGTTTCGGATCTTTTGATTTTCGAGTGCCGGCAACACATATTGTGTTGTGTTTTGTGTTTGTTTGTGTCAAACAGATACTCGTTTAACTCGTTTTCTAGTTTTCTGAAATTATATTTTTTTGAAACCACAAAACAAGAAATTGAATTGAAATTGTAGACCGACAAAATTAATTTTCAAAATGGAAAACCTAACATGCCGAGTATGTTCACAGAAGAGTGATAATCTGCTGTCAATATTTACAAAGCACAAAACCTGTCCTCCGCCGTATGAGATGTTCCGAAAACTTAAATTGGAAATTAATAAAATTGGGTCCTCTTATTTATGTGACCTGTGTCTTTCGGAACTAGTAACCTGCGTGAAGTTCTTTGAGAAGTGTGAAAAGTCTGATATTGTACTTTCTACTGGGTTCTTTAGTCAGAAATCTTCAGACCTGCAAAATGAATTTTTTGATGATTGCCCAGTTACTGAATCTCCAGAAAAGATTTCAGGGTATCAAGAAGATATCCTTATTGGTCATGAAATTCCAAGTAAGCTGGCTTACTCTCCTGATACTGAGAAAAGATGCAGAATTTGTTTTTTTGCACTTTGCTTTTGATTTCACTATTTTTGTTATGAAGCTGACTTCTCAGTCATTATCAATAAATTGTAAAATTTTCTACTTTGCATGCATGTTTACGAAAGCAAGATGGCAAATTTTTGAAATGTTTTTAAAATAAAAAAAACATTATTATGGGGTGTATAGTGTAGGTATAAAATTGTTTCACTTATAAAAATGAGTTGTGTGTTCATATTTGCTCATTGAAAACATAGAACAAAAGCTAGTGAACAAACTATCCGGCATTCCGATTTTTTTATGGTCCGGTGTGGCATGATAAATCCAATGAATTGGCTTATGCAAATGTCGGACTGTAAAATGACGTTTAGTGCACAAGCTAGTATTTAGATTAATGGCATGCCATACCGGACCGTAAAAAATCGGAATGCCGGGCAGTAAAATTCCTGGTAGTGCACAAACACCCTTATACCTTCTTATTCTTTTACAGGTCCGAGTGAAACAGTACTCCATCCTTGTACTGTGTGTGGCTCCAAACGAAGTTGTAAGCACAAAGCACCAGCACTTTATAAATGCAGTATTTGCACCAAGGTCTTCACCAAGAAGTTCAATTATATTGTTCATTGGTAAGTGGTTACGGTAGTAACATAATAATATCATTGTGTAAGTGTAGTAAACTGCTACATGATAAAATAGCATTGTTTTAAATGTAGATAAGTGTAGGAGCGGTGTGATGCCGGCTTACAATACAATACAATCCTTTATTCATAAATATAAATTTACAAGTCAAATGTTACTAATTAATATTTTTTTTTATCATACGGTCTTAAATATCGCAAAATAAAATCAATTAAATTAAATTCATTACATTTTAGGATTCATAAGTATTTACATAAGTATGTTCTTAGTTTGGATTAAGATTAGACTAGGGCCAGGGGCGTATTTAGAGATTTGGCGCCCCGGGGCACTCATTTTTCGGCGCCCCCCGGCCAGTGGTGTACTGGCGACTTTCAGAAATCAAGCAAGATTAGCCAGGTCAGTGGCGGATACAGAAAGCGCGGTACAATTTAAACATACGCGGCGTGTACCCTTG
The DNA here is from genome assembly GCA_024500475.1 of Phthorimaea operculella. Lineage (NCBI taxonomy): Eukaryota > Metazoa > Arthropoda > Insecta > Lepidoptera > Gelechiidae > Phthorimaea > Phthorimaea operculella. Next base: position 1,730,632 of record JANFCV010000025.1, on the reverse strand, counting down.
TCGATAGTAGTGTTCAAGGGCGGATCGGATACAGAACTTTTCTGGGTTGGGGCACAAGTGTTCTGTTAAAACAGCACACGAGCACTGGCCTGTATGTATCGCGAGCGAAGCGAGAACAAGTTACTAAACAATAAACGGACGCGGAACATCATCAATAGCCGTGAGTAGAACAAGTAGGAAAGCACACATATCGCGAGCGAAGCGAGCTCGACTTTTCGCGCTACAAACGGTCAAGGAGACTAAAGACTAACCGCGACAGTTAAACAGACAGACACGTACCTACGCGTATTGCGAGCGAAGCGAGCTCGACTTTTCATGCTACAAACAGGAGATGAGCTGAAACACTATCCACAGCAGAAAAACAGACAGACTTGTAAACGGGTTGCGAACGAAGCGAGCTTGACTTTTTACACCATAAACGGGTAAAGGAGCTTAAACAGTAGCCACTGCAGTAAAATAGACAGACAACACACGTATCGCAAGCGAAGCGAGCTAGACCTTTCACGCTACAAACGACGAGGACTCGAGGAGCAAAAACACTAGACGCGATTGTAAAATTGGCAGACATGCTTCGCTCGCGATATTTCACGCAACAATCCGGCGAGAAGTCTACGCGAGACAGCAAGAGGAATAACGGTACATACACAAACACAATACGAAGTTATGCAAGCAAAACGAGCTCATCATTTCACGTTTGAAGCGAGCTCGACTTTTCACAATACTACAAACGGTCAAGTAGGTTAAAGACTAACCGCGACAGTTAAACAGACAGACACGCACCTATACGTATTGCAAGCGAAGCGAGCTCGACTTTATACAACATAAACGGATGAGGAGCTTAAACAGTAGCCACGGCAGTAAAATAGACAGACAGCACACATATCGCAAGCGAAGCAAGCTAGACCTTTCACTCTACAAACGACGAGGAGCAAAAACACTATATAGCCGCGATTGTAAAATTGGCAGACACGCTTCGCTCGCAACAAACGGGCGAGAAGCCTCCGCGAGACAGCGAGAGGAATAACGGTACATACTCAAATACAATACGAAGTTATGCAAGCAAAACGAGCTCATCATTTCACGTTTGAAGAGGAAAGAGAGGCACCACACCAGCATTATGCATTGCGAGCGAAGCTACATATTTGTCAGCTTGCCGATTCTCAAGCAAGAGATGTACGAACAACATTGTGCTGTAGTGTGATATATCCTTTAAGAACTTGAAATTGAATTATAAATTGGTGATAGGGGCGCTAGACCAAGACCATACGTATTGCATGAGAAGCAACAGTTTTTTTTTACAATGAAACAGTTGCGGTGCAAGTAGTGCTATTAGGATTTTAGGGCGCTTTGATAGTACACGTATTGCGAGCGAAGCGAGCCCGACTTTTCGCGTTAAAATTAGTTAGGTGTAAGCAGCTTTGAGCGGGAAAGGCGGCGCCTGACTGCTAGAGGGCGCCAGAGCGGTGCATTTTTTTTACAGTTGCGAAGGCTAGCGCCGCCCCCCTGAGGCTTGCGCCCTGGGCACGTGCCCCACTTGCCCCTATGGTAAATACGCCCCTGACTAGGGCAGCTTGCAGTCAAAAAATTCTTTAATTGAATAAAATGCTTTATTTAGAAGATCTTGTTTAAGTTTATTAGTGAATATTGTGATCGTTTTTGATTCTTTTATTTCTGATGAGATTTTGTTGTACACCCTTGGTCCTATAGAGTGTAGGCAGTTATTGGATTTAACCAGTCTGGTGGCAGGCACACGTAGTGCATTTCCTTAGGTTGCGATTGTGAACCTCTGCCTTTGTTGTAAATTTATCGATATTGTTTCGAACATACTTCGCCACTTCCAAAATGTACAGGCACGGTAGGGTGAGTATTTTAAGGTCAATAAAGAGTTCTTTGGCGTGGTGATCATACTCCACACCAGCCAATATACGGACTGCTTGTTTTTGTTTTCTAAATACACTGTCTCGCTCAGATGCTGTCGCCCATAGGATTGTACCATAACCAAGAAGCGAGTGAAAGTAGCCGTAATAGGCTTTCATCATATTGTCGGCACTTAGTGTCGGTTTCAGTCGACTCAAGGCAAAGTTAGCTGACGCAAGTCTTTTACACAGAGTTTCAATGTGTGGAGTCCAAGTGAGCCCTGAGTCTATTAGAAATCCTAACTATTTCACTTGGCGTACTTGAGGTACAGGAATGTTTTTGCATGTAATTTTAATATCTAGTACGTTGCAGTTTCTGAGGTTAAAATGTATAGCTCGAGAGCCCAGGGGGTAAGTGGCTATCTCATAAGGTACCACGATAGGCTAGGTTTGGATCGTTAACCAAGACTTAAACAAGTCGTATGACCCAGGTCTGCCAGAGCCAATCCTGCCGAAACATAAAAATAATCGATATTTTTCAGAGTCATTTTTTCGTAAAAAATATGTCATAAGGTACCACAATGAAAGTGCTGGCATCAGTTAACCATTGAAAAATTATGTAAAAAAAGCTTGGTCTGCCACTGCACACCCTGCCGGAAGTGCTTGCCAGACCTCTCCAAAGATGCCCTTCCGACACCCCTAAACTATCTCATCGGGTACCACGACGCGACCACCACAACATAATAGCCAAGATCACTCTGACAATAGATCACAAGGTCTGCCAGGCCTAAACTTGCCGCATCCTAGTCTTTCAGACATTTGAAGTTGTAGGTCCAGTGTATGAAAAATGACCTATATCTTTATCCCCCCGTGTTTGATTTTGATGGTGCCTTAATACGAAATGCTCTCCATAAATAAGGAGCTTCGAGTCATATAGGACAGTTGGGTGGAGGGTTTCAGTATTGAACGCAATCCTGTCAAAAAGTTTGAAATGGAGGTTTGGTCTATGAAAACTGGCCTATATCTTGTTCCCCCCGGGTTTGATTGTGATGGCGCCTTAATATGAAATGCTCTCCATAACTAGGAGCTTTGAGTCATATAGGTCAGTGAGGAGGAGGGTCTCTGTATTGTACACAATCCTGTCAAAAAGTGTGAAATTGTAGGTAAAGTGTATGAAAACTGGCCTATATCTTTTCCCCCACTGGTTTGATTTTGATGGTGCCTTAGTATGAAATGCTCGTAATGATTAGGAGATTCGAATTGTATAGGTCAATTGGATAGAAGGTCTCTGTTCTGTGCACAATCCTCCTAAATATGACAATATTCGATAACTTCTGCAGATTTTATCAGTTAAAATTGTCATATCATAAGGAACTCGAATAAAAGTGCTTGCATCACCTTACCTTTGACAAATTATGTTTAAAAAACTTGGTCTGCCACTGCCCACTCTGCCGGAAGTCCTTAGATGAGATAGGTTAGGGGTGTCGGAAGGGTATATTTGGAGGGGTCTCCCAAGGACTTCTGGCAGAGTGCGCAATGGCAGACTAAGTTTTCTTAACTCAATTTATCAATGGTAAGCTGATGCTGGCACTGTCATTCGGGTACCTTATGAAATTACAATGTTAACGGAAAAAATCTCAATCCTGCTAAACATAAAAATATTGGATATGTTCTGCAGATTTTTGCCATTAATATTGTCATAAGGTCAACCGGGGGAAATGCGTCTATGGGGTAAAAGCGGCAATGGGCAATTTCTCAAAAACTATCCATTTTGCAACAATTTCAGCCATCTACAGGTAGCAGTTTGAACTAAATTCGCATCTTAAATTAGTCACAGAGGGTGCTGTATGTCGGACATTTGAGATATCGACCATTTTCTAAATCAGTCGATCGTGAGCAAGTTGAGGAGCGAGAGGTAAGTACGTTCAATCCATTAAAATCCATGGTTTTTGTTTGATTTTTTATTAGATTTTGTACTCCAAGTACGAAATATATTATTGCTCGTCTAAACACGTAGTTATTTTGATGCTAAAGGTCGTAATTTTTGAGATATGAAAGTTTAAAATTGAAGGTTATCTAAAAAATTTTGGGGAAAATGCGTCTACTTTTTTTGGGTAATTGCGTCTGTGTGCTGCATTTACCCCTATGCCAGGGGTGCTCAACTTTTTCATGGATGTATTTTTTCATGAACTTTTTTGTTTGTTTCGCTGAAAATGTATTTTTAATTTTGAAGCCTTTATTTTTTTTATTTGCATTAAAATATTATTTCATGTATAATACTATGCCAATACTTAGGCAAAAACGACTTATAGTATTTTAAGTTACTCATTTATTTTATTTTTCTGATTGCCTACATTGAATAAGCAGTTTCTTGTTAAAAATATTATAAAGGTCGCCTAAGGAGTCAAATTTTTGTATGAAGTAGTATTATTTTGTTACTCATTAAGAATAATTTGATTCAATTTGATTGTATGGGTTTAGTTCCTGGTCTCTTTTAGATAAATATTTTTATAAGCGCTAACAGGACTGCACTTTTGGATGAATAAATATCTGTAAAAACATTTATTACCTTGTCAATTTGTATTTCTTAATATTACAATCCGCCTATAGTAAATGTTGAGAACCCCTGGATTTGTCGTTGGGTAAATGCGTCATACAGCAGTGTAACGCATTTTCCCCACGCAGATTAAAATGTCTCTAGTTGATTGGTTTTTTGCTCAATTTTCACATGTAAAGAATATGTGAACATGGAATTTCAAAGATAGCTTCCACTGTTCATTTCATCATAAAATACTCCCTGGTTTGGGAGTAATTCATAGTAGACGCATTTACCCATTCTGGGGTAAATGCGGCTAAAATCCATGTTTTTAAAAAAGCCTGAATTACTTTTTTTTGTGTCAGTCTTGAAGAAAGCTTATCAATAAATCTTAAACTTAATTCATTACGAAATACATATTTGATAAAATTGTGAAAAAAAACTTCTTAGTATAAAATTTGTGGGCCATCAAACTCAAGAAATGAAAAATACGACGAATTTCCCCCCGGTTGACCTTATCATAAGGTACCCGAATAAAAGTGCCGGCATCAGCTTACCATTGATAAATTGAGTTAAGAAAACTTGGTCTGCCATTGCGCACTCTGCCGGAAGTCCTTGTCAGACCCCTCCGAATATGCACTTCCGACACCCCTAACCTATCTCACCCCTACCTAACCACTGGTTTGATTTTGATGGTGCCTTGGTATGAAATGCTCGTAATGATTAGGAGATTCGATTTGTATAGGTCAATTGGATAGAAGGTCCCTGTTCTGTGCACAATCCTCCGAATATGACAATATTCGATAACTTCTGCAGATTTTATCAGTTAAAATTGTCATATCATAAGGAACTCGAATAAAAGTGCTTGCATCACCTTACCTTTGACAAATTATGTTTAAAAAACTTGGTCTGCCACTGCCCACTCTGCTGGAAGTCCTTAGATGAGATAGGTTAGGGGTGTCGGAAGGGTATATTTGGAGGGTCTCCCAAGGACTTCTGGCAGAGTGCAATGGCAGACCAAGTTTTCTTAACTCAATTTATCAATGGTAAGCTGATGCTGGCACTGTCATTCGGGTACCTTATGAAATTACAATGTTAACGGAAAAAATCTCAATCCTGCTAAACATAAAAATATTGGATATGTTCTACAGATTTTTGCCATTAATATTGTCATATCATAAGGTACCCGAATAAAAGTGCCGGCATCAGCTTACCATTGATAAATTGAGTTAAGAAAACTTGGTCTGCCATTGCGCACTCTGCCGGAAGTCCTTGTCAGACCCTCCGAATATGCACTTCCGACACCCCTAACCTATCTCACCCTACCTAACCACTGGTTTGATTTTGATGGTGCCTTGGTATGAAATGCTCGTAATGATTAGGAGATTCGATTTGTATAGGTCAATTGGATAGAAGGTCCCTGTTCTGTGCACAATCCTCCTAAATATGAAATTATTCGATAACTTCTGCAGATTTTATCAGTTAAAATTGTCATATCATAAGGAACTCGAATAAAAGTGCTTGCATCACCTTACCTTTGACAAATTATGTTTAAAAGCTTGGTCTGCCACTGCCCACTCTGCTGGAAGTCCTTAGATGAGATAGGTTAGGGGTGTCGGAAGGGTATATTTGGAGGGGTCTCCCAAGGACTTCTGGCAGAATGCGCAATGGCAGACCAAGTTTTCTTAACTCAATTTATCAATGGTAAGCTGATGCCGGCACTTTTATTCGGGTACCTTATGATATGACAATATTAATGGCAAAAATCTGCAGAACATATCCAATATTTTTATGTTTAGCAGGATTGAGATTTTTTCCGTTAACATTGTAATTTCATAAGGTACCCGAATGACAGTGCCAGCATCATCTTACCATTGATAAATTGAGTTAAGAAAACTTGGTCTGCCATTGCGCACTCTGCCAGAAGTCCTTGGGAGACCCCTCCAAATATACCCTTCCGACACCCCTAAACTATCTCATCTAAGGACTTCCAGCAGAGTGGGCAGTGGCAGACCAAGTTTTTTAAACATAATTTGTCAAAGGTAAGGTGATGCAAGCACTTTTATTCGAGTTCCTTATGATATGACAATTTTAACTGATAAAATCTGCAGAAGTTATCGAATAATTTCATATTTAGGAGGATTGTGCACAGAACAGAGACCTTCTATCCAATTGACCTATACAAATCGAATCTCCTAATCATTACGAGCATTTCATACCAAGGCACCATCAAAATCAAACCAGTGGGGGAAAAGATATAGGCCAGTTTTCATACACTTTACCTACAATTTCACACTTTTTGATAGGATTGTGTACAATACAGAGACCCTCCTCCTCACTGACCTATATGACTCAAAGCTCCTAGTTATGGAGAGCATTTCATATTAAGGCGCTATCAAAATCAAACCCGGGGGGAATAAGATATAGGCCAGTTTCCATAGACCAAACCTCCATTTCAAACTTTTTGACAGGATTGTGTTCAATACTGAAACCCTCCACCCAACTGTCCTATATGACTCGAAGCTCCTTATTATGGAGAGCATTTCGTATTAAGGCACCATCAAAATCAAACACGGGGGGATAAAGATATAGGTCATTTTTCATACACTGGACCTACAACTTCAAATGTCTGAAACACTAGGATGCGGCAAGTTTAGGCCTGGCAGACCTTGTGATCTATTGTCAGAGTGATCTTGGCTATTATGTTGTGGTGGTCGCGTCGTGGTACCTGATGAGATAGTTTAGGGGTATCGGAAGGGCATCTTTGGAGAGGTCTGGCAAGCACTTCCGGCAGGGTGTGCAGTGGCAGACCAAGCTTTTTTTACATAATTTTTCAATGGTTAACTGATGCCAGCACTTTCATTGTGGTACCTTATGACATATTTTTTACTATGTGAGTTTTTTCTACGTTCAACATCATTCCGTTGACAGCCGATGTGGCGCAGTGGTTAGTATGCCTGCCTGCCACGCAAAGGCTCCGGGATCAATTCCCGGTGGGGTCACTCACAAAGTTGATATTTATCACTTTGTGAAATTGTTCCCAGTCTGGTTAGGACATTGCAGGCTGAACCACCTGATTGTCCGCAAGTAAGATGGTTCCGTGCTTCGGATGGGCACGTTAAGCCGTCGGTCCCGGTTGCTGTCTATGATGGCGGTCGTTACACAACCATGTCAGAGGCCTACTACTTGCAGTAGGCGGTTGAAAAACTCTGACACCAGGGTTCATCGGGTCGTTGAACGACTAGGTGTCCCACACGAAAAGAAGAGATCATTCCGTTAGCGTCAAACCAGTCCGATATCTGTTGCATAACGCGGGTGAGTTTTGTGACAAGGCCATCTCTGGTGTTACTGGCGACTATGACGCACCCGTGGTCCGCAAACAGTACGTACTCGGCTTCAGCTGAGGCAGTCGTGAAGTCGTTCATGATCAACAAAAACAGATTATTTCCCATAATTGACCCCTGCGGGACTGCACAATCTGACAGTTCAAGGGTATTGGAGGGGTTGTTTCGCACATAGGTAGTCTGCTTTCTATTTCCCAGGAACGACGTCACAAATGCGTGCGTCACGCCGCTTACTCCGTACAGCTGCAGCTTCTTCAAAAGGAGCGAGTCATAGTATAAAGAAAGGGGGGAAGTAAGTTATCTTAGAACAACCGCACCGCGCGCGGCTTGTATGTGTGCGCAATAGTATCTACGTACGCGTCACCGCACGCACACATCTAATGGCGGCCCCTACCGAGCGAGCGTGCCCGAAACGTCCCGAGATTTGTCAGTGTGTGGCGTACAGATATATTGCGCACACATACAAGCAGCGCGCGGTGCGGTTGTTCTAAGATAACTTACTTCCCCCTTCCTTATACTATGAGCGAGTGGTCTACGAATTCGAACGCGCGCGACAGGTCGCAGAATATGGCTGCCACCTGCCGACCGCCCTCGATATGACTCATCACCCGATCCGTGACGTCACGCGCTGCATCAACCGTGGACCTGCCTCGTTGGTAGGCATATTGCTGAGGATTAAGGAGGTTGTTACTGTTTATATGGTGCATTAACCTGTCGCTTATCAGACGCTCATAGACTTTCGATATAATTGGAATTAGGGATATAGGTCTGAAATTTTTTAGCTCATTCATGTCACCCTTGCCTTTGTAAATGGGCTGGACTTTGACGTGCTTGAGTAACTCAGGATACGTCCCTGCAGTGACGGCCTGATTTAAAATGGAGCACATAGCCGACACATCAACTTCAGATAGGTAGTCAAGGACTTTGGTGGATGGTTTGTGTTTTTGCGTTTAATTAGAATAGTATCACCCCAATGCTACCCATAGATGTCGTAAGAAGCGACTAAGGGATAATTATCCAGGGAATGGGCAGCAGTAAATTAAACTTCTTGGACTTGGATGGTGTGTATATCAAAGCCCCTCCGATAGAGGGAGGCCCATATCCAGCAGTGGAATTTTGTGGCTGTTAATGTAAGGTAAATTAAGCTTTAAGTAGAGCAAGTAAACTGTAGTTATAGTAGGTAAGTAATTAAACTGTTTTTTCACTGGAGCTGAGCAAACTTCTCAAAGTATTTTGTTGTAAATTTGACTAAAGATTTAGGGATAAACTAACCTAACTATGGACATACTTATTTATATAAGGTCCTATTACATTCACTGCAAATATATTTTTAGGGCATGCGTAAATATGTATAAGAAAAACATCTAAGGTATTTGTTTATTTTTATTATTAATTACATCATTTTCAAACAAACTTTTTAATTAATTATGTGAACATCCTTTGACTGACCCGACTGACGTTCCGCCACGTAGACAGGATTCACTTACACAGCACGCACACTAACAACCAACCAATCACAGCACATTTTTCTGGTGCATAATTTAAATTCATCGATGTGTGTCTTTCTAGGACAAACAGGGTGCACTTTTTTCGTTTTGTTTTTTTTTAGTTAAATGCAATTTCCTCGAAAACTAGCGTGTAGATTTCTTTAAAATTTGCCTAGTACATGCTTATATTTTATTTGATTTGCACCTAAAATATTTGCAGTGAAAGTAGATTCTTATTTCCAAACTGCGAAAAATCAAGTGTGCATTCCTGTAACTATTTTTAACTGAGGTCTGTGTATGGAACTTGGTACTTATTTAGATCTCACTTCTTTTATAGGCGAAGCATTCCAATATTATCGAACTTGGCAGCCTTTCACATTTATGTTTTGGGTGGGATTTCATTTATTTTTGTAAGGTTTATTTTCTTTTTTTCTTATGATTAAGTTAGGTAAGGAAATATCTCATTTATACTTTACTTTGACTAAATACAATCCTTCGTAACGAATTTTAGGTCGGTACGACGATTGGAAGATATAGATAATTTTTTTGTTTTAGTTCCTTAGGGGTATGAATTTACACCTTCATTATTTTTAAAACCGACTCACACTTGGCCATTTTCAGATTTTTTCCTTTACCTTGACCTAAAGACCTACCTCCATGCCAAATTTCAAGGCAATACGACTATTGGAAGTGGTCTAGGTTTTTGATGAGTGAGTGAGTCAGTCAGTCAGTCAGTCAGTCAGTGAGTGTATAGTAAAAATAGCGATTTTCTGACGTCAATATCTCAAGACCTACAATAGGTACATTAATGGAATTTTGTATTTTAGATAAGTAAGTAGATCTCAACAGATACTAGAAATTTCATATGCGTAGATAAAATAGATTTTGAGTTATAGGTGGGTCGAACTTGGCCCGAAATGGTTCGTGTAATATAACCCACGGCCGGTGTGTCGCTTTTTTTGCTCGAACTTGGCGGACACACTGCCGTGTGTCTAGATAGGACCTTATATAAGTATACTTGTTGATATTATTTAGTGCTTTACTTCCTTCCTATCTACTTATTTTTACTTGTTCAATCAAAGAAATTGTAACACTGCTTTATTGTTTAGTTATAACATTTTCTCTTACAGTAAACGCCACTTAGGGCTCCGTGAATGGCCCTGCCTCGCGTGCGGAGCGCCGCAGGTGACCAGCTGGCTTGCAAAACGGCACTGCTTAAGAGGCACTCGATATGTCTGCCCGGCAACCAATTGTAACAGATCGTACACTTCAGCACACAATCTTACTGTGCATTTTAGGAACCATACAGGTCAGAATCCAATTAAAAACATTATTTTTCTTTGAAATATCTATCTGTAATAAAATAACGTCAATTGGTGCCATGTGCCATACAATTTTATTAAATTAATAACTTAATGATGGTGAAGTTCGAAAACCGTCAATCTTGCATAGAATGGGATATAGGTAAATGTACTTTATTGCACACACAATAAAGTATATTTATCATTTTCCTGTGAGAAAACAGTATTTTCCTGGCCTGTTTTTTTTTATAAATATAAACCTTTATCTTGAATCACACATGTCGCGTAGTTTAGGAGGAGTTAGCGAATTTTACGACAGGCTGACCTAGAAAGATTTATATTTTATTTTAAAGTAATATTGTTTTCAGGAGAAAGACCCCACAAATGCAGCGATTGCAATAAAAGGTTTACATCCAAAACTACTCTTAATGATCACAAGAGAATCCATACAGGTATAGTGTAACCACAGTCTAAATCACTTTTCTGTCTGTCAGTATCATTTATGTGAATTGCTGGTTATCTTGAGTGTATTGCAATGATACATACCAAAAATGCAGGGAGTAACAAAAAGGGTAGGTATAACAAGCCGAAAGGAGGTCAATTCACTTACTTAACTGAACAACTTTTCCCATAGGACATGGGTCAAAATATTTAAAATAATAATTGGACCTCCCGTACAAAATCGCCGATCAGCTGACTGGTTTACTATGGTAGGTGCAAATTATTTTTCCATATTTCGACCCATTTTCCAAGGGGAAAGTAGTTCAGTTTCATGACTTGACCTCCTTTCGACTTGTTATTCCCTTTTTGTTACACCCGGTATATGCCAAATCTGGCCCTATAGTGTAATACCATCTCAACTTTCCTTGCAGGTGTAAAACCATACATGTGTACCATCTGTGGAGCTCAGTTCACGACCAACAAACTGAAGGCGCATCTCAGAACTCACGATAAATCAAAGACACGCGAACGACAGCCTCCCCCTCGGACGGCAGCGAAAACAGAAATATCAAGGTACCTACATACATACATCACGCCTATATCCCTTGCGGGGTACCTCTAGTAGTTCACGACCAACAAACTGAAGGCACATCTCAGAACTCACGATAAATCAAACACACGCGACCGACAGCCTCCCCCTCCAACGGCAGCGAAAATAGAAATACAAGCAGAAATATCAAGGTACCTACATACATACATACATCACGCCTATATCCCTTGCGGGGTATAGTAGTTCACGACCAACAAACTAAAAGCACATCTCAGAACTCACGATAAATCAAAGTCACGCGAACGACAGCCTCCCCCTCCGACGGCAGCGAAAACAGAAATACAAGCAGAAATATCAAGGTACATACGTACATACATCACGCCTATATCCCTTGCCTTGGTACCTCTAGTAGTTCACGACCAACAAACTGAAAGCACATCTCAGAACCCACGCTAAATCAAAGACACGCGACCGACAGCCTCCCCCTCCCACGGCAGCGAAAAAAGAAATACAAGCAGAAATATCAAGGTACCTTACCTACTTTTTCCTTGTCCCCTCAATGCTGAGGATCGCGACCACATGAGAGCTTCCAACGTTTCGAGCGATTGTAGCTTTTGTGAACTGCTCGGTGAATGCTACCTCCCACTGCGTTCTTCACAGCATCCGACCATCTAGTTGGCGCGCTGCCCTGGGCACGCTTCCCCTCCACTCTACCCAAAATAATATGCCTCTCTAGGCTATGCTTAGATGATCGCACAATGTGTCCAAAGAAACCCAGGGCAGATTGTTGAGAGTCGCTTTGTGATATTGAGCTCCTTCAATATGGACGCATTTGTTCCCTACAATATTTGTTCTCAAGGCACCTACAGCAAAACCCATTTTCCTCATTATTCATCTCATCATCATCACATCAGCCCATAGGTGAAATATTCACTCTCTTCCTTGCTCGTAAAAATTACTGATTTGATTGTATTGTATTGATGGTATCGTTGTAAAAAATTTGGTAAAAAAAGTCCAGTGCAAGGTGCAAGTCATGCAGCGCCATCTGCCGATGATTTTACTAACTACTTAGTACTAATAGTTTTTATAATAATCAGATTTATTGTTTACAGACCACAAACGTCAGGCGTTTTTGGTTGTACGCAATGCCCGATGAGGTACTCCCACAAGCAGTCATTAAACCGACATATGAGTAAAAAACATGCTATATCTCAGGTAAGTGGTTCTTTTTTCTTGAAAAATCCAAAACCGCGGTAAAACCATCTATCACCTTCACGAATGGGCCCAAGGAAGTCACCAAATTGCGACTGTGGAGCACCTGACCAGACCCTGTCCCATGTTGTGAACGAGTGCCCATTACGCTGCTTTCCCGGTGGTATGGCTGAACTACATAAATTCACCCCAAGTGCTGAGAGTTGGCTTAAGAATCTCGATTTAGACATTTGATCTAAGGTTTCCATACGCTATGATAAGGCGCGTATTCATTGAACACTTAATATAATAATAATAAGACAACTTTATTTCGTATAATCGAATCGAACAGTAGGTAATTAATTGGTAATGAACACAACAAGAAATGTTACTTGACAAAAGCATGGTTGAAGCCAGCCACTACGCCCTCTAGTGTGACATAAAGGAACTGACTCAGATCAATAGATATCAGAGTCTATTTGTATCGTAGCGAGGCGCAACGCAGCAGATCTTCCAAAAAACTAAGTCGTACCTATCGACAAAAAAACTAAAAAAAGTATAATATCCTAGATAATTCACACACCATCGTCTAAGGCAAAGCCTTTACCAGATACTTTCTTATTAAAGATAAATAATAATATTAATAATATGCCGTGTGGTGCCGGCATGCCGTGTGGTGCCGGCTGAGTAGAATAGCACCATCCCCTCTCTTCCCGTGGGGGTCGTAAGAGGCGACCGAGGGATAAACCCGACCCAAACAGCCAGGGCCAACCATATGGTGGTGGTTAATCCACCACAAGCATTCCCAAGGAGGGTTGACGTCTGGTAGGCGGCCGGTCGTAAAATTCAGCCAATTCCTTTTGCAACACGATTTTGTGTTCAACGAAGATGCAGGCAGGAAGATGATGATGAATAATATTAATAATATTTCTGATAAATAATATATTTTCATTTATTTTCAGGAGCAGAGGATACGCGAGTACCAGACTTTGAAAATACTTGAAAATTGAAATAACTTTTGTTTTAAAGTAAGTCATTTTAATGTTTTATAAGATAAACACAACACAAACATATTAATCGTTTAAATAAAACACAAATTCATGTTTTGTAAAAAATAAAACGTTTTAATTTTTACCCAAAAACGATTAATACATAAATAAGATTTCAAGGCGTAAGTCGGACATAACATACCTACAACATAATTATATTACGCCTGTATCCCTTGCGGGCTAGGCAGAGCGTAAACGGCTCTGAAACACCGCCATTTATACCAGGTCTGACAATAGTTTGAGAGTAATTTAAAAGACTGCGTATCACCATAGTGACGGATTGTCAACCTGTTGCCTAAAATTGCAACACACATCAATCCTCAAATCCCTTAGTCGCATAATCGCTTAGTCGGAAAGACATGGAGTGATGCTATTCTAAGCCAGCACCACACGTCATACATAAGAAGTAAGTGCGAGTTGGACTCGCCCACCGAGGGTTCCGTACTAAGATTTGTAGGTTATTCTGGTTGGTAAACCTACCTATATTTCATATGATACTCCACTTGGACAACTAGCCAAATTTCTTAAGTTTTTTTTTGGCCCCCATAAAAGCCATAAATTCATGAAACTGACAGAATGACAGACGGACGGACAACAAAGTGATCCTATAAAGGTTCCGTTTTTTACCTTTTGAGGTACGGAACCCTAAAAATAGGCACGGCCGCGGTCAAGGCCCCAGACGAAAGTGAAACTAAATCCACAAAAAACTAGCGAGTTTTATGGCCTCTATGCAATGATTTAGTTATGATTCAATGTTTATAATACTGATCTAATATGTCAAGGTGCTGCGTACGATGTTGGTGGAAAATACGGGGTGAAAGGGACAGCTCTCTGAATACAGATAAAAAAAAATGTGGACCTTCCATACAAAATCACGATCAGCCGACTGTATTTACTAGAAAATTTGAATCATTTTCACGTCTCGTGCAACATTTTCTTATAGGAAATTGTTCACTTTCATGGTATGAATATGCACCCTATTAGTATTCGGAGAGCATTTCCCGGGGCTGCAATCGTAGGGTCCTGTAGCGAAAAAAATACAACGTTTTGGAAAAATTAGCTACGCCGCCGTAGCCACAGTGCTACGCTTCGTAGCAAGTAATTAAAATATGATTTAGAAAGATATTTTTTATTAATACAGGGAATTAATTTAAATAGCTGACATTGCCTAAAGGTAAGTTCTGTATCGATAGAGGAACCCGAAAAAAATAATTTTTAAGATCCTAGTCACAAAATAGTCCCTAAGCTAGGGCAAGCATTTAATTAACTGTGTGTGTAAGTACCACCACTGTAAGTAAAAAAAATATAGTAGGTAATAGGGGTGTACCAACCCAGTTTCTCTAAGGAACTGTATGAAAAAGTTCTTAGAAAAATAAAGATGAATGAAAATCCTCTGACCTTTTTTAGGTGAATTGGTGATCGTAAGTAGGTAGTCTTCTTCTTTTCAAGTGGGACATCGAGTCGTCCAACGAGCGTCGTTAAGCCTTGGAGTTTTTCAACCGCCTAATACAAGTAGCAGGCCTCTGACATGGTTGGGTAACGACCACCGTCTAAGTAATCATAGACAGCAACCGGGACCGACGGCTTAACGTGCCCTCCGAAGCACGGAACCATCTTGCTTTCGGACAATCAGGTGGTTCAGCCTGCAATGTCCTAACCAGACGTATTAGTAACTCTAAATGAAACTTAAAACCACAGGTATAGACAAAATCATGATAATAGCGTACCAAAGCGAAAATCAAATTATTGCTGAATTGACCTTATTATTGGTGAAACTAACGGTACGGATTGCACTTGCTGGTGCTTGCCAGAAGAGATCTAAGCAAAAGAATACATACAGGGTCTTATTCTAAAATCTATTGGGTTTTTATGCACTCATGTGCATAAGAAGTTAAATTATGTCATGCATGTACCGGGGCTCGATCCCACTTCTTCTTTCTTTTTTATCTCTTTTTATATTATATCACTTCCCCCTTACGTCAAATTATGCGAAAGATACATGAGGAGTGTAATATTTTTAGCATACCTATCGTAGTGGTAGGAATAATGGTTGTCTAAGTATGTACTTGAAAAAGTGATGTTGTAACGCAAACCGTGCTAAAATGCTATATGATAAAATATTAGGTAGATACAGAAAGGGATATCCGGAATAGCAAATTATTGACATCCCACTCATATGTTATAAAAAGACGCAATCATGTTACTATTTCGGGTCACTTTCTTTAAATAATCAGGTTATACTTATGTCGTCGTCTATAACAATATAATTATAATTAGAATGATCTAGATCCAATAAAAAAAATACAATTAGAAATTTCATTAGACCCTCTGCAGTGGCCTTGCATCTGTAAGTAGGCCAATGCACCTTATCTGCGAAACGGCCAAAGACTTGGTCACCGACCGTGTCTAGTGGGCCCACAGACCTTCACCCGAATGCCGGCAAATCGTATTTCACGCCCCAGAGCACACGGCACCGCGAAATGCAAATGAAATTATCGATTTACGAAATTAGTTTATTAAGAAACTTATTGTACAAACAGTTAAAAACTTATAATTAAGCGTTGGGTGGCGGTTTCTAGAGATTGCTTTTGGGTCTGACGGGATACTTCCAAAAACTATTACTATCATTTTCTTAAAAAAGTAACGCAGGAATTCGGTAGTTGCATTTGTCTTCTTAAAGTGTCCGAAATTTTAAACCCAAGATATGAAAACATTCCAGACCAAATAATTAGTGTCAGATAATAAAAGAATTTCAGAAACCAATCTCTAGAAAAAGTCACCCTGTATAAAAATAGGACTATAAAATAGCGACCACAAACAAGCTAAACTTAACATCACAGGCATTCTTTGCAGAGTCTTAATTTTACAACTACACTGTACAATGTAATTTTCATTGAGCTAAACCCGATTTTGACAAGGTTTTGGAATAAATAAATGATTTGGTACCATTCAGAAACACAAGAGAGATTTTAGTTCTGTTCAAAATGATACTGGTTATAGAAACCATAAAACAATCAATTTACTTGATAAAAAGAAAGACAACAATCGTAGAAATAGTAGAATCTTTTTCGATCAAGTGTTTCTGCTTGATACCATATGGCGGGTATAAAAATCTACGTTATTACTTTGCGGACATTAGGGTCATCGCGCACTTTAGAAGTGGCTCGTATGTAGTTTTTTTGGTAGCCTGTTTCATGAATCTGTGCGAGAGGGCTCAATTCGTCCGTACGTTCGCTGGAGTCCGATCGTTGTCCCTCGTCTGTACGCTCTGGGTCGTCAACTAGACGTTCTTTTTCGTCTGTTCTACCGCTATCATCGGAACTTTCCGATTCATCTTCATTACTCGCGTCATCGTCTTTTTCCCGCTCTGGATCGTCAACTAAGCGCTCATGGTCGTCTAAAAAGTTAGGGTCACTGTCTTCTATTCGTGCTACATCAGGATCTCTGGTAGGTTCTGGCCCTCGGTACTCTTGGAAAAACTTTTCTTCGTCAGAAACTGGCAACTTTTCACCTTCGGAATCGTAGTCTACTGCTGTGAATGGGTCGTTTTCAGTGTCGGCCTTATCTTTCACGGAACGAGTTCTACGAGATTTCTTTTTTCGACGCCGAATAGGTTTTTCTGTGAAAGGAGCGGGGACGTTGTACTCACCCTCAGAGTCTGCGTCGTTTTCTGCCGATTCTTGAACTTGTTCTTCTTCTTCATCATCACGCTCTGGAGGGGCACGGTTGTATTTTTTAGGACGTTTCTCTTTGTAAATGGGTGGGACTCTTACAGTAACCGTATCTATTTGTCCGGGATTGTGCTCAGTAGGAGGAAGCACTCTAGGTTTTAATGGTCGTCGCGGGTCTTCAGTGGTTGTTGTAGATTCTTGTTCTTCTTCGTCTGGTTCTGTTTCCGATTGGGCTTGGAGTCTGGCTCGTCTCTGACTTTGGTAGCGATCACTTCGCCTAATTATTTGCTCGCCTAAATCACGATCTCCGAAATGAACGTTTTTGTAGTGATTTGCGGGAAGAGGTGCTTTTCTTGGCTGAGTGGACTTTTTTGGTAATGATAAACTGGCTTTTTTCGCCTGATTGGCCTTTTTCTTCCAGAAATTGTCAACTGCATTACCGAACGCTTGAACACTTTTGTCGCGTGATTCCTGTACATCCTCGTAATCATCTTCAGGCGATTGTTCCTCTTCATCATACGCGAGGTAGTCTCCGTCCTGTTGTTGTGGGTCGTACTGGCTAGCGTCGAGTGTATTTATTTTTTGTTGGACCCCGTTTCGCACTACAAACGCGTCTAAGTAGACGCGAGGTATGCGCGGCTCGGCCGGTGGCAGGCGGGCAGCTCTGGGTTCGATCGGGACCGGAGCGAAGGTTTCTTCTGCGGGTGCGGCAGGAGCGGGAGCGGGGGCAGGGGCTTGTTGTCGCCCGATATTGAGGCTGAATTGTAGGTTGGTAGTGACGGCATCTTTCGGGGGTGGCGGTGGAGGTGGGGGCGGCATGCTGGGTGCTGGTGTGCTGGGGTTGGCTCGGGGTCTTGCGCAAGGAGGTGGCGGCGGCGGCGGTGGTGGTGGTGGCGGTGGAGGAGGTCTGGGTTTTGGTCTTGGGTTAGCTCGTGGTTTCGGACACGGTGGTGGAGGTGGTGGCGGCGGTGGTGGTGGCGGTGGTGGCGGTGGTGGCGGCCTACAGGGTGGAGGTGCCGCGCGAGGCTGGCCACACGGCGGTGGAGCGGGCGCTGGCGGCGCCGGTCCTGCTTGCAGAGGCAGGTCTATCCCGGGCACTGGGGCCAGCGGTGGAGGGAACGCAGCCTGAGCAGGTCTCCGTTGCACACTGTATCCTAACACATCAGCCAATCCTCGAAACACTATATCACCCAACGTCCTTTTCTTCCGATCTACAGGTTCATGTTCGCCGTCAGTTTCGAACGCTTCATCTCCAACTAAAACCGTGCCATTGGCGAGTACTACGGTATTGTTTTTCAGGAAGATTGTATCGTTCCCGAAGAGGATGGTATCGTTGTTTAGTAGTATGACGTCACTAGGAAGTTGCGTGTCTTGGCCAGTGTCTCCCGAGGCTGCGGTTGCCGCCAGCAGCAGCGGCAGCAGCAATGCGGCGCGCATGTCGGCGCGAAATGTTACGCGGGCCGCCGACGCGCACGGTTTTGTCGTGCGCGTTGCTTAAGCGCTCACGGTTACGGTCCATTGGACACGGTATGCAGTTTTGGTATCCTTGCATCCCAGGATAAGCAAACTTGAAGCGTCTACATGCAATCAACTGTCCGGGATATTTAAAACATTTAGAGACATTGATGTCGAAAGAAGCATCATTGATTCTAAACTTGTCACGCTCTATTTGTTCTATCGACAGCGTCGGTGATTTATACTGAGGTGCCTCGTGTTGGTCTCTAGCCCTTTCTTTTTTTCCCATCCGACTGTCGGTGCTCGGAACTGGACTGTCGATGATCTCCTGAGGATGCTCCGTGGAGGAGCGAAATACGTGTAGAGTGTAAAACGGTGGTTGCGGTGTTGGTGAGGTGCATCGCTTGTACATTTGTATTTAGGCGGGTATTCATTAGGGAACATTGACAAAGTTCCGAAACATTGCATAAATACGAAAGTTCCCCATAAATGTTCCCAATGAGGACGCATTTTAAACAATTTTTCGAAACAAAGTTCCCAACGAAAATAAACATTTCGGGAACATTGTATAGGTAAGAAACACAGTTTCTGGGATTTTGTTCCCAATGAATAATGGCTTTAAGTTGCGGTCGTACGTGTGGTTCACTCAGCAGCATAACTTGCCATCATTAGTGAAGAAGCTTAACATAATTTCTATCACTTTCATCAAGATGAACTTCTGCAAAGTAACGCCTGATTCAAGTAACGAATAACTTGATAAACTAAGCTCATGTGGTAGGTAGTAATATCTACCTAATAAGTTTGGTTTCAGAGTTATGACTTTGCTATCTAATCGAAAGGTTGCCAAGCCCATTGGTAGGTACGTTTTTTTACGACATAGTGCAACTAATTTATTCTGTGCTTTATTTGGTGTGATTGGTTCACCTTTTTCACCATTGTTTATTTTCTACTGACAAAATTAATTAGCTTATTATATATTTTGTAATGTAAGAGTGGGTATGCGTAACACAAATGCGTATTTCTACAGGATGTCCCTGTTTAAGTGGTGCAAAGAAAAACTCTAGATTTCAGACATCCTCATTTTTTATATTCAAAAACTGAAAATTAAACCTCCCATACTAATAAAATAAATAGGTAACGCTGACTGATAGATAGTAAGGTACTTCGGGGGTGTAAGGCCCACAGTCTTCGAAGGCCCAAACGCAGAAAACCGTTTAAAATACGTTCGGTTGGCACCAAATTCATAGCAAGCGTAAAATGAACCAATAGGAACGCAGAGACGCAGGAGCGGGCCGCGTGCGGCCGCTATTTTGCCAGTGACGGCTGGTTGTTCGGTGACCTCGGGCACGACCAGTGTTTTTGCTATTTTGCGCTCCCACTAAACAGTAGTTTTCAATAGCTAATACTGCAATTTATTAGTAGATTATTGTTGAATGTGTTTATTTATTTATCATTCCATTGATATTGGTGTAGGTATGTCTGGTTTTAACGCTATTTTATTCATAAATTGTGAATACGTGTTGCAAGGCCCCGATCGGTTAGGAAGGCCCCACAGGGTTGTTGCTTGGGCCTTACAAGCCCTGTTGGGGCCTCTCTACACTGTTGCTGTCTTATAAGGCCCATAAATTTTAGGAATTTAAAATAACTTTATATCCACTTATGTTATTAATAAAAATAAATTTTGACACCACCTTTTGAATTTGGGCCTTGCAACCCGCAATCGGGGCTATCCAAACCTAATACCGGTAATAAGGCCCAATGTATGAAAATTTAAAATCAAGTAATTTTAAAAATAAATACCTTTTTCTAAGCTAAACAAACATACTTTTGAGATTGATGGTAATTTTTTTGCACTTAGCTCCTAAAATTTCGATTGCCAGGCTGTTTTCTTCCTCACTGAGAAAGTAAAGTCTTTTTGGAAAATATTGATGATTTCACAACTTTTTGCTTTTATTTAGGTTCAATAATATGTAAACATTTATATAAGTGTACCTTTTTTTGTAATTAACGCTTACTTTAACTCCAAACGTAATAAAATTGGCAGGGGCCTTATAACACATGCCCAGTTTAGGAAGGCCAAAAATCGATGTTTTGAAAAATGATCCAAATCGAAACTTTTTATTGTCAAAACAATAAAAAAATCATATAGGTCAATTAATAGTAAATTTTGCTATACGTTGCAAACGTTGTTTTACCTGAGGGTGATAAAATAAAGGTTTTATTTCGGTTCGTTGTTAGGTGGGCCTTATTACCCGGGTCTACCTTAGATAAAAACATTTGTCTTCGAATAATAAGAAAACAATATTCCAGATTGGTAGCTTAGACAGTCCAGAACCTATTTTTTTTTGAACCACATAAACAGGGACACCCAGTATTGATTTGATTGACTCATAAAAATTTAAAAACACCGTCGTTCTGCCTAACTCGTAATGGCGTAAGTAACTTACATTCGCCGTAACAATACGCTACGTGCCTCGTAGGTACAAAAAGTTGCATATTTACCAAGGTACGTTATACTTCCTTGAATTGTAGCTTAGTGAGAGATCTTTATGGATATCTTATTTAAACTAACCTTTATACAGGGTTATTTTTTAGTCAGTGCGCAAACTTTGCAGGATGTTTCTTCTAGTGATTCTGAACAACTTTTGCTATGGGGCCACCTGCGAAATCAAAAATAAATTTTTGGGTGTTTCATACATTTTTGCCGAGTAGGTATGAATTTTTCTATAGAACATTCAATTTTTTTTTTGTGAATTCGCCGGTGGTCCCATGGTAAAAGTTGATCATAATCACGAGTAGAAACACCCTGCAAAGTTTGCGCACTGACTAAAAAATAACCCAGTATTAATGTATCGAGATTTCAATGAACAAGAAAATTTTCATTTATGAGAATAACTAGCAGCCCGTTAGCTGTTGCACGCGCTGTAAGTCGTTTTCCCGCGGGAAAAAGTCATTTTCCCGGCATTTGCGGTTATTCATAACGGCTCCCGCGGATCGGCCCCCGAATCTCAAAAAGTTTGAATTCGGGTGCCGTTGGGAAGAAAGATTCCCAACGGGCCCCTCGAGGGCCGATCCGCGGGGGCCGTTGGGAATAACCGGGCATTTGTATCACACTATCTGTTTCAAAACGAAAAATTGCATCAAAATCTGTTGCGTGACTTAGGATGACTTAGACAATTCCACGACAGAGAAACGCAAAAACGACTTCAATTTATACTATGTATTGATATAGCACTGTGAGTGCATTGAAACACAAAGCTAGTGATTGAAATCCCAATACATGACAAAGCTATTGTATACAGTATGTACTAGATGTCGCTAAAATCGTCGCTTTGCGAACGACGAGCATCAAGAGGTTGTAGTGCACGTTTTCAAAAATCACACTTCCAGGAATTGAGTCCCTGATCTTTTGTGTATTAATTTCAATACCATTTGTATACCTATCGGGTGAAATTTTACTAGTGACCGATAGCGAAAACTCAGAACTGGCTGGTCATAAAGAACAACTTTCCCCAAGGAACATAGGTCGAAATACGAAAAAAAATTTTGGGCTACCCATACAAAGTTGCCGATCAGCTGATTTGAATTAGGTACTATGGGAGGTCAAAATTTTTTTTTTGTATTTCGAGCTATGTTCCTTGGGGAAAGTTGTTCCTTATCACCAGCCGGTTCTGAGTTTTCGCTATCGGTCACTAGTAAAATTTCACCCTGTATTGTATTCGCATTTCTTTGTATGCGCAAAATGTAATGTTCCAATGTTACTATTATGCAATTTCAGTTAACTATTTGGTTTGCCAGGCCAAGGTTACCTATGCATAAATAAAATACCATAAAGTAAAACCTAATTTGTGAACTTTATGCCATAATTGATTATCAATGTCGTACGTTAGTCATTCAGATCAGAGTATGAATTCTGAACGCCTGATACAAAAGCTATAGCAATCTAAAATCTATACTCAGTCAACTATATTATTATTTTCACTTAAGTACATCTTTTGAACGCCTGCACTAGTTACAATCAATAAAATCGGCATTATTGATGTACATTTTACAACAGGCGTCTATTCCAAGAGACAATCGATAGGTATTCTTACCCGACTGCATCAGAAGGAGGGTTATGTTTTTGAGAACAAGTGCATTCTTTCTTTTTCACGTACTGCTTAATGGCTTATGTTACATATGAGGTGTCGTTACATTTTTCTCAGCAGCGCATACGACACTGCCTATATGGCGACTTTACGATGCAAAATAACAATAAAATTACAGCATTTGGGTTTTGCTTGTTTTTAGAGCCGCGCTTGCAGGACATCTGTCTACCTGTACTGTAGTGGCATTGACTCTATGATTAGCTTGATGCCTTGATAATATGGAGTCCATATTATGGACTTGCAGAGGACCGCAGCAGTGAGTGGATGGCTGAGCCTGGAGATCGAACTTTATTGGGTGAAAAGGCCGTCTCGTCGAGTAGTGATGATGATTGAACAAATGTTATATTGAATCATACATACTTATTGTCAGAAAACTTAGATTTCGTGCTTCGGTGGGAACGTTAAACATGCAATGTGCCATTCGTCCATTGGTTCTTTCGTCAATTCGATATCCCACTATAATGCACCGGTCAAAAGAAGAAAATTAATGTGGTCTTCACTTGTTCCTGCTTTCTACTAAGGTATAAATAAATATCTGTTTGTTTCTGTTCTCATGGAGTTCTGTTTACGTAAACGGAGACAATTGTTAATAAACAAATTCCATAGCGAAATGATAATCCTAAATTAGGTTAATTATCTTTAGACTCAGTTACGTAAATAGGTAAACGTTTAGATTTAGACAATCGTCGTCTGTGAAGAAGATGTTTTGATTCTCAAGCACTAGGTAGGTAGGCTAACCTCTTTCTTTTTTAAAGATAAGCAGTGCCTGTTCTTTATGTTTTGTCCTGGAATGTTTCTTGTGCACAATAAATGGTTAAATAAATAAAATAAATAACCTCATTTTATTGAACCGGTGGCATAGGTAACTAGGTTTATTATACCGGGTGTAAGGAGCGGTGTACCTTTGCAGGCAAGATCAGACCATGAAACTGAACATCTTTTGCTATGGAGGCTATGATGAACAGAGTCACAAAATGATTAATTTTTAAATAGCTACCTGTAGTTTGTCAAGAATCGCATTAGGATGGAATAGGGCTCCCAAGATCCTGAGATTGAACTCGTACATTCTTTGTAGATTATGAACATTATGAAAGACAGTTTATCTTACATTTCACAACTTTTTTTCTACAATAGCTTGGTTACTATAGTGACAAAATTGTGCAAGATTTTAAAGATATGTCACGCACGCCACGCAGCATCATGTCATCGCAGATTATTTGTGTGATTTCCACATCCCTGTGACATTGATACTAGCTTAGTTCCTTCCTAATTCCTAATGGATAATTCCAAGTATCTTTCATGGCCTTTTCCTAAATCTTCACATAACACAGATAGGTATTTTATTATATTAAAGAGTGCTTGCTTTAGTAAGTAACTATTTGGTATTCGCAGCGTTTTGATACAAATATCGGGGTATATATTATAATGTCAAAAATTATAAGGTCTTAATTTAAAATGTACAAGCCCAAAATACCCGAACTCAAAATACCAGAAGGTTTAAAATGTTTGAACCTGTTACACCTTACTTTTTAATACCTGAATTCAAATAGTAAAACTTCAAAATGTAATATTTTTAGAATACCTAACTCAACAATATCAAATCTTCAATTCACCTTTTATTATTACAAATTACAATTAATAATGATGATGATGATTTTTTTAGATTGACAGCGGCACTACTCGGGAAATAAACGGGGGAATAAGATGTACCTTTTAATGTGAAATGCATAAATGAAGTATTAGTATTTAGTGTTTTGTTTCCACACTAGTGTAAAGTTTAATATTATCGCCTGAGGATAAGTTATGCCTTTACAGCCACAACAGTCTACTGCTGGGGTAGGCCAAACCCCGTATTGGGGGTATTGCCACACACAAACCGGAAAAAGTTATAAATTAATTTAAATTTTAGCTTAATTTCCAAAGATAAAAAATAAATTTGTTAAAAATACGAATAATTTAATGAAAGGTAATGAAAAAAAATTATTTAAAATATTGTAATACAGAACATTCCTGAATTTACTTTTATGTAGAACTTCGGGTGTTCGAAATTCATATCACTTTGCATCATTAAGTGAACAATAGTGACTTCTCCACATTTTAGATTATATGAAATTCGTATTTTTCAAGTTGAAGAGGCAAAAAGACAGTGAAGTGTAAATGTTCGAACACATTTTTCCTGGAATATTTAAAACTTTAAACTTTACAGCAGACGTCCCGGATTCGATCGCAGATGAGTGAAAAAAACAGGATTTTTAGTTGTGAATTAGTGAAACTTTAACACTAGGGTTAATCAGGTCGTTGTTGACTCAGTTTCCCACACGATAAGAAAGAGATCAGATATTATTACTGTTTGTTCTTTTAAATTCAGGTATATTTCGATAAAGTGTTTCGTAATAAAATATTTTGGGTTTCGGCTAATCAACTGTAAGGTAAATGAAATATTTTGTATTTTAAATACTTGGCGTTTCAATAGTCTGATATTTTGATTTCGGGTATTTTGAGTTTGTACATTTTAAATAAAGGCTTTTTTAATTTCGGGATTCTAATATGTACCCAAATATCGTCGGCATCCACCTGCGCGTCCGCGACGACTTCGCTGTGCTCCAAAACTGAAAAGGTTCTAAGGATTACTTACGACGCTGCAAAAATCCAGGTTTATTATCTACTATTCCATTGGACAGCGCACCCTGTAGATAAATACTTACAACAAAAATAAATTCGGTGGCAACGAGTGGCAAGATGTCTATGTGCAGCAGTGGCAGCGCGAATGCTTGTAGCGCAAAGGTTCCGGGTTCGATTCCTGGGGCAGTCACAAAGTTATTATAGCTTTGTGAAATTGATCCCAGCCTGGCTGAACCTCCTAATTGTCCTAAATGGAAGATGGTCTCGTGCTTCGAAGGGCATCTTAAGCTCTCGCTTCCGGTTGATGTAAGTACCTATAAGTAATTTAGACTGTGCTCATTATCTATACAATCTTGTCAGTAGCGTAAGCACCACAGATCAATAATAGTAGGTTAGAATTTCTATACAAAAAAATTTTGGGAGTTCCCGTGCGTGTTTCAGGTCGGTTCCGCTTTGGAAACGAATCTTTAGGCTATTCTTTAGCTATTCCGAGCCTTGCTAGCATACTTACAAAAAAAAAATGGCAGCCATTTCAAACTTTTTTTATTGGCCAAAATTTTGTTATTTTGTAATAATTCAAAAATGGTAAGAGCTACAAATAACTATTGTATGGAAGATATGTTAAGCGTAATTTTCTGCATATGAATGTTATCAATAACTTTTTCATAATCCAATAGTTTGCGAAAAACATAGCACAACATGGCAGTTTTGCTGAAAACTCACAAATTCAGTATAAAGTAAGTAGTGAAGTTGGGGATTAAGAGTCACTCGCTGTGTGGGTAGACCATGCTACAATATCCTGCCTGATATTTAGTAACAAGCTTTGCCAGCGGTTTTACCCGCTGATATATTTTGAAGTAAACAAGTTAATTTTATACAAATTTTCGTCCTCTGTTTTACCACTTTAAGTGATAAATTTTTTGGAATCCTTTCTTGATATTAATTAAGATTATTCAAATAACCTCTGTGCAAAATTTCAGGGTCCTAGGTCCAGTAGTATTGCCTGTGCGTGGTATACAATTTGTATGAAAAAAGTAGAGTTTGTTCGTTGTTGCCACATTTTGTTCTTTTTTGCTATCCTAACAGGACCTTGGGTCAGAACTATTAAAGAACAGCCTCAAGGGATTGTAAAAAAAGAAAAATGTGGCAACTACGAACAAATTTAATATTTTTTTTACAAATTGTAAATCTATGCACAGGCAATACCACTGGACCTAGGTTCTTGAAATTTTGCGCAGAGGTTATTTTGGTTGGGTGAATTAACACCAGGAAAGGAATTTAAGAAAATCATCTCATAAGGTGGTAAAACTCAGGGTGTAAATTGACAAAAAATTTGCTTGTTTACTTGAAAATATATTAGCGGGTAAAACCACTGGGCAGAAAGCTTGTTACTAAGTATCAGTCAGGATACCGTAGCAAGGTCTACCCACACAGTAAGTAATTCTTAATCCCCAACTTCACTACTAAATTCGTATTTTAGATTTGGTGAGTTTTTAGAAAAAACTGCCATGTATTAAAGCGTTTTTTTCGCAAACTATTAGATTATCAAAAAAGTTATTAGAGCAAGGTTGTGCAGAAATTTACGCGTAACATTTCTTCTATACAATGTTCATTTATAGCACTTACCAGTTTTGAGTTATTACAAAATAACAAAATTTTGGCCAATAAAAAGTTTGAAATGGCTGCCATTTTTTTGTAAGTATGCTAGCAAGGCCCCGGCTCGGAATAGCTAAAGAATAGCCTAAAGATTCGTTTCCAAGGCGGGGCCAAACTTTTACACGCGCGGGAACTCTCACTTAAGCGATCTTGCGTACTATAATATATGTTGCAAGCTAGTAAGCACTAGTAGTAGGTAGACAGTTGAATGCCCTGACACCAGAGATCATCGGGTTATTCGTCGACTCAGTGTCCCACAAGATAAAAGAAGCAGTGGGTATACTCTGACTTAGGTTCGACCACAAATGGCACAACTAAAGGCGACTCTAATAAATAGAATCATCCTTGTCCATTGTGGTGTCGGATAAAAAGAACGCTACGAATTTGATTGATTAACGGTACGAGTAGGTACAGTTTATTTGGAGTTAAACTGATTTGCGTCGGTGATTCAATTCATGCCATCGTACGGATGTAGGTAGGTCATGCATGAGTGTTGCGTTCCTTTTCATGCGGAATGCTTCGAACCGGTCAGAGATGAAAAGAGTGAGTAAGAAAACAAATTGCATTTCGACCATGAACAAGGTTATTGAAGGACTAGCGGCCCAGTTGTTTCACCCACTGCTACTTAGGTTCCCGTTTACACGTGGGAATCAAATCTTTGCCTGTAGTAGGTACCTAAAGGTCGGTCAAACGGTTCAACCGCAAGTGAGTAAGTAGGTATAATAGCGGCTAGCAGAGCGGTTTCTCCGTAGGTAACCATTTTCCTGTAGGAATAAGATACCTATTTTGCCGTGGTAAAAGGTAGGTACCGAGGTCAAAAACTCTACGTCGCCTTTTACGAAACACCCTGAGTGGACTAGGGGTGGCAGTGGCAGTATTCTTAGCCGCTACCACACGGCAAGCACTGTATGTTGATAAGTAGCTATTGATGCGGAAGTCCATCTCGATTCCATCTAAGTCCATCATCTCATCACTTATGATGGCAAGTTATGCTGCTAAATGACAGTCACTCGCTCAAAAGGAAGTATTTTCTGCATTTCCACTGATTTCCACGTTACGTAATGAAATCGGTCTGATTGTTGAGATTAGCATGTCGATCGATTTGCCCGGTTCGAGAGGGAAACAGAATTACGTGGCCGCGTCTTCGAGAAAGCGCGCACGGACGTGAGGGTCAGGAGTTTCTGGTGCCATATCTTCAATGACCTATTCCTCGACGGACCGAGGACTTATAAGGTAGTGACTGAGTGGCGAAATAGGAGATCGATAGCGTACTGGGGGAGGCCCGTCGTCCAGCCGTGGAAGGCATTAGGCTGATGTGATGATGTGATGTTATGTATGACCTGCACTACTTAGGTATATTCCCGTTCAAACGCTATAATCTATTATCAAAAACGCCCACACAAGGAGACTCAAATCCTATAGTCGTTCTTTTCCATTCGAAGTTAGAATCAAGGAATGCATTTGTAACAATTTGGATTTTTTAATTTTAGGTATGTTAACTAGATCTCCCCTCCTAATTCATCATGGCACGGGACACCGAGTCAAAGAGCGACTTCTAAAGTCGTCGGTCCCGGTTGCTGTCTATGATGGCGGTCGTTACACAACCATATCAGAGGCCTACTACTTGCAGTAGGCGGTTGAAAAACTCTTACACCAGGGTCTATCGGGTCGTTGAACGACTCGGCGCCCCACACGAAGAGAGAGAGACTGCTTTTGAGCCTGCACCTACTTATGAATGTCCTACAAGTAGCATCACCTTTTAAAAATTAGCACTCGTGACGTGGCCGACCTGTCCAACCGGACTAATTTCATTAACATCTTTAGCCGGTAAACGAACGGTCCCGTATCCAGTTAGAACGCAAACTGGTTGTACCGTTCCGTAACAGCCATAAAATAACAGATGTTACTTTGTAACTAGTATCATACTTGTAATAATGTTATTTATATCATTGTCTTCTCTAGGGAATGCGTGTACTACAAAAATTTTCTGTGATTTCGCATCAATCTTCGTAGGGACTACACTCACTATTTAAGTGTAGCAGGTAGCAAATTGCGACAGTAGGTATATCCTATCTGCAATAGCTGTTACTCCTGGGGCCCAAGCCCGCTAAATAAAAATCGTTTAAGTTGTGTGTCGATGACATTTCAGTTAGATGGATTTGGTAGTTTCGTATTCTGCTAACAGTTTTTAGTATAGAAAATCACAGTGCCAATAGAAACACAGTTGAGTTTAGCTGGCATAACAATTGTGGCGTTTTAAATAGAACTCTCATCTATTTATTTATTTATTAACCTCGTTTACGTGAACGAAATCTTAGAACTTATGTAAAGCTGTTATATATTTAAATAAACGCCCATCTCTACGAGTACCGTAAGCAAATCAGAGATCGGAAATACAAGATGTCACGGCATACGAGCTAACTTGCAATCTTGTTACTTATTTATAACAAAATAACAGTGATTCACTTCGTAGGTACTATCAGCATCACCATGTTTTATCCTTGAGGGATCAAGTTTTATCGGTTAAGTGCGCATTGATCCCATAAATTAGTAAATAAAAATTAATGAATCAAACTCACTTCCCCCTTTTAAACCTCCCTGTACAACAAAATTTTATTTTTACTTCCCATCCTAGAAATCTTTGTTTTGATCATTAGCTGATCGTAATTTTGCATGGCAGGTAAAAATAAAACTACGTTGGCTGAAATATGTTTTCTTAGTTTCATGGTCTGAATGCACCCTAGAAGAGCTGTCCCTTACTTACGTACCTACAGGTAAAAGAAATAAATTTTATAATCTAGCTCGTGAGTGGATGGATGTGGGCTTCACTTCACCTGCAGGCACAAGCATTACGATCAGCAAAAAATCTAAAAAGCCTATTATGAACTTCACTAAGAGGATTTGAAAATTGACTGTAACGCATACGTAGGTACTCATTATTTACTTACACACGTCGGCAATATCAGTTTTATATGGATTATATGCTGAACAATACATAATACAACGTGTTACAAAACAACCAATAAAGCTCAAAGGGTGTGGAAAGGTCCGTTGCAAAGAGTTAATTAATATAAAAATTAAAGCCGTAGTATCGTTTTTGAAAACTACGAAAAAAATATTTTTTTATTTAATTACACTTATTTTTAATCGTGGAATCGCAGCACTAATTTTGACAGCTCAAAGTTCAAATGAAGTTACCGACGCGGCGAAGCGCAGTTCGGTTTACATTGCTGGCTGTTACATGAATGTCATCAATAAAAGAAACTAAGTCAACCAGCAATGTATGCCGAAGCGGACTTTGTTCGCCAGGTAGTGTAGCACCTGACCTAGACTAGTGATGTGATTATTTTATCGACTGATGATAATGAAAAATATTCTTTTTTTTGGTTAGTTATGTAACAGGTTGTATAAGTAGATACCTACACAGATTTGTGTGGGACGGATAATACTGTTGTAACCAAAGCCACACATAGATTAAAAACACTAAGTGACTCATTCTCGCATTTGGTCCGGATTTGGGCATTTTTCGGAAAAAAATATTTTTTTGCCGTTATGTCTATAATTTTGATATATATGATAAATATATGCATACTGATAGTTTGTTTTAAATTGCACTCACGTACGATGATTATTATTTAAGTTATCTAAAGGATGGTAATGAAGCCATGGACGGAAATGAAAACTGCATGGATGGAAATGTTATATATTGGACGGAAATGAAATATTACCAAAAATTAATGTCATTTTAATATATAATTTTTAAAAAGAAAGTCAAAGTTTGCATTATTCGTTTTTGTTAGATAATTTCTGTGTCGGAATTCAATAATTATAAATTTGTACCACTTTATAATCAAACAGTCTTACCAAAAATTATAAATAAAAAATCTTTGGAACAAAACTGCTTCTTGAAAAAAGAAAGACGATGCAGGCAGCTAAAGAGACGAAGCAACTAGCCCGGTGCACGAAGCCACTAGCCCGGTGCACGAAGCCACCAGCCAAGGAAACAATGCAGCCAACCAAAGACGATGCAGCCAGCCAAGGAAACAAAACAGTCAACTAGAGACGACGCAGCCAGCCAAGAACACAGCGCAATCAACCAGAGACGACGCAGCCAGCCAAGGAGAAAATGCAGCCAACCATAGACGACACAGTCAGCTAAGGAGACAACTCAGCCAACCGGAGACGACGCAGCCAGCCTGGGAGACAATGCAGCCAACCAGAAACGATGCAGCCAGCCAAGGTGACAACCTAGCCAACCAGACAATCGACGTAGTCAACCTGAGAGACGACGTAACCAGCCCTGTGGAGGATGCATCTAGCCAAGGAGATAACTCAGCCAACCAGAGACGACGCAGCCAGCCAAGGAGTCAGCGCAGTCAACTAGAGCATCGACGCAACTATCCAGAGAGACGACGTAGCCACTAAAGAGACATCACAGCCAACCCGGTGGACGATGCAGCCAGCCAAGGAGACAACGCAGTTAACCAGAGACGACGCAGCCAGCCAAGGAGATATCAAAGTCAACCAGAGACGACTCAATCAGCCAAGGAACCAACGCAGTCAACTAGAGACGATGCAGTCAGCCAAGGAGACAACGCAGCTAACCAGAGACGATGCAGCCAGCCAAGGAGACAACACAGTCAACCAGAGAGACAACGTAGGCAGTTAAAGAGACGCCGCAGCCAGCCCGTTGGACGTCGCAGCCAGCCAAAGAGACAACGCAGCCAACAATAGACGACGCAGCCAGCCAAAGAGACAGCGCAGTCAACTAGAGAATCAACGCAGCCAATCAGAGAGACAACGCAGGCAGCTAAAGAGACGGCGAAGCCAGCCCGGTGGACGACGTAGCCAGCCAAAGAGACAAGGCAACCAATCAGTGAGACGACGTAGCCAGCCAGCTAAGGAGACGTCGTAGCCAGCCTGTTGGACGACGCAGCCAGCAAAGCAGACAACGCAGCCAGCTAAGCAGACAACGCAGCCTACAAAGCAGACGACGCATCCAGCCAAGGAGACAACGCAGCCAACCAAAGAGATGGCGCAAGCCTTAGCTGCGTGCGGCCGGCGGAGAGTTAGCTACGGGGTTGAGCCTCTCTGGTGATGCTTCGATCGCCGTCTGCAACGCCAGGCGGGGCGATGGGGGGGTCGCTCTGGTGAACATGTGTTAGTGAGAGATCAACGCGGCAGACCGCCAACGACCCCAACGGAGCGACGAAGAAGCGAAAGCCAAGAAGGAGGAGGAGGCAAGCATCACCCTCGCCCCGCCCTCTCAGGACATGGAAGCACTGTGCTAGCCACGTCACGAGCCACACACGGATGTATGCGGTCGGCTTCTAAGCAATTTGTTTCATAAAGTATGAAAGTTGTTAAATTTTCATTTCAAACACACACATAAAACATTTAATTACATACAAAAGATCATTTCCGTCCATAACACTTCATTACCGTCCGAATACATTTTGGACGGAAAGGATGGAAATGAATTGGATGGAAATGAAGTTTTGACAGTTATCGTTCAATTACTCGTGATCATTAAGTATTTCAAAGCCATGATGCAAATTGGATAAAAACACAATGAAGTACTCCTGTATTATGTAAAAAGCTAAACCAAGTATAGCAATCTTCGTGAGTTGATGACGAGATGGTAATGAGCTCTTACCTGTGACAAAACGATAATTTGAGGGAGGGAATCCGAATATCTTTTTAACGAACGCACGTACAGACCCACCTTCAGTAAGATCTTCCGGCCGACTAAATTGGAAGAGGCATGAGGGGAGTAAACTCTCTTAGGAAGGATACATTTGGGAAAAAACGTATTTCCTTTCTTGCGGACGGAAATGAACGATTTCGTTTGACAAAAATTAAACTGTGATTCTCTCTAGGTTCCAGTCTGTTTAATAGCTTGAACTACATATCATGCGTTACCTGTCTTCACTGATGATCAGAAAATATGAAAATATTCTTAAGTTTGTCGCATTAATGACATGATACGATTACTTTAATGTTAGATAAACGAAATGTCACACGGACGGAAATGAGATTTTAACTAGTTAATACTCAATAACTCTGAAATGTTAAAATTTAAACCAAATATCGGACATGCATGTCCTAATATATTTTTGTTTTAGACATTTTTGCATATAACTTACTTCTGACTTAATTCATTTCATACCACTTTTATGCTTGCACACGAAATCCGGGCCAAACGCGAGAATCACTCAAGTATATGATGAAGGACACTATTACCAGTATCATTAATTGGTACCACATCTATGATTCAACACTAACAGATTTTTTAGGGTTTCGTAGTCTACTAGAAACCCTTATTTATCAGTTCGTCAAGTCTGTCTGTCTGTATGTAATATGTGTCATAACTTCGTCAGTTTTAGAGATGTTAGCATCAAATTTGGTGTGAAGATAGATCGTGATGACCTAAATTTAGAAATGTTGAGAAAAAAATATTTTAAATGTTTTTTGGACCCCCTTCCCATACATGTGAAAGGGGGGCAAAAAATTTATTTCTCCTGTAATATTGAAAAGGGTATCATTAAATAGGTCTTTTTAAAACTAAGGGGAGGTTTCTTTGAAATAAATTCTCTAAAATGTTTCTTTCTCGAGATATTTGCTTTTAAAAGGGGCGTTTTTGAGCCATAATTTGTTCCAGCTGTTACTTCTAAAGTATACATGCTAAAAATTGGAAAAAAATATGGAATATAGTTCGTAATATGAAGTTACCATGAAAACTGTAACGAATACTGTGCCACTTAAGATTAAGGAAATATTAAAGTTTTTCATTTTGCGGTTGGTAACCATACAGCTGCAAACAAACCAGCAACAAAATTAACTTTGTAACGCTGAAAGACCTGATATTTAAACGTTGACTACGAAACCCTATTTGTGAGCGTGTCTGACACGCTCTTTGCCGCTTTTTTTTGTTATTGCAAAGAGCGTACTACGTTGCACCTAAATTTATGTATCTACAGTCATAAAAAAAAAATTATGAATTTCATGATAAATGCTATTTTCTTACCAAATTACTCCAGTTCAATCAATCTCAATTTCAAGGAAAAAAACGTAACAAGCAGGTAGTTAAGTAGGCTTTAACTAACCACATTCGTCAAGCTGCATTTTCCGTTTCGTAATCGATCTTCCAAGCTTACGATGGTCATAGATCAACCTGGTTCAATTGAATGATGGATGCTATAATGTGAGTACTACTACTAGACCATTTAACTACTTAGATCGCTTAAGTGGCTATTGCACTAGGTTGCCGACAGAATCCAATTTGGCGTACATTGCTGGTTAAGGGCAGAACACACCGCCTCTGTATGCAGGACGTAAGGATGCACGTCATCACACGCGTACTATTTGTAATGTATGGCACTGCATATGAGGCGGCCGGCACACTACCTTGTTCCTAGTCTGGTTAGGACATTGCAGTCTGAACCACCTGGTTGTCCGAGAGGCAAGGTGGTTCTGTGCTTCGGAGGGCACGTTAAGGCCAGGATTCGAGGGAAAACGCAGAAAAGCGTTGCGTTCGATTTAATTTTTAAGCCCTTTACTGTGGTTACTGTGACCTCAAAAAAATGTACGACGTACCCAAAGAAATGCTCTAGAGCTAATACTATTTATTTTCTAGGTTTGATTGATATTTTTTGTATAAAAAAATCACAAGGACAGCAAAAATATTTATTTGTTTAAATTTTGATGTAACATTTACTACTATTTTCCTTAAGTTTTTTATAGTAGGTACAAGATTCCTCATTTAATTCCCGAGCGCTAATACTATAGGGTTTTAGCTGATTTACTAACTTTAATTCAACAAACCAAATTTTATTCAAAAATTCCCGCCCGCTACCCGCATCTCACCCCCCTCAACCCTAATCTTGAAATCGTATTTTTCTGCGTGGATCCTCGCCTTAAGCCGTCGATCCAACTTGCTGTCTGTCCATGGTTACTTAGAGGGCAGTCGTTACCCAACTATGTCAGAGGCCTGCTACTTGTCACTATATTCACCCTATATTTCCCCAGCCTGCGGCCTGCCCCATCTTGTCCTACTCTCAACGGGATTACGCTTACTGGGGATAACACGAATAACTATTATTAACGAATTCCTGTTGCCTTCGTTTACAGAGGACAGTGGAAACACACGTAACCGGCAATGTATACTGAATTGGAAGATAGGATAAGGTAAGTGTAATAACAACTTTATATGGGAAAGTAAATCGTGGCTGTGATTGCGCAACTTAATAGGCAGACGCGCTAAACGATCTGTCTAAGCAGTGCTTTGGGGATCTTCGCTCCTAAATCTAACAGAGATGGAACCTATAAGTACCTAACAATTTGCTCAAGGCAGAAAAGACCCCACAAATAGGTAAATAAGTGCATTCCCCTTTCCCAAAAATACTAAGTATAAAAATATATTTTACTTTTTCTTTTTCTTGTGGGAATGTCAGAATTCTGGTGTCAGAATATTTCAATCGCCTCCTAGGCATTCACCTGTCTGACATGATTGTGTAACGACCACCGTCTAAGTAATCAATGTAATCATCATAGATAGCAACCGGGACCGACGCGCCCTTCGTAGCACGGAACCATCTTCCTTTTTGGACAATCAGGTGGTTCAGACTGCAATGTCCTTATCAGACTGGAAACAAACGAATTGCCTAATATAAAAAGTGATAGATAAATAAGTACCTATTAACTTTATTAGTGACCGGCCGAGAATAGAACCCGGATCTTTTTGCGTCGCAGGCAGTTGCACTACCACTGCGGAACGTTGGTTGTTACTATTTCACTAAAATTTCATTTAAAACAGCTGAATTTTTAATTTTCGTTATTTGTTTGAATAATTAATACCTACCTATGTGTGTTTGGCTGCCAAGAAAAACTAATAAAGGACATTCCTTTCCAAAAATCTTAAATAACGAATATGCAACACAAAAACTGTAAATCGAAAAACTCTAAAAGCAGGAAACGATGTTTTCAACAAACAATGGACGAATTCTCTTCCCAGAGTAGTGTGTACTGTGTGTAACGCCGAAATCAGACGACCTCACATTTCGTATCTATTGTCATGCAAATTCGTATCACAATGCTGCTAGATTGTGTCACTAAACAAGCATAGTTACTAAAAAACAGAAACCCGACTGCGGTAACATCAAAGTTATCGCGATTTTGAGTTTTAATACATACTTACAGCCCAGTGTCACTCGCGCTGCTGAAACGCCTGAAAAATATCACTCTACGCCTCATAGGTTTTCGTCTATCGCCATGCTCATACGTAACAACAAACAACATAACCCTCAAACACACAGGCTTGGACAAACACACAGGTAACAACATAACCCTCTCCTCTGTAGAAGCAGTCGGATAGTAGTTTAAAAAAATTACAGTAAGTAAGTAAATATTTCGAGTAAAAACGAAGTGTCTCGAATATACGACTCTGTAAAAAAACGGATTACCATAAGAAGTAACTGGGTGAGGTCAACTATTCGTTGCATTTGTTTAGTAGATCATTGTTAGTCAACAAGCGGGTCACCTGTTTAGTCAGTGTCAGAAAATTTCACAGGTCTGCCTTTGAAGTAACAGTTTTGTTAAATGATGATTGTAGGTAGTATCCAAATCGTGTGGTGCCGGCTTAGAATAGTATCACCCTATATCTTTCCCGTGGGTGTCGTAAGAAGCGACTAAGGGATTTGAGAGTTGAAATTTTAGACAACAGGCTAACAACCTGTCACTATGGTGTTACAGTCTTCAGAATAACTCTCAAACTTTTGTCAGACGTGGTGTAAATAGCCGTTTTTACGGCCGTTTGTCTATGTGTTGTGTGTAGGGAATGCAATCCCGCAAGTAAATTTCAGTCCCGGTATTTGCGTGCCTGGGCAATTTCAATCTTGCGGAATCCCGGTATTTGCGGTACCTATCCCGCATGCTGTTAAGACTTTGGTCAAAAAAATATGAAAAAAAAATAGGTAGCATAACTTTTTTTTTTATCTTTTCGTATGAGACACCGAGTCGTCAAAAACTACGAATTTTGTATGTTAACATTTTTAGTTATATTGTTTCTAAAGACAGTATCTTGGAGAAGGTCTACGTCTTGATTTGATGTGATGACTTAACAGGCCATTGATCTACCTACCTATGGATGGGAATTTGGAGTATTTCGATCCATCACAGACACTGCAGGCAAAGCAAAGCTATCTATCAGGAAATCAGTCAAATGTAGATTTTATGAACCAAATAAATAAATACATGGCTAGCCGTGGACTGTTATGGCTGCTATGACGATGTGTGCGTGCGTGTGGCTCATCTCGTAGGAACTATCTTTATGCAAGCGAAATTAACCTCAGAGCTTTTTTGCACTTACGGAAACAGATTAGGACTGACATTTCATGATTGCTGTTGAACGAAATACGAAAGTGAAATGTAATGGAGCAAAAACGGTCATTTGTGTTAGGCCACAATACATTATGGTATTGTGTAATACTTACACGCGGTCACAGGGGTCAGGAAGGTAGCGTGTGAAAAGAAAATTATGTGAAACGTAAGTTTCGCAAAAAGCCTTCTCCAGAGATAGGTAGTGTTAGAATATAGTTATTTGTACAACAAGAGAACAAAGTTTATTTTTGCTACAAGTGCTGGTTTGAAAACGCTCGTGATTGAAAAGTAGTATCCTGAGTTCAAAAAAGGATTCAAAAGCAAGAGCTGTAAATAAATTTGATTTCGAGTGGTACACGTACACACCACTTTACAACTCTACCAGTGAGAAAATGCAAAAGCGCGCACAGGATAGGTACACCTAATTAAACAAAAGTTTTATTGAGATGTTCCTGGTTCAAATCACTTTTTCTCAGCGAGTGAGCAAAAATACGTTTTCTTACTGGTTTTCAAGTTGGAAAGGTGAAAAAGTACTTACATATGTGCCTAATGCCTTTCTTTTTGGAGCCTCTTAGCCAAATGCTAGTTTTGTGCACTGTGATTTGAATTTGAGACTTTGGGATGCCATTTAGTCAGAATGTTATAAAATTATAATGCATTAACAAAATTATAATAATATCTGGCTTCACCTAGGTTTCGCTGCCCCAAAGTGAGAATTGCTATCCATAAGCGGTTAAAACATGTGTTTTGTTTTCTGATTCATGTAAAAAAATATAAATGTTCACTGCAAAACAATTTTCACGGACTTATGTTGTCACATCATACCTCGACCGTGACCATGGACCTGTATGGTTTTCAAAATATCCAATAAACTACACCTTTACTCCGTGAAAAATGCGTGAAATTTTGTTCTATTGTGATGTGAATTACTGATGATGTGATGACAATCAATACCATACCTACCTGAAAATTTAGTTTGTATTGATCGTTTCCATTTGTTGTATGATTTCCATTGATGCTGCCAAATAGATAGAGTGATTCAAGAGAAAAGTTTAGTTAGATTTATAACGTATGCTGAGAAAATGCCTTTTTTTGCGCGGGAACGGGCCACTGGTTATTCATAATACCTAACTGTTTGGTAAACCAGTATAATCCTAACATGCTGCTGATAGAACTACAGAATTTCCTAAATTCGGGGTGTAATGTACAGCTCGCCGAATACTGATAGGGTGCAATCAGACCATGAAACTGAACAACTTCCCATTAGATAGGTAATATTTCAGGAGACGTAAACGTTTTTTAGAACTCCCATACAAAATTACGATCAGCTGACTGCAATTACCTGTGGCAATTACTATGTGACTTATTTTTTAAGTCTCCTGAAATATTTTCTTTTTATGGGAATTTGTTCAGTTTCAAGGTCAGAATGCAATTATTCGGAAAGCTGTCTCTTACACCCTGTATGTTTAGGTATGTAGTTATTGTAGAACTCAGATTGGAGTCAGGCAGGTCACCAATGTGGCGCGCGCGCAGGAAATCAGGCGAAAGTGAAAACAATACATAATGCTATGTATGTAACCATTATGTTGCCAGAATTTTTATTATGCCATGTTTGTACGTATTTGGAACTGTTTGCGGAAGATGACGTAATTTTAAGTAGATCGTAAAAGTAGGTTACTTTTATTTTAAGTTTGTACAAAACGTCCACTTAAGTAGGAACCTAAAATATAAGGGGTGTAAGGGACAGTGGTGTAACGAAAACTTTTCAGGGGTGCTTAGACCATGAAACTGAACTACTTTCCCTATGGAATCTAATGGTGGTTGCATATTTTTGACTTCTCATACGCCACTCAGCTGATCGTGAATTTTGAATAGGAGGTCGGAAATTCTGATTCGGAGATTCTGTCCTAGGCTTCTGAAATAAATGTAATAGTCTAGTAACTAACGTCACAGCTATTCGGATTGACCCATGAAGCTGAAAATCGGCATGAAGGTACCTCTTGACCTCCTGATCAAAATTAGACATGGAGCCCAGCGGGCACCACCCCCCTTAACCTTTTATCACCCCCCCAACTTTACAAGGCATAACTTTTGAAGTAATTGACTTGGAGGGTAGTTTTTACTTCTTATCGTGCGTGACATCTCACTTGAAGCTTATTGTGCCCGAAAAATTACCCTTTAGGCCCCAGGCCCAAAGCCCAAAAAGTGGGTGTCCCGTTCTTATATGAGATTTTCTTATTTTCAAGCTATCGACTCCCAAGATGTATCAAAAGTTGCGTAATTAGACACAGATTGCAAAAAACTTAATATTATCTTAAAATAATATTTATCTTTAGGGCTCTATCGATCGTTAAAGTGTTATGACTACGAAACCAACATATTATTGTTTTTTAATGTTCGTCAAAGCCCTAAAGATAAATATTATTTAAAGATATTTTAGGTTTTTTGCAATCTGTGTCTAATTCCGCAACTTTTGATACCATTTGAGAATCGATAGCTTAAAAATAATAAAATGTCATACAAGGACGGGACACCCCACGTTTGGGTCTTTTGGCCCCCCCGGGGGGCCTAAAGGGTAATTTTGAGGGCACAATAAGCTTCAAGTGAGACGTCACGCACGATATGAAATAAAAACTACCCTCCAAGTCAATTACTTCAGAAGTTGCACCTTGTAAAGGAGGGGGGGCGGTAAAAGGTTAAGGGGGGTGGTGCCCGCTGGGCTCCATGTCTAATTTTAATCAGGAGATCAAGAAGTACCCACATGCTGATTTTCAGCTTCATGGGTCAATCCGAATAGTTATAACCAGCTATTGACGTTAGTTACTAGACTATAACGATTGTTATCTATGCAATCACAGACAGCAACCGAGACCGGCTTAGCGTGCAATTAAAATCTTGTGGAATCATATTTCGCTCAATCGGCAGGTTCCGACTGCAATGCCTAACTAAACTGAGAACAATAACGATGACAAAGTGATAAATTGACAAATTATTGCACCTTGTCGAATTGCCAATTGACCGAGGATTGCATTGCGTAACGCCGTCGATCATTCCGCAGAAATCAGAGGTAGAAATGCGACTAGAATCACTAAGTAGCACATTACTTGAATACCAAATTTTTAAACACTTACCATGTTAGGTAGGTATACAATTTAGGAAAACTTGCAAATTTTTGCACCGCGGACTGGATTTGAACCAGCGACCTTCGCCAGTTCTGTACTGGCGACGCCTCTACCAACTGGGCTACACCGGCTCACTCCAAGTCCGTCCGTCAAGCAAGTGTATCTTGGCCACTAATGCACAGCACATTATTTGTCTGCAACATGTATATTTTTAACTTGTTCTTCTTTTTGAGTGGGCCACTAAGTCGTACAACGACCCGATAAACCCTTGTGTCAGAGTTATACAACCGCCTACTACAAATAGCAGCCTAGCAGGCCTCTGACATGGTTAGGTAACTTTCGGACAATCAGGTTGTTCAGCCTGCAATATACCAACCAGACTGAGTGCCCGCCGGGTTTCGAACCTAGAACCTGCTGCGACCTTTTTAAACGACTCGAAAAAAGCAGCTCAAAATAAACAACAAAACAAGCAGTACAAAATTCTGCCGTGTGGTGCTGGAGGGATTAGAATTCCAACCCGACAAGAGCCAAGCTCAGAGGAGGTGTCGTAACCGTAAGAGGCAACGAAGGAATTGGTGCAGGAAATGGGCAGCAGCGACAGCAGTGTTCTCTTTGAGTACACACCACATGGAGTCCTATTACTACATATAAGCTAGTGACGTATTAGCCATAGTCACCATGCTTGACAGGCGACCGCAGTCCCGGTCTTTGAATACACCACGAGGAGTTAAAGAGCTAGCATATCTGAAGTATTTGGGAACGCCCAGACCATGCCAGCTGTGGACTGTTGAAGTGAAATAGAGTAAAGTATGTACTTATGTCTCCAAGGCATAATAAATTTCAGGTTGTTTTAAAAATAACTGTTTCATTATCATCAAATTGCCTATATAAGGACCTATTAAATTCACTTCAAATATTTTAGGGGCAGATCAAATAAAATATAAGCATGTACTAGGCAAATTTTTAAAGAAATGTACACGCTAGTTTTCGAGAAAATTGCATTTAACTAAAAAAAGATCAAACGAAAAAAGTGCACCCTGTTCGTCCTAGAAACACACACTTCGATGAATTTAAATTACGCGCCAAAAACAAGGCGCTGTTATTGGTTGGTTAGTGTGCGTGCCGTGTAATTTTTTTTTTTTTTATTTTTTATTTATTTAGAAACAAACAGTCTCAAAGAATCTTATATGCTAACTTATTAATATGCATTTAAACAGACCTGGAGTTTCCTTAATGTTAATTTTATATAATGTAGGTGAACATAAAGAGTAAACTCATCGCAAACAAACCACTAAGCCATAAAACGGTAGAAAACACTCACTCAGTTGACACCTATACAGTTTAAGAATTAACATTTTGATTCAATAACACATTTGCTACCCTTTTCTTGTAACGAGCTAAAGATAAATAGAAAATATCGATATCGAACAGTTTAGTATTATAATTACGCATCGCACGAGCAAAGAATGAGTTTTGCGCATAATTTGTACTACAGAATCGAATACGAAAAGTAAATTTTGAGCGTGAGGAGAATCTATGCGGCACTTTAAAGTCCACTCTTTCCAATAATGCCGGTGAATCAATATGACTATTAACTATCTTAAACAATAAAACAGCGTCCAAATACTTTCTGCGGTTCGCTAAGGATGAAAATTTATGCCGCCGAGCAGCAGTTTCATAATCAATAAAGTAATTACC
Organism: Phthorimaea operculella; assembly: GCA_024500475.1. Lineage (NCBI taxonomy): Eukaryota > Metazoa > Arthropoda > Insecta > Lepidoptera > Gelechiidae > Phthorimaea > Phthorimaea operculella. The sequence goes on along the minus strand of JANFCV010000025.1, from coordinate 1,688,128 downwards.
AGATCGGTACTCCAGAGATTTTAGAAATTTGTTTTGAATTTTTTCCAAACGGTCGATATGCACCTGATACTGCGGATTCCAAACACTGCTTACGAATTCAAGATGACTCCGAACAAACGAATAATATAATATCTTCAAAGTTTGCATATTTTTAAAGGGCCGTGTTAGTCTCAGTATCATACCGAGTTTTTTGAAAGCTTTGTCAATTATGTTATTGATATGAACATTATAATGTAATTTACTGTCCAGAGTAATTCCTAGGTCCCTAATCTGCTGCACTCTTTTTATACTATTGCCTGCTAAGGTGTAATTATGATATATAGATGTCGGAGAATGATCAGACTCTGCGGGTATTTAGTGAAATTATTTGACAGTTTATAGTTCGCGTTTTGATAATTTGTCTTTCCATTCCATTGCTAGTTGAATCTTGCAGAAACGAAACGCATAGCGCTGGCAACACTCGACATAGACGGTGCGCTTTATTTGCACACGGTAGGCTAAATGACAGCAAGATAGACTGGATTGACTTTAGCGGCTGTGTAGTTCGTTCTCACAGTTCATCGATGGCTGCTTTCGTAATAAAGAAACGGGACTCAGGCGGCGAACTGAGTAAACAACTTTGACAGTTCCAGTTTGGGTGCGAATCGGGTCGTGTCTTGAGGTTAGGTTTCAATCCGCTGAAATCGTGGCAATCTTGGATTCTTTCAAGGATCTGTGGTCTTCAGGCCATGGCGGAGCCCTAGATTCGTATGGGCTACGGAATATTTGTGGAGATTGTGACAGTTCCAGCTAAGGTATGGTTTTGTTTGTGTCTTTTTGAGATATCGTTCGTAATCCGATAAAATCATGGTGATCCTGGTGTATTTAGAGGAACTGGGGTGTTCAGGCTATAGTGGAGTCCTAGCTTCGTGAGGCTAGTGGAATATTTTAGGGCATCATGAAGTGTTTGTTATCGTTTTACCCTCGGAAGGTTACTGGTATGCGAGACGTTAGTAAAGTGCAGAAATCGTACGAGAATGGTGATAATAACTGGTGGTCTATCCTTGTAGGCATGCAGGGCTGCAGGCAGAGGACTTCAACGGTGTCTGGTGTTGAAGATTGGTGATTATCGGGATCTGACAACTGGCGAAGAAGCGCTGACGTGGATTAGCGTGAGTCTAAGGTTCCGAGATTGTTCCTCTAGGTGTGGTGTGAATGCTGTCGTATGGTTACACCATACCTGAAGAAACAGCCTGGATGGAAAAGCTGACTACGTGATAGTGAGTATACTGTGGTTTATCATTATAGTGGCAGTGGTTCGAGACAGCATGTGACGATGTAGTATCCTGACAGGAGTCGGCAGTTGACTATGCAGTATTCCACCCATCAAGTATCCATCAGGTACTCGACGAGTATACGCCCACGACGTGCTGTTGGTTTTATATCCTGACATTCCTGACGCGCGTAAGATTTTATGTTTTGATTTGTTATGGGCTTCTTCTTCTGCCCTTCTTCCCGCTCGTGCTACCCCCTTTCCTTCTTGATCTTCGACATCAGAAGTGGGATGACCATTGTTTTAGTGGTTTGTGTTATGAGGAACATGGTACTGGGATGGAGTATCAATGATGATAGTTGTGTATTGATGATTATTTGAGATAGATGTCAAATGTTTTCTAGCGGTATGGATTACCCTTGTTTTCATGGCCTATGTTGTCTTCGGAGTTTGACAGTAAGATTAACTTTGTTTATGTGAAGCGTTTCGATTTTCACATTGTTGTGCTATCAATGTACATGGTTGTTTGGTTTGACCATTGTTTTCGTGGCTTTGATTGTAAGGAGCCTAAAGATATTGTCTTGGATGGTGGATAGTTGTTTGTGTGACAATGTTCAGGTAACTTCAGTGGCTATTTTTGAACAGTGTAACATAATCGGCAATCATCATATTGCTGTTATGTGCTTTGCTGTGAGAGAAATCTTTGATATGGCATACTTATGGTCTTGGGATCTATCGGATGCCCGTTAACAGTTGTCTTGAGATCTATCAGATGCCAGATGCACAGTTGTCTTGAGATCGGATCAGACGCCAAGTGAAGGTTGTTCTGTGATCTATCAGACGCTGGTTGCAGGTTATCTTGAGATCGGGCAGGCAACGGTTTGTGGTTGCACTGAGATTTGTCGGACACTGGATGCATAGCAAAGTTTTTTTGGGATTACCTTTGTTTTCTGTCGGGGGTATGGTGATAGGATGGCTTACTGTTGTTGTTGTGGTTTGGGTTGTGAGTAGTTTATTTCACGGGACACTTGAACAATTCAGTGAGTCGTGATAATTTTACTTTGATAGTGGTGTAAATTTTTGCTTGATAAAATAAAGTTTGGTGAATCAATTTACTAGATTTCGTTCCGTTGTTTTTATGTTATTTGCACAGACTTAGGCGATGGTAATGTTTCGAGGAAATTTCGTAGTTTTGGATTATCGTGATCTAAGTTCAAATACAGTGTCGTATCATTTTCCATTGCCGTGTAGGTATAAAAATAAAGCTAAGGTAATGCAATTTTAGTTAGGCAATCTTGTGAAGAAAGGAACCAGACAAAGCTGGATCAAAATTGTAGTAGTTTGATAATGTTCGATCCTTATTAAAATTATTGACTACTAATTGAGAAAGTGCCTTTTGATCAAGCATTAGTAGACGCGGATAGAAATGTGATTTGATAAGAACATTGCTGGTCTTCAACTGGTTGCGTTGATAGTTACAAAACGTGAGGTAAAATCATGATTTATTTGGCTGCACTGTACGCGTTAGTCGTAGTCGTAACTGCGACCATGTTATGGTCGTTCAGGGAGCGGTGCGCGGCTGACGGTACGGCGGGGGCCCGAAGTCTCGATGAGACTATTAGTATTGGCTGACTTGGAGTGGCCCGAAGTCTCGATGAGACTATTGGTATTGGCTGACTTGGTTTGGCCCGAAGTGAGTTATGCGCGCAACTCGCTAGTTAGGGCGAAGATCATGGTCTTAGCTATTGTTCTCCCTTTGACTACTTTTCATTGATTTCATTGTAAAGCGAATGCTTGATCAGACATTTTCTTAGTTTTGTGTTGGTCAGGTAGGCCGAGCTTGCCATTCATAACATCTTGTTTTTGTTTCAAATGCACACGAGGACGTGTGACTTGTCAGAATGGCCGTGTCGGAGAATGATCAGACTCTGCGGGTATTTAGTGAAATTATTTGACAGTTTATAGTTCGCGTTTTGATAATTTGTCTTTCCATTCCATTGCTAGTTGAATCTTGCAGAAACGAAACGCATAGCGCTGGCAACACTCGACATAGACGGTGCGCTTTATTTGCACACGGTAGGCTAAATGACAGCAAGATAGACTGGATTGACTTTAGCGGCTGTGTAGTTCGTTCTCACAGTTCATCGATGGCTGCTTTCGTAATAAAGAAACGGGACTCAGGCGGCGAACTGAGTAAACAACTTTGACAGTTCCAGTTTGGGTGCGAATCGGGTCGTGTCTTGAGGTTAGGTTTCAATCCGCTGAAATCGTGGCAATCTTGGATTCTTTCAAGGATCTGTGGTCTTCAGGCCATGGCGGAGCCCTAGATTCGTATGGGCTACGGAATATTTGTGGAGATTGTGACAGTTCCAGCTAAGGTATGGTTTTGTTTGTGTCTTTTTGAGATATCGTTCGTAATCCGATAAAATCATGGTGATCCTGGTGTATTTAGAGGAACTGGGGTGTTCAGGCTATAGTGGAGTCCTAGCTTCGTGAGGCTAGTGGAATATTTTAGGGCATCATGAAGTGTTTGTTATCGTTTTACCCTCGGAAGGTTACTGGTATGCGAGACGTTAGTAAAGTGCAGAAATCGTACGAGAATGGTGATAATAACTGGTGGTCTATCCTTGTAGGCATGCAGGGCTGCAGGCAGAGGACTTCAACGGTGTCTGGTGTTGAAGATTGGTGATTATCGGGATCTGACAACTGGCGAAGAAGCGCTGACGTGGATTAGCGTGAGTCTAAGGTTCCGAGATTGTTCCTCTAGGTGTGGTGTGAATGCTGTAGTATGGTTACACCATACCTGAAGAGGGCTGCCAGCCCGAAACAGCCTGGATGGAAAAGCTGACTACGTGATAGTGAGTATACTGTGGTTTATCATTATAGTGGCAGTGGTTCGAGACAGCATGTGACGATGTAGTATCCTGACAGGAGTCGGCAGTTGACTATGCAGTATTCCACCCATCAAGTATCCATCAGGTACTCGACGAGTATACGCCCACGACGTGCTGTTGGTTTTATATCCTGACATTCCTGACGCGCGTAAGATTTTATGTTTTGATTTGTTATGGGCTTCTTCTTCTGCCCTTCTTCCCGCTCGTGCTACCCCCTTTCCTTCTTGATCTTCGACATAGATTTATTTTTCCGCGTAAAAGTTATGACGTAACACTTGTCTTTATTAAGGTTGAGGTGGTTAGTTTCACAATAACTGTAAAAATTGTCAATATCCATTTGAAGTTCATCACAATCTTTTTCACTTTTTATTAATTTGTAAATCTTAGTGTCATCTGCATAAATTAAGTGTGATGAATTACAAAAAATATTACTTACGTCATTAATATACAGAATGAAGAGAAAAGGTCCTAAATGTGATCCTTGCGGAACCCCTGATGGAATGGGCAGAAATTTAGATGTGAATCCTTTTAATGAGACAGCCTGGCTTCTATTACTAATATATGATGTGAGCCACCTGAGCAGGTCACCGTGTATACCGATCTTTCCAAGTTTATTTATTAGTGTGTAATGATTTAATTTATCAAATGCTTTAGAAAAATCGGTATAAACGGCGTCCACCTGGTAGCCATCATCAAGAGCTTTAGTAATGTAATCAGTGTATGTAATCAAATTAGAATCAACACTTCTACCTTGGAAAAAACCATGTTGATGAGTAGATATGTATCGACTGAAAGTGTTAGTTAGCTCTGCAGTGACCAGCTTTTCAAAGATTTTACCGAAAACGCAAAGTTTAGAAATTGGTCTATACTGTTGAACTTCATTACGAACACCTCTTTTAAAAATGGGTGTAATCAAGGCTTTTTTCCAAATTTCTGGAAAACAACCCTCTTTTAATGATATAAGAAAAAGAAGTGTCAAAGGAAAAGAAAGTTCTTCAGCACAAGATTTAATGAAAATGGGATGAATTTGATCGACACCAGCACCCTTGTTAGTGTTGATACCTTTCAAAAGTTTTAATACATTTGATTGTGTAACATTAATGGTAGAAATGGTAATAGGGCAGTCAGTGGCCAAATTAGCATTAGAAAAATTTAATAATCCAGGCGGAGAATCGACAAAGACCGAGTGAAAATAATCGTTAAAATAGTTACAAATCACCTGAGGATCGGAAGATAAGTTATTATTATATACGACACTATCAGGTACTGGATTAGAAGGTGACTTTGACTTAATGAAGCTCCAAAAATATTTAGGTGCTCTGGTAATTCTAGTTTCAGCATTAGAAATATAGAAATCATAGCAACTTTGTTCAACTTCCTTTTCACGGTCACGTAGTAATTTAAAGGTGAGTCTATCCAATTCATTTTCATACATCTTCCATAAAGTGTGATATTTTCGCTTCTCATTAATTATTTTAATTAGAGGTCGTGTATACCAAGGAGGATACCTACTAGACGCACTTATAATTCGCACTGGAACATGCCTAACAATTATATTATTTAATGAAGTATAAAAAAATAATGTAGCTTGTTCCGTATCCATGTTAGTCATACACTCCCAGTTAATTTCGGAAAGCTTTTTTCTAATTATGTCGTAATTAGCACTATGGAAATTTAGAATCCTACGACACTGATCTTTAGGAAACGAAAATTGGGGCAAACTAACAAAGAACTCCAAAGGCTTATGATTAATGTCTGGTTCTGTAAGTGGGTCCAGACATTCAATAAGATTGCAGCTAGTGTTACTAAAAATTAAATCTAAAATTCGATCTTTAAAGTTTTTACACCAGTTGTATTGAGTTAAGTTTGTTAGACTTAGGAAATCTCTTGCAAGAAACACTTTATTATCGCTTTTTTCGTCCAACACAAGCATGTTCAAGCCGTTATTTAGAACCCAGTTACCATTAGTAATATTAAAATCTCCTGTTATTACAAAATAATCATTGGTATAGTTTAATATTAAATCAGATGTGTTTTCAAAGAAAGATGTAAGAAAACTAGTATGTTGATTTCTGTGCGTAAAATATGCACACGCAATATGAAGACTACGAGTAGTGGCGGCTGCGACAGAGCGGGAGGAACGCACGCCGGCGGCGGCGGCGGCGGCACGGGCGCGGTCAGCCGGCGGCGGCGGCGGCGCCGGCCCTGGCAGCTCAACGGTGACCCACAGCTCCTCCGCGTCCGGCCGCGAGCACCACTCGGGCCGGCACCGCGCGCGCAGCCCGCGCCGCACCGCTATCAGCACACCTCCACCCATATCCGCTACTGAGCCAGGCCGATCCCTTCTATACACAACATAATCATTGTAAAAATATTCACTATCATAAAAATCTGGAGTCAACCAAGTCTCCGTCAAGCAGATAACGTCATAATCAGATTTTAAGACGTTCGACAAGAAAGAGTGACTTTTTGTGCGCATACCTCTCACGTTCTGATAATAAAAATGTAGATCTTTTAGGTTAACCATTGTTGTAACAGTAAAATAAGGATATCAATAGTGTAGGTATTAATTTTTGTAATTCGCTCAGTGCGCTCGCTAATTAATAGGTACAAGAATGACAATAGGGCTGTTAGCAAGTTATGGGGTAACAAATGGTAAGTAGTAATAAGTATATAAACTGTAGGTAAGTATAGGATCTGGCTCGCAGGTTTGATGACTTCCAGCCTCCCGAACAAGCCGGCTTCCGAAAAGGGTACAGTACCATTGATCACATTTTCACGCTGCGGCAGATTGTACAGAAGACCGAGGAGTACAATTTGCCACTATGCTTAGCGTTTGTGGACTATGAGAAGGCCTTTGATTCTATCGAGACGTGGGCAGTACTGCAGGCTCTACAGCGGTGCCACATTGACTACAGGTATATCGAAGTGTTGAAGTGTTTATATAGAAACGCCACAATGTCAGTTCGAACACAAGATCAGACCACGGCGGCTATTCCATTGCAGAGAGGTGTAAGACAAGGAGATGTACTATCTCCGAAGCTCTTCACCAATGCGATGGAAGATGCCTTCAAGCTCCTGGAATGGGAAGAACTTGGCATCAATATCAATGGCGAATACATCACTCACCTTCGGTTTGCTGACGATATCGTGGTCATGGCAGAGTCATTCGAAGACCTCAGCAAAATGCTACAGGACCTCAATCGGGTTTCCCAACAAGTGGGACTCAAGATGAATATGGACAAGACGAAAGTCATGGCCAACTCACATGTAGCGCCCACCCCAATATCAGTAGGAACTCGATTCTCGAAGTGGTGGACAAATACGTCTATCTAGGACAAACAGTCCAACTAGGAAGATCTAACTTTGAGAAGGAGGTCACTCGGCGAATCCAGCTCGGCTGGGCAGCTTTCGGAAGTTACGCAGCGTCTTCACGTCCAAAATTCCTCAGTGTCTCAAGACGAAAGTGTTCGAACAGTGTGTCATGCCAGTGATGACCTACGGTGCCGAGACGTGGTCTCTAACTGTCGGCCTCCTTAATAGACTAGGAGTCACTCAGCGAGCTATGGAGAGAGCTATGCTCGGTGTTTCCCTACGTGATCGAATCAGAAACGAGGAGATCCGTAGACAAACCAAGGTAACCGACATAGCTAAGAGAGTCAGTAAGCTGAAGTGGCAATGGGCAGGCCACATTGCTCGAAGGACTGATAATCGGTGGAGCAGGAGAGTTCTCGAGTGGAGACCACGTACCGGCAGACGCAGCGTAGGACGGCCCCCCGCGAGATGGACAGACGATCTGGTCAAGTCCGCGGGGAAATGCTGGATGCAGGCCACTTCTAATCGGACAAGGTGGAAATATTTAGGGGAGGCCTATGTTCAGCAGTGGACGTCCTATGGCTGATATGATGATGATGATGATGAAGTATAGGAACAAAATGACATTGTTGTTGCATGTAATTACACAATTAAAGTAGATCAGTATGAAAGCAAAGATAATCGAAAGTGAAGTTAAACATAGTCACTTAATTTTTGATTTAATATCAGATTCCTGTGAAATGTGAATAAATTTGGAAGTGTCACTTTTACGCATCCTTATCTTGCAGTCTCTGACCCACAAATGCTGATAATTAAATTCCTTTTTGGCATCTCGTGCGAGTTTTAATAGTTGTTTATTTGCCGGGGTTAAATGCTCGTTTAGGTATAGAGGTGCGGGGGGTCCTGGTAGGCCTACGTCTTGAGTTGTAAGGTCTCGGCGCACGCGCACAGCCGCCAACAGCTGATCCTTGCGACGACGCTGGGTGAAACGAATTATGATAGCCGGGGTGCGCGGTTTTGTATTTGCCTCAGCTGCGGGAAACCGCCGCACCCTGTGTATGGTATCAATGTCGCTATCACGAAGTTCAAAGCCCACTTTTGCACAGATGTCGCGAAAAATGGTGTGTAGATTTTGGCCGGATGCAACAGGGACGCCTGACAATTCGATGTTGTTCATTCTCGACAGCTGATCACGTACTTTGTTATCATTTTCAAGGTTAGCTATAGTAGTTTTTGCTTCGAGAAGATCTGCTTGTACCTGGGTGAGTTCGGATTTTACCGACGAGAAAGACGCGAACTGTTCCTCCATAGCACCTAATCTCTGATTAAGTTGAACCACAGTCTGTGAGGTGGTGTGTGTATCATCCTGGATAGTATTGAAGCCAGCCTGCAAGTTAGCGAAATCATTCCGAAATGCTTTTATTTCCGCTAAAACCGCGTTAATGGATTCCTGCGTAGGAACGACGTTGTTTGCACGGCATGCTTGGCACCGCCAATCTTGCTTCTTTTTGGCAGTTTTGCTTGTCCAGGTGGATTCCAGTAGACCAGAACATCTGAAGTGCAGTTGAGAAGAACACTGCCCGCAGGTAACCTCTTCCGTAGTTTCTTCACCACATTTTGCACACACCGCCATGGCGAGCGAGTATAGCAAAATAGACCTTGCGTACTAGACAAAATGGCACACTCTTGTTAGAGCGCGGACAAAACACGAGATGGTAAACAAATGAGTCACACGTTCTACCACGAAAGCGATCGATTACGACGAGCGCTCGGCGCTAACTGTAAGTAAGTGAATCCTGTCTACGTGGCGGAACGTTAACGAGATAAACGAGTTTTTAGTTTGACAGCTGTCACCTAAATTGTAGGTCTCGTCAAGATGTTAAACTTTTTCTAAGACACTGACAGTATTAAACAAATCAAATCAAAATAGATTTTGTTGATACTTGTACTCGATGTTAAGCGGCACGATGCCACGAGGCACGGCGCAAAGAAGCCCGATACAGAGAGGCTCGACATAAGGGGAAAACGACGCCCCGTCCACAATTCAGTCAAAGGGTGTTCACATAATTAATTAAAAAGTTTGTTTGAAAATGAAGAACAAAAACTTCACTTTTTTTTTAAATGCCTTAGATGTTTTTCTTATACATATTTACGCATGCCCTTAAAATATTTGCAGTGAATTTAATAGGACCTTATATTATCAGATCAGAGTACGATAACTGCACGTGTTTTATCGATAGAAATATAGCAGGAAAGTGTTTGTTTTATTATTACAATAATCTAATTAAGAAGTTTGATAAAGTGCCTATCTATATTGATATACTCAGGTGGAAGTGATTAGGGTCAGGTAGGCTACAGTGACTCGGATTTCTTCAATCAATAAAATTTTATAGAAAACTTTGAAGTATCAAACTGAAATTCATATCTAGGATGCATTGATTATTACTCTTTCGTTTCGCATTATCAAATTTTGCAATAACACAACACTAAGGTCACCAGACATTTTTTTCTAGAAAAAATTGTGAGTCACTGTGTACTACTACCTGTCTACACTGACTCAAACCCTGTGGTACACAGTGACTCTAACAGTTTATATGGACTTGGCAACCCTGTCGTGCAAGTATAATATTTATTGAAACTATGCATTTTAATCAATTATATTTGTCAAAGTATTCTTTTCATATCATTACAATTGCCATTAGAAATATTTTACAATTGTCTGTCAATGTTTCTAAAAATAGAGAGATGAGTCAGTACTATATGTTAGAGTCACTGTGTACCACTTCAATTTGAGCCAGTGTAGACGCCGACGCTATTTTTAAATAATTTGCCTACAAATATTACCAGACTACTCTAAGAGCTAGCAAACCTAGCTTATTACTTAGTATATGAACACCACTTTCGATCATAATAATTACATTTTCCTAAATCTTTCAATCCTAACTGATAAAAATATATGTAGGGTACCTTTAAAAGCATTTTTAGAGGTGCAAAACCAATCGCACATTTTTTTCACAATCAAACCCCACTGGAGTGCACGGGTGATTGGTTTGTATATGTTTAGTTGTCAAGAGCTACCATTATGTTAAGAATACAGATAGATATAGCTGTCCTATTACGAAATATAAGCGTGAGTCAACGTACCCGCCCGAGTCACCGATCCCTACCTGACCCTACTCATACTTATTCGAGAATGTACTGATCTTGCAACATTTTAATACTTAGATCACCTACCTACTAAGCTCATAAAGTGCGTCCTCTAAAGTTTGCGTAGAGATTGATACCATAGGAAATGAAGTCGCTTTTATGAACGTATTTTGTCTTTGTTGTGGCATTAAAGGATCACAGGTTTTTTTTTAAACCTAGTTTATTATTTTTGTTTATGTGACTTTAAAAAAGTAGGAATAGGAGTCGACAAGCCCCAAGCATGACAGTAGCACAATCACGCAGGGAAATGAATTGGGTCACCAACCAAAGGGCTGGGCTCTTGCCAGCGTGACCTTCGTTTTGCAAGGGGGTCGGAGATATACTCAGCTACCCTTATACCTACCTACCTTTACCTAAAATAACTTTTCTAGAAAAGACGCGTGCAGTTTTAACAAATAATAAAATTACTAGGTATGTTATGTCCGTCGGAGGGGCGTGATATTTTCTATGGCGACTATGATGGTAAATAAACTAGAATAAATTTTTGGTCTCTCATTTAATATTTTCGATAAGCTGACCGACTTTATATGGTAACTTGAAAAAAAAAAAAGTCTCATCACGCCTTTAAAGTTTTCGATAGCCATAAGCTACCTAAGTAAAGGGTGGGAAAGTTTTTGAAACTTTCGAATTCCCCAATCGCCTCTTACGACACATGCATTTTTGGTGTACTTAGCTATCCAAATAACAAATCACATTAATTGCCAGCACTTGTTAGTTTTCTGCGTGTCTAGTGTCTAGGCCTTAATCTTTTAAAAAGAGGTCGTAGACGTACCTGCTTAGAGGCTAAAAAGTAGGTATAAGAGAGCAGTTAGCAAGGAATCCCTTCTCTAGCTTTTCAGGCTTCTCTGCCTGAATATGACTAGACTAGGCAACTCTGATAAGACCAAAATGAAACCTTTAGGCAGTATCTACTATAGTCCATTTAAAATCATAGTGTCATGATTTCATGAACTCATGACCAGTTTAAGCGGGAGGCCAAGTTACGCTGGTCGCTAGTATCAAAGTAACTTGGCCTCCCGCTTATGCGACAATTTGATTTTGAATGGGCTATACTGGGTAAGGGTAGGTGGTGTAGCGTAAACTTTGCAGGCATGATCAGATCATTAAACTGAATTAAACCTTTATCAAGGATCCATGTTGAGAAACCATTTTTTCGAGTGACCGTAAGAAGTAGCTGTACGGATTTTTAATGGCGGTCGAAATTATTCGTTTAACTAGGTACATAGCCTTCACGAAGAAGTTGTTGTTTCATGGTCTGATAATGTACCGTTCCCGTTAAACCCCGTAGAAGTAAAAAAAAAACACTGCATCAGCTGATGCTTTCACAATAATAGTTTGAATAAATACCTAGGTACATTCGTTCATATAGGTAACACAGCGAGGTCGTCTTATCACCTTCACAAAGCCTTCACACGAGCACCTGTGATAACATTGTCAATTTTGAGTGGACGTGGCGCTCTTCAACGAATTATTTGTATTGTGATTCATACTTGTATTGATAAGGATTTCGAAGTGGCAAGCGCAGTGTGGGACGTTCTTCTACCACGGTGAACTGACGACCTTGTTAAGGTTGGAATAGGCTGGACTAAAATTGCGACTAAGGGATTTGGGAATTGATGTGTATTGCAATTTTAGACAACAAGGTGACAACTTATCACTATGGTGATACACAGTCATCTGAATGACTCTCAAACTTTTGTCAGACTTGTGAAAATGGCCTTTTTTACAGTCAGTTTACGCTTTGCCTTCGTCACAGGGGATGTAGGTGTATAGGTATGTACATGTAGGTATGTATGTTGTTATTATGAACCAGTATAGATTGATCTCTTAAATAATTTAAGGTGCTGATGATAGTACTTTTTTTGTGGATTAGTCACTTCACTCACTATTCTGTTTACACTAGAGAAACTTATAGATTTCTAGATTCGTCATTATGTCAACTGAGAGTTAGAGAAACTAGTAAAAGTGAATGACCATTGACGATATTCTGAAGCTAATCAAATCATTATTTACTTACTGGATTACTAGGTAGTTTTCCTGCCTACGACTAAGTAATTTTCTTACCATCTACGTAACTATTTTTTTGTATGAAGATAAGTAAGGTACCTAGGTAAGTAATATTTTATAATAATAAACTGTTTGAATAGGTACAATAGATAATTAACTTACACGACCTTTATTTAATGATACGTACCGAGCTAGTGTTTAAACTTACTTATTTCCATAAATGCCTTTTCATTTTTTATACTAGGTAAATCCGCTAGTTCAAGTTTTAAAATAATACCTACTTTATTCATAATCCTGTTGTAGTATTACACTTTCAAGATCTACTGATTGAGGCGGTTCCAAAACATTCTTCAAAGGGAACCATTATTATTTATTAAGTAACTCAGATGTTATGGCGTAGATACCTTAGATTGCAATTGCTAAATACTTACAATCCACACCACAAAGTAAGTATTGGCGGTGTCCATACTTGGACAGGCTACTCGTATCATCCACATATGGAAAGTGGGCCGGCATGCCGCCGCGAAGGTTGTATCGCACCAGGAAACGTACCTATCTTTGAATCAGTAGAAAACATTCGCATGGCCATCAAGATGTGCTGGCCTGGCGCAAATTTTCTTGATATTTTGAAGGTATTTAGAAATATTGAGTGGCTCCATCCACTAACCATTACACAATACACATGGTTATTTCAGACAGTACCTATCACGATAAGTTTTAAAGTTAATAATCATAGGTACCTACTTATATCTTATATAACAAAAGTTTGGCCGTTCGAATAAGCCATATTTGACAGCTGGCAAGCCCATACTAGAAGACATGTCAAAAAATAAAAATAGATCGTATTATTAACATTTTTATGGCAGCTATCAAATATGGCCTATTTTAACGCCGTACTTGATACATTTTGATGCTGCCTTGGACCATGGTATAATAAGATACTCCGCCTGGTATTTCTTTCCGAGACTCGTGAACCACGTGACCAACACAAGACTACGTCATCATGCTTGTGGGTTTCCAGAATTACCCACTCTTATGATGTTTTTTGTAAATCATATAAGATACTGTTAACTAATAAATAAAATTTAAGTGTTGCTGTAAAGTTAAAGTTAATACACACGTAAATCTAAATTATAAAATTACTAAAAAATATTTTAACCCATTGTTCTGAGATTGAATTTACCCCATAACGTATTTTATTGAAATAAAGTGGCAATACTAAGTGACGTTGACTTGTGTTTCTCTGGGAAGGAAAGACCATGTTTTATTAGACTATGCCTTGGACAAACAGCTGTTCTGTCGATAAGTTGATACGGATGCGATTGGTTGAATCACTAGTTAAAAGATTTCACATCATCTAAGAATTTTGCATGTGAAAAGAGCTTTGCTAGCGTGAATTGAGAGTCCACTGAATCAAAAATACGTCTCCAGCCTTATCGAATTTACTCTCAAAGGAATGTCGGGCAAATTTTAACTTTCGAAAATACTGGACTTGTTCCGACTGCGTAAAAACATGATTGGTTGACTTTTGGTATTCGTATTTCCTATCAGCAAACTTTTACGGAACTACAGTTTCCTTCCTTCCTTTGCAGCCACAACAATCCAGTGCTGGATATGGGCCTCCCATGTATCGAGGGGTATTGCCATACTCACCACGCTTGGCATGCAGATTGGCGAGCGCAGTGCAAGATGCTTAATTTGCAGGTAACGTTGCTGTCCATGCCCATTCCCTGGATAATGTATCCCTTAGTCGGTTTTACGACACCTACGGATAGAATTGGGGTGATGATATTCTAAGCCGGCATCACTAGGCAACAGCAGGTTGCTTGTTGGTATTTAAGTACCTATATAATATACTACCTATAACAGCCACAATAAAGTTCATTGCTGAACAAGGACCTCCCCCTAGTAGGGGGGTATTTGCCATGCTCACCACGCTTTGCAGGCGGGCTGGTGAGCGCAATGTAAGAAGTTGCAATGCGATTCCGAATTCATCTAGGGATTGAACCCCCAGATGAATTTATCCCTTAGTCGCCTCTTACGACACCCACAGGAAGATATGGGGTGATGACATTCTAAGCCGGCATCACACGGCCTTAAGTCCATGGCTTTAAGTACCTACCTACACTTAAAGCCTGGACATTAATCGAGCCAGTTCTAATATCTTCCGGATTATCATAGATAGATATTGCTGAGCAATATAAGAAATTATGAAATGAAATTACTATCCAAGCATTAATCAGGAAAAATGTTATTTAAAGTTTCCGCTATATCTCTTTGATATGAAATAAATCATCGAGCGATAGCATTCTAAATTATTAATTTTCTTGATACCATAAAGCAATTTTATTTTTTATACCTATGCTTTCCATGCGTGAAAAATACACTTCCCATCAGAAAAATCGAGACGCTTTGCAACTTTACATTTTGTACGGATCACATTATCTGAGAAATGTGTTTATTTTGGAATGAATATCTTATGTCGTATATTAGTGAATATTACGAGGTTTCTAAATTATAATATCAATGTTAGTTATTCAACTTTTAATTTCATTTATTTCAGATTTTGTTTAACTATGTAAACAGAAGTGTCTCGATTTTTTTGATGGGGAGTATATATCAGCCCAGACCATAAACTAAATAATTTTCTCCGAGTAACTAAGGCCCTTCCGTGAAAGTGTCTACACAGTCAGTATTTTCTTTGTATGGCTAAGTCCAAATTTTATTTTGGTAATAACTGACATAATCGAAATAAAATGTTGGTCTACCCGTGTATAACTAACTAAGTAAGTAACTACACTTGGTTTTTATTTATGGCTCGTTTTCTACACCGTATAGATAGGTAGAAATGCAGAGGCTATTGGACGAATAAAAATCAACAGCCAAAATATTATGCAGAAACATTACTTGAATTAGCAGTAAAACACCATTTACCTCGTATTTGTACAGTTTAACATGTATTCATACAGGGTGTAACGGTGCTTGACGGACCGGCTTGCTAAGCCGAAAGGCTCGTCCGGAGTAATCTTTGCCAGATAAACAGAGCCAAAAGCTATCAGGCATAAAAAAAATTGAAAATACCTACTGAGAAACGAAAAAAATAGGTGAAAGTAATAGAAAACGAGAGTAATTATAAATTCGGCATAATTGATAAGGTAGGTAGGTACCTACAGACAGACGTGACTAACTTATAAACTCTCCTGAAATAAATAAAGTTACATAAATTTAACTTTAAATTTCAATCCAAAACCATCAGTAGTCAGAAAATACATTACTGGTCAGAAATTAATAATTTCTAAACGGAAAAGCATACCATTTTCCGCTTCAGGCTTTCCCATCTAGCCCTCCTTATAGACGCTGATTTCCCACAGTATCTTTAGATTTTGTATGCATTTATTTATACTTAAAATTATAAGGAAAGTCCCTGAATTAATGATGTAAAGATAAAGCCATTGCAACTGCAGTGCTGCTAATGAAAAATGCAACGCCTGTCTTGACGGTCACTGCGTGTTACTTCATTACTACCCGACCGTGCGGAACAAAAGGGGAACAAAGTAATTTGAAAAGTTTTAAAGTTATTGCGGCTTATAAAAACAGAGAGTAGACAAACGGTATCCCGATCGATGGGTTTGGGTCTTCTTAAGGCCGCTATAGAGCTTTTCACGAAGCCCATACAATTTTCCCTGCCAAACCTCTCGGAGCGTCATTTTGCGAAAAACATGGGGATGTTTGAATATTTTTTACAGTGATATTATGAATAAAAATAAATATATTTTTCTGCAATTAGATTAAGTACATCTTCTTAAATAACATATATTTTTTAAAATCTTTACTACTGTTATTTTTTCATACAGAAGCCGTTATAATGGCGCATTATTTTGCAAAAAATTGTATATGAAAACGTGGTATTATTCTATATTTCTGAATAAAATTGTAAAATGTTCACTGTAGACTTTGTTCTCAAATATATACTCTATTTTTTTGTATAATTGATATTTTTACAGTGAACCAAAACTCTAAAACTCACGCTTGATTTGAGGTCTTTTCCTGAATTTTGGTTTTGTCGCTTTAGATATCGCTGTTTATAACAGGTTTAAAACTAAAATGTTAATATTTACATTGTACATTTTTTAGATGAAGATATGCTTGATTAAATGTTCAAGTAACATATTATTTTTACATAACGGTTTTCGAGAAACTCGCATGTTTATAAAGGCAATATTTGCAAATTTGCTAGAAAAAATTGAATGCGCTCTTAAGACGCGCGGATATGACTGCCTGCCTACAAATTGTCAAGAGAATGAGTTCCGCTACTCGCGTTGGTACCCATCGGGATATCGCTTCGATTTGAACATACCATTTTTAAACTTTAAGAAAATTGCACGAGTGTCTTTTTACCCACGACGGAAAGGAGACGGTATATGCGTTTGTCGTGAGAGAATGTGTGTTTGTTTGTTTGTGTGTGCAAACCTATGTTACCAAATATCTACCAAACCGTTAGTCCGATTTTGATGCCGTTTTCAGTGATGGATTTGTATTTTTTGGTGCATGTTTTTATACAGGTATAACGCGAACAACTTACCAGGGGGTGCTGCAATAAACATTTGTTTGTGCCAATCAATGTTCCCAATTATCTCCAAAACCACAAGTCCCATTATGACGCGGTTTTCAGTAATGGCTATGACTTTGATTGGTGGATGTTCTTAGATAGGTTTTACGCTTCAAACTCACCAGGGAACATTGCAGCTGCAATTTTGTTTTCACTTGTTCTTCGCCAAAGTTTGACACTCACAAAACTCATAACACGTTGATAGACTAGAGTAATAAAATTAATAACGCAGTCGGGGTCGATTCTCGTTTAAAAATCGTGTGTCCGTCAAGTCTCACAATCGCGATCAAAGTCGCACGCAAGGATACTGCAAATTAAGTTATTTAATTAACAAGAAGACTGTAGACTGGTCGACGATCCTTCGACATGTTTTTTCTAATTAATAATTTAAATATAAACAGACAAAACATTCCCCTGTTGAATGCATTATGCATGGACCCTCCCCATATAAGGAGCAAGGTTTGCCAAGCTGATTGGCGATGTGTCTTATGGTGCCGCCGCTGCCGACTTAGAATAGCATCACCCCAATTCTACTCGAGGGGACGACTGAGAAAATGGGCAAAAGTAAAAAATGTTGAACTTATTTCAAGGGCTGCCCAGCCCATGATATCCGTACTTTATCCCTCCCATAAAGAAGAGAAGTCACTCAGTGAGGGGCGGACATGACGTCACTAGTCTGCGCATATGCGGTCACTGATTGCGCTAGCCTAGCCAATACTTACTTTGTGACATGGTCTTACATTCCCAGAGAAACACAAGCCTACGTCACTGGTATTGCCATTTATTTCAATAAAATACGTTACCCACAAGCATGATGACGTAGTCTTGTGTTAGTCACGTGGTTCACGAGTCTCGGAATGAAATACCAGGCGGAGTATCTTATTATACCATGCTTTGTGATAGCAGGGTCTCCAGTAGCTAAGTAGGTGTAGGTATTTACTGGTAAGGAGTAGGCGGTATTCGAAACGCTGTAGCCAGGGTATATCGAGTTTCGCGTCGACTCGATGTCCCACACGACAAAGAAGTGAAGTAGCCACTTAGCTCCACTTGCGATCGCATGCGCGCGGTGTGATGGGCCAATCGCTGCGGTATAATTGCAACGCGCAACAATTATCAACATCGACTTCCATAGGTATTTACATGCAGGAAGAGTGAACATGCACAAAAAATTGAGGAATTTTAAAGAAAAATAACCCGACTACTAAAATTGGTTTAGGTTTCTACAGCTAATGCGTCCATAGGTATACTAACTAAAAGCTGTTGTATTTTAAATAGTAGGTACCTACTGCTACTAGGCAGATGCTGTTACAGTGGCTTCTTAGACACGAGCACCGATAGTTATTATGATATGAAAGTAATAGAATCCTAACCATCCAGTGCATTCTGCAGCTGGTTTTAACCGGTACTTGAAGAAATATTTCACCCCAAAGATTTTAAGAGTTTCGGGTCATTTTGCGCAACAGATCAGATTGGTACCAATGTATCAATGCAATTAAAGAACGAAATAGGTATTTTGACAGTTTTCAGAAGTGGAGAGAAAAAATAGTATCTATTTAGGTACCTACCTTAAAATCTTTGAAAAACGGATAATGCGTTTATTATTGGATTATACAATTCCAAAATTCGTTTTGTTATGATGTGGTGAGTAAGAGATGTGCAAGCACAGGAAAATACTACCTTTGAAAAACATAACCCTTCTTCTAAAGCAGTCGGGTAAAAACAAAAACATACTTACCGTCACAGTAAACAGCCAGTAATTTACTAGTTTGACAGTAACATATAACTTAAGTAAGTCATTAGCTGGCTTCAGGTTTTTAGCGGGTTCTTTAATAGGATGTACAGTAATCTTGTAGCCGAAAACAGATTTTCTTATTAATCTGTCTGTTGTAGTCGCGCATGCGTGAGTTTTGCGCGCTTCGAAGGGCACGTGTAGACAGTGACCTTGTTTATAGTTGCTGTTTGCTTGACGAACCCTGGGTTTTCAACAAGATGAACCCTGGTGTCAGAATTTTTCAGTTACTAGCACTAGCACGCACTAGGTAACTGATTTGTAAAGCTCTGACATGAAATGGATAACTATCTACCGATATCTGATCATAGACAGTAGCCGAGACCGAGATGGCTTAACGTATCCTCCGAAGCACTGAACCATCTTATTTGAAATATCCCAACTGAGAAAAATCTTACATTACACAACCGTCAGTAGTCTAAAGCGTTCCACAGCTGGACCTAGATCTTTCCCAGGGTATGCCACAAGGCACGATTTCCCGTTTTAGCCATACAGTCGCTACCAGACGCTCTCTTTATCTAAGTCATTGGACGTCCATCAGAGCTTCGCTTACCGACGTGGCCTTCACTCGAGAACCCGCTTATTCCACAGTACATATAGATTCTACGACAGATGTGACCAGCCCACTGTCACTTCAGTTTGCTATACATGCAAGCTAGGTCCGTTACAGTGATAAAATATAACAAATGGGTACCAAATTAAACCGTTTCGTCACTATACACGCAAGCTAAGCAATATAATGTGTGTCACGATCACGAATATCATATCACCGAATACGTGTAAAATTCGATACCCTCTCGATTTTCGCCGCAGTCGGTATCCCGTTACTTTCGGTGCTCGTATTGGCACAATTAACTGATTGAACTATTAGACTGCAAAACTGAACAACCTCCATTTCGACCTATGTTCGTTCCTTGCGAAAAGTTGTTCAGTTGTCGTTTTAAGTAGTACCTACTTAAAATATTCAATTTTGCATGTTTTCCAAAAAGTAAAGCAACTTTTCACATCATATTTATCCTAACTACAGCAAGTTAAGTAGTACGTTACGTAGCCCCTATCTATACTTAACCCAATACGTGCGCATAAAAGACAAGGAGAACCGGTATAGCACGAACTTGATATTAGAAGCAGTAACTAGGCATAGGATGCTAACAATAAATAGGTAGATAGGTAGTAGATACCTGTGTCAGGAAATGTCCTTTGCCAGAAACTGTTTCTCGGTAAACTAGCCTCTTGTTTTATCGTCTTTTTTAGGGTTTCGTAGTCTACTAGGAACCCTTATCATTTCGTCAAGTCTGTCTGTCTGTCTGTCTGTAGGTATAACTTCGTCAGTTTTAGAACTATCGACATCAAATTTGGTGTGAAGATAGATCGTGTTGACTCAAGCTTAGAAATGTTAAGAAAAACATATTTTAATTGTTTTTTGGACCCCCTTCCCATACGTCATGTGAAAGGAGGGCAAAACAAGTTTTTTTCTCCTGTAATATTGAGTAGTGTATCGTTGAATAAGTCTTTTAAAACTAAGGGGAGGTTTCTTTTAAACAAAGTCTCTAAAATGTTTCTGTCTCGAGATATTTGCTTTTAAAAGGGGCGTTTTGGAGCCATAATTTGTTCCAGCCTACGTTCCAGCTGTAACTTCTAAAGTATGCATGCTATTTTTTTTTAAATATGGTAATTAGTTCTTTTTCTTCTTTAATATTGAATAGGGTATCGTTAAATAGGTCTTTTAAAACTAAGTGTAGGTTTCTTTGAAACAAAGTCTCTGAACTGTTTCTTTTTCGAGATATTTGCTTTTAAAAGGGGCATTTTTGAGCCATAATTGTTCCAGCTGTAACTTTTTAAGTATGCAAGCTAGTAAAAAAAATGGAATATAGTTCTTAATGTGAAGTTACCATGAAAACTATAACGAATACTGTACCACTTATGATTAACGAAATATTAAAGTTTTTCAATTTGTGTTTGGTAACCATACAGATGCAAACAAACCAGCAACAAAATTAACTTTGTAACGCTGAAAGACCTGATATTTAAACGTTGACTACGAAACCCTATTTTGTGAGCGTGTCTGACACGCTCTAAGCCGCTTTTTTTATCTTCTTGTGCTAGCAATTCAACTAAGAAAAATTTATATACCTGCTGTGCCCTCCTGACCATACTGACAATCGTGGTGAGGTGACTATGGATGGCCCAGTAGAGGAAAACCAGCTGGGAAAACCCATGTTCAGTAGTGGACTATTGTTCCTGTTGAGAAATTGTTATTTGCATAGATAAGTACTTTGATTTATTAGAAGGGCCCTATACAGTTACTTTACTATGCCGGCTACAAAGACACCTACTTGATAGGGCAGTGGTATAATCTTTCCATTATGAATGTAGGACGGACTGCACTTCCCACATACAAAGCGTTTTGTAAGGAAATATGTAGGTCGGAAACAGGATATGGTTAACTGGACGAAATATGGACGATGGATGGAAACCATAATTCGGACAGCAGGAAGGTATAGGAAGGGCTCCATAAAATAAGGTTTAGTTAGTCATGTCAACATGTGTTTTGAGTTAGGTTAGAAACACCTCTTCTCTTCTTCATTGTAGCACAACTCACTACAACACTCTTTATCTCTTTATACCTACTACCTTAAAACTTTGCATTGTATCAATTGCTAATTATTGTTAGGCATGTTCTTTAAATAATGCATGAAAGACCTTTTCCAGATGTGCTGTGCAGGTACTCTATTTGTAACCATATCACGTCAGTATATAGTTAGATATATATAATTATTATGGTTGAGTTTGTTAGATTTATTCGTTTCTAGATGCCCGTATCCTACTGCTTGATCAAAGCCCTTCTAGTCTTCTTCTTACTTTTAAGCGTTCGCCTGTTTTCGGTGGAGTAACTCCCAACTCGTCTTCTCTACGTACCTAATAACCTAACCCATAATACCTATGACCTACCTATGTGTTATTTGCCCATGCGCAGAAAGAAGTACGATAGTATCTGTCTAGGTACTAGGGTCAAATTTCACGCCTGGTTCAAACCACAATCAAACTATTGTTCTATTCTAACCCCCAATAGCAGATCTATAGAAACTATCTATAACCTTATCAACCTGCTCTTATTATTAAAACCTTGGAATTTCATAATTCCTATTGTGTCCCTCGCATTTTGCAGGTCTATTATGATATTTATAGTCGATCTGAACAATAAGATTGCGAAACTGGTTGACAATTTCCAAGCAATTTCCGTATATTGTTGGTAAACAGCATCTGTGCTTGGCTAGCTCTTGACCACAGTCAACTTGATAAGGTCGTACGAGAATTTTAATGCAAGAGGTTAGGATGTCGCTAGAATCTGCCAGGCGTCGGTAGCTCAATTGGCAGAATAGTGGGACGATACCCCACGGTCCCGGGTTCAAATCCTGACCGACACTAATCTTTTTAGGGTTTCGTAGTCTACTAGAAACCCTTATATATAGTTTCGTCATGTCTGTCTGTCTGTGTGTCTGTATGCCGCGCCCTCATAACTCCGTCAGTTTTAGAGCTATCAACATCAAATTTGATGTGAAGATAGGTAGATCGTGTTGACCCTTTAGAAATCTTGAGAAAAAATATTTTAATTGTTTTTTGGACCCCCTCCCATACATGTGAAAATGGGGCAAAAAATATTTTTTCTTCTGTAATATTGAGTAGGGTATTGTAGAATAGGTCTTAAAACTAAGGGGATTCGAGGTTTTTTTGAAACAAAGTCTCTAAAATGTTTCTGTTTCGAGATATTTGCTTTTGAAAGTGGCGTTTTTGTGCCATAATTTGTTCCAGCTGTAACTTCTAAAGTAAAAACGTTAAAATTTGGAAAAAAATGGAATATACTTCTCAATCTGAAGTTACTATGAAAACTATAACGAATACTGTAGGTACCTGCGGTATTTGCGGTTGGTAATCATACAGCTGCAAACAAACCAGCAACAAATTTAACTTTGTAACGCTGATAACCTGATATTTAAAAACGTTGACTACGAAACCCTATTTGTGGGCGTGTCTGACACGCTCTTGGCCGGTTTTTTTTTCAATATCTTTTTTTAATTTATCATCACGTTAGTTTGAGATTGGGACAGAGTCGATTATACAGAGATTAGATATGTAGTCTCGGCAGCACATGTACCTAACCATTTAAGTCAACTTATAGGTACTGTCTCTTGTTAGTTTATGTACTATGAAAAACCGGTAACAATAAGTTGGTCCCCTGAATGGGGAGGTTAATGTGCTGTCGATACTACCCACCTTATAAACACGATTGGCGCTAGCCAATACTTACCTACTTTGTGTCAACACCTCATAACAAAATCCAGGCAAAAGCTTGTTGTATTGTATAGCTAAAAGTGGCTTTCCACTAGACTATTTCCCATGTGTATATAGCATTTTCCTGAGTTCATTGTTGACCTACCTCATTCCTGACATTTAAAGAATATTTTCCATACCATACCTTTACCTTACCTACCTACACCATATGGCAGAATCTTGACAGAATGCCTTATGGTCGCCATTTCTCATAACATTTTCTTGCAGTTCATTGTTGACCTACCTCATTCCTGACATTTAAGGAATGTTTTTCATTCCATACTACGTACGCCATAATATGGCAGAATCTTGGCAGAATGCCTTAAGGTCGTCGTATACGCACTGCGACTTTCTCAGGGATAATGGGCCCACTCGGCATGGCAGGGTAAGGTGGATCCCACACTTGGGAATCGTTGATACGTATTTTAGCATACCTTTGTGTTTGTAAGATGCCGTGTGGTGCCGGCATAGAATAGCATCACCCCTCTTTTCCGTGGGTGTCGTTAACACCCTACATATAAAAAGGTCAAAAAGGTACTCTCTAGTCGCAAAAAGCTACTAAGGGATTTATTTGAGAGTTGATGTGTATCAATTTCAGGTCTATCAGTCTTTTGAATGACTCTACTTTTGTCAGACGTGGTGTAAATGGCCGTTATTTACAGCCGTTTACGCTCTGACTACCTCGCAAGGGATATAGGCGTGTAATATGTATGTTTGTCAGCCTACAACATTCCGAATTTCTCGTACTAAAAACGGTCATTGACGCAGGAGCATCGCAAAAGCTTGCGTTGTTTCAAGACGCGTCTGTCTCTGTTACAAAGGTACATGCGATATACCGATCTCTTTTGCACCAACGGACGTCAGGTCAGGTGTGGGATTTGCCATAATGCCATTGAATTGATGGGGTCAGCCGCCGGGACCACTGGGTATGGTAGGCACTATACAATTCAATTTATGAGGTCAATGGTCTCTGCCCTGATATGGGTCAAGACGGTCAAAACAATGGTATTCGCATTTGCCGATCGGTGGGGCAATGTACCTAAATACCTACTTACTGCCAGCTAAACGCCTTGAGTTCCTCATAAATAGTTTTTTATGGTACAGTTTTAATTTACATTTTATTTTTAGTAGGTAATCTGATAGATTCATGATAGGTAAATAAATCATTTACCTACTTCAGTATGAAATTATTAGCTTTTAAGGCAAAAAAGAAAATTTAGTCTGTCTAATCATTAAACAAGACCCATCGACGATGATAGAAATGATACAACTTACCTTGACGAAATGAGAGGTATCTCATCAAAAAAATGAGACACTTTACTAGGTATACCTTATATAAAATTGAAACTTTATTTAAAACACTGACAGATATTTGTAGTTTTAAGTTTTATTTGTGTATTGTTTTTTTTATTGTAATTTTGTATTAATAAATGATTTTAAAAACAAACACTGACATTAGGATTTAGAAACCTCGTTATAAACACTATTGAAGATATTACACATTTCATTCCTAATTAAACATGTTAATCAGATAAAATGTGATTCGTTGAATACCAAATTTTAAAACACTTCTCGTGTTAGGTAAACAATTTTTGGAAAACTTCCAAAATTTCACCGCAGGCAGGATTTGAACCTACGACCTTCGGCATCAGTACTGCCGACGCCCTAACCAACTGGGCTACCGCGGTTCTAATCGAGCCCGCGAAATTATGGAAGTATACCTATCTTGTCCACTATCGCGTGGATCGGCTCCATCTACCGGTATAGTTTTGCAACTAATTCCCAGCGACTAATTCATTCTTTACAGAAAATGTGATTCGTACAAAGCGTGCTAAGTGTCTCGATTTTTCTGATCGGAAGTGTAGGTATCATAGCAAATAAGTACTTGGTATGACTAAAATAACCTTTATCGGTTATCAATAAGATTAATAGATAAATATTATTAGGATGATGAAATAAAAGATAAAGATTACTAAAAATTTATACTGAATTTATTGCTTATCATAAAAAACATAAATTATCATCGAAAATTACAGTATGTAAACGCAAAGGAAATACAACAAACAGAATGTAAAAAACAAATATAGGCACAAATTCAAGGCACTCACGAACAGTAGACACTAGACATGAAAAAATTCGCTTGCAAAGATAAAAATCTGATGGTATTTCCTTTTACGTTTTGAAATGCATTTTATTTGTGTTGTGTAGACAAAAATGCAAATACTTAACATGCACATTCTTCATTAAAATCAGCTTCATTCAAAATAGATATTTCATAATTTAATTAACTATAGATAGATAGTTACATATAGCTTCATTAGCTTTCATATTTCATTTCATACGATATATTTAAGGCAATTTTATATCACATTGTTAGTTTCTCAAAATGTTAACAGATTTTGTCAGTAAGAGGTAGGCACAAGAAATGCTTCTTTTTTAGCACACTGTTTACACAGAAATCAGAATTCCTATTTAAAATATCTCTATCTGGAACAACATTTCCTCTCAAAATCTACTTCGTGGGGTCACCAGAATAAAGCGAGGCATAAAAATAACTGACAACATTCTTCCGATGATGCTTTGACCAAGACCATCTAGCAATAGAATCCCTGTGATAAAATCTTTAGGTTTTCCGATACAGGAAGTAGCACAAAGGGTATATTAGACCGAAATGAGGTCAAGGCACTCATGAAACTGAACTACTTACTTTCTCATATCAGAATGATGAAAAAAGAAAGTTTATCTCCCATACAAAATCACCGATTAGATGATCAGATGATGTTTGATTGGTTTATTATATGGGAGGTCAATTTTTTCATATTTTTACTGATAAAGTTGTACAGTTTCATGAGAATGTTGAAAGATCTCCTTTCGGCTTGTTATACACTTTTTGTTATCTACTTACTCCCGGTATAACTTTGAAAATACAGACTGGATAGATTTGAATTGTCTCAATCAAGAATTTATAGTCAGAGAGTCTATTGCTAAATTATGATCGCAAGTTCATCATTAATTTACCTTTAACAAGATAATCAGTAACTATTAGGTAAGTCGTACTTTCGTAATTTAACTTTGCTTAACCCCGACTCTATACAACAAACTTAAACTCTATAAAACATTATTGCAACAGTTTATCCCTAAAAATCTCAATAACTATTTTGCTTTACTAATTAATTTGACTAAATTTAATATTATGCTATTAGTACGGCTCCTTAGCTGGAAGTATGGTCCCATTTGGCAGAAATCATGAAACTTGGCATGTGTGTAGCTTACATGTGTAAGCTTCAGGAAAAGAAGGGAAGCAAGTTGGACCCCCCCTGCTTCCCCCCTTCACCCCCCCTTTTATGTCCCAAATTTCAGTTATCTTAATTTTTCTCGGAAACGATTAAAGACAGGAGAAATTTGTCAAGGTAAGAAATATTCCTTATAAAATTGTCTACAAAATTGTTTTTGGGTCAATGTTGAAAGGACTTATACTTTTCGAGTTATGCTTCTGGGAAACCTAACATTTTTTTGAAGGTGACTTCCAGCTCTGAATTAGCCATAACTACCATGTGATAGAATATTTTTTCAAACTTGCTATTGGCTGTTGTTAGTTAGGTAGTCTTCAAAGGAAACCCGCAGAGACAACACTTCAATCACGCCTGTGGGGATGGGGAGGGCAAACTTTATTTTCCGAGCTGAACTTGAGGACTTCTGACTCCTTAAGTAAATGTGACACGAGAAATTGAGTATCATTTTCGAATATGTCAAAGACGGAGTATTCATTTCTGGAACCCTCTTTGGTACATTTCATACAAAAATATAAAAATATTAAGTGAAATAAGAAAAAAATATGTTTCGTTCTTATTCAAACGCTGTTTTCTTCATGACCTTGAGACATATTTACTAGATAATAACACATACTCAAAGACATACTCACCCGAATTATAAAGCCATATTTTATTTTCGAAAATATTAGAAAATACCTAGCCTACAGAAGCCTAAATATTTTTACAAAGTTATGTTTGTAGCTGGAAAAATTTCAAATTCATAGATTTTGTATGCAAAAATAAGATTACCAACCGCAAACGTATATTTCTCAATTGTCGCTAAACCATTCTAGATAGGGAAATGCCCTCATAGGAAATGTTGTTTATACTGAAGAGTTGTTTATGCTGATATATAGAAATTGAAGATCTGGAGTACTTGATGTGGAACATCAACAGCCCAGCTAAACTATTCGAGATACTGTAATGTCTTCATTATACATCAAGTACTCCAGATCCTCAATTTCTTTATTCCAACAAAAACTACCCTTCAGTATAAACAACATTCCCTATGAGGGCATTTCTCTATCTGGAATGGTTTAGCGACAATTGAGAAATATACGTTTGCGGTTGGTAATCTTATTTTTGCATACGAAATCTATGAACTTGAAATTTTTCCAGCTACAAACATAACTTTGTAAAAATATTTAGGCTTCCGTAGGCTAGGTATTTTCTAATATTTTTAAAAATAAAATATGGTGTTATAATTAGAGTGAGTATGTCTTCGAGTATGTGTTATTATCTAATAAATATGTCTCAAGGTTATGAAGAAAACAGAGTTTGAATGAGAACGAAACATATTTTTTTCCAATTTCACTTAATATATTTATATTTTTGTATGAAATGTACCAAAAAGGTTCCCAGAAATGAATACTCCGTCCTTGGTTTATTCGAAAATGATACTCAATTTCTCGTGTCACATTTACTTAAGGAGTCAAAAGTCCTCAAGTTCAGCTCGGAAAAAATAAACTTTGCCTCCCCACCCTACAGGCGTGATTGAAGTGTTGTCTCTGCGGATTTCCTTTGAAGACTACCTAACTAACAACAGCCAATAGCAAGTTTGAAAAAATATTCTATCACATGGTAGTTATGGCTAATTCAGAGCTGGAAGTCACCTTCAAAAAATGATGGGTTTCCCAGAAGCATAACTCGAAAAGTATAAGTCCTATCAACATCTACCCAAGAACAATTATGTAGACAATTTCATAAGGAATATTTCTTACCTTGACAAATTTCTCCTATCTTTAATCGTTTCTGAGAAAAATAAAGATAACTGAAATTTGGGACATAAAAGGGGGGGTAAAGGGGGGAAGCAGTGGGGGTCCAACTTGCTTCCCTTCTTTTCCTGAAGCTTACATGTAAGCTACATACATGCCAAGTTTCATGATTTCTGCCAGATGGGACCATACCTCCATACAAACTGCCAATTAAGAACTCGGACTATATGAAAATTGTTTGTTGGACGTCTAAATTATATTTATTTACATGCTCTAGTTATAACATGTCGCATTCATAATTCTCTAGTAACATTTATTTTGACATCCAATGCGTGTTTTGAGGGCAATAATATGCATAGGTAAAAAAGCTGGAATTGTGTTTAAATCAACCTATAATACAACTTTCCATTCAATATTTCACAACTTATCCTTTGAACCATTTCCAGCAATTTTTATCACACTATATTTCAGACAATAAATAAAATGGTGTCGTCACGATTGACGCACGAAATCAGTTCAAATCAGCAAAGTGCTAGAAACAATAGCCTCGATAAGATTGCAACCTCCTCCCACGCACTGCATGTGACGACACAGCCAAAGGGGACGCTCTGCTGCGTTACCCCATAGCATTATCCCATAATTTTGTCATACATGGCTTCAGTTAGTCCGAGATAGGCACTTCCCTAAATTCTTGCAACTACTATGACAATAAGGCACACGCTATTTGACACTACCATTTTCTCCCTACTACAATAATTTTGAATTACTTTACAATAAATATAGATATATTTTAGTAGGTTCAATAAATAACATTATAAAACAATCGTTCGAAGTCCAGCTCCGAATTTCGGCATGCGGTAAACCGGCAATCTGTGTGAGCGCACTTTCTCCCCTTCCAAGAATTTAACAGTCAAACATTGAGTTGAGTAATTTTATGTAGATATAACGTAACTTTTATTTATACCAGTAGTCGTAACTTTAAGATATGTACATAATTTCGTTAAATGCAACAATGTAGGTAGGGTCAT
This sequence comes from Phthorimaea operculella, assembly GCA_024500475.1. Taxonomy (NCBI): domain Eukaryota; kingdom Metazoa; phylum Arthropoda; class Insecta; order Lepidoptera; family Gelechiidae; genus Phthorimaea; species Phthorimaea operculella. The sequence continues at coordinate 1,658,669 of JANFCV010000025.1, read as the reverse complement.
TGTGCCCGTTCGCGACCATGCGTCAGTTCGCGACCATTTTCAGGTCTGATCTCAGTAATATTGCAATAATAAGAGTTATATTTCACTCCTTGTAAAAAAGTGTGGCTTAAACAAGACAAGGATAACTGTAGAATCTACGCCTATTCAAATCTGTTCATTAAACCTCACCAATGTACCGCAAATAAATCATCTATTTTGCCAGTCGGTCTGCCCTCGAAAACACACCGAAAACCTATCCAAAAAATAGCGACCACGTGCCACTTCAAAAGTGAAATTTTCAGGTATTCGTCTAGTTTTTACAACTGTAACGGTTTTATGGTGTTGATAGTTTAGTAAAGTATCTAATTTAACGATAATTTCGTGTTAGTTTTAAGTAAATTTATGATTTATTAGATGGTCGCGAATGGGCACGCAATTTTTAGAAAAATGCTGGATAGCGACCGGCCGGTCGCTATCTAACACGATGCTTGAAAAACAGTTTATTTTTTTCCAGGTTGTCTTTTAACAAAGTTTTGATTCTTACAACATTAATCAATTCTTATAGACGTTTTTTATAGCGTAGTTAGTTTGCGACCGTCAAATTATGATTATTTGACCGATTTTGGAACAGTTATTTAGTTGAGTGGTCGCTATCTAGTACATGCTAAAAAACCATGTTTAGTTAGCGACCGCCTCAAAAATGTATGAAAAATAGACGGTCGCAATCAGACTCAATTTTTTTTAACGTTACTTAGCGACCACCACTATTGCTCTTGCACTGTTTTGTTGGCCCTTTGATAGGTTTTTGTTACAAATGTCTTTAACTAGCCTATTATACTGCTACTCTTAGGCTCTTTGTCTTGGAACGCGCTATTAACTCTGGAATCTCTATCTAACAAATAAAACAGTGTGGGACGCCGCGCGCCCCGCCAACAGCATCTCATGGACCCTGTTGGATTTTAATATAGTTTCAGCGTTCTGAAGTAGAGGACCTGTTTCAACTTCGTATTCGATTCTGTTGGATCGTGCACAATGGACATATTTAAAGAGCACCAGCCGTACCCACTTGCCTTCCTCGAGCTGTGCCAGAAGTACAGGCAGAGTTTCTTTGGGCTGTCCTGGTCTATACACGCCACCCCTAAATCTTCACTCTTCAATCAGAGCTATTTCGTAACGTCATAAATGCCTGGGGTGAGGTTCCAGTACGTGCGGGTCAGCTGCGTGGAGAAGATGCACGTCCTAGGCTCGGGGCCCGGGTAACTTCTGTGCACTTTGAGCTGAGCATTCAAATTCCTCATTGTCCAGAGAATTCAGCCCAGTTTTTGTGGTGCAGCAAAGTGTTGGCAGAGAGACTCCTTATGGCGTATAATTATAATTTGTTGGACTCTCTCAGGAGTTGAGTCTTGTAAAGTAGTTCACCACAATAGTCGTCGACAACCGATGTGGCGCAGTGGTTAGCATGTCTGCCTGCCACGCAAAGGTTCCGGGTTCAATTCCCGGTGGGGTCACTCACAAAGTTGATATTTATCACTTTGTGAATTTGTTCCCAGTCTGGTTAGGACATTGCAGGCTGAACCACCTGATTGTCCGCAAGTAAGATGGTTCCGTGCTTCGGATGGGCACGTTAAGCCGTCGGTCCCGGTTGCTGTCTATGATGGCGGTCGTTACACAGCCATGTCAGAGGCCTGCTACTTTGTAGTAGGCGGTTGAAAAACTCTAACACCAGGGTTCATCGGGTCGTTGAACGACTCGGTGTCCCACACGAAAAAAAAAAAAAAAAAAAAAAAGAAACCACAATAGTGCAACAAGTTCTCGCTGCTTTTTTACTCACTTTGAGGCTTTGGAGACAATAAAGAAGCAGGAAGTTCTCACTTCTTACTGACCTCCACACAGTCCTTGCCTTAAGGGAGAAGGGTGCTGCCATGTAAAAGCAATGTTTTTGGATACAGGGGTATTTTATTTCACTCTGGCTACCGCCGCGAACCCACCTGATTACAACGATCACATTTACATTGCACCAGAACTTCCATGCCTTACTTAAAGCCCAGCACCATCACTTCTGCGACATATACCCATGCCTCCACGCTAGCGTAAAACTGGGCCTATAATTCTTCAGGGTAGCTTGCGTTGGCAGATTCTCGAGCTGTGTCATACATAATTGCTGGCAGTGGTTGAATCAGGCTGTGCTGCTCTCACATCCTTCAAATTTCATGTTGGGTTGAGCAGATACCCGTTTAAAAAAGGTAGGTGAAAAAGATCTGCGTTTGGTGCACCCACACCAGTTTACCTGGCGCAAGTAGCCTGGGTAGTCATAGTCAGCTAGGCCAAGGATTCTAGAAAAATGGAAGAAGGCTAGAAACTTGATGAGCTCCTGCGACGTGATTGACGAAGATACCTCCAACAGAGCGAAGTGAATACAGGAGACCAAAAAGGACTCACCATAAGATGGAGAAAATAATTGCCAAGGATAGAGAGCTACGTTCTTAAATATGTAGGTACTTCTGCTGTGTGTTGTTGGCCGACAAGAGTCTTTGTGCAATATTTATGGATCGCTCTTGGTACATCGTGGGTAAGTGAATCAGGAAGTTCCAAGACCGATACTTTGTAGCACCGTGGAGTAGTGACACCCGGAATTCCTACTAACTTTTGCTAGGGACTCGAAGACCGTCAGTCTATGTGCTCTAGCGTCCGCGTATATCTAAAGGCCTGTCTCCTGAGCTCCCTTCGATGTTTGTCCACTAAAGCCCACCTCAACCGAGGGTGGAATTTCATGCCCAGTTGCTGCGTAAGACAGATCCTGCTGGTCGAGTTTGCGGATGGAGCTGAACACCCCTACCATTGCGTGCTGGCGTGATTGGTACAGGCAAGGGTAGTGTTTATGAGCACCAAGGTATGAGGCATAGACAGTTCTGGTGGGGTGTGACCTTGACAGCTAGAACCGGGCTAGGTCCTTGGCAGTTGCATCAATGAAGTAGAAATAGTTTATCCTCCTCAGTATCAGAAAATACGCATTAACCTAGCTCGGATCGGTACCGTGCAAATGCGCGCTGAAGACCAGCGAGGTCTTGATGCCTCTTCGGTTCACGCTGAGGCTTCGGAGACAACAAAACGTAATAAACAGCGTCGGCAAGGGTTGTGAGGCAGCAAAGTCAGCAGTAGTCATTGCTGTGACACCTGTTTGGCACTATGAAATATTGTTATTTTTTTAATCATGTCTATATAGGTACTAGGTCACAACCTTAGGTGTAGATTTAAAAAGGATTGTTCAATGTGTATGAGAAATGTGCAAAAGTAATTTCTTTTTATTAAATAATGGTTAATATGCCCATCATAGCAATAGTAAAACGGGCGGTCGCTATCTGACGCACACGTGGTCGCTATCTGAAAAAAGCGGTCGCTATCTGACTCTTTGGGTACTTTTCGGTTCAAAATTATTTTTAAAATAAACTGTTACAGTATTTCGCTAATACTTCTCGAAAAGAATATCTTGATTATATGTGCTATGCTCACAAAAAAAATCAACCTTCAAATATGAAACCTTCATATTAATATCATGGTGCAAAGTTGGGAAGTCGACTAATCGGTCGCCAACGGGCGCAATGACCCTATCTACTTATAATAAAAACATAGGATTGTAAAGCGTGTCTATCTTTATCAAAAAACTATCGTAAAAATGCTTTACATGCTGCGAATCACTGATGAATGATATACACTTACATATGTGAGTGTGTGTCGAGTCACGCTCAACAGAAGCATTTAACTTGCGATAAATGAAAGTGTCCGTTATACGTGCTCTGAGATGGACTGGCATCATTGGCATCTTGGTTTCATTGGATTAAGCCAGCATGCCATCGAGATTGACGAACAAGCGCAACTTTGTGGGACGTGAGAATAGAGATCCATTCAAATGATGGGCGGAACATCTATCTACCGGCAGAAAGCAGGTGAACCGGTCATTCACTAACGATTACAACAGAACACAGACGGCATTGTACTGCCAAGGCAAGCTTATTAGAGAGGAAGTCGTTCACGTATCAGCTCTCATATCAGAAAATTAATTACTAGTTACTATTCGCCTCATGATTTCAATTCAAGGCACTCTGTTATTGATGTTGTTTCTTGCCTTTCCACTCGAGTATATCTGACAATGGGGGCTGAAAAAGTGCGACAATGGCGTCTTACCCGAGAGCCGTGGCGTACCGCCGGGAAAGCGGCGCCGCCACGAAAACTATCGAGTTTTTCATAGTGTTTGAACAATAGGAAGAAACTATTTTACTCACACTCTTGAGACGAGTTCGCAGCATGTATCGGCCGCTTTCCAACCGCGCATGCTCGAGATAATTGCCGTTACGGATAACCATCATTTGCATTGTTTGCGATCTGGAGAAAATTAATTGCTCCGCGATCGATCAATCGGCAAGAATTCGATCGTACACTGTTTTACCGCTCTAATGAAATCACTTTTATATTGCCCATGAATGCACTCACACTTAGCACGGCTTCTGCATCCGATACCTACTCGTTTCAATCACATTTCACACAAACTTGGCCGAATCTGCGTCGCACTTGTTCGGCTTTACATACAATTTTCACTGTGTTGCTAATTCTCTTAACACGATTATGCTTGATTTACGCAACGTGACTCGCTGGCGTCATAATGCGCCCAAAATGTTACCCGATTTTCCCCGATTGCCTTGTGATGTTGGTTTAAGCTGCTCCGGCTTCTTGCTTCTGTTGTATGATGGACTCCCACTGCGCGATCAGACGCGTGGAGCTGGGCGCGAGGAACTCCTGGCCTGGTTGCAGCTCGCACAGCTCGGCCAAAGACTTCGCTGGCTTCAAACTGCCCAAGGAATCGTGCCCTGAACTATTCCTAGGCGATGGCGATCTCAACTCTTCATTCAGTGCCTCATATAATTCGCCTATTGACTTTGTAGCCTTCAACTTACCCGGCATCGGAATCTCTTCATCTTCCGATTCAGAGCTAGTTTCATCGTTATCGCTGAGGTCTATATCAAAAGCTCTCTGCTTCTTTTTTCTCATGCGTTTCAGCTCGTGTTCTCTGTCTTTCATTTCTCTGAGTTCCTTTTGGATCTTTTCCTCGACAGGAACGAAACCTTTCCGGACTGGTTTTCCGTCAGCTGAGCGGGTGATGGGCGGGGGAGCCACCACGGGCGCGATGATAGGGGACGGGGTGAAAGCCAGCGGCGGGGGCACTAGCGCGATAGGGGAGGGTGGCGTTTTCGTCACAGGGGTCGGTAGCTTGCCTTTGTTGGCGATGAAACGTTGCATTATGCCTTTAGTGCCGTTCTGGGGCGTAAAGCGCCTTGTGTAGCCATTAGTGCTGAGGATTGTTTGCGTGACGGGCGGGGACGGCGCTATGGGTCCCAAGAGATGAGATGTGGAGACGGCTCGGTTGAGGGCTTTCGGCGGGGAGTGGTCGGCGTCGCCGTTGGTGTGGCCGTTCTGTTTGCCGACCTCGATGGCCGACTCGGAGTGCAGGCGGTTGATGCGGAAGTGGCCCTCTTTGAACTCGCGCTCCCGCTCTGTTACTTCGATGATCTCCCGTTGGATCCTGGAGAGGGGATCCTCTTTCAGCAATGACTGTAAAAGAACAAAAATAGATTTTAGTTTTTTATGAGTCAGATTTGCAATAAGTTAATTGATTATACGGAAAAATTGTGCATACAAATTAACAAGTTTTCCCATGACGTAAGCTAAATGAGTAATAAGGTCAAGCAAGTCAACTGTAGATATTGCAGATACCTACACAAATACCTACGGTCGATTATGCGCAAATATTTTTTTAACAATAATGTAGGAAAATCCCAGTCCTTTAGTCGTTACTGAAAAACCTTTCGAAATCAAAAACTTTAATCGATAACGGAGCGCAAGGGTTTCGAGTGGATGGTTATACCTCCTTGTTTATTAGCAGCAGCCAGCAGGCCGCATAAACTAATGTAGTCATAGCAGTACCTAGTTGTAGTCATACCTACATAGTCCCTAAAAACCGTTCGAAATAAATATTGTTAAATCTCTAACCCTCTGCCTACCATCTGCAGAAATAAAGGTGTGACGGTGCATAATGTGAAGTGAAGAGACATAACTAAGTCATGCCTGATTTGATGACACCGTTATTTGGAATTAACTGGAAGCCAAAAGTCATGTAATCAAATTATGATGATTGAATTAATAATGATGATGTGGATGACATGCAGCTTCCTGAATAACGAAACAGGTGAAAATTTCCCGTGAAATAGATTTCAGAAAGTGAGAAACTTTCTTTTAAGCAAATTGGAATTATAGAATATGTTCCTTATCAAGTTATTGCAGTCATCATTATTAAAACAAAATAGATACAGCAATTTTCATTTCAAGTGGACAAACAAGCTGATTATATTGTGTGATTATCACACGGAATCGATATGAAGTTATAATTCTCCAGATAAGGCTAAGCCCCTCTTTGTCATTGGTCTGCGTTCGATAGCAATATGAAATCCAATACAATATCAAAGATAACATTATTTTACAAAGATGTAAAAGTATTTTTGTGTCTGTTTGTTGAGGCTAGTCTCTTAAAGTAATGAAGCGATTTGAATTCATTCATCATGAGAAAACTGCATCATGCCCGAGATTCACAGGTTACTTTTTACGGAGAAGAAATTACTCATTCCTGAGGGAAAACTGGCGAAACGGGACGGTTGCTTGTCGGAGATAATTTATCGGAACTGTGTTATCAGAGTATAACAGTACATCGAATGGAGCGGAGCGGCGCCGGAGCGGAGCTTTCTACTCAATCTAGCACACTCCCAAACTTGCGGTCCATTATGCTCTCAGGTATGAAAGCGATAATTAAGTAGGTAATCCGCAGAGCACGCCAGCGACCCGCAACGGAGATGGTAGCTGTGTACACCACCGTGAACCCATGCCGATGACCTACGAACTAACAGATACCATCGCAGAACTAGCTGGTAGCCCGATCTAGAGCACGTTCGCATTCCGCGGTGGACAATAAAAACGGTACTCACTTCACCCATAGTGAAAATTCGAAGAACAATCCGATACAGGAAGGAAGTAGCACTGGGAGGTTTTCACGGCGTGCACATCACGGCACTGAACTGCCACGGCTGCGGAACTGTCTGAAGTAACCGAGGTGTCTGACGTGAACGCGTGCGTCGCGTCGGCCGGTCGCGGGCTAACGTCCTCCGCTGCGGTAACGCGACCACCTCGCGTAATTGGCGCGAGAGTGAGAGGGCCAGATAACGTCACCTGAGGGAAAGAGAAAGGTTCTATCTACCTCAACACACCTGTGCTGCTTGGTTTACTACAGTACCATGTGAATCGACCCCGTTTCGGGTTACATTGCTGGCAATCTTGAGCATATTACCATAAAGACACTGTAAATAACCAGCATTGTACACCGTAGGTGGACTTTATGCATGGTAGTGTACTATGGCTATGGGTTACCTTATGGCGTCCGTCGGCCAACTGTTTGAAGGGACCACCGCTCGGAACTTGATAGGAGGATTTCCGCGCTAGTAGTTTCAAGGGTCTGCTGGTTTCCCTTCGACTTCCAGCCTGGACAGGAAAAGTGTTTATAAGGGGTTTACTTGTATTTTTATTTCAAGTCCAAAAGTAGTGTTATTTTGCCTACCACCCAGCCAGGTGGTAGGGCAAAATAACACTAAATCTCAGGCTCAATCCTAGGTATTTGCCTGGAGTTTTTGACGTCATCTTCATTTAGCCGTTGCTCTTTCAAGCCAGAATAGGTCCTAGAAGGCGCTTCCACCGTATTCGTTAGAAGCTGTTGAACAAGCATCTTTACTTTTCTTTTTGGATTCCAACAAGAAATAATATCGCAGTAAAGTGTTAGGTTGTGTTACGTGTGTTTCTAGATCAAAAATTTATAAGATGTAAAAAACGTTGATAAAATATTCCCAGGGGCAGGAAGAGTAAGGTAAACAAACGAACCAACCCTTCATAGGTTCACAATTTGTTTTTATAAAAAAGAAACACTTGTTTAACTGTCGAAAAAATAGGATAGCTCCCATAAAAATGTGTATCAGAGTCATCAAATCGTTTCATGTAGGAAGTACCTATGAGATACCACATTTTCACCAGGCTTATCATACAGATGCTCAGGTTTGGTTAGACTGTTTTGACTTTGTTCCGTTCTTATTCGAGTGTCTAACTGGGCGTGTGCTCGACTATACCACAGGCCCCGCGCGACATTTCATTTCCCTAATTTGTGAGTGTACTAGCCTATTCTGTGACTGTACCTACCTTATTTTGTGGAGTGGCGGCGCTTGGCGGGCGCCTGATGATTTGATCAAGACACGCGGCAGCGTGTCCAGCCAAGTTCAAGCAAAGAACTGGCGGACCGGGCCGTGTGTATATTTACACGAACCATTTAGAGCCACTTTTTACCCCCTCATAACTCTAAATCTATTAAAGATAGGCACACCAAATTTAGTATACGTGTTCAGACCTCCGAGATGACCTAGTATACAAAATTTCATAAACATAGGTTGAACGTTTATGAAAATATTGACGATTAAAAATCGGCATTTTTATCATTCACTGACATACGGGGTGTTAGGGACGGTGTAACGAAAACTTTGCAGGCATGATCAGACCATCAAACTGAACAACTTTTACTATGGAGCCAATGGTGGGAAACGAAAAAAATTCCGACCTCCCATACAAAATTCACGATCAGCTGACTGACTTTGTATGGGAGGCCGGATTTTTTTTTTCGTTTCCCACCATTGACTCCATAGTAAAAGTTGTTCAGTTTCATGGTCTGAGCAAGCCTGCAAAGTTTTCGTTACACCGTCCCTAACACCCTGTATATATAGATCAAAAACCTAACCCACTTCTAGATGACCTAGAGACTTAAAATTTCGCACACACCTAGATAACTATGTGAATACACAGGAAAATCTATAATTTTTCACTTTTATCACAAAAAAAAATATGAATTTGTGATTTCAGGGTGATTACAAACTTATATTTGCAGCTAAACTTCTGAAACTCCCATATACAATGTATGGGATTTTATTTTCGCAGCGGCAAAGGTAAATTGGTCTTTGGTACCGACCGAGTAAGATTTGAATGAATATTTATTTTGATGAACTGTAAATAATAACGTAGAGTAGAGCTACTCAGCAGGTTGGTTCTAGAGTGGATGTATATAGGGTCTTATTAGTTGATGTATACAGGGTGTTTAAAATATCATGGGTATACAAGGTGTTCAAAATGTGTGTAGGGTGTTGAAAGTGGATGTGTACAGGGTGTTAAGAGTGGATATATACAGGGTGTTAAAAGTGGATGTATACATGATGTTAAAAGTAGATGTATACAGGGTGCTAAAAGTGGATGTGTACAGGGTGTTAAAAGTGGATGTATACAGGGTGCTAAAAGTATCATGGATGTTTACAGGGTGTTAAAAGTGGATGTATGCAGGGTACCAAAAGTGGATGTGTACAGGATGTTAAATGTGGATGTATACAGGGTGTTTAGAGTAACATGTATGTATACAGGGTGTTAAAAGTATCATGGATGTATACAAGGTGTTAATAGTGAATGTATACAGGGTGTTAAAAGTGGCTATATACAGGGTGTAAAAAGTGGCTATATACAGGGTGTTAAAAGTGGATGTATGCAGGATGTTAAAATCCAAATTAAAGCGCAAGAGACTTCTATAATAGAGTACAATCGCCTGCGAACTCTTTACCGCCCTGATTTAGAAAGTTTAACAATAAGCAGAAAACGCGAAAAAAATGTTAGTGATAATGAATGGGCAATGCGTTCAAGTGTGTCAAAAGTCCAAGAAAATTAACAGAACCGCAGAAAAGTCAAATGTTTTAAAAGTCTTTGTATCGTCTTTAGCACTAACAAAAGTAATGATATCCACCAAAAACATAAATGTGAAAATTGGTAGCCAAGTTCAATGTTCTGCCGAAAAGTATTGATATGAACATGGTCGCCAAGTTCAGTAAACATTCCTGAAATTAATTTCTTTATAAGGTCGCTTAAGATTCTTTACTAAAATAAAACAAACACCTTAAAATCTAGAGCACCTCACAGTTTTGCTTGGCTAGTTTTTAATAGGACTTCAAATATTGATTAGAGTAGATAATAAACAAGATATTAAACAATTAGGAAATTGTGAAAACTAGCCCAGTCAAACTGTGAGGTGCTCTAGATTTTAAGGTGTTTGTTTTATTTTAGTAAAGAATCTTAAGCGACCTTATAAAGAAATTAATTTCAGGAATGTTTACTGAACTTGGCGACCATGTTCATATCAATACTTTTTTCGGCAGAACATTGAACTTGGCTACCAATTTTCACATTTATGTTTTTGGTGGGATATACTTTACTTCTTTGCGCGAGATAGTGAGTTTGCTTTTAATAAAGATTGAGGACATTACATATTAAATTGGTTAAAAGCGAAACTTTACACCTAAACCACAAAAATAAGTTTGACTTTAGGTACAACAAAATAGAATGAGTTTGCTAGATTTGTAGAAATTAGTACAGTTATGTTATGAGTAGATAAAATTAAACAAATAATATTATACATTATTTTTTTATTATTGTTTCTTAAATAGATATAAGTTTCTTATCTTTAAATGACTAGGTAAAGTCAGTACTGAGCCATTATCCGCATCAACTTATCTAACAAAATAATAGGGGAGACTGGGGACACTTGATCCCCCACTTTGATTTTGTGATCTCATGTGTACATTTTTTAACATATATAACCCGTGTTTACACTAAACGATGCATAATTTAACCAAGTACCGTTTGTGTATGTGTAGTTAGGATTATACCATAGTTGTAAAAGTTATTTAAAGAAAACTGGAAAGACAGATTTGCACCATGTGTCCCGTATATAAGGGAGAAATGATCCACCTAGTTGGATGACTTGATCCGCCCCGGATCAAGTCTCCCATAGTATGGGAGACATGGTTTTGTTTATTAAATATGTGAGGATCATGTGTTCCATAGTCAGGGACACATGGGACATTAGGTAAAAGTAAATGGCTATTTTATCAAGTTTAGTTTTGTTGTCTCTCCCAAATGTAATCTAATAATTTACAAGTACACCTAATGTAATGAATAACTGTTTATAATCGATCATATAACCATAAAAAAAATTAACTTTTATAACAGTCTTGGATCATGTCTCCCATAGGAAAAATACATTAGTGATAAAATGCTATCAAATGAAAATATTATTTAACAATGTTCCAAACAGCCTGAATATACACGATATTTAATCAATCAGTCCGAATTACAATTTTCTTACTAACTGATCCCCATAAGGGAGACTTGATCCTAGAATCAAGTGTCCCTTAAAAAAATGTACCAAGTCTCCCTTATAGGAATAATTTATACTTTAGAACAAAAGAAAATTTATACTTTATATAAACGTTATTCTTCAATCAAAACTCACTGCTAATGAAATATCCTTAATAATGAAACTGTTTCTCTTGCAAATCTTCATTTATTTGTATAAAATAAAAGCCTGCCAATACTCATCAAAATGATCTTGCGCCGCCATAGAAAATTTAAAGACCTGTCATTTTGAAACATGAAATAGTTGACACATATGACTGCGAAAAAAAGTTTGCCCGTACAGTAGACAAACAGTTTTGCTAGCATTAATACACATAGCTCTGGTAGATTTTCTGGAAATTAAAAGTACCATGTCTCCCACAGGGATCAAGTGTCCCCAGTTTCCCCTACTTATTTTTATGTTTGACTAAGTAATGGTAGGAAAATAGTATCTACTAATAAATATTCTGTGCCTATGACTAAAATAAATCTAAATATAGGTACGAAGAAAATATTTTTCTAAGATCACAAGAGTAGTACATCGTACAAGCATATAATATTATACCTACTCTACTACAAAAATACAGAAAAGTAATTAATTGGCTTACTTTACATGAGTGACTTTAAGGTGTCTTGATAGATCACTATTTCTATAAAACCCCCTGGCACAATGTGGACACACATATGGAGTATGATTTGTGTGTTGTTTAAGTAAATGGTATTCTAACATAAGTGCCGTAGGAAAAGACCGGGTACATTCTCCAATAGAACACTTGTATTTATCAGCATTTGCATGTTTAAACATTATATGGTGTGTTAAACTTCTTTTGGTAGAATATGTCTGACCACAAGACGGACACATAAACGGTCTTTCTCCTGTGTGCTTCCGCATATGATCCTCTAAATTTGCTACAGTTATTGCACAAACGGTACACTGCCCAGACTTTTCTGAATGCATTCTCATCATGTGAATTTTTAAATTCCCTTTCATAGAAAATGCTTGACCACAAAAGCTGCACACATTGTTTTTTTCATTGGAATGTAGATCCATGTGGGTCTTTAGTGCGGTTCTAGACTTCATTGATTTGCTGCATAAATGGCACATAAATTTTCTTTCATCACTATGGACTAACTGGTGCTTCTTGACTAAGTTTTTGTCTGCGAAGCATTTACCACACACTGGGCAAGGGAATGGTTTTTCTCCAGTATGAATTCTCTTGTGACGAATTAGTGAGGCTATTTGTCGGAACTGTTTAGAACATTCTGGGCATACATAAGGTTTTTCATCTGTATGGATGCGCATATGAGTGATAATATCTGCTTTACTAAAGAAACTGTTACCGCAAGTTTCACAGGTAAACCGGCGTTCCCTTTCAGAGTGATTGTTTACTATGTGCCGTTTCCTCCCACCTTTTGTGGTAAACTTCTGATGGCATATATCACAAGGGTAGGGCTTTTCTCCAGTATGTGAACGCATATGAGTTTCCATAGCTGAGCGACAACTTGCCATGTAGCTGCATATGACACATCTAATTGGGCCATTCTTGCCTCTTTTAATTTTCTTAGTTTTTGTTTTCTTTTTAGGTTCTGTCTCTTTTACCTCGTCTTGCAATACTTGAGGCTGTTCATTAGGTATTTGGCAATGGAATTCCTGAGGGTCAGTTTTGAAATCTTCCAATAAGAACTGTTCATCGTAGATATGGTCATCTGGTTCGTGTTTTACGTTGTCTGTGGGCTGGTAGGTGATGGGCAGGCTTATGGGAACATTGTGAGAGAGCGGGAAATTCCTAAGAGCTCTGTCGGTAGCTTCACACCTCTCGACGAAGCGAAACGCCGTATCAAGCTCTTGGACACATTCCTCACAAATCATCTTCGGCAGATCGTCATCCACACTGATTATAACACTAACACATCGCATGATCTTGGCACAATACTGGATATTATCGTTTTGTTTATCAAAAACAGAAATGCTTGCCTTTTCGTTGAGACAAATTCGGCATATTTTGGTCTCCATTCTGCATGTTTTATTCGGCTACTTCTGGCACGCACTTGATCGTAGTGAATCATTGACCTTCATTTAGTAAAATGGTTAATTTTCATTCAGGAAATGATGAGAAAATTTAATAAACAGAAACATTTTCTCGGCTTCTTTCTGTTTACTTTTTATTGATTTGACACTCAGTGTTGCCGACACTCGAACACCAAATGATCCGAAATCTAGTCCGACAGGATCCGATGCTTATAATTTTGCGATTTTAGCCCGTGTTTTTGTGCACCATTTTCCTACAGACTTACGCAATGACCTGTATAATACTGTAGGTATATTCCTAGTTTACTTTGTTTTGCCTTGTGTAGTGTCGTATGTAGTTAGAGCTAACACACAACAGATGCGTTCCTTGACGTTCACGTCTACGCAAGTATTGTACGCACGTTAACGAACCATACACGCGCGACGTACCTACGTACCTGGGTTTGTGATCGCGCTTGGCGTGCACGCATCCGGTCTGTGTTAGCTATAGCTAGTTACTCACATAGACGTGCACGCCAATCAGTGCCTGTTGAATAAGATTATGTTACACCATTATGTTACACTTACACCACACACTATAATTAAGTTTGTTTTACTAATGCGATACCCTAGCAGGGTGCATGTTTGTGTCTATAATATATTACTATAAGATCTATTGTACAACATGTAATGCAGAAATAAAGAATTGAGAATTGAGAATTGAAAAACTCTGACACCAGGTCACCAGGGTTCATCGGGTCGTTGAATGACTCGGTGTCCCTCACGAAGAAAGAGAGAGACTGCTAGCGCGGTGCCATCCTTAGACAAAACCAACCGTGAAAGATTTTTATGCAGTTAGATTCGTTTTACGCTCGTGCTTCTTTTTCATTGCGGGCAGGATCGGTTTTCATTACATGGCATTTTTATTAATTTAAAATTATTATCAATTTATCCGCTAGAAATGAGGATTCGCCAAGGATCCGATCTGACAACAAAAGATCCAAAATCAAATCTAAAGATCCGCGCCGGCAACACTTAATTTTGACATTTTGTTTTGTTTTCCAAGATTTTAGTTTGAATACAAGGCTTTTTGCCGACATTGCTTTATTTTTTACTTTTGGTCTGAATGGTCTGAATCTTCGTCTACTACACTCAGAAAGTGAGAAAATTCAACAGCATTTCATCAAGACGTGTAGTTAGTTATAAATACGGTACGGAGTTTTAGATGTGTACTACTGTTTTCTTTTACTTTTGTGTCCCAAACGACCCGATGATCCCTGCTGAGGATACCTACACAAAATCAGCTTACTACAGTACGACCGGTCACTTAGGCCATTTTTGACAGCTCTCAAAACCATGAAAATGCTATTACATAAGGTCTATTTTTCTTTGTCAACATGTCTTCTAGAATTGGTTTGCCAGTTGTCAAATATGGCCTATTTGAACGGCTGTACTGTAGGATTAACTAATACTGAACTATAATATTATAGATACGCGGGTTTATCAAGTCCATGGAAAAGATATGGGGTGATGCTATTTTAAGCCGGCACCACACGGTATCAAAAAATATCTGCCGCTAATTTCTAAAATTACGTACGCCCGTTGAAGTCTTTTCTTCGTTGAAGACAATTCTATTAGTACGGTCTGTGACTTTTGGAAATGTATGGAAAGGTGACGATTTTTGTTTAAGTGAAATTCTGATATGGGGCCGTGTAGAGGACCTCAATCTAAGGTTTTTGAGCCCGGTTACCAAACTCCAGCACGTCGTGGGGGGGAGGGGGGGGCGTTCAAACTTTCGCGGTACCGCGCTTCAGTAAAAAAAATATGTGGCGTTGGCTTTACATACCATTTTGATTTTAGTATCAATTTCTTATAAATCGAGGATGTACCTTTCATTTTTTGTATCAAAATACCTATATTTCTAACGAGAAATATGAAAAAAATTAAAATAAATAAAAAATAATTGCAAAGATTTGTAATTTTTTTCATTTGACAGGCTATATCTTTAAAAATATATATGAATAAGGCATAAATAAAAAATATTATCAGTTAGTCTTATTATTAAAATTTATGAAATCATACACAGTAATGCCAATATTCGTAGAAAAAACTCCCAAAAAAAATAAGAGCCGTGCCTACTGCAATGTGTACCCGTACGGGCCTACTGCAATGTTTACCGCATAACTTCATTCATCTTCCTGAAAAAGCGTTACAGAGTTATTATTTGTAATGTCATTTATTATAATAAATAAAGTAGACGTATCTACACTAATATAATAAATAGGAAAGTTTTGTTTATTGTAATATGTACGTATGTAATCGATAAACTCCGGAACTACTGAACTGAATTCAAAAATTCTTTCACCATTAGAAAGCTACAATATTTCAGAGTTACATTGGCTACTTTACACCACGGAAAAATATCTTATTCCACGGGAAAACGGTTAGCAGCGGAAAACCGTAAAATGTAGCTGATATTACCCAAATTATCCAAAGCACTTGACCGATCTTCGAGAAATTTATCACTGATATGTATTGCTATCATATCAAGAAAGGGCATGAACTACGTTTTGTCAGAGCTTGATGATCTGGAGTAGCTGATGGAGGACACAAGGAGGACTGCTATACTATATTTTTTTTACCTAGTTATTGTTATTAACTCAAGTTATTTGTTATTGAAAGGGAGACCTTGAATAAAGTTCATTAATGCATAGATCATCATTTATTAGGCAATACCATAAATATTGTAGGATAATAAAATCATTTTTATAACAAACAAGCAACCCGCCCAGCGGCTTCACCCGCTGCTACTTATCTGTTTTCCCGTGGAGATGTCATGTTCAAAAACCTTTTATATGAAGCCTTGCACATATTTCTTTCAGTTGAGCTAGGCTTCTGGTGTTCCATACTAGATACGCTACATCATCAATATCTAAGTGCCAAAAAATAGCTATGCTTAACAACTTTTATTTTGAAGTCAATACCGTAACTCAATTAATTCAGATGGAATGCTGGTGGTCTACATCAGGTGCTTCAGACCCTAAATGACAATAAGCAAGCGGAAGCATCCCATCATACTAAACAACTTTTACTTTGTATCCGTTACCAAATCCATCAGATCCACCAGATCCTCGATGACCATGTGCCAGCAGAAGCAACCCGACGTGCTGAACAACTTTTACTTCGAAGCCTTTACCGTATTTCTTATTGTTTGGATGAGATGCTGGTCATCTACATCAAGTACTCCAGACTCTCGATGACCATGTGCCAGCAGAAGTGGATCATCATGCTTAGCAAGGTCTGACAAAACGTATTCCATGCCCTTTTTTGATATGCTAGCAATATCAGTGATGAATTTCGCGAAGATCAGTCAAGTGCTGTGGATAATTTGGGTAATATCAGCTAAATTTAACAGTTTTCCAGCTGCTAACCGTTTTCCCGTAGGAATAACATATTTTCCCGTGGTATAAAGTAGCCTATGTTACTCTGAAATATTGTAGCTTTCTAATGGTGAAAGAATTTTTGAATTCAATTCAGTAGTTCCGGAGTTTATCGATTACATACGTACATATTACAATAAACAAAACTTTCCTATTTATTATATTAGTGTAGATACGTCTACTTTATTTATTATAATAAATGACATTACAAATAATAACTCTGTAACGCTTTTTCAGGGAGATGAAAAATGTTATGCGGTAAACATTGCAGTAGGCCCGTACGGGTACACATTGCAGTACGCACGGTTCTTTTTTTTTTGAGTTTTTTCTTCGAATATTGGCATTACTGTGTATGATTTCATAAATTTAAATAATAAGACTAACTGATAATATTTTTTATTTATGCCTTATTCATATATATTTTTAAAGATATAGCCTGCCAAATAAAAAAAATTGCAAATCTTTGCAATTATTTTTTATTTATTTCAATTTTTTTCATATTTCTCGTTAGAAATATAGGTATTTTGATACAAAAAATGAAAGGTACATCCTCGATTTATAAGAAATTGATATCAAAATCAAAATTGTATGTAAAGCCAACGCCACATATTTTTTTTACTGAAGCGCGGTAACGCGAAAGTTTGAACGCCCCCTCCTCCCCCCCACCACGTGCTGGAGTTTGGTAACCGGGCTCAAAAACCTTAGATTGAGGTCCTCTACACAGCCCCATATCGGAATTTCACTTAAACAAAAATCGTCACCTTTCCATACATTTCCAAAAGTCACAGACCGTACTATATGGGAAAACGACATCAACGCGTACAAGTTAGGGGAGACCGGGGCAAGTTGGGATAGCTAAGACTAAAACATTCATAGAACGAAAATCAACTTGTTTTTCAATAAACTTTTGGAACAGTAATAATACTTATAGTATAAGTTAACATGATAGACCTCTTCTATGGCACTAAATCATATAGTTTTTTGAGAAAAAGGAATTAAGTGTAACAAGTCAAAAATCCCATCTTGCCCCATGACCGGGGCAAAATGGGAAATGACATGGGGCAAAACGAGTACACATTTAATCTGGCTGGTTTAATGTTCCTTGTCGGTTCTACGTTTGTAATTACGTACCATTTCAACTGCAAACAAGAAATTGGTTAATCAATTAATGGTTCCGTACAACGGAAGGCACGTCTAACCTTCGGGCCCGGTTGTTGTCTATGATAACTTAGATGGTGGTCGTACAAGCAGTAGTAGACGGCTGAAAACTATGACACTAAGGTTCTTAGAGTGAATCGTCCCATACGTGCCATACGGTAGAAGAAGACAAGAGTTTAAACTGATTTCTACACAAATATGATACAACATTTTACATTCGCACTTAGGGCAAAACGGGATACCTACTATCCCATTATGCCCCGACCATCTTGCCCCAAAAGACAAAATTTACAAAACTACCAAGCACTTCTAACAAACAAAAGAAATGCGCCGAAAATCAATCTGAACGGGAACGTTATTCACTATTACAACTAGTAAATGGCAAACTATTACGTAAACACTTACACATACCTTCATGCACATCGATCTAGAACCCGAAAGCTCGTAAAAGTACTTCAAAAAACAGTTATTTGTCGCTGAAAACAAAAAACACGTCGCGACACACACGCATCACTCGGACCCCAATGAGGCGACTCTACATCTTACGAATGGCACTGTATTCGGTGCGCTTGTGTTCACCAGCCACGGAAAAAAACAAACTTCCCGTCTTGCCCCGAGCTTCATCTTGCCCCGGTCTCCCCTACCTACTGAATATTGTTAACATTTTGTGAGCCTATTCATCGATAGAAAAGAAACTGCCAAGAGCGTGTCAGACACGCCTGCACATATGGTTTCGTAGTCAACTAGTCAATATAATATTACTAGCAAAAAATATTAAATACTTACTTTGTTTCTCATGTAACAAGGTTAATTTTGTTGCTTGTTTGTTTGCAGTTATACGATGACCAACATAATTTTAAATACTAGGTATCCATTATAATTTTCATTGTAAATGCAGATTATGAACTTTGTTCCATTTTATTTCAATTTTTGCAGAGTTATGCCAAAGAAAACGGTCCCTTTAAAAGCAAATATCACAAGACAGAAATATCTTAAACGATTTTGCGTCATAGAAACCTTTCCTTAGTTTAAAAAAACATGTTCAATGATAGCCTACTCAATAGCAGATGAAAAAAAATGGCCCCTTTCACGTGACGTGGATGGGGTCCAGAAACATTAGATTTAATTTTTTGGCAGCACCTCTAAGTTTGTATCATTACAATCCATCTGCACAACTTTTATGTCGATTGGTCGAAAATTTACGAAGTTATGAAGATGGGGCATACAAACGGACAAATTTTGACGCAGACAGACAGAACTTTACGAAATGATAAGGGTTTGTTGTAGACGAACCCTAAAAATGGAACGGGGGAAGTCGGAAAGTCCCATGCTATAAGTTTTTTTCAGTTTTATAAGTCAGTACCTAGGTATACAGACATCAGTACAGTAGGTATGTGGTGTGAAAAAGAAACCACCGTACCAAATTGACCCCAGTTTCTATTTCCCTAGGCATCTACGTAGGTATCTACCTACTGCTCATTATTTACCTAGGTTAAGTGCCCTACATATTTTACACATATTCCGTAACAAGACATTACCTGGCATTGCGAAACATCTCGATCGTCGATAGATATACATCGCATACACAGGGTGTATTGTGATGTAGAAAGGTAAATTGACGTTTTCAAAACTTAAACTCTTCAGTAATGGACCTAGTAGTAGATCTGGCGCTGGCGGAAAATTCTGTCGCTTTTTTAAATGTTATGAATACTTGATGAAAACGAAGATGTCGGACTTCCCAGCGAGAATCATCAACAGCCACAACTTTAGCCACTCAAGTCCAGCTGGTACCAGTGGCGAATGGTGACAATTTTGCAAAGGTACACTGGAGCAAAAAAATTTACAAAATAAAATCAGGTCGCTGTGAAAGTATGGATTTGTTTTCTGAAATGGAATCCGATGGGAATCGGCATGTATGATGCTTTCGCCTCTGCGAGCTACTATTTTATGCGTCTGGTCTACGAAAATGCAGTTTACATACCAGCCTGTATGTCCGTCTGTTCACAAAGGCTGCGTACGCGCATTTAGGAGGGGGTGACGTCGCAGGCGCAGGCAGTGAGAGCGGGAAAGTGACACGTGTTACCGAACACGCGACATGTGGTGCATTGAGATATCCTTCCGCGACAGGGACGCACTCAGAGCCCCAAGTCTGCTTTTGCTTGCCACTGTAATGCCAGTTGCAAACCATGGTCCACCTTCTGTCCTGCCTGTCCCAACTGCCCTAGCTATTGCACTATGAAGGACCTGCTGGAGGCTAATTCCAAAGCGATCAAAGTGTGGCCGAATACAGGTCGAATAAAATTTTAAAATTTTAATGGAATGCTAGAGTCTGGCTAGCGAGTCTTTGGACGTCAAATTATTCAAATATTTCAAATGGCAACATGTTAACACAGAAAAACTACAATAAAACAATTTTGATACTTACTATTTTTTTGTTTTCTGCTCTTTAGTTTGTGTTTACCTTGCCTACCGGTATGTATGTATGATGTATCTACCGGGAGTAACAGAAAGGGTATAACAAGCCGAAAGGAGGTCAAGGTACTCATGAAACTGAACAACTTTCCCCATGGAACATGGGACGAAATATAAAAAAAATTTGGATCTCTCAGAGTAAATCTATCAGCTGATCTGCGATTTTGTATGGGAGGTCCAAATATTTTTTTCATATGTCGACCCATGTTTCATGGGGAAAGTTTATTTGTATTTATTTTATTATATTTTATTTTGAACACAAACAGTCATTTACATCTACACAATTGTATCTAATCTAAGCTTAGTTATATAAATTAGACATGTGCGCCGATGATAAAATGATCGGCGGCGGCGTCCGGTCGAAAAAAGACCGGCGGCGGCGGCGTAATCGGCGTGAAATCGGCGTGGGTATATTTTTAAAATTTTTAAATATAAATCCCAAATAATCACACTTTTGTGCTGAAACTGCTGAACTTTTCGAAAAAAAAATTAAGACTGGGAATTCAGCACTTATTTTATGGTAAAATCGACTAAATTCCTCAAGATTCCTTAATTTGATCAGGTTTTTTTATGTAATTACTAATTATTTTTGTTACTTTACTGCACTGAAAAAAACTAGCACTTGACTTGAATCTTCTGGTTTGCGTAAGAAATCATCGTAAATTTACCCAAAGCTACCAATATGAAACCGCGGGATAAAAATTTGAAGTAATTTCATTATATATTTATCTTCTGCGTTTGATACGCAAGACGATTACACGAAGGTGCGGAGTACTGCGGAGCACATGCACGTCTTGCGTTAAGAGTGAAAAGTTGACGGCTGCTCCATGTCTATGTGCAAGTACCTACCCAAAAAAATTCGATACTTCAAGCATTCTGTAGGTGGAAGGTATCTTCTGCAGCAGTTAACTATAGTCCGACAAGTTCGTGCGCGACCTCCCTGCGGGGTACAGACGGTGGGGAGGCGAGGAAGCACGTCATTTTAATATGACGTGCGGCGCAGATGCGCGCGGCTCCCTTCCCCGCTACACCTCCCGCTACCCGCTGACATCACCCCTCCCAACGTTTGTCACCCCTAGGGAAGGTCGCGCACGAACTTGTCGGACTATAAATACTGTACTGTAGTTTTCTCACAGCAGACGCCAAAAACTCTACCGACGTGGAATACTGAAGCCAGTTACGTTAAGGACATGGGCCTATTACATTTATCACTCCGGGGTCATGCACTCTCAAAATTGATGAAGCAGTCAAACGCCTTTTATTATTTAAGGCTTCCGGAGCTTCAGATCATTCATGAACGAAGGCTTTTCTGTTGATTCTATTGATCCTTACATAACATAACTGTCTACATGTCTTTAACTACTATAAAGGATACACCGCCTGTGGGTATTGGTTACTAGCTAGGTTTTAAACGGTAGTAAATATTGAAAATCACTTGGCTAAAAGTGCGTCGCGTTTGCGAGGCAGTCACTGACCATCTTTATAAGCAAAAAATACAAAATATAGCTACTCCGTACTCATTATACTAGCTTAACCTGTCTAGCTGGGGGCAGATTGATACTGTGATTAGAGCAGAGTTTATGAACTCTGCCATAATCTTAGTAAATGAAAGTCATTCAAATACATTATTCCGAAAATTAAAAGACTTCCAACGTAAATTATATGAAAAAAATCACATTTAAGTCCACGCCGATTTCACGCCGGTCTATCCATCGGCGGCGGCGGCGTGACCAAAATCGTCGGCGGCGGCGGCGCGGCGGCGCGGCGCACACGTCTATAAATACAGACCTTGAGTGCCAACAATATTAAGTAAAAGTCTGACACGGACACAATGAGCGCAAAGAGTAGGTGATTCTTGGTGTGTAGGTATGAATATAGTTGCGCTCATTACGGTCTCAAAACAAACTTTACAAGTAAAAGTTATACTTACAAAAAGAACAGTATTCGTAAGAGATAGACATAGATTAAAATATAAGGGCGTGCTTAGCAATGTAAAAATTAACAAGTGAAAAAATAATAGTAATGTAATGTGTTACGTTAGTTTTTGTTGTAAGTGTAAGTTGTTCAGTTTCATGAGTACCTTGACCTCCTTTCGGCTTGTTATACCCTTTCTGTTACTCCCGGTAGATACATCATACATACATACCGGTAGGCAAGGTAAACACAAACTGAAGAGCAGAAAACAAAAAAATAGTAAGTATCAAAATTGTTTTATTGTAGTTATTCAGTGTTAACATGTGAAAGATTTTTAAAATTGGCGCCATTTCCGTGTCCAAAGACTCGCTGGCCAGACTCTAGTGACACTCATTGCCACTGTGATTTTTCCATACTAAAATCTGTTAGCAGAATACGAAACTATGTAAACCCTTTTTGCTGACATGCCATCGACACTCAACTTACACGATTTCCGTTTAGCAGACTTCGGACCCAGGTGTCCTTTAACTATAAGAAAGACTTTTGATTTCAAAGCTGATGATTGAAATATGGCCCTACCGCGTCTGTCTGTGGTAACATTAACCTCCGTCAGTAAGATTTGTTAGCCTTGGACACAGCATTGGGCATTAACCAAGGCAAGATTAAATCTTTGATCCATTAAGAACGATCCATTACAATATAGTCAAAGTTCCAAATTCAATTCAATAAAAAAAACTCAGTGTTTAGTCCAGTAGAGTGTGTGTCAGTATGCAATGTTGTGCTTGCTCTAGGATCCGGTCCTGGTGCCCTGGCACAATTTCTCTAGATTACGTTTCCCGATCAATTGGTATGCGCGTGCGCACCCATGTTACGCGAATGACGGCAACCATGCGCATTGCCTACCAAACCATCCACTGGATCCTAAACACCACCTTCCTCGTCTACGAATAGAGTCGGGATTCGCGTCCAACCGTTTCCAAAATCAATTTAGATACTCTTTGATGGGAGTCGAAAGCATTAGCAAGGCCGCGCATCTTGGAGTGTCCGGCTTCCCTTAGTGAAACCGGTGCAACGTCTCCATACTAATGCGACCAACTCTAAGTTATAAGTATGGGTGGTTGCCGGCGATGACACTCGGTTCGGGAGGCATTGTCGCGCAGGTCGGTCGACCGCGACGATATGAGACTTTTACCAGTGAGTAGTCAACCATCGGTAACAGTGCAGTGAAAATTGTGAAGTGAAAATAAAATGTTCGGTGGTGTGTTTCAGATAGCTTTGGTGTTGTGCGCCGCTGCGTGCCTAGCAGCAGCCGATGGAGGGTTCCTCAGAACCAAGGCTCGGTTGTTGGGGAAGCTGTCGAGACATCACAAGCGCGGAGCGTGGCATGGACTGCCGACGTACAAGGTCGGCTATGACATCCCGCACGTTACGCATTCAGTAGCGAAGCCGGTCGTAGTGCAGTATCCCCCAGCTGCTACAGTGACTACCGTGAAAGTTCCATTGCACCACCCGTTAATTCCACGGCATCCAATCTCTGGACATCATCTACACCATGGATTCAAACACAATACAAAAACAGTTGTGTTACCCAAACCTCAGGATACTCACTTCCATCACCATCATCACCACATTCCTCGCCCTATTGTGCCTGTGACACCTGTGGTGCCAGTGCCAGCACCTGTACCAGTGCCTGCTCCTGTACCAGTACCCGCTCCTGCACCAGTCCCGATCCCTCAACCAACTGTTGTGCATCCATTGCCTGCACCACCACCACCACCACCAGTGTTCCTTAGACCTACTCCTCTACTGCCAGCACGTCCTGTTTCACTCGCTCCCCCCGTGCAAGTTCTCCGACCAGCACCTCCTCAGTTTACACCTTTACTACCAGCAGCGGCAGTGCCTCTTCAACCAGCGTCAGTCTTACCAGCTCCTGCAGTATCTTTCACCCCACAACTACAATACGTTATACGGCCTGGCAATTCAGTCCAGACATCTGTCTTTGCTACGTACCCCAGATATCCCTATTATCCGCGTCCAGTCTTTCCTGTTCCACTCGCGCATACACCTGTACCTTTAGCACATAGTCCTGTTCCCGTGGCACCTTCTCCTGGACCAGTGTTCTTCCAGCAACCTCAACCTGAGCCTCACTTCCATCTAGCTCAAGGCCCAGTGGTCCATCAACCTCAGCCACACTTCCACGTAGCTCAGGGTCCAGTAGTTCATCAAACTCCTATACCAGTGGAACCAACACAGGCAGTCTTACATGAGCACGCGCCCCAGCCAGCCTTCCATCTTCACCCTACGCAGCAAGTAGCTGTAGAACACGACGGATGGACACCAGTACCTCCTTCCCCTCATGACGTGCCAGTACCGGAGCCTCATCACCACATCCCGGACATTCACAACCATTTTACCCAGGAGCAAGGCACGCAAGTGTACGAACATCACACTGGCAATGAACAGCAGTTCCATGAGCTCAACCATCAGCTGCAGCATCACATCCAGAATCAGCTGGACCAGGCACAGTATGAACAGCATATAAACAATCAGCATCAATTGAATCAGGAATATGGAGCTCCACAACAGCTGGGTCAGGAATATGGTCAGCCTAACGGAGAATATGCCCAACACGACTTAGGACAACAACAGCAATTTAATCAACACGGGCAAGACTTCGCTCAACATCAGCAAGACTTTGCCAACCACCAGCAAGACTATGCCAACCACCAGCAAGACTATGCCAACCACCAGCAAGACTACAACCAACATCAGCAGGACTACAACCAACACGCACAAGACTTTGCCCAGCACGCGCAACATTTCGCCCAAGACGGTCACGATTTCAGCCAGAACCAGGACTTCCATTACCAGCAACCTGGCGGAGAATATGGAACGCCAGGAGTGGAAGGTAGGAGCAGCACCGAGGAAGAACAAGGGGAAGAATTGAAGTATCACAATCATATTCCTCTAGGACTCCAGCCACCCATCGATCGACCTCTTGAACATTTTCGGTAGTCTTGTGACAAACTCGACTGAAAGTTAATACGAACTCTAAGAAGTGAATGTGCACGCTCCATATCGAATATCTAGCACAAATACATGGCTATTTAATACCATAGTGTACATGGTACCTAGGCATTAAGTAACATAGTCATTATTTATTATAAGTATCGTGATAAAATAGTACCTAAGGCGAAATCTATGCGTGTGTGTCACAGGTGTCCAAAGCATTTAAGATAATGTACCTAACCTAATTTTATTTATGTAAATAATAATTTATTTATAGATTTTGTAGTAAAATTTTGTATTTATCTATTGGTTTTACTTACCCACGTGACAAAAAATACAGATTTTTCATATTTCGACCTATGTTGCTTAGGGAAAGTTCATAGCCACTTTACTACCAGAATTAAAAGGATTTGCAAGTTTGTAATACGACACGACCTCAATAGTTAATTTTACGTCAAGTCAAGAGTTCATTCCATTCCGTAGCATGCAAGTACAGTCTGACAGAATGATTAGACTTGGCTCTATTTACTACTATACCTAGATGATTACCTCACTGTATGTATACCGTACATGTCCCTTATTTGATGAAAGGTTGTTTTTAAATATGCCGGAAGATTTTACGATACTTTACCGGTGCAGCGGTCTAGCGTGCTACTGAAGGAAGAAGTTGTAAGAAATGAAACGTAGAGAAGACAAACGACACTGCAACACCGAGCGGCTGTCTCAGGCTGTCATTTGTTAAAATACCGCAATATCTACGGCATGTGTGCGAGCCAGCAAAGGGTGCGGCCGGCACGTGTGATGTCTGGCCCCATTCCCGCCCGGAACTCGAACCCACGACCACCGGCTAGAGACGTCATTACTTAAAGTAAGTACTTCACTCAAACTTCACTACTGTACTGTGTTGGCTACTTTTACCCTTACAGCTGGGCTGTGATATTATATTAGGTCCTATTAAATTCACTGCAAGTATTTTAAGGGCATGCGTAAATATGTATAAGAAAAACATCTAAGGCATTTTTTTAAAAATCTACACGCTAGTTTTTTTTTTCATTTTCAAACAAACTTTTTAATTAATTATGTGAACATCCTTTGACTGACCCGTCTGACGTTCTGCCACGTAGACAGGATTCACTTACACGGCACGCACATTAACAACCAACCAATCACAGCACCCTTTTTTTGGCGCGTAATTTAAATTCATCGAAGTGTGTGTTTCTAGGACAAACAGGGTGCACTTTTTTCGTTTTGATTTTTTTAAGTTAAATGCAATTTTATCGAAAACTAGCGTGTAGATTTCTTTAAAAATTTGTCTAGTACATGCATTTTATTTGATCTGCCCCTAAAATATTTGCAGTGAATTTAATAGGACCTTATATACGAGATATGGTGCACATGATTTATTTTACACAGGGTGTTAGGGACAGCTTTTTGAATACTGATAGATGCATTCAGACCATAAAATAAAACCGAAGAACTTTCCATTAGAAAATTTCTTTTCTTTCTCTCTAATCATGATTTTATATGGGAAGTCGTTTATTGTGTCGTTTTTTTTAGCCTGACAATGAAAATTTCAAACTATCATTTAAGTGTAGGTACCTCATTTTCGTAGTCGGCTGAAAATTGTTATGGACATCCTCAGATGGCCTTTTTCAATGGAAAAGCCGTAGCAACGTTTTAGATAACTTGCAGAATTGCAAAATTATACCGACTTTTGCTAACAGTAGGTACTTACTAGTGACGCCTGAATTCCAATTCCCTATCACAGTCTCGCTAAATCCTTCCTGCTACGGTGTAAAGCAAGTTCAAAACAATTTACAACACATAATATAGAATCGCATAAGTGAAGTAGGTAAAGTAGTAGTTGTAGTAGTAAAATACAATAATTCGTTAATTAACACCAATTCCCACCCTACTGTTTACTTGAATGTACCTAGATTTATATAAGTGGTATATAATTTAGTCGAGTGTTAAAACGTTTAACACTAGTTAGTAATAGTTTGCCCTACTTTTCCAGTTAATGTTTTAGATGTTTGTTGCTTTAGATAACGTGGATTAAGATTATGAAAAAGAAGTAAGGACCTTATTGCCAAATAGGTAAAGTGAATGCATAAAATTTTCCGCAGTCTTCATTATATAGGGTGTTAATTTAAATGCGTGCCATAGCTTCAGGGTAGGTTTAGTACCGATAAAGGATGCCGTAAAAATATAGAAAATAATCCCATCCTTAATCGATACTTAACCTACCCTGAAGCTAATGGCACGCATTTAAATTAATACCCTGTATGTTGTTCGTTAGGTATGTATACCGGTTATAAGGTAGACCCGGGTAATAAGGCCCACCTAACAACAAACCGAAATAAAACCTTTATTTCATCACCCTCAGGTAAAACAACGTTTGCAATGTATAGAAAAATTTACTATTAATTGACCCATATGATTTTTTTATGATTTTGACAATAAAAAGTTGCAATTTTAAACATTTTGCAAAACATCGATTTTGGGCTTTCCTAAACTGGGCATGTAATATAAGGCCCCTGCCAATTTTATTACGTTTGGAGTTAAAGTAAGCGTTAATTACAAAAAAAGGTACACTTATATAAATATTTACATATTAATGAACGTAAATAAAAGCAAAAAGTTGTGAAATCATCAATATTTTCCAAAAAGACTGCACTTTCTCAGTGAGGAAGAAAACAGCCTGGCTATCGAAATTTCAGGAGTTAAGTGCAAAGAAATTGCTATAAGTTCCAAAAGTATTTTTGTTTAGCTTAGAAAAAGGTATTTATTTTTAAAATTACTTGATTTTAAATTTTCATACATTGGGCCTTATTACCCGTATTTGGTTTGGATAGCCCCGATTGCGGGTTGCAAGGCCCAAAAAAATGTGGTGTTCAATATTTATTTTTATTAATAACGTAAGTGTATGTAAAGTTAATTTAAATTAAAATTAAAAGTTATGGGCCTTATAAGACTGCAACAGTGTAGGAAGGCCCCAACAGGGCTTGTAAGGCCCAAGCGGATACCCTGTGGGGCCTTCCTAACCGACCGGGGCCTTGCAACCCATATTCACAATTTATGAATAAAATAGCGTTAAAACCAGACACACCTACACGAATATCAATGGAATGATAAATTAATAAACACATTCAATAATAATCTACTCATAAATTGCAGTATTAACTATTGAAAACTACCGTTTAGTGGGAGCGCAAAATAGCAAAAACACTAGCCGTGCCCGAGGTCACCGAACAACCAGCCGTCACTGGCAAAATAGCGGCCGCACGCGGCCCGCTCCCGCGTCCCTGCGTTCCTTTTGGTTCATTTTACGCTTGCTATGAATTTGGCGCCGACCGAACGTATTTTAAACGGTTTTCTGCGTTTGGGCCTTCGAAGACTGGGGGCCTTACACCCCCGATGTACCTTAGTTTGAATGATTTACCGAAAACTTTGCAGGCATGATCAGATCAGACATTGAAATTGAACAACATTTGCTATGGATCTTGGGTTGAGAAACGTATTATAACGAACTTCTATAGAAAAACTGCTGATCGGGATTTTCATATGAGAGGTCGATGACTGATTGACGTTTCTTGATAAATGCTCCTAAGGAAAATTAGTATCATTGGCTGTATGTACTCTATCAATAATCGGAGGATATAATGAGGTAGGTACTACATTACATACTACTGGATATTCTGTGCCGGAGAGATGTCCCTTAAACCTTTTAAATAGGGCCATACCTACAGAGACCTTCTAGTAAATTATTCAATTACAAAACATAAATTAACACTTTCCTTAAAGCGTGTCGTGTCTCCCACATGTAGACAAACAAAACTTTCATCAATGCGAATGGGCTAGCTATAGCAAGGGCATTGTTTTTAGAAGATGCAATAGTTAAAACCTACGTAGGTACACGCATCAGCGCCTTAGACGGGCTATGTGGCGCAGTGGTAGTGTGACTGCCTGAACGCAGAAGGTTCTGGGTTCGATTATTGGTGGGTTACTAACAAAGTTGATATCATCACTTTGTAAGTTTGTTCCCAGTCTAGTTATTACATTGCAGGCTGAACCATCTCGTATGTCAAGATCCCCCAAGACGCTTGGGCTGTAGCCCGTGAAAAATTATTTCTCATTGCCTTGTCATACTCTCGGAAAACATAACCCTCCTTCTGAGGCAGTCGGGTAAAAATTACTTCTGTACCAAGGGTTTACTGGTAGAATACTGAGGGTTTCTTGGTAACCCTTATTAGTAGTTCCACGGTAATCCTACTAATATTATAAAGGCGGATGTTTGTGTGTGTGTTTGTTACGACATCACGCAAAAACGGCTGATTAGATTGACATGAAACTTTGCAGAAATATAAAAGGGCATCTGGAATAACACATAGGATACTTTTTACCACGGAAAAATGTATCATTCCCACGGGATCACGCATTTTCCAATATTTTTGAAATAGGTGGCGTGACTGAGCCGATTCGCGTTTTAAACGTTTTCGCCGAAAACTAACAGCGACATCTCTTGGCGAATAATGCTTTTATCCGGCGGAATAACAGGTTGCAGCGGGTGAAACCGCTGACGGGCAGCTAGTAAATAATAAATGCTTGCCATGCTAACGTAATGACAAAATAATAATATCCCGTGGCCCTAGCAGAAACACGTGATACGAAATGTAGGTAAACTCATTTAATACTATAACCAGGTGTCGGGTAAAGCTGGGTTAGTTGTGCAAGCGGCTGGCCGTATGTGGAGCGTATGTCCTTATGACCACAGGTTGTATACTTAGAGTCTAGGCTGTCTAGTTCCTATACAACTAAATAATTTCTATCACTTGCTCTCGCACTGCTCTGTCTTCTATGAATTATCCTCGACCCAAAGGTTGTCTGGAAGAGATCGCTTTAAGCGATAAGGCCGCCTTTGCGCATAGTAACGTTGAAATGTTATTGTACTTCGTCTTTTTATTTTTGTGCAATAAAGTGTTTTTGCTTACTTACTTCCTTACTTACTAATCTCTGAGTTAGGTCTCAGGATCTTAGTTTTTTAGACGGGGAAGATGATATTCAGGTATCACGTTATTTTCGTCATTATACTCTCTAACGTAGTTCTCAATTTGGTACATGAGCCTCTTCCTATCTGGGAGCCATACTTACCACGCTTGCCAGACGGATTGGCGAGCGCAGTGCAAGATGGTACATTCAGGAAAGCTGCACATTTCCTGGATGATAGTTATCGCTTTGTCGCTTTTTACGACACTCACACATTTGATTAGGCATAGTAGGTACTTAATTGGTGTGGAAATCAAGATGTGGGCCCACCCAGCAGCCACCAACCAATTTCCTCAAATAACTTACGCTAAAATGCCGGACCAGTCTCAAATAAAACCACACATTAGAATACTAACTTAGAGAACCAGCGTCTTTTTCTAACATTCTACATAACTCACTGCATCTTTTTTCTGACATTCTAGATAACTCGCTTCATTCTATGAAGTCACTCAATCAATCACTTGTAAATAAGGGTTTACTCAATAGAAACGGCATTTAATTTATTCACGAAAAACTACATGCAAGCTAAAAAAATTATTTTGTATGTTCCCTTACTTATCTACCCGGTTCATTAATTTATTCACAGCCGAGGTGGCGCACTGGTACGAGTAGTATGATTGCCTGCGACGCAGAAGTATACGAGTTCGATATTCGGTGTGTCACTCGAAAAAAATTATATTTATCACTTTGTACATTTGTGTGTAGTGTTGTTAGGATATTGCACGCTTAACCACCACCTGATTGTCGTGTAAGTAAAATGATTTCGTGTTTCGGATGGCACTTAAATTAAAGTCGTCGGTCCCGGTTGCATGTCTATGATTACTTATATATGGCGGTCGTAACACAAAGGTGTTAGAGGCTTGCTAATTGTAAGCAGGTGGTGGAAGAAATCTTATACTAGGGTTTATCGGGTCGTTGGATAACTCGATGTGCCACTCGTAGAGAAGAAGAAGATTATTTACTGATCTAACCACTTGTGTCACACTTTCGACTACTCTAATTTGTTAATGACAAGATCTTTATTAATGGATTTGTGTAGTACCTGCAAATACAAAAACAGCTTGTAGCAGACCATTGCGTGCGAAAATGCAAAAATAGAGTCCCTGAGACGTTGCTATAGAAGTAAATGAGCAAGGGAAAGGCCAATCCATACCTATTCGACGTTCCGATTTGCACGCCTTTTTCCGGCGCGCACTTGTGTCGCAAGAACGTCCGGTTAAGGACCAAGTTTCCGGTTAGGAAATAACCAGCCTGTGTCATTTGGTATTCAATTGGCAAATTGGGATTTTCCATGGATCTAGTGGATTATAGGTATCAACCGAGGTTTGAATTGAGATGTGAACCTTCGAATCAGCGAATTGGTGACGTTGAAACGTCGTTATAATAACATAGATAATAACTGCGTCAGATATTTGATAACAGTTCTGTTATCCTGCAGCCAGTCTCAGATGTTTTAAATTTTACTATAGGTTTGGACAATGATATTACATATATGTTACTAGCGTAACGGTTTGGCATACTTAGGTATATACTTAATGATCTTTTATGGCTACTAGCGTAGGTAATCAATACACTTTAGTGTAGGTAATTAATTAATAATAACAATAAGTCAAAGATTTCCGGTCTTGTTTTTTAAGTAGTTGTCATATTTCATCCTATATACAAGTACTTTTAAAAATAGATGTTTTCGTTTCTACTCTGAATCTTTAACTACCTACCTACATACCTCTAAATTAGTTATTGTAGTCATGACTCATGTTATGAGTCTTCTTCTTATGAGTTATGACACAGTTATGATTGGATTTAACTATTTTTAACAATAATAAAATGAAACATGACTTTTTATTCGTAAGAAAATTTTAATAAATAATTATACAAAGAAATGGCTCAATAAAATTTGAAATAAATAAGTAGGTGGGAAATTATAAAAATCGTATTGTTACACAAAAGTATCTATCAAGAATTATCAATAGACTACTAACATATATTCCTCGAATGGTAATCATCTTGTAGGCACCTACGCAACAACACAATATTCCAAGTTTGAAATAAAAATACGGTTAAAATTTCAGAAATATAATTTTTGACGGACGAACCGAATCACAGGTACAAAAGTAATTCTAATTTGGCACTTAACAGGATGATAAATTATTGGCTCAATGCCAGCCATGGCCTAGGCCGAGCAGGGGTGCTCCGACGTAGCCCGCGTGGCCCACGAGGGGGGCGCCGTGGAGCCCTAGGCCGTGTCCGCCGTAGAGACCACTGTAAAAAGAAAAAAAAATACAATTGAAACGAAAAAAAAATATTGCAAAAGAAATATGGATCACCATCATCATCATCTCCCTGCCCTTATCCCAATTACTTAGGGTCGGCGCAACACGTTACGTTGAATACAAAATCGTGTGGCAAAAGGATTTGGCTGAATTTTACGACCGGCTGCCTACCAGACGTCAACCGTCCTTGGGAATGCTTTTGTGGTGGATTTACCGCCACCATACGATTGGCCCTGGCGGCTGTTTGGATCGGGTTTATCCCTCGGTCACCTCTTACGACCCCCACAGGAAGAGAGGGGGTGGTGCTGTTCTACTCTGCCGGCACCACACGGCAAAGAAATGTGGATGAGATGCATTATTCTGCTGTATAGGTCCATGGCTTTCCAGAGATGTCAAGAGGATAACGCCAGTAGACCAATAACACTTTAATCCATACCCGTTATTATCTATTCTGTGCCCGTAGCCTGTGTAGAATCCACTTGATTTTAAGGTTCCGTGGTTAATATCACTAAAACTATAAGACATTATAACGGGTTTTAACTCACGGTAGGGATATATCGAGCACCCAATATTTCGGCGATGTTGCAATCGCCATGATCACGGGTAAACAGTTTACAGTTTAAAACCCGTTATAATGTCTTATAGTTTTTGTGTAGAATCCATACCTAAGTTAGTATACCCGGCTGTCAAGTCCTAGTTCGTGGATGGCTTTTGTAGTCGCCGCATTTATGGCCTAGATGCTGCGTCTCGTGTGCCACGCCTAGGCCAATACAGTTTGTGTTCCTTACCCGTAGCCTCCGTAGAGTCTATGTCCGTAGCAAGCATGCGATATCCCGCTGCAAGTCCCAGGATATGCTCGTAGTAGCTGCCTTAGCCGTGGCCTGGCTGCTGTCTCGTTTGCTACGCCTAGGCCAAAAATTTTGTTTTCCTAACCTGTAGCCCCCGTAGCCTCCGTGTCCATAGCCAGCATGCACTATCCCGCTGTAGAGTCCCAGGCCAGCTGCCGTAGCCGTGGCCTAGCACGGGCGCCGCGTGTGCTACGCCTAGGCCAATTAACCCGGTATTCCTTACCTGTAGCCTCCGTAGACCCCGTAGCCTCCGTAGAGTCCGTGTCCGTAGCCAGCATGCGCTATCCCGCTGTAGAGTCCCAGGCCGTGCCCGTAGTAGCTGCCGTAGCCTTGGCCTTGCAGCGGTGCGGTGTGTGCTACGCCTAGACCAATTAAGTTTGTGTTCCGTACCCGTAGCCCCCGTAGCCTCCGTAGCCTCCGTAGAGTCCGTGTCCGCAGCCAACATGTGCTATCCCGCTGTAGAGTCCCAGGCCATGCCCGTAGTAGCTGCCGTAGCCGTGGCCTAGTAATGGTGTCGCGTGTGCTACGCCTAGGTTAATAAAGTTTGTTTCCTTACCCGTAGCCTCCGTAGCCTCCGTAGCCCCGTAGCCTCCGTAGAGTCCGTGTCCGTAGCCAGCGTGCGCTATCCCGCTGTACAGTCCCAGGCCATGCCCGTAGTAGCTGCCGTAGCCGTGGCCTAGCACGGGCGCCGCGTGTGCTACGCCTAGACCAATTAAGTTTGCGTTCCTTACCCGTAGCCTCCGTAGCCTCCGTAGCCTCCGTAGAGTCCGTGTCCGTAGCCCGCATGCGCGATCCCGCTGTAGAGTCCCAGGCCATGCCCGTAGTAGCTGCCGTAGCCGTGGCCTAGCACGGGCGCCGCGTGTGCTACGCCTAGGCCAATAAACCCGGTACTCCTTACCCGTAGCCTCCGTAGCCCCCGTAGCCTCCGTAGAGTCCGTGTCCGTAGCCAGCGTGCGCTATCCCGCTGTAGAGTCCCAGGCCGTGCCCGTAGTAGCTGCCGTAGCCGTGGCCTAGCACGGGCGCCGCGTGTGCTACGCCTAGGCCTCCGTAGCCTCCGTAGCCGCCGTAGCCTAGGCCGAGCACGCCTCGCTTCTCGGTCTTCTTCTCCTCAGCGGCGAACGCGCACGCTGCCAGCACTAACAAGCACACCTAAATAAAATAAATCTTTTTAGTGTCTTAACACAATCACGTATAGCTTAATTCATGCATGACTGAAATAGAGAGTTATTCGCTTATTTCTTATTTTTATCTGAACTACATTGATTTTCTTTATAAATTTATTAACAGGTACAAATTTTGGCCGCATATAGAACTTTTTTTTAATAAACTGGTTACATTTAAAAGTAATCATTTGCTATTCCAATAGATTTATTTATGATTATTAGTTTCAATCATTTGCCGCTGTTAATTTTAGGGAATTAAACATTCAAGTTGTGATCTTGAGACTCATACTTCAGTAAGCAAATTAACTTAAAAACTAAAGGCATTATTTTTTTACATAAATGCAGGTTCATTTTTTTCCATACATTGTAAATCACTTTAGTATTCAACTGTTTATAAATAACACTAATTTCTAGCATTAACCATTTAAAACTTAACAAAAACTTAAGTTTGCTTTTAAAACTTTTCAGAATAAGAAAATTTAGATATGACTTTTTAAGCACTCTCGATTGTTTTCACACGTTTTAAGTATTTAACCAGGAGTACATACGAGTATGTAAGAAAATTTAGAAATCAAAACCATTTTGAAAAATTTAGTTTCTCTATTTTCTTGTAGATAATAGGCACTAAGTAGATCCAAAATCCCACAAATTTAATTGTAATAACGGATACTCACAATAACCCTCATGTTGCACTAGTAAGGTCCCCTGTAGTAATGGCGGGCGTGCGCAGGCGCAGCTTTTATAACCCTGTCTGTGCGCAGGCGCAGGATTGCCCAACGACCGTGGACCACCGAGCTAAGGGTTTTATTCACCGACTTCGATAAGGCGGTTAGCATTCTACCTGTATGTTAGGGCGTGCGGTGTTATTTCGCCACGGGGAAATTTCATCAAATAGCTGTTAGTCCTGTTATTAGGGTTTCGTAGTCTACTAGAAACCCTTATCATTTCGGCAAGTCTGTCTGTCTGTCTGTCTGTCTGTCTGTCTGTATGCCGCGCCCTCATAACTTCGTCAGTTTTGGAGATATCGACATCAAATTTGGTGTGAAGATAGATTGTGTTGACCCAAATTTAGAAATGTTATGTTCGAAAAAAACATTTTAAATGTTTTTTGGACCCCCTTCCCATACATGTGAAAGGGGGACAAAACATTTTTTTTTTCTCCTGTGATATTGAGTAGGGTATCGTTGAATAGATCTTTTAAAACTAAGGGGAGGTTTCTTTGACACAAAGTCTCCAAAATGTTTCTGTCTCGAGATATTTGCTTTTAAAAGGGGCGTTTTTGAGCCATAATTTGTTCCATCTGTATCTTCTAAAGTATGCAAGTTAAAAACTGTAAAAAAATATAGAATATATTTCTTAATATGAAGTTACCATGAAAACTATAACAAATACTGTATCACTTAAGATTAAGGAGATATTAAAGTTTTTCAATTTGCGATTGGTACTCATATCTACAGCTGCAAACAAACCAGCAACAAAATTAACTTTGTAACGCTGAAAGACCTGATTTTTAAACGTTGACTACGAAACCCTACTTGTGAGCGTGTCTGACACGCTCTTGGCCGCTTTTTTTATTTCTGTTAAGATATCTGAAAAGTAAGGTGTTGTAAATATAAATCTATTTTTTCTGGAAAAATGTACGTAATGTGATTGTCAGACTTTGACAGTTCCTTTTTTCTGATTCTAAAAATACTTATTCATTTTCTTTACTATTTGGCTTTGGAACTGGAAATAGGCCTACCCCTATCGGGGGTATTGTATTACATACTCACCACGCTTGGCAGGCGGATTGGCGAGCGCAGTGCATGATGCAGTATTTACAGGGAACGCTGCTGCCCATTCCTTAGATGATTATCCCTTAGTCGCTATTTACGACACCCACGGGAAAGAGATGGGTTGGTGCTATTCTACAACAAGTTTCGTCATAATCAGTTTACACTAGTTTTCTAGATAGGATAGGGTATGTGTCCCTCCGCAGTGAAGTCGGTTTTTTGGTCGGTTTACTTTTTGCTCAGTTACGAAATGCTTCACCATGCTAGGCGAACATACACTATGGTTTCCAATGCTGTTGCACAAGTCGTGCTTAGAAAGGAATAACCAGGGTAACCAGCGATGTACAGAATAACGTCTTAGAATGGGTGGTGTAATAAGACTTAACTTTTCTTTTTATTAGCAAGCTATAGAGTGAGTCTTTCTGAGTATAAACGGGTGGCACTGGTACGAACATAATATCTCTGTCCATCAGTAGCAAAACGAAAGTGACAGCACTATTGAACCTCTATACTTCTCATACATTTGACGTAAGTAACTATGGGACTATTGCTTATAATTGACAGTACCACGCGGGGCGATACGCGCACTCTATAGCTTGCTTATATTTACTCTAAGGGCTTTATGTGCTCGAGCAAACCTAGATCGTGCCCTAAATGTAGGACCTCAGGCGTTTACTGACTAACGTTTTGAGCTATGGGTACCTACCTTGGGTCCGGTTTGAAAAATTATACTTTGTTTACTGTAGCGCAGCACGAGTGATTAATCGTTAAGATCTAGACACACGGCAGTGTGTCCGCCAAGTTCGAGCAAAAAAAGCGACACACCGGCCGTGGGTTATATTACACGAACCATTTCGGGCCAAGTTCGACCCACCTATAACTCAAAATCTATTTTATCTACGCATATGAAATTTCTAGTATCTGTCGAGATCTACTTACTTATCTAAAATACAAAATTTCATTAATGTACCTATTGTAGGTCTTGAGATATTGTAGTCAGAAAATCGCTATTTTTACTATACACTCACTGACTCACTCACTCACTCACTCACTCATCAAAAACCTAGACCACTTCCAATGGTCGTATTGACTTGAAATTTGGCATGGAGGTAGGTCTCTAGGTCAAGGTAAAGGAAAAAATCTGAAAATGGCCAAGTGTGAGTCGGTTTTAAAAATAATGAAGGTGTAAATTCATACCCCTAAGGAACTAAAACAAAAAAATTATCTATATCTTCCAATCGTCGTACCGACCTAAAATTCGTTACAAAGGTTTGTATTTAGTCAAAGTAAAGTATAAATGAGATATTTCCTTACCTAACTTAATCATAAGAAAAAAAGAAAATAAACCTTACAAAAATAAATGAAATCCCACCCAAAACATAAATGTGAAAGGCTGCCAAGTTCGATAATATTGGAATGCTTCGCCTATAAAAGAAGTGAGATCTAAATAAGTACCAAGTTCCATACACAGACCTCAGTTAAAAATAGTTACAGGAATGCACACTTGATTTTCCGCAGTTTGGAAGTAGATTCTTATTTCCAAACTGCGAAAAATCAAGTGTGCATTCCTGTAACTATTTTTAACTGAGGTCTGTGTATGGAACTTGGTACTTATTTAGATCTCACTTCTTTTATAGGCGAAGCATTCCAATATTATCGAACTTGGCAGCCTTTCACATTTATGTTTTGGGTGGGATTAATAATGTTCCCACCGAAAATACAGGATGTAAAAAACTGAAATTATTTCAAGGCGTAAAAAACATCATGGAACATTGATTGAGATTATGAAAATGATATTCGAGACTTTTTGGGAAATGCGTAAGCGTACAAAAGTAGTAATTTTGTATTCCCATACAATATGGTCTAAGTCCAAAGGGTTTAACTGGTTTCCAAGAAAAAGTCCAACGTCTTACGCAACTTGACACTTGACTGCGAAATTGTGTTGTATCAGTGCGATATGTATATGCTTAGTGACTATGATATAGAAGTTCGCGTAGAATTGAGAAACTCCTCCGTATGTCAACAAAACAAACTGATGTATTAAAACACAAAAACCTGACTGCGGTAGTTTCAAAGTTGTATTTTGCGATAAAAATCCGCCATCTTGAATTTATGAATTTTTAATATAGCCAGTGTCACTCACGCTTCTCCACCCTACCTGCATATGAATACGGTTTGTGTCAAACAGCATCGCACAACGCTGCGTTGTCTGTCAAATCTTTGACATAAACCGTATTCGTATAAAAATAAGGTGGAAAATCGAACAAACGACGCACAAACCGACGTTGCGTGTGTTCCTCGCCTAACGACACCTCATATGTCACAATCCAACTATCCGTTTGGGCTGTAGCCCGTGAAAAAGAATTTTCTTGTCCACATGCATACATACATACTCTCGAATAACATAACCCTCCTTCTGAGGCAGTCGGGTAAAAAGATGCACGAAAAAATTATTTCATACAAAAGACTTCAACGCGTGCTGATTAGTTTCAACGCTAAGAGCGGCTGTTAAATATATGTTTTAGTGTTGTAAATCATTACAGATCAACGACATTTATTATTGAACCTGTGGAGTTATAAATTAATTCAAAAGATCAAGAAGACATAATTGCGTTTAATCAAATGTTAGGTGCCTAAGTAAATTAATAGAAATTTAATTATTGATGTTACAATAAAACTGTATTGAGATTTACCTGGGTAATATAAATTAATTTTTAAACCTACTTGTTACATAGTAAAAAAAAATTTTGTTTCGAAAATTAGGAAAATATTCAGATAATATGACAACTTGGGACGAATAATATATGACGTTACCTATAGTTGTCTAGTAATTTGAAATTGAATCACACGGGACCTGCCAAAAATACTTTTACATAGGTATACACCGTGTTTTGAAGGAAATATGTTAAGTTTGACATCAGTTCAGAAAAAAAAAACACTGTTGAACCAATGCTGAGAAAATCGAGAAAAATTGTCGACCCCTCCCATGTAAAGTTAGCCAGCTGGTCATGGATTTTGTATGGGAGGCCGAAGATTTTTCTTGTTTTTCAGCATTGGTCCCGTAACGAAAATTGTTAAGTACGACACCACGAACAACAACGTGTGTATTTTAATGTATTTTATCCAAAACACGGTGAATAAAGCACTTTACGGTATAAGACATTTTACTTAGACTATGAAAAATGCTATTTAAGATCGAGATATCAGAAACTTTGAGAGCCTCTGCCCTACAAGTATTGTGAAGTGATTGAGTTATGGCATAGAGCTGTGGGGTGTATGAATCCATGATTCAAGCTGCAGCAGGTCAGGTGCATAGCTATCTCACAAGAATCAGCCTTGCACTTAGCATGGTGCATTCGATTGCATAGGGTTAAGCTGGGCGCCCACTGGCGCTATTAACATATCAAAATGTAATTTCTGAACCGGTAAACTCCGTATTGGCATTTAAATAGTCGAGACACTGCAGTGGGGCAGTACAGGCTCTTAAACAAATAAATAAGTAAGGTAGGTTAGTCGATTACCGCCTGTCGGGTTATATCGCCTACGTTGAAAAAAGCAGGAAAATCAAGAAAATTTTCCAAAAATCTGCATGGAATAGCAACATTGTAGTGTTGACATTCTGCACTGAGCGCGGTGAGCTCCTCACACGCGCGTAATGCTAGTGGCAGCGTGTTGTTCGTGGGAGATGTTTCTGTTGGCTGCGCTTAAAAAAATACGTGAAATCATCAGGTAAGTTATAACTTCATTTTAAAATGTTTGATAACTTTCATGGTCTATTTTAGTTAAACTGTATATTTTGCAATCTAAATTTCAGTAAGCTTTTTACAAAAGCATCACGGATATGTTTTTTTCGCAAATCTTTGTTAGATATGTCATAAAGGTTAATACCGCCTGTGCGATAATAGACTCCGTATAGGCGATATTACCCAGCTGAAGGCGTTGTTACCCACCTGTAGGCGTTATTAACACCTACACGGAAATCCAAGAATCACTTTGCGATATTATGTTTATTTCTTATGAAATGGTGGATAATCGAAACTACAGGTAGGAAGAAAGATTTGTTTTTGAATTTGTTCTTTTTTAACTAGTTAGTTTTAGTATGGTAGGTGTAATTAGACACCTAGGCAGGCGTAATTAGGCTCCAAGTTTAAAAGCGCCTACCGACGTTTTTTAGCAAAACATCAATTTTTCATTCTAAAATGGCCTAATGTTATATATTTTCTTATTTGTTTCGATGTCGTTGTAACAAAAAGAGTTGCAAGCAACTACGACGTTAGTAATCAAATAATTTGTGTTATGTGTTATAAAATTAAGAAATCATACTTTAGAATCAAGGAATGATTACTGATTAGCCTAATATTATGAAGACAGATTACCTAATACAATGATTACTACCGAAATGATCTCAATTAGAATTTTACAGTCAAGTAATACTATAGGCGAATTAAACTCCCACGTAGTTTAATTCTGCCAGCGCGACTGTGTTTTGTCTTTGGTTTTATTTCATATTTTAAAAGTATTATGTTACTCTGCTGTATGCTATTTATAAAAAGAATATTCAAATTATATGACGCGCCTGTTTTCTTATGTAAATTGTTATCTTTTATTAGAAATATTTGCTTTCGAAGTTACATAGGCGGTAATTGACGAACTTACCTTAGATCACTCGCTGCATTCGCGACTCCCTTTCTCACTTGAGTTTACCAGCGACTGGGAAAAGGAGCGCTATACGACCGGCTGCGAATGCAGCGAGTGGTCTTCTCATCTATAACTGTGCTGGATTATTGTCGTAAATGACACTGGCATTATCAATTTATTAATTTTATGTACGGGAAACTTTAGTGTTGTTGATGATTGATCCTCTAGTATTTTAAGGATACATGCTAGTGGGGATCATTATTAAATTTGTCGTAGTAAGGTAAATTACTCTAAATACTTAAGTATTTAAGTTTGCTATTTCAATTTTACTAGCCGGACGCTATAAGATTAAATGATTAAACTCTGTAATTACATTTATTTGGCATTTCAAAATACGTTGAACCGTTTTAAGCGTTAGCAATAGGTCGGTATGACTGTGGGCAATAGGGTATCAGAACTTAGGCATAAAACTCACGTTGACGTCTGTTTGTGCATCGTTTGTTCGATTTTCCACCTTATTTCACACTAATACGGTTTATGTCAAACGTTGTGCGATGCCGTTTCACATAAACCGTATTCGTATGAAGTTAGGCTGAAGACTCGAATGAATGAAGCACAAACGGGCGTCACTATGGTGATACACAGTCATGACTTCTAAACTTTTGCCAGACGTGGTGTAAATGGCTGTTTTTACAGTCGTCTACGCTCTGCCTACCCGGCAAGGGATATAGGCGTGATATTTATATGTATATCACGGGTTGCAATCTTCATGTCACGAACCGAAATCTCGTCCGGTGTGTGTGCGAATCACCTTAATTTTATGATGAGATTTAACCCATCACGTGGAATGACCGTTGACTTTTACCTCAAGTTATTCATCCAGCCCATTATGAGGTCAGGCAGAGATGCACAAAAAATTATCTGCAAATAAATCGTCCGGCGAAAAAATTTTATGAGTAAATTTAAGAATAATGACTAACCCCATACAAACCTTTTTAATGAAATAATGGGTACATAATTATCTTGTTATAGCAAATATCATTATTTTTGTCATATTAATCGTTTTTCTATTAAAAACCTTAATATAAACTTTTAGTAAGTTTTTGCGCAATCCTGGGGTCAGGTTACTTTGTAGGTGACTGTACCTATGTTACATTATCTGATTCTTAAGATATTTTAAAATGTTAAACTCCAGCCAAACGCTGAAAGAGCTGGTGCGTTAAATTTAAGAAGTAAATTGTGATGGATATGTGTATGTGTGTTAGTCTTTGTGTTAGAAGAATTTTTGATCATCCCTCTAGTGGACAATCACTTTTAGCTTATCGCATTCACTTTACTAAACTACTCATTGTACGTTCGTCGGAACCCTGGTTTTATGACTGTAAAATATTAGTAATACTAGCTGCCCGTCAGCGGTTTCACCCGCTGCAACCTATTATTCCGCGGGAAGAAAGCATTACTCGCCAAGAGATGTCGCTGTTAGTTTTCGGCGAAAACGTTTAAAACGCGAATCGGCTCAGTCACGCCACCTTTGCAAAAATATTGGAATATGCGTGATCCCATAGGAATAAGACATTTTCCCGTGGTAAAAAGTAGCCTATGTGTTATTCTAGATACTCTTCTATATTTGTGCAAAATTTCATGTCAATCTAACCAGCCGTTTTAGCGTGATGTCGTAACAAACACACACACAAACATCCGCCTTTATAATATTAGTAGGATAGGATTATTCTAGATACTCTTCTATATTTGTGCAAAATTTCATGTCAATCTAACCAGCCGTTTTAGCGTGATGTCGTAACAAACACACACACAAACATCCGCCTTTATAATATTAGTAGTGTCGTGTTACCCAGGTTCCTACCGGGGGATGATATCGACGATGTAAGTAGGTACGAGTACCTTTACCTACCACCAACTTTATAAAATTAAAAACCTACAGCCTTTGAAGTCAATACCTAAAAAGTTGCTTCGTCTTCTTTTGTCCATCGCTTTACAAAATCTAAATAATCTTGGACAAGTTCGGTCTTCTGCAGAGTTATCCGACCCCCCCGTAGACATAAATTATTATTCAAAATAAGGCTTGAGAAAAATAAACGCATGAAAAGAATTTTCAGATTTTCATCAAATTGAAACACAAAATTACGTGTTACAACAAAATTTATTCGTTGACTTCTGGCAAACTTAATTGGTCCACCGTATAGCTTCTTACTACAGACAAATACAAGTACGACTATGTGTGCTGGGACAAACGGGCACATCAGACCTGCTAATATTACATTTCAGAAAAAATATCGAGCAAAAAACCGTATAGAGGAACCACTTCATAGTTTCATACAACCACGCATTAAAGTAAGTATAAAGGGTGACGGAAAGTCAGACATTTTCTATTGAAGCGGTGTAACATTCATATGCAGACCCAGATGATGGGATAAGGCTAGAATAAGATGAAGAAGGTGTTATATTTCATATGATAACTTAACCTTCTGCGTTTAATGTTTTGCAAATTCAGCTATGACATTTCAAAAAACAATCGTTGTTTAATCATACTTTTATGTTATTTATCCTCCATAACCACTGTGAGGTGCCGGCTTAGAATAGCACCCTTTCTACTCTTGGGTGTCGTAAAAAGCGACTAAGCAATGGATCCAGGGAATGGGTAGCAGCGATCCCTGTGATTATCTAGGTACAACACTACACTACCCTCGCCAATCCGCCTGCCTTGTTTGGTGAGCATGGCAATACTCCTGATAGGGGGAGGCCCAGCAGTGGACTGGTGTGACTGTTATCCGAGTCGTCCTACAATATACACAACGCAGGATTTCTTTCGCAAATAGGTACTTCCTTTACTTTATACCTTCACTGACAAAATGCGAATTTGTTCTTTCTATACGGTTATTTGCTCCCATGAAATAAGTCTGTCGTAGAGGTAGATAGGTAGGAGAGACTACGGCCAAACACGGTAAAAACAGCGACGATTCTGACAAAAATATTGCAAGGTAATTAAAGGGCGCCACACACCAGGCCCGTATGCGTGACGTGCACGTAGTTACGACGTCATTACGCGCGTAAAGATGACGTTGTATCGTATGGGATTGTATCAGACACCGCAGACCACGCTACGGGCGTGCTTACGCACACGCATACCTACGCTGGTAGTGTGCGGCTTCTCATATAATACCATACCTACGATATAACGTCATCTATACGCGCGTGATGACGTGCACGTCACGCTTACGAG
This sequence comes from Phthorimaea operculella, assembly GCA_024500475.1. NCBI lineage: Eukaryota > Metazoa > Arthropoda > Insecta > Lepidoptera > Gelechiidae > Phthorimaea > Phthorimaea operculella. Next base: position 1,614,365 of record JANFCV010000025.1, on the reverse strand, counting down.
TCCGGACGGTGTGTGGCCCTTAAAGTTTGTAACATTCGATTACGATGGCGCTTGTTACTCAAAGTTGTAATAACTAGACAGGGTTTTTTTGCCAGTATCGATACTAATGCATAGTGAATTTACTAAAATACATTTCTAAACATTATAGAGTAAATACCTCAGGATGTGTTTGACCGTACATTTAAATTCGGTTCGGTTAAGGCTTAGCAATCAGGATATAATCTTAAGATAAAGATTTCCTTTGGTATACATGCGAATGCTTAAAAAAAGCAACATGATCATTTATCGACGAGATGACTAAAACGCGCCACGCACCGCCTTCGCATTCGTGACGAGCACGTCATCACGCGCCTAGAGATGACGTTGAATTGTATGGGATAGGCCGCACACTGCATGCGTCTGCGTAGCGCGGTGTGCTGTGTTTCATACGGCCCCATACGATACAACGTCGTAGCTACGCGCATGATGACGTGCTCGATACGCATGCGGAGGCGGTGTTTGGTGCACTTTAAAGGAAGTCCGTTGTGTTTTTACTGCTGTGATGAATAAGGCGAGAAACTCAAGAAATGTCCGTTTGTGCGTATTTTTTTAACGATTTTCCATTTTATTTTTATACACATACCTACGGTGTATGTCAACGGTTTGACGCATCCGCTAGCGCAAAAATATCGCATAATGCTGCGTCGACGGATGCGTCTGTCTAACAGTTTGATTAACCATATTTATTAGAATAAGGTCGAAAATCGTATTTTCCCAACGCATGCGTAACGCAGTGCAAAATAACGCACAAACGGACGTTACGTGTGTTTCTAGCCTTAAACTTTCATTTCTTTTTCGCCTACTAAAATAACAATTTCAATAAGTTTTCATAATTACACGATAGTGACAAAAATAAAGCCTGCATCAAACAGCCGCTCTGCGTCGTGCGTCAAATCGCTTACATATTTTAGGCAATCGTTATAATTTAGGCTTGGCATATTTGACGTTGATTTGGTATAGACGCGGGCCCATGTTTGTCGAAGGCTTCAAATCCAACTCGCAAAGTATTCTCTAATATATAATTTTACAATGACAGACCCCAAAATGTAATACAAGTAGGTCAGTTACAATAGGTAAATTGGTCAGGTTCAAAAATATTTGGTTGACACAATAACTTAACAATAGAATTTCGTAAATCATCAAATTGATAGACATCAACATCACGATGGCGCATGTCAAAGATTTTTGCGGGATGCTACAGAGATGTATACAAAAAATAACGGCTTAGGCCTTATACATTTTTATATTTGAGACAATAGAGGGGTCAAAAAGAGAGCCATGATTGCGTTTTACAGGCTTCAACAGTTTAATAATCATTATTTGTGTTGTGACAGAATTAAGGCGAGCGTGCGTGTACGTTACGCACACGCATTATGTCTGCTCAAGCCTTTTATAAGTTTAGATAGAATTGTGCATGTGCAATGAGCTAGTATACCTACCTAACAACCACGTTCATGACAGAACGTCTACATTTGAAACCGAGCCGGTAGAGCTTGAAGTTTGAATGAATAAGAAATTGAAAAAACTACATACATTTACCAGGGCTCGGACCCGGGAACCAATCTTAGATTGATTAAGCAATAGCTTCATCATATGGTTTGAATTCCTACTGTAATGTGGACCATCCAGATATTATAGTTCTAAATACTTTCTTCAAGATGTTTGTAGATCGTTACTTAAAGACAAGCATCATGAGATTGAAAAGCAGGCATCGATAGCTTGGTGGTAGAGCGGGAGGGCTGTACCGCATGCGGCCCGGGTTCGAGCCACGGGCGATGCATAGCATTTTTTCAATTTCTTATTTTCATTTACAAGAATAAATAGCACTGTGAGTGCACTAAAATCCCTTGCAGTTTAGTTAAAGAAAATGCTATCTTTAGAATCACATGCACTCTTCACACGCCTTCGTGACTAGCAATTAACGTTAACCGTCTGAACTTATAGCACCTTTCAAAATTCAAAATTAGGTACATTTTGGTATTACACAAATTATATTTAATTAAAAAACCGAGGCACCCGTGGGACAGCGAGGGTCACATTTAGAATAGAGAAATATTGCTTTACGTAGTCATTTTGTCTCTTTTTCGGTGGCTCCACTTGCTCTTACGCATATCTATAATTTGCCTCAAATGTTATATAAAGGGCCACCGCAGACCATCGGGCGTTTTTGGCACGAATTTTTCACAAGAAGTACGAAAATTAAATGTTGGCATTGACTAGAATGACAAACGTCGTCGTTGATCGTGCGTGATCGATCACGATCATGCATGAGAGTTTATAATTCTAGCCGCTGTCAAATTTATTTTACATAATATGGACACTTGATGTGGACCCGCATAGAGTTCGCGTAAAAAGTAGGAACGTCGCGTAGAAGTAGTCTGGGCGCACCCTCTCTGTCAGTAGCAAAACGACAGTGACAGCTCTACTTAACCTCTATAACTTCTCATACATTTGACGTCTGCAACTGCTTACGCTTTGACAGTACGCCGCAGGGCCTAGTGCGCACTCTAGAACCCGCGTATTTACGATAGCGTTTTTTGTATTTCTTGTGAAACGTCCGCGTGAAAAACGTCCGATACTCTGCGGCTGCCCTTACTGTTAGTATAGAGGACTTTAACAGATAGGTAAAAGCAGAATTCTACTCTCACCGTAGATTTTTAATATTTATCCATTTTGAATAGACCAAAACCTGATAATCTCGGTCCAACTAATTTTGAACAATTTACGTAATCTGTACCAACTTTGAACAATTTTACACAGTTGTATTAGAAAATTTCACAATAGTTATTAAACGATGTATTTTAAAAGCAAGGAATTACTTTTTTACACATTACGAATGATTAAATTCAAAAGATTGTACTCGAAATGAAAAAGGTGTCGATGGATTCTTATAAAATAACGTTATGTAGGTACTTATAGGTAGGTACATTTTTAATTTGTTATATTTGAGTTTTAAATTCTTCGGGTTCGTAACGGGTTCTTATAACACTTGTTCATCATATAAAACTCTTTGGATATTAATTTGCTCATATTTAATTTATCAACAGCTTAAATTCGAAAATAAGGATTTTATTTGGGCAAATACGCCCTTGACTTGACCTAAAGCCTTTTCCATTTCTTGTACAGTCAAATAAGTACAGTATATTGGAAGTAAATAAGTTAGATAAACAAATGACTGTCGTGTAAAGCCGATGCCGGGCCGGACTCAGACGGAACTGAATGTCAAGTCAACTAACAGCAACTGCTCATTATCTTAATATAATAATTTATTTATCTATGACTTAGCCGATATTCGATCTTATGAGCTATGACTAGATTTTAAAGAAAGTTCAGAGTGTTTTGTCGGTCCTTTACAGCCGGAGCGATGAGGTTGAAGTTGGGGGTTCTTCGGATCCTGGCTATTCTCGCGTGGAACCATCCAGCTCCGGGAGGATGAGGCGGGGAGGCCCAGATAGACCAATAGAGCTGCCTCACCGCACTAAACTTACACTTAACTCTATCTATTTACAGAATTAGTACCCGTTTAATTAACATATTCCTATTTACAGAAAATTAATTTTCGCTCTTTCGCTCCGCAAGCGAACCGTACGAGCGACGCGAAACAGCGAAGGAAAGTTATCATTAAAGTGCTTAAGTCCTTAAAATTCACGTACATGAGGTCCATATCAACGAATCTATCTGAAGATTCACAGCGATGTTGGTAAGCGATGGCTTGAATCAAACCGCTGTCAGTCTTGAGAGGTGATTATTAATAAGGCCTCGCGCCCCTTCGGTTCATTGCGTGACGGCGGTGGCCGGTAGCGCGGGGGCGGTCGTGACGTCAGGCGGGGGCGACGTGGGCGCCGAGGTGGGGTCGGCGGGCGCCGCGGCTGGCGACCCGTTGGTCAGCCGGGCCAGGGTCTTGTAGAGGGGGGACGCGACGAAGCGGGGGTACGAGTCTCGGTGCATCAGCGTGTAGATCTGCAGCTGCGCTTCGTCGAACGTGTGAGGAGTTGGTTCCACCATGTTGCGGTTCACCACTTCACGCACCCGCGAGTCTAACGATACCTGCAATAGCAGAATACAAAGTTAAGAATCTTCTTTTATTTGTCACTGAACCACAGGTAACAGATTTCCACAGTCATATCATATCAAAAAGAAGAGTGGAAAAGGGACACACGATATACACGTCCTAAATAAATAAGGATATCCGCATGAAATTACTGGTGCAAGCAAATGCTCATAGGGCCATTCAAGCAGACAAATAACACTGCTTTACCAACTGATGAGTTAACTTAAATGTACTCTTTTGGATATTCTATCTAGAGAACCTACACTTTCAGTCCCTTCACAGATAATATAATATACTATTCCTTGCACTGGTCAGCCAGATCTTGTCCAGAACAGAGCCACTTCCGCAAAAGAGAGAGTTCTATGCCCAATGCCCATCTGCTGCCTAGTGCAAGAGGCAATCTCAATACTATCTTTGAGTGATAGTACCTATTGAGAAGTCGGCTTTATCGATGTTTCCCGCTTCAGCTCCTCGCAGGCCAGCCAGAACATATCCAGAACGCTATTCCTTCCGCGAAAGAGAGAGGACTACTCGCATAATCTGCCTGGTGCAAAAGAGTAAGACCATAGTTCGGTGTTTACCTTTTTTGGTGACAGTATGGAGATGTAGTCTTCGTAAATAAAGCGGGCCTTCTCCTCGACGGCATCAGAATCCATTTCCCGCTTTAGCTCCTCACAGAACAGTCAGGACATTTCCATAAAAAAAAAACCCTTGCGTGAAAGAGAGAGTGAGAGAGTCTATGCCCAATGCCCATTACTGACTGGTGCAAAAGTGCTAGACCCAACCCTTTAGAATCTTTATCTCTTTGGGTGCCAGTATGGAGTTGTAGTCTTTGTAGATGACGCGGACTTCCGTCTGATGCTTCAGCTTCTCGCAGGCCAGCCAGATCATATCCAGAACGAAACTCCTTCCGCGAAAGAGAGCGCTACTCGCGTCATCTGCCTGATGCAAAAGAAAAGAACTCTAGTTCCTGTTTATATGCTGACCTCTTTGGGTGACAGTATGGAGATGTAGTCTTCGTAGATGAAGCGGGCCTTCTCCTCGACGGCATCAGGGTCTGTCTCCCGCTTCAGCTCCACGCAGACCAGTCAGAACTTGACCAGAACGAAACTTCTTCCGCGAAACAGATAGGATTACTCGCGTCATTGGTGCAAAAGAGAAGAACCCTAGTCTGAATTCCTCACCTCTTTGGGTGACAGTATGGAGATGTAGTCTTCGTAGATGAAGCGGGCCTTCTCCTCGACGGCGTCAGGATCCGTCTCCCGCTTCAGCTCCTCGCAGGCCAGCCAGAACATGATGTTCTCCTCGGAGTACTCGCCCCGTAGGAAGTCACGGAACACTTTGCGGCCCGCTGGAAGGACAGGAAGAAACCATAATTGATTTGTGATTTTTCTTGCGTATAACATTGGTATTATTTCTTCATGAAACAAAAAATGACAAACAAGACGAGTATGATTTAAAGGGCGATTCGGGTTTGCCTTTACAAGACACGTAAAAAAAGTGTAATAAAAATATAACATAATGGTTAATTTTCGGGCGCCAAGTTGTTTTTTTTTTGTAGTTACCTATGTCATCATAAAATTGCCTGACATGAATAATATGCTGTGCATGTTCTATGAAGTTAAATCTAGTAAATACATTATGTCTGTAAAAAAATATAAAAGCAATTTCGAAATGATTAGTTACAGACTTAACTGCTTCAGGCATGCAAGCAATAAAATAACAAAATATAGGGTATCTGCAATTTAAAATGTCCTTTGTGTTGGTTTAGTGAGTTGTCAAAATAGATAATATAGATCGCATCGTGTATTGTCGTGACTTCGTGAGACACGCAACCACGTTGAGTTAGACTGAAATAGTTTCTGCTGTCTGCAATTCGTATACTGCATAGACATAGAAACGATAGACGAACATAGTGTGCAAAAGAGAAGAAAATTATTTATGGAAACTCAGTAAGATAGAAAAGAATAGCGAACCTTATGACACTGTGACCTGTTTTGTATGACAGATCGTCCCAATTCAACCCGCTGGTTTTTACCTGTACATTATTTTGGTGTTTTTTTCAGAAATCCTGATTTATTTTTATAATTTGATTAGTGTGCAACGATGGTTATGTATTCAGGATGCGACTTTGATGCGAATCTTCACACTTCCCCGGAAAACTGCACATTTCACAGGTAAATTCTCAGAAAGTCGTCACTGGGATTACACGTGAATTTTTTGTTTAAAGGTGCCTTTTTTGTAAGTAAAATAATAAAATGCGCAATTCCTTATATATTTCCTTTCGTATTTTCGATATGTAAAAGTGTATTAGTTAGTAATTTTCATAATATTTGGGGATAAAATAATTTCGCATTTAGGCTAGGGATTGACTGCAATTTATCGACAAAGTTATCGATAGTTACTTAGAGGTACACATACTTTGAATGTTAAAACAACAAAAAATATGCAATTTTTAACGATTCGCTAAATAGTTACTTGAATAATTCAGACATATTTTTTTACAAATACATATAACATTATTTTCAACTACGAGTACATCCAACAGATACACTTTAGATCCAGTTTTTGGAGATCGACTAAATAAATACCTATTATTTTCAGGGTCGTATTAACGAGAGATTCGCATCATCGTACATAAAATGTGACATAGTCCTATCTACGTCTCAACATTGAAGGATGAAGAAAGATGTTGCACGTCTTGTTTGTGAAGATAGCGCCTATTGACCAGGATTCTTACAAACAACCATCTCAGCAAATTCTATAAAGAAACCTCCGTAGGAAATAAGCTGACTGCAAAAAAGGAAATGACCCGCCGCAGCAAAGATAGCATTATGTCAACATTTTAATTGAACAAATATAAAAGTTGAAATCTTCATACCATTTTTTATTTGAAATTATCGATAACCCTCCAAATTGAATAATGTACATCACTAGCTGAGGTGAGCGCGCCAAAACCAAAATTGGTCACGCGAGATCGAGCTGTCAGTTGGTCTATAAACGCTAGTTTATATATATAAGTCTATGGTATACTGTAAATATAGGTTGTATACTTTTTTGTCAAAGTATATCTAATATAATATTCTGTGGTCAAACATGAAAACCAACGATTACCCTTGCCTACAACCTTCAGATAACTAAATGACTACAGTCATTCATGATGTTCATGATAAAAAGATTGATTACTTTTTATTTTCCTTCTAGTGACAAGCGGCGACCTTACAGGAATGATCTGCAACCACTAAATACATCCCTGTATTTAAACATGTGGGACAGTTAAAGACAAATGAATTTACAGACTGTCACCTGTCACCCAATCACTATAGATTAATCTGTGCTGGTTTGAAGGTTGTCTCTCATATGAACGGTAATGATTAGGCAGTTGAAATTTTTGCGGATAATGTAAAAATTAAGGGAGATTACAACAGACTTGATTTTTATGTCATGTTTATACACCAAGGTATAACTTGCGCTGATAAAGAACAAATCCTAAATTAGCAACATTGTTGTTGACATCCTACTCATATGTCATAATAGTAGTTTATGCAACTGCGTAATAATGAGAGGCTTTAGGATGAGAGTGTCTGTTTATCACACGAGGCGCAGCCGAGTGTGATAATAGTTTGACACGAGCATCCTAAAGCCTAATTATTTGCAGTTGCATACACTATTTTATCTACACTCTACAAGAAAAACTATGAAAAATAATTCAAACCTCCGCACTGCACTATGGCGATTGCAAGCCTATCTACTGAACTACCAACTGTAGACCCGTATGGATAGCTTTTTAGGTTTAAAGATTATTAGAGTTGTTTCTTTTTTTACTTATTGTTTATAGATCATTTCTCCAAGCCAATTCATAATTTTGTGCGGTTTTAGGTATTTCGTTAGGTAGATATTTAGGTATTTCTGATTTTTGACATTATTCATAGAAAAAAAAACTAAAGATGAAAATTTATTGTTCTTGGTATTAAACAAACGGTAATAGATGTGCAAATGCATTTTGTGCCATTTTTTTCAACTAGTATATCGAATTTGAATTAAGCCCCCTATTTTACGCTACTTACTCAAAAGCAACTCATGAAAAAAAATTAGAGTCGTTTAAATAGGTATTATAAATTTCGGATTAGTAATATATGTCGCTCATACTAATTTGTGCGCAATTCACTCACACATTATTTTTTTTTTATTATTTTTTATCTTGTGACAACCTGTATACCTATAAAAAAATATTAAAGTTATGAGAGTTTGCATTTACATTATTTTATTGGGGTACTGAGTCACAATTTGTAATTTGTGCCTATTTCATCCACTAATTATCATCATTATTATGTTCTTCATACATTATTTCGCAAGCGGGGTTAGCGCTGGGCAGCGCGGGCGGGGCAAACTGTGTGAGAGGTGCGGGCGGGGCAAAGCGGCTGCCGGCCTACGCGGCGCTCGCGCGGTAACGATCACGTGTTGTTTGCAGCGTTGCCAAACCGTCTCCAAAACGGACGGTTGCTCGTTCCTTTGTGATGGACCGTCCCTTTGGACGGTCAAGACACTCTTTGTTGTAATAAATGATGCCCGTGATGGGCACAAGAAAATGTAGTGAAATGGTTCGACCGCTCGGATCTGCCAGCGTGCGTGTTTGACTGTGACTGTATTTTAAATCCGGAAAATGGTATTTTATACATTCGGGCTCTTTTAAAGGTTGTAATTTTATTAGTGGCGGATCCGTTAAGGTTGTCTTCTGTCAATGAAACTGAACAACTTTCCCCAAGGAACATGGGTAATAATATGAATATGAAAATAAATTGGCCCTCCCATACAAATTGACCCGGCCGGCCAACACACATTTTTTTTTTCGTATTTCGACCTATGTTCCTTTGGGAAAGTTGTTCAGTTTCATTGACAGAACACACCCTTAACGGCTCCGCCACTAACAAAATGGCATCCTAGATATTAAGTAAAAACTTTGAAAAAGTCGGCAACCAAGGTGAAAAACGCAAAATCTAAATGGCTATTATAGCTGGGAAGCCGACGATGCTACATGTGTAGTGGCTAAAGCGCACTTCTCAGTGCTTACATACATACATAGACTTTTTTTACCTACCCAAAGCACTTTGGGGTCGAGTGGGGTATTTTAAGGCATTTCAGTTATCTTTTTAGAAACAAAAACACGTTACAATTCATTGCAAGAAAATGTATTAGCAAGTCACAAAAACAAATTACCTACTTCTTCTTCAACGACCGATGTTAATGCTGTGACAGCGTCTTGGGTTGAAAGTCCTTTCCTAAACCCATATTGAGACTTCGATAAGATCTTATATTTGTCTAGGTAGCTTATCAGACGATTGTTAAGCAGTTTCTCAATAATTTTTCAATAAGTATTTAGTACAGATATAGGCCTGTAGTTATTTACGTCGTCTCTATCACCACTCTTGTAAACAGGTGTCACGATCGATTTCTTAAGAGCCTTGGGAAATATACCCGTTTTGAAACAAAGGTTTGCAAGTTCAGTTAGCAAGGGAACAATTATTATCTTTAGACATTTTTTGAAATTTTGTGGGTATCTCATCCCAGCCAGGAGAACTTGCAGAATCTAAGCCCATAAGAATACTTTCAACCTCTAGTGAGTGTGTCTCAAGCAATACAAAGGAAGTGTCATGTGTGCCTAGTACATTTGAGCTTACAGTACTTCCAACTCTGGTTTGATTTATAATTTCATCAGCAAGTGATTTACCAATTTGGACGAAAAATTCATTTAAATAATTTACAGAATTAAGCGGTCCCGGCATTATATATGAATGCATGCACAATCTATGGCGGGGTCCAAACGTAACACCTGTTGCAGCGCTAATGCATGCGTCTGTCAGATACATACAAATTTCGAATTCCCCAAACCCACGATAAAACAATGCATGCGTTATCGCTTCGCTAAAGTAGCGCAAAAACAGACGTAACGTTACGTGTGAACCTGTAATTGGTAGGTACACAGGGTATACGCAACCGGTTTGTCAAAATCATAAAAAATGGTAGTGTAAGTATACCGATTACCGATTTTGACAGCTATATTCTATTCTATTTCAGCCCATTGCAGTCCACTGCTGGACGTAGGCCTCTCCCAGGGAACGCCATAAGGCACGATCTCCCGTTTATGCCATCCAGTCGCTACCAGCCGCCTTTTTTAAGTCATTGGTCCATCTGGCCGAAGGGCGTCCAACGCTACGCTTGCCGAGGCGTGGCCTCCACTCGAGAACCCGCTTACTCCACCGTCCGTCGGTTCTACGACAAATGTGGCCAGCCCACTACCACTTCAGCTTGCTACACTTCCAGACTATGTCCGTCACTTTGTTCTTTTGTCGGATGGCCTCATTCCGGACTTTATCCATTATAGAGATACCAAGCATAGACCTTTCCTTTGTCAAGTTCCACGTCTCGGCTCCGTAGGTCATGACTGGTAGGACGCATTGATCGAACACCTTGGTCTTGAGGCATTGTGGCAAAGATGATTCGAGGATGTGACGCAGCTTTCCAAATACTACCCAGCCAAGCTGCACTCTTCTGGTGATTTCAGCCTCAAAGAACCTTTCCATACTGTCAAGTTCCACGTCTCGGCTCCGTAGGTCATGACTGGTAGGACGCATTGATCGAACACCTTGGTCTTGAGGCATTGTGGCAAAGATGATTCGAGGATGTGACGCAGCTTTCCAAATGCTACCCAGCCAAGTTGCACTCTTCTGGTGATTTCAGCCTCAAAGTTGTCTCTTCCCATCTGCAAAGTTTGCCCAAGGTACACATATTTCTGGACAACTTCAAGGACTACACCTTCGACGGAGACCGGCTCGGGGATTATGTGTTGATTGAACATAACCTTCGTCTTATCCAAGTTCATCCCAAGTACAACTACACGTCTCGAGGCAGAGTTAAGACTAGATAACATTTTTTGCAGGTCTTGCAGCGATTTGGCCATTATGACTTTCGCCGTTGACGTTGATGCCCAGTCCATCCCACTGTAGAGTTTTGAAGACATCTTCCAATGCATTGGTGAAGAGTTTCGGGGATATAACGTCACCCTGTCTTACACCACGGAGCAATTGGATGGGTCTTGTACTATGGTTTTGTACTTGAACGGACATCGTAGCCATTTGATAAAGGCTTCTCAGCACCTCCACATACCGCCCGTCGACTTGACAGCGCTGCAAGGACTCCAAAACAGCCCAGGTTTCGATAGAGTCGAAGGCTTTTTCGTAGTCCACAAAGCCATACACAGTGGTTGGTTGTACTCCTCTGTCTTCTGTATAACCTGCCTTACAGTATGGATGTGGTCTACGGTACTGAAGCCCTTACGAAACCCGGCCTGTTCCGGTGGTTGAAAGGCGTCAAATCTTGATGCCAAACGATTCGTGACGACTCTCGAGAACAGCTCATAGACGTGGCTCAGAAGTGTGATCGGCCTATAGTTTTTGAGAAGCGTTTTGTCTCCTTTTTTGAAAAACAATGCCACTACACCTCTGCTCCAAGCCTTCGGGGTTGTCCCATTGGCTATTACAGAGTTGAAAAGCCTTTTCAGCTCCTCGAGGACAGGTTTTCTACCGGCCTTGAGTAACTCAGAGGCCACTCCGTCTTCCCCGGGAGCCTTCCCATTCTTAAGCTGTCTGAGAGCCGCCCCGATTTTGTCTATATCTACGTCCGGGAGATCTTCTGTAAAGGGGCGGGAGAGGGGAGCTCTTGGGTCTGGGGTCGCATCAGGTGGAGGCTTTTTCGCATGCGAGGCATACAGATTTCCATAGAAGTCCTCAATTTCAGCGAGAATCTCTGGAACCGATGTGACAGTTACACCATTCGAGGTAATTTTGACAGCTGCTGTGATGCAATGGTAGTGCGAATGCCTGCGACGCAGAAGGTTCCGGGTTCCATTACCGGCATGGGACATTCACAACACTAAGTTGATATTTTATCACTTAGTGATTGTATTACCAGTCCCAGTCTGGTAAGGGCATTGCATTCTGAACTACCTCATTGTCCAAAAAGAAAGATGGTTCCGTGTTTTGGAAGGCACGTTAAACCGTCCGTCTCGGTTGCTGCCTATGATTAATAAAACGGCGGTCGTTAGATAACCATGTCAGAAGCCTGCTATTTGGAGTTGAAGTAGACGGTTGAAAAACCTGGGTTAATCGGGTCGTTGGACGACTCGGTGACCTACTCGAAAAGAAGAAGTTTACCCTCCCGTTATTTTTCAGGGTTCTGCGTCGTATTTCTGTTGCCGTTATAACAACAAATACTAAACATTAAAATAAAATAAAATATGAGGGGGGCTGTCATACAAATATTTGTTCAATATCGTATTTCTTGTGGGAATGAGCGAATTTCCCGCGGTAAAAAGTATCCAACCAGGGCTAGTAGCTACATCATATCATAGAAAGACTCGTTATTAAGTTTTACCACACAATACATAATAGTACTAGGTACAGAACACGTACTCTGCCATAGCAATTCAACAAATAGAAAACTTTACTCGCGATAGTAAAGAACAATTTCCCTCGCGCCGGCTTTGGATACCTACTTTATATTAGCCTATACTCATCCATTACGCGCTCAAGCAAAGATAAGCCGAATGGCTGCGCACGAGAGTTCATCTGCCGCCGACTACCTCTGAAGGTCACAGCCGGCGCGCTTTGTGAGGATGCGAATTTCGAAATTTATATGAAAGTACCTACGAAAAGTATACTGGGGTACATGTATACAACTTCCGTAACTTAATGCGATACCGATTCGTTATACGGAATCTCCATACAAATATCGTGGCGGTAGGTATATACGAAGTCCATATCCGCTCAACCCAGGCTCGACTTGGCCCCAAAGTTTTCGGGGTAGGTATAAAAAGAAAAGATCAATTTATGTATGTTTGTAAGCACTGAGAAGTGACGCTCGAGCCACTACACATGTAGCATCGTCGGCTCCCCAGCTAAATAAGCCATTTAGATTTGCCGTTTTTTTTTTACTATCATTCAGTTCTGATCTACCCATAAACATGTTGGTAGGTAAGTAGGTAGCCAGGCACCTAACCAAATATGCTTCAGATTCACTCAAATATAGTATGTCCATTTTAAAAATCCCATTTTGATAGCTGCCAAATCCATACCAGAAGACCGGTCAACAAAGAAAGATAACTCTCATGTCAAAGCGTTGGTATGATTTTTACAGCTGTCATATCGGCTTTTATAAAAGTCGCGAGATTAAAATGATTTAATCGAAATGACAATAAAGATTAAATGTACAAAAACAGGTACCTACGTAAATAAACAAAGGGGGTTTTTCTAAGAAATCACATGCATTGTATTGCCGTTTGAGCTGTGTCGCAGCCGCCACCGCCACGCACTGCGCCGCCGCCGCTGCGCCGACCCCGCTTCACTGCGGTCATTAACCTCTGAACGCATTTTATTGAAAATGTGGTATATTTCTTGAAATTATGGAATAAAGTGGCACAACTTCATACATCCGAATTGTCACAACTTTACAGTATTAAATTTGTGAACTCTAATGACTTTAATATTCTTTTCTATGTTATGTAAGGCATTTCAGTTCATTTTTTTAATATTTGAATGAAGTATTGCATCAATTAGGCACATTTTTATGATTTGATCTTATTTATGCTTTTTAAGATCAGTTGTGCATATTTCATTGACTCTAATATTTTTTTGATCTCGTTTATGTAATTTTGACATTACTATGGTTTGTAGTGGTCGAAAATTACACAAAATGGAAAATTACACTATCCAATCTGTCACATTCACAATACTGGCATATTTTCAAACTTTAATATATTTACAGATACTTATAAGTTAAAAATAAAATATGTGTCACCAATCCCTGAATTGCCAATTTTGGAAGCATGAAAAATGGCACAATAATGCCAAATGTGCTTTATAGACACACATTGCACCACTATATGCAAAAATGAGCGACTCTAGAATTTTTGTAAGTTATGGCCTCAAATCAAGCTAGCCGTATCGGACTACTGAACGACTTTTATACATAAGTAACTTTTTAACTAAACGTTAAAATGGAGGCTCATAAAAACTGAACAGCTTTTAAAATTAAATAGCATTTATCGGTGAATTTTAATTCGAAAAATGATTTGAAGCAAAGATTTAATAATAAATAAGTTCTCATAATTTCAAGTGTCTTCCCGCCGCGGGTGACACTTGTTTTTTTTTTTCATTCGACTTACTGATGGCCAGTGTCAAATTGGAACAGATTACAATTTGGTACCCGGGTCAATTCGTTTAATTTTTTTTCAAATACTAGAAATCGAGTTACTTTATGTAGCTGCCAGTAGTATGAAAGTTTTTTTTTAAAGGCTGTATATTCGTAATGCAGTTCATTACGTTCGTACTTTCGATTCTGTAAAACGAATATTACGAACTGAGTGTAGATAAAATATGATAAAGAGGCAAACAATAATGTTACCAATTTGTTATTTGTTCTTTATCTGCGCAAGTAATACGGCACCCTTCGTGCGCGAGTCTGACTCGCACTTGGCCGTTATTTTTATCACTAAACGTTTGTCACCTAAAGGCTGCTTATGATCAAAGCTGGATCAAGCTTAATCGCCTGTGAATTCCTTCTACTCGATTACATGCATGTAAAAGAAGCTTGGTTCTGTAAAATACATACCGGCGCTTCTCATGAGGCGATCAAACGATTGGCCCCAACTGCGTATCTCTTCAAGCGATGGGCTGGAAAATAAAACAACCGAATTATTTTTTCTGGTTAAGGCTCCTACAGCCCCCTCCTTTACCGGAAGGTTCGAAATTCAAATTATATTCGGAAGTCGTGTCCGAGCTGGTCAATGAGTAACTTTACAGAAGTGGCAGTCACCATTCCAAACAATCTTAGATAATGTAGGTACGTACTATCAGCAGCACATCAAACTATTTGCGGGTTATTCTTAGTAGGTTATTGTATAAAAACATTGTATGTTGAATGGTGATCCAAACAATATTCATAATAATTATTATTAATAATGCCAATATGCCCAATATCTAGTGTTTGATTAAGACACTAGTATTCGAAATTACTATCTTGTGGAAAAAAATATACAAAATAGTAAATATTTAATATTCATTGTTAAATAATGACGTCCTTACATTGAACTGTCTGTTTGCTTAATAGTTTTTCACGTTCAGTAAACGAAAAGAATAAATTCTTCCAAAAATAAAAATCAATTTCAGGAAATGACTTTTATAAATTGTGATCATACTTACTTTTTTAGTAAGAAACTCTTAGAAGAAAATGTTTTCCAAAAGTGTAAGTGGCCAGTATCATTTTACGCACTTCGCGCGAACTTTGACATAAATATTTTTTTTATTGATGGATGACTATGGTCAATCAGGTTTATATGAATAAGAAGACACTCTTGCCAGTGTTCAGTTATTTAAAACTTACCAGTATTAATTTTTGCCATCTTTGGTTAGGTTAGGACATACCTACATACAAATCCATGGCATTTGTATGGCTTGCTTTTTTGTCGAAGGTTTTTAATCCACTTCTATTTGGATAATCCTGTGATTTTTGATCTTGAAATAAGTATCCTTATAAAAGGATTTCATTGCTCTATACCATTTATGGTATATTTCGGTATTATAACCTGATTCATAGAAGAAAGGGACCCGAAATGGGAACATTATTGTTTGCGTCTTTTTCATCGTCATTTGCAACTTTTGAGCAAGATCTCAACAATAATGTTGCCATTTCGGGTCACCCTCTTCTATGAATCAGGTTATACCAAGGATTCAGGGTTACCATAACGTCATGAAATACTTAATAAATTCATCGTACGTAACCCTATTCGACCTTCCAAAAATTATCAGTAACCCCGCGTTTAAACTAAGGAGACTTTGGCCGGAGAATTATTTGTAGTCCCTTTCACACACGTGCAAAAGAACAAGAAATACGTGTGTCGCGCGACAAAAAAGTCGCATGTGTGATCGCGGTCTAAATTCAAGTTTAAACATGATTGACATTCCGTTGGTGGCACTACAAGGCCTTTACAATCAATATTTTAAGGGGTGAACCAGTCCATGAAACTGAACAACATAATGTCTAAATATAAAAAATGGGCTTCCCATGCAGACTAAATCGCTCGGCTGGCTGGTGCATTTGTATGGGAGGTCAAAAATGTTTTTTAATTTTTCGACATTATGTTCCTTGGGGAAAGTTGTTCAGTTTCATGAGCTGGTCCACCTCTTAAAATTTAAAAGTAAAGATTTTTTTACTGTTTATAGTCTTTAAGTATAACTACTTGGTTTTGAATTTTGCGAATGAATCAAAGTAGTATTGACATTGGCATAATTGTCATATCGCGCAAAATGTCATTATTATAATAAAAATAAGTTGAAAAATTATTTACGACAAAACTCTCGCTATTGTAGATTTGTGTGGCCTAAATGTGGTACAAATGGGTATAAATGAACAGTTTGGTGTGTCTGCCTTATATTGCGTTTATCTATGACCAATTCCACGTCAGTTTTGACTGCAGGGGAAACACATCAAAACAAATACCTTTTATCAACCTATGATTCCTTGGAATGAATCCGGAAACAGTAAGTTTATCGCAAGATTACTTGATAATGGTGTAGTTTTATCAAAAAGTTGCACCTGTGATGCGTTCAAAATTGAATAGTGAATAATAATCATATAAGGGGGTGTAAGGGGCCCTACCAACACCTTCGGGGCCCAAGCCAACCTTACCTGCCCGTGGTGCACCCTGCTGGTCAACGGACGAGGCAATGGCGACCCGCCAACCCGCATTGGATCAGCGTGGCGGGTGACGATCCAACCCCCCCCTAAATAAACATGGCAGTACAAGTCAAACCATGGCCCCAAGTTCCCGGCGGCTCCAGTTGCAGAACTGGCGTTGACGGGCGCCGGCCAAGCACTGGAACCAGGGGTGCTAAGAATCCCCGGGCGGCGCTCCTCCGTCAAACGACCAAAGCAAACGCACCCACGGACAACCGACGTAGATTATCACTGATGACATACAACACGCGCACTTTAAGGACCGACGAGAAGCTCGCCGAGCTGGAAGAAGAGATAGGCAGGCTGAACTGGGATATCATAGGGTTATCTGAAGTCCGAAGAGAGGGGGAGGACACGATAACCCTCAAATCCGGTCACCTGTTCTATTACCGGGAGGGCGATCAACAGTCCCAAGGTGGTGTCGGGTTTATCGTGCACAAGTCCTCGTCAACAATATCATCTCTATTACAAGCATATCAAGCAGGGTGGCGTACCTGATACTCAGAATATCTAAAAGATATTCGCTGAAGGTCATACAGGTTTACGCACCGACCTCGAAACACCCTGACGATGAAGTAGAAGTTATGTATGAGGACATCTCACAAGCCATACATGCTTCAAAGTCGCACTACAGTGTTGTAATGGGGGACTTCAACGCAAAGTTGGGCGAGAGAAGCGGTGATGAGTTGGGGGTGGGGCCATTTGGATATGGAGATCGGAATCCGAGGGGCCAGAGGCTGGCCGATTTCCTGGAGAAGGAGGAACTCTACATGATGAACTCGTTATTCAGAAAGCCGCTTCATAGGAAATGGACCTGGTTGAGCCCCGACGGTTCTACCAGAAATGAGATAGACTTCATTATGGCCACAAAGAGACAAATTTTCAATGATGTCTCCGTGATCAACAGGGTTAAAACCGGAAGCGATCACCGAATGGTCAGAGGCACATTGAACATAAACGTCAAACTAGAACGGTCTCGCCTAGTAAAGTCTACGCTCCGACCATCTGCAACCCATATTCAAAACCCGGAAAGCTTCCAACTGGAACTTACAAATCGCTTTGCTTGCCTAGATTGCGATACCGTGGACGGTATAAATAACAGTTTGGTGGAAACTGTCCACACAGTCGGCTCCAAGTTCTTTAAGCCCTGTCGTAAAAATAGACCTCAAAAACTAACCGATCGAACTCTGAACCTCATGGCTGAAAGGCGTTCTATGACGCTGCAGTCCTCTGATGACACGGAGTCATATCGGCGGCTCAACAGACAGATATGCCAGTCCCTGCGGAGCGATATTCGAGACTTTAATACTAAAAATATTAAAGAAACGATTGAGCGAAACAAGGGCATCAAAGTTTTCGCCAGGGACCAGTCTATTGGGCAGAGCCAGCTGACAAAGCTGAAGACGGAGGACGGCAGGGTAGCGTCCACGAGGCCAGAGGTACTGAGGGAGATCGAACGGTTCTATGGACAGCTGTACACTTCAGTTGCAAAACCTGTTAATAGCTCAACAGACCCTAGAGCAAAACTTACCCGACACTATACCGAAGATATCCCGGACATCAGCTTGTATGAGATTAGGATGGCCCTTAAACAGCTCAAAAACAACAAGGCGCCGGGCGAGGACGGAATCACATCAGAGCTACTGAAAGCGGGTGGAACACCAGTACTTAAAGTCCTTCAGAAGCTCTTTAATTCAGTCTTGTTCGAAGGTGTGACGCCAGAAACATGGAACAGAAGCGTGGTGGTGCTTTTCTTTAAGAAGGGTGATAAGACTCTCCTTAAGAATTATAGGCCCATCTCGCTTCTGAGTCATGTTTACAAGCTGTTTTCGAAACGCCACAATGTCAGTTCGAATACAAGATCAGACCACGGCGGCTATTCCATTGCAGAGGGGTGTAAGACAAGGAGATGTATTATCTCCGAAGCTCTTCACCAATGCAATGGAAGATGCCTTCAAGCTCCTGGAATGGGAAGAACTTGGCATCAATATCAATGGCGAATACATCACTCACCTTCGGTTTGCTGACGATATCGTGGTCATGGCAGAGTCATTCGAAGACCTCAGCAAAATGCTACAGGACCTCAATCGGGTTTCCCAACAAGTGGGACTCAAGATGAATATGGACAAGACGAAAGTCATGGCCAACTCTCATGTAGCGCCCACCCCAATATCGGTAGGGAACTCGATACTCGAAGTGGTGGACAAATACGTCTATCTAGGACAAACAGTCCAACTAGGAAGATCCAACTTTGAGAAGGAGGTCACTCGACGAATCCAGCTCGGCTGGGCAGCATTCGGGAAGTTACGCAGCGTCTTCACGTCCAAAATTCCTCAGTGTCTCAAGACGAAAGTGTTTGAACAGTGTGTCATGCCAGTGATGACCTACGGTGCCGAGACGTGGTCTCTAACTGTCGGCCTCCTAAATAGACTAGGAGTCACTCAGCGAGCTATGGAGAGAGCTATGCTCGGTGTTTCCTTACGTGATCGAATCAGAAACGAGGAGATCCGTAAACGAACCAAGGTAACCGACATAGCTAAGAGAGTCAGTAAGCTGAAGTGGCAATGGGCAGGCCACATTGCTCGAAGGACGGATAATCGGTGGAGCAGGAGAGTGCTCGAGTGGAGACCACGTACCGGCAGGCGCAGCGTAGGACGGCCCCCCGCGAGATGGACAGACGATCTGGTCAAGTCCGCGGGGAAATGCTGGATGCAGGCCGCTTCAAATCGGACAAGGTGGAAATATTTGGGGGAGGCCTATGTTCAGCAGTGGACGTCCTATGGCTGATATGATGAATCATATAAAGTTTAATACATTTCAATAATGATTGACGTAAAATATTTGTACAATATGATAGCATGGTCATGATAGCAGTGAAAAATAGAGGTAACTTCATATTTTTATTTCTTAGTATTTTGACTGTTCTAGATTATGTAATATTGTGATTAATGACGTGTTCTAGATTATGTAATATTTTGAAAAAGCGTAGCTCGTTTTCACCGCACTTCATGGCTGTTGGCCCCTTAATGATTAGGGACAGTGGGGACACAGTGGGACAAGGAGCACAGTGGAACGACTTTAATTTTATCCAACAACAATTCTTTATGAGCTGCTTGATGATGACACAGATAAATATGGACAGTTTGCGACAACAGAGTTTTTATAAGCAAAAAATTGTTTTCAGCGGTTGAAACGTCGAATTTCACACCGGACAACTTTCGCTTTTACAGGAAGTGTGGTTATAGTAGCTAAGTGATATTTTCATGGTCATGCTGGCTCAAGCTCTTCTCTTGCCTCTTTTGGACTACTGTGACGTGGCCTATCTTGATCTAAATGAGGAACTTCTTAACAAGATGGAGCGTCTTCAAAACCAGGGCATCCGGTTTATTTTTGGGCTAAGAAAGTTCGACCACGTTACGGAGTTCAGGCAGCGGCTGCGATGGTTGCCTATACGTCAACGCAGGAACCTCCACACCCTATCGCTTCTATTTAACGTTCTTTTTAACCCAGCTGCTCCTCAGTACCTGCGGGAGAGATTTGTGTTTCACAATGTCACCGACAGTCGGTTGCGTTCGTGCGGTGATCTTTCCCTCCACACACCAGCATGCAAGACCAAAACATTCACACAATCTTTTACCATCGGTGCTGCACGCTTGTGGGACAAGATTCCTACAGACGTACGGAAAAGTACAAATATCGTTACTTTCAAATCAAACTTGAGAAAACTTTGGGGTGTAGATCAAACTGAATCTGACGATTTATAGGGCTTGTATTTATGTATTGTATATTTATTATATTGGTATTTATCTTATATTTATGTTGTATTTAATGTATTTGTAAGTTAGTAATTCTATTTAGTATCAGTATAGTCTATTTGGTATGTATTATCTCCTGTATTGATCATAAACTAAATATTGTTTAAAATTTTGTACCATAGTTTACCTGCGCACACCATGTCCTCTGGATTTCTCAAAGGTTGACTGGTAGAGATCCCTTAATGGGATAAGTCCGCCTTTGTGCCTATACAATCTTTTAGTTTATTTAAGTTTTATTTTGTATTGACTTCTTGTGTGGTACAATAAAGTTATTACATACATACATACATATTTTCTGGTATAAAGGGGTCGTCCACAAATTACGTAACGCACTTTGGGGGGAGGGGGGGGTTCCGACCGGGCGTTACGGTCCCGTTACTATGGGGGAGGGGGGGATCAGAGTCAAACGTTACGTAACGTTTTTTTAAAGATTTTTTAAGTAAGTTTTTAGGTTTTTGTACCTAATTCAGATATAACCAAACTAATTGTACTTATAACAAATTTTTATAACACTTCTTTTGTCAGTCAGTGTCAGAAATGCAATTTTTTAGAAACTATACATTTTTTTCTGCCGAAGGCATGATCTGGACGTACGAATATCGAAAGTAGTACTGACGGTGCCTCTTCCATTTGGTCTACTGCGGTTCAATCGTGAGTAAATTTTATATCCAATTTATAGCAGGTTTTCATAGCTTTGGCTGCATAACACAAACTGGAACGAAAAAATAATTGCAGGGAATTAGTTGCAAAACTCTCCTTGTAAATAGATCCATTGCCACGCGTTATTGGCCTACAAACATATAAACACATGTATAATTTCGCAGACAAAGATTGAGCTGCAGTAGCTCAGAATGAAGAGGCGTCGCCAGTACTAATGGTGAAAGTGGCAACTTCAAATTTAGTCTGCGGTAGGTAAAAATTGCAAGTTTTCAAAATCTGTTTCATTGCTTTATCACAAAAAATCATTTTATATAATAAAACTAAGTTGATAAAATGTACGTGCCGATAAAACTTAACAAGGATTCCCGGTACGATAAAGGGACTTACATTGTGCAATAGCCCTTTATCCCCCCTCGAACAAGAAAGTTCCCGTTTTAACTTAAAGGGCGTATTTTTAAAGATATAAGGGCTTTTCCAATTCCATTCGGAACAACGACTATTTGAGTTGCGTTTTGAAATGCAATGTTTTTCAAACTTTTTTAATACACCAAATAGCTAAATACCGCGAGTGAAACCGCGGGCGGAAAGCTAGTAAACTATAAATATTAAAAATTAAGCGTTACGTAACGGAAAGGGGAGGGGGGGAGGGGTCATGACCAAGCGTTACGGTCCCGTTACGTGGGGGGAGGGGGGGGTCAAAAATTTGTGATTTTTGCGTTACGTAATTTGTGGACGACCCCAAAGCATAATAATTTCAAATGTAGTTATGTATGGAGAAGAATGCTCAACCATTAAAACAAAAATGATGTTTCTGGGGCAGAATAAAACGGGGCACAATGGAACACTTTCTTATTTCTTTTTGTTCCTTTCCATAGTATTCCATTTTGTTCTGTTCCATAGTACCCCACGATTTTTGTTTTCATTTTATTCAACTGTTTACATATATGGTGATAAAATGTGACAAAAACAAATATTATTGCCTGCTCAGTGGCTCTTATAAGCAAGAGGATGCACAACTTGTAGATGTACCCCAGACTTGGGGCGGAACGGAACAAAATACGTGTTGGCCATTTATTATAGGCCAGCATATTTCTCAGGTTTAAGATGGACTTTGGATCTCGTTTGCGTCGTAAATCGATAGTTTATGATTATGAAACATTGATGAATGTTCAAAACAAATATTATAAAAATACAAAGAACTTTTTTTAAATATCAATATTTATTTTCCGTTCCACTGTACTCCAACTGACCCTACATAAAATACATACGGAGTGTAATGGACAGCTCTCCGAATACTGACAGGGTGCATTCAGACCATGAAACTGAACAACTTCCCGTAAGAAAATATTTCAGGAGACGTAAAAATTTTACCTCCGTACAAAATAAAAACATTTACTATGTGTTTTTGTTGGAAGTTGTTCAGTTTCATGGCCGGAATGCATCCTATCAATATTATACTTTCAGAAAACGTGCATAGTTTTTTACCACAGGCTGGATTTTAATTTGTGACATTTACTTTCAGTACTACCGAGCTCCATTCAATCGTTGCCTGCGAAGATATGTATAGTACTTTGACGCCAATAACGCATAACACGGCTTCATTTCCATTAAGATTAAGATACACTCGCATAATTTCGAAGGCAATGATTGAGTCGTGATAGCCCAGATAACAGAAGCGATGCTAGTTATTATTACATCGAAAGTCGCTGGCTCAAATCCCGCCTGCGATAAAATATCAAGTTGTTTAAAAACTCTGCTGGAAATCTTTAGCTTCAAAATCTCTTGAAACAAATCAGAAACTGCCAATGATCGATGGAGCGACAAGAAAGTTTTGGAAGTTTTGCGGGCACCTGCGGTCTTGTCAAGTTGTCACTCTGAGCGCTTCAAAGGGGCCAGATTAATCAATAAGTAGGTACCTACCGTAGATTTCAAACGGGGAAACTAGTCTTGTTGACTTAGCAAACGACAAAGTAACTTGTTTAGGTTGAAATGTGTCATTCCTAGGTGTAATCTAATTAAAATAACCAACCATTGTGACAGCCGATGTGGCGCAGACAGCCGATGTGGCTCTTGACAGCCGATGTGGCGAGGTAGTTAGTATGCCTGCCTGCCACGCGAAGGTTCCGGGTTCAATTCCCGGTGGGGTCACTCACAAAGTTGATATTTATCACTTTGTGAATTTGTTCCCAGTCTGGTTAGGACATTGCAGGCTGAACCACCTGATTGTCCGCAAGTAAGATGGTTCCGTGCTTCGGATGGGCACTTTAAGCCGTCGGTCCCGGTTGCTGTCTATGATGGCGGTCGTTACACAGCCATGCCCATGGCCTGCTACTTGCAGTAGGCGGTTGAAAAACTCTGACACCAGGGTTAATCGGGTCGTTGAACGACTCGGTGTCCCACACGAAAAGAAAAAGAAAGAAGACCAACCATTTTGAACTAAATTGTACAATTAGATTAATTATGAAATGAAACCTCCACCGTAATTCAGCTTCTTAACCCGACCTTAACTGGGGTATCACATCATCTCATCTCATTAGCCTATAAGCACTCTACTGCTGGACGTATGCCTCCCCCAGGGTACGTCACACTCACAAGACATGATCTCCCGTTTTCGCCATCCAACCGCTACCAGCTGCTCAGTCATCAGTCGATCTGGTCGCAGGGCGTTCAATCCTAAGCTTTCCGAGGCTAGGTACTGAGTATAACAAGAGATTATGGTACTCAGTGAGCACTACTTACGCTTGGTCATCTCCTAGCAGTGGATCATGTGGTCCGGCGTCGCGTGGCTTCTTGCCAGGCTCACCGTCAGATCCTCGTGCCGCTAAGCTGCAACAAAATACATAGCATCTAGCTGTAGTTACATTTTTTTATCACAACAAATTAGGGCCAGGTCTGTAAAAGTATTAAGATACTGAAACATTAGATGCTACGGAAAAGAATAAAAGTGAGTAGGAGTCTATCTAATCTGCCCTTAGAAATACATTATTGAAAACTTTCCAAAAATACTGGTATGGACCTTAGTAATAGTGCTTAAAAAATGTATATACTTTCGACGCGAGACGTGACTAAACAAGACGGTGACAAAGAAATAATATAAAAACAAAAATCTAGGTTCTTTTTTCAGAATTATATCAATGTAACAAACCGGCATTTAATAAGTTGTATAATAAGAGAACTTAACGTATACCTACGTTTTTTCTGTCGAGATGAATGATGGATGACAAAAATAAATTCTTAAGTAAGTAGATAAAAATTAGATCATTAAACTAAAAAGAAGATTTTAATTTATAGTTGAAATTAGTACTTTTATAATATTTCTAAAAGCAGCAAACTATTCGTTTCCAACAAAACCAGTAAGTAACAAAGCTTACGATCTGATACGTTCCAGAAGCGAACTGAAGGAATATCTACAGGGTGTGGTCATCATGCAGACATGCGCACGCGCAGGGTTCACCTTACTTACCACTTAGCCCTGCAACAAACAACACCTTGCTTATAATTACTTATCGACTATAACCTTGTCGTATCACGTCTCCTATCCCCATTCGTGCGCTTTCTACTTGCATATTCCTAAAAGTTGCTTAACTCAATCAAAAGTAATACCATTTGATCTATGGTCCCAGCATGAATCAGCAAAGCTGACCTCAAAGGCCGCGATTCAGTCCTGCTTCGCGCTTCATTCCCCGTTATTTGGTGACCAATAAGCGTATAGGTTCCCTAATAAAATGGTTCCGTGCTTCAAAGGGAAAATTATACCACAAATCCCGATTGCGGAAGTAACAAATAGGGTATGACTAGCTGAAAGGAGGTCGAAGTACTCATAAAACTGAACAATTTATCCCATGGAACATGAGTCATGTATAAAAATATGAACCTCACGTAGTTAAATCAATTAGCTCTGCTGATCGGTAATTTTGTACGGGAGGTAATTTTTTTATATTTCAACGTTCCATGGGTAAAGTTGTTCAGATTTATGAGTATCTTGAACTCTTTTCGGCTTGTTATACCCTTTTTGTTACTCCCTGTATAAATTAGACGGCAGTCGTTGCTCAACCATATCAGTACCTACTTGTAGAAGTAGGAAGTGTAAAATTAGAAATCAGTACCTAATTTTATAAAACTACATGCTACAATTCTACAGGCGAAATTCAATGTGCATTGCGCGCCGTTTTAATAATGGGATAATAATGGCAAATCAGCTACGCAATGTAAATCGAATTCCGCCTGTAAAATTGTAGCCTGCATAGGCCACAGGTAGATTCACTGCATAGGCCACAGGTTTTATCGGTCATACAGTGTCCTGAATTGAGAGGAGTAAAGGAAGCCTTCACCCTTTTCAGTTCAGCATTTTCCCTTCGTGTCGGCTCCGGACCGGATGTGACCCATAATTCAATGGCGGCAGAAGGCAACGTGAAAAGCGCACGAGTAGGGATAGTCCCCCGACCCATTGTTTGTATGTAATCGATTGCGACATTTTCCAATGGAAGATAACAATCTAAATCAATCTGAATAATGAGAAGAACTATTGTTCCTTTCAGATATGTAAGTCCGTAATAATAATTTCATTTGTGCTGGTAGATTTAATTAATCGTTTACAAACATTTGGAAAGAGAAAGCACTAAACACACATTTAATACAACGTTGGCGAGTATTAATAATATAAGTAACGACATGTCCGATGTCACAATTTAGGTGAAACGTAATAAATAAGTAGGTATCTGCGTAGTTTTCAGAAGGTAATCAGAGTGAACCAAGCACATAATAAGTTCAGATCATGAACTTATGAGGAATCTTGCACTCAAACTTGTTTTATTAATACTGACCATAAAAATAAGAAAATTATTTGCCACTCAAATTAAACGCAATTTAAGTAAAAAGTGTGGTCCTTAAGTAGAAAGTGTTGCGAAAGTCTGCTAATATACTTACTTAGGTATTTATGCTGAAAGAATTGCGAAAGAAAGACATAAATAAGAAGGACGTTGCTTTTCATGTAATTATTCACCAGAGCTAGACGGTTTCATTCACTGCTATCCGTTTTCCCCAGCTCTACAAACAAACTGTCAAAAAAAAATACCCCCTTTTCAACTGACCCCACTCTCTTACAAACTACCTGACTGACTTATTGTCTTCAACAGACCCCACTCTGTTCAAACTACCTAACTTAACGCCCCCTCTTCAACAGACCCCACTCTGTTCAAACTACCTAACTTAACGCCCCCTCTTCAACAGACCCCACTCTCTTCAAACTACCTGACTAACAAAACGCCCCTTCTTCAATTGACCCCACTCTCTTCCTAACTGCCCACCCCAGGCTACTTCTTCCCCCAAAACCATCCACAGCTGCTCGTCCCTTCCCTAGCTACCGTGTTGTCCAGCAGTGGACAGTGGGCGTGTACCAGTGTTGGGCGTAATTAATTACTTTTGTAATTTAATTAATAATTGAACTACTTTTAATTCAATTACATGTAATTGAAATTACATGTAATTGAAATTAACAGTAATTGCAATTACTTTTCCAATTATGTAATTAAGTAATTATAATTCGTAATTCAATTACTCAATTACATTTTGTAGTATGATACATTGCAGTATTGGCATAATCACAAATTTTGACGATTAAATCTTATAATTTTGTCACTAAATTAGTAATGATTGAAAATCTAGTTTTTGTGGTGATTATTAAGTATACAATCGCTAATTTTTGAGTCAAAACTTTAAACTAATTTGTAGGTATACGTACATAATGACTCGGCCGGCTCGGCCCTTCGAATTGCTTGTCAATGGGTCTTTAGAGGTCAGCCATCGGGTCGTAAGGGTTGTTAGGTTTGTAATGGTTCAACGGGTTCAGCTGGTCGCAAGGATTCTTCGGGTCGTAAGGGTTCATCGGGTCGTAAGGATTCAACGGGTCGTAAGTGTTCAACGGGTCCTAAGAGTTCACGAAGAACCCTTACGACCAGAAGAACACTTACGACACGAAGAACCGTTACGACCCGATGAACTCTTACGACCCGATGAACTCTTACGACTCGACGAACCGTGACGACCCGAAGAACCATTACGACCATAAGAACCCTTTCGATCAGAACAATGAAACCTTACGACCCGATAAACTTTAACAACCCGATGAACTCTTACGACCCGATGAACCCGTACGACCTGATGAACTCTTACAACGCGATGATCCCTTACAACCCGATATACTTACACTGAAAAAACGAAAGGTTCAAGGAGTGCAAAAGGCCAAGCAATTCTAAGTATTGATTCATGTACTATCAGCAGCACATCAACCTATCCTTGATACATTACTGTTTTTGTTTTTGAATAGAGATGATAAAAACACCTTTTTATTTCATTATATTGTTTTGTATGGGTCATTATTTAGAAATAAACACATAGTTAAAAATCCTTATAGCTGTTATTTATATGGCCCTTGTTCATATGTAATTGAGTAATTTTAATTACAATTACATCAAAGTAATTGGTAATTGAAATAACTTTTTAAAATTATTAATTGGTAATTGCAATTACATACAGTAATTGTAATTTTGTAATTAGTAGTTAATTACAATTTGCCCAACACTGGCGTGTACTAACCAGGAGCATGAGCAGCAGCAGCACCAGCAGAGGCAGCACGGCTTGGCGGCGGGCCGGCACCCGCGCGCCAGCGCTGCCAGGCTGCACATCTGCAACAAACAACGGGAAATCAATACCAGTCTCTACTTTTTACATCTCTAGATGCCGTAATTAGCAAATAGCATTATTTTATTCCGTGTACAGCCTCTTACGCTAACTTATAACAATTCTATATTTTTAAGTTCTCGTGTTAAAGTCGTTAAAAATTATGTTGTACTAAGTTTTATGTAAATGTTGCTGCTTCTAGAAAAGTAATCATTAGATATTACTGTCCATAAATTTTGAATTCTTCATGTCATGAGTTAGCGGGAGAGACTGTACATCTCTTAGAATTATAATCATTTAGACTGAGGCCGGGACTTGAAACCTGAGTACCATGCCACTGCTGGCTGAGCTGCCAGTGTCATTATCGCTAAACAACTTTAACTCAATTTATGTTCAACCGTTCAACCCCCTTTTCCTTAGGCAATGGCCCGATTCCTTTTCGATGAGGAAAAGTACCTACGGTCGGGGACGGTGGGTCAGGTAACTCTGCAGCTGACTGTACCTATGAGATTCCTACAGGAATAAATCGCAAGTTACAGGAGAGCTGACGCCTGTCAAAATGGAAGGGGTTCGTCCACGCGGAATGGGCTGCACTCAAACGCCTGCAACTTTTATCAGAGAAAAGAGAATCAAGATATATTTGACCATTTTGTAAAGTTTTAAACGATGTCTGCCCTTACAGTGGTGCATTGAACTAAACTAATAGGAAGAACACTCAAAGCATATTGCAGATGGCAGCAGGTTAATTTGTGGCCAAATGACGGAACGATAACCAATATTTAAGAATACTTTAACATTGACACTTTTTCAACCAGTCACAGAAAAAAGGCACTTTCGAGAGTGGCGCCGATACTTCTCCAGTTTACTATAGTCCATTCAAAATCATAGAATCATGACCAGTCGACGCGGGAGGTCAAGTCACGCTGGTCGTGTAGTATCTAAGTATTGCGACCAGCGTAACTTGGCCTCCCGCTTAGGCTGGTCATGTCATTTCATGGCACTATGACTGCGAATGGACTATAATACCTACCTCATTTCATTGCAAATTTTTATAGTCTTCTTGACAAGTGATTGCAATCTTCGCACGCTATATTATTGCAACTTTAAAGTAGTCAAGTGGGGATCCATGACACGCGGGGCACTGTGAAACAGTGGACTTATCCATGTCTCCTTTTATAATTTTAATTATGCTTTTCTACTGTAATGTCCGCCTAATTGACCGCCATGTTTGGACTGTTGTCATTTTTGGATTTCATAAATAGTTTCAAAGTAATTCGCAAAAAAATGATTTTAGTTCACTAAAGTAAAACAGAAAATCTTAAATCTTTTCGATATCATAACTAATGCTGTAGTTTCAGGTAAGAATACTTTTTATCATGTTAATTTGGGTTTATTAGGGAATGATTTCACATTTCAAAATTAACTTTAAAAAAACGATAACTAAGTAATGGCCATTTTATTTTTTACGGATGGTATGGGGCACAATGAAACGGGGCACTATGAAACACGACTTTTTTGATACTTATCATATAAAAATTGTAAAAAGTACAAAATGACATGTAGATTTGTACTTTTTCGGAATATTAATCGAAAATATATGTTTTTGGTAATTAATTAAAGAAAATATTGTCAAAAAGACTCAAAATTTACAGCGTGTTCCATTAATTTAACTGTATAACTCACATATTTTGAGAAATATGAAATAAATCAAAAAGAAAATTGAAAATATAATTATTTTTTACATAGCATAAGTTGATTATTACGTCGTTAATTAAATTTATTTAATAAAAGATCAAAGGTTCCTACACAGAAATTGTGCCGTTTCATAGTACCCCATAGTATGTTTCACAGTACCCCAGATACGGGGCACTGTGAAACAAGTTCCCGATCTCACTAAAATGTCATTTATATTTACATTCCAGAAAGTTTTATGGGGTTTTCGATTTTTTTTATAAGGCCAGTTAAATACTGATCATTTTGGCATCAGATTTGATTTGATACAATTAACGGTTCACGAGATACGAAGCATTTTAACTTTTTTGTTTTATAGTGCCCCACCTTACCCTAAACATGATTGAAACGTTAGCTGCCAGTGTTATGAAAATGACAGCACTTTGACAGCATAATATTGTAAAACTTGTTTTATCTCTGATTTAATTGAAGTTCATTAAGGACTGAGGTTGATTTTATGTTAATTAATAATTATCTAAATGGAGATGAGATGACAATTGTTAATGAGTTTCATTGCTATCTTGCGCAAAGATCACCAGTGACATTTTCAAACTGCGATATTTTGAAATATCCTGAAATGTTTTGAAATCATTTTAAAGACCAGTCATGGTAATGGCGGCAGGTAGAAGCTACATTTAACTAACCTACTTACGTAACCGTTCAATACTTTTGTTATGTCCTTACTCCGCTATGTGAATAAGCCACACTTAGCATAGAGAGGTGAATACACTGACTGACATAATAAATTATAGTTTCTGAGTGGCATAGGTAGGTAACTCACTAGCAGTAGTGACAGTATAGTGAAAAATAAATTTTGGACTTCCCTTACAAACTGACTCGCTCGGCTAGTGCATTGTATGTAAGGTCCAAAAAATTGATTAACCGATATTTCGTCCTGTTCCTTGGGGAAAGTTGTTCAGTTTAATGGGCTGTTTCACCCCATAACAGTTGATTTTTTATACCATACCATAACCATAACGGCCACAACAGTCCACTGCTGGACATGGGCCTCTGCCTATCGGGGGGTATTGCCATACTCGCCACGCTTGGCAGGCGGATTGGCGAGCGCAGTGCATGATGGTGCATTGACAGGGAACGCTGCTATCTATTCCCTGGATGAATAACCCTTAGTCGCTTTTTACGACACATACGGGTAGAACTGGGGATCACACGGATGATTTTTATATACCTTTTTTTTAAAAAGGAGTATGGAAGATTCAAATTATTTTTTCATAATTCGAACAAAAAAGTCTCTTACATATGAGTTGTTTAGTTTTGTCAGTAGAATACACTCTTAAATAATTTTCGACAGAATATTGTCAGAAATTAAGTCATTGATATTGATAAGAAGTTTTTAGCTGAAGCGCAAGAATTTCTAAAGCCGTTAGACTAATTTTGTATTGTAGTTGGAAGTTTATTTAGCTGACCTACGTCTACCTACAGTAAAAAGTTTTACGACTGAACTATACAGGATGTAATGGATAGGTCACCAAATACTGATAGGATGCATTCAGACCATGAAACTGAACAACCTTCTAATAACAAATTATTTCAGAAGCCATTTACACGACTACATTTACTACGAGACATAATTTTTTTTCAAATTCCTGTCATATTTTTACATGGTCTAAATGCACCCATGAGTATTCGGAGAGCTGACTCTTACACCCTGTATACGCAGGTGTGTTCCTAATCTCAAGGTTCAAGGCAAGATAATCCACAACTTTTCAGTATTCCATTAAGTTGTATCAGTTTTATGCGTTATCTATCTGTTTTACACAACACGTCTATTTTTGTCGATGTCTATTTTCGTGTTTTTGGGTCGGCCGCATCACAACTCGGCCATCCTTAGCCAAGAAACACAAGTAATATACGTTTGTGCGTTAAAGCGCTGCGTAACGCATGCGTTAGGCCCTGTCCGCACAGCTAATTTTGTTCTCGTACGGCGTAGAGCGATTCTTTTCTCACGTGATATTTTGTTTTGAATGTAAAAACAAGCGATATTTTTTCCGTCAGTGCGGAAACTTGGAAAAGATACAGTGTGCAAAACAGCGAGAAAAAATCACGCAACATAAAATCCCTATGCGGATAGAGCCTTAGGACAAACCAATTTCGAGTTTATTTTCATAGAGATACGGTTTGACAGATACATCCGTCAACGCAGCGTCATACAATGCGCAACGCTAGCGGATGCGTCTGTCAAATCGGTTGTGATAAACCGTATTAGTATGAAAATAAGTTAAAAAATCGCATTAATGCGCACATACGGACGGTATGTGTGCTTCTCGCCTTTGCCGTGTAGCTTGTAATCTGTGATCTTGACCTAAACTCCAAAGTGAAGAGGTATTTTTAACTGAAATCGGAAAGGAGGTTATCGATTCGACCTGTACGTTCTGGAAATTGAAAATTGTAATTTAATGTCTCATCGTGGAATTTGCTAACTCATCCTAAACCACGGAACAATTTTTGATGCGGTTTTTGTAGATATAGATAGAGCCATTCAAGACGAAGGTTTATATGCAGGTACAAGACATGCCGGGAAAGTCCCTTTCTCCCGCGGGAAAATGATTTGTACCGGGTGAAATAAAATTTTCTAATATTGGATTCGTTTTGAAGTCATCGTCTAGGATTTATTCTGATTCTGATCAACAACCATTTGGTGCGTAGTTTGCAAACGATGGAGTCGGTTCTGCTTTTTTAAATTATGTCCGTTTTATTTTCATACATCTTTACAAAGATGGATTGAATGAAGAGCGTTTTAATATTTTCCTCTTATCTTGATATCTTTATATGTACTATTTAATTTTGCAATGATAATCATATTTACCTATGTGTAAAACATATCCAAATTTTTTCATACACATACATATATCACGCATACCTATACCTTTCCCTTGCGGGATAGGCAGAACGCAAACGGCTGTAAAAAACTACCCCCACTTTTGACAAAAGTTTGAGAGTCATTCAGTAGACTGTGTATCACCAAAGTAACAGGTTGTCAGTCTGTCGCCTAAACTTGTACCTACATTATGTGCAAACAACTAAAACAGGAGGTTTTAGACGTATTCCAGTCAATGAATGCCTTTATAGAGAGCATTCGCTATGTGTTTTACGAAAATAAAGATCTTGTAACTCTAATCGTTCTTGAGTTAAGCATTTGAAAAGTGGGCAACCCTTTGAAAGTATGAAATCGTAACAGAAACATTTAAGTAGGTAAATGACTTTGTTTCAAACATAACCTTAACTTAGTTTTAAAAAAACTATCCAACGATACTTACCCCACCACCGGTAAAAATTTACGAAAACCGAATACTACCTCTATGTCTATGACACACGTGACCGCATCAAAGTTGCGTCTGCCCTAAGTTATCATATGTATGTCAGTTGCTGGTGTCACCAACCGCAATATTGTCCGGCAAAGCAATATTGTGCGATTCACCTCAGCGTTTTGCGTCACCACCGCCGGTTTACTCACAAGAATCGTACGTCTACCGGACCGTTTCCGCAACTCGAACACGGGACTACAGATTAAACAGGTTGTTAAATAATAAACAACTTTTAGTTCACCGATCACGCAGAAGGGTCCGACCGATCACTCGGATGGATTGTATTTCCACGTTTAGTGTTGGAAAAGTGTTAATTTAGTGGGTGCATCAGGAGTGTAAGGGGCAGCTCTGCATTCAAATCATTAAAACTCAATAAGAAAATATTTCAGATAAACGTAAAAAGTTTAGATATCCCCTCTACCTGTTTTCTATTGATGTCGATATACCAATGCATGTACGTACATGGCATGTCTTACTGTGATTTTTTTATCAAGGTTTTCATGTTATTTAATGTGTTTAGAGGTACCTAGTAGGTAATGTTTTAACTATTACCTAAATAGATTCCTCTGATGATCACGAGATTGATCAATAAAAATATCACAGAGCACCAAAACGTCATAGATTCCTCTGATGATCACGAGATTGATCAATAAAAAATATAAATACCAAAACGTCATTTTAGCGCTGCGCGAAAAAGGTTTCATTTGTCTATGAAAAATATCGTAATTTCCGTAACCGTAGAATTTATATTGCAATAGAAAATGACAACTTTAGCGACAATTGTTTTATGTCAAATTCATACACACACGTAACGCTTTATCCTTAGCGAGGTACTACGCAGTAATGTGAAATTAAAACAATTAAATTCCGCAACTGAAGGATGTGATGTGATGGATAACTGGACTGTTGAGATGAAATAACCGTTCTTACCGGGTGCATAAATGACATACATACATATATCACGCTATATCCCTTGCGGGGTAGACTTAGCGTAAACGCCTGTAAAAAATCGCCATTTACACCACGTCTGAAGCAAGTTTAAGAGTCATTTAGAAGACCGTGTATCACCATAGTGACTGGTTGTCAAACTATCGCCTAAAATTGCAATAGGTACACATCAACTCTCAAATATCTTAGTCGCTTCTGACGAAACCCACGGGAAAGATATAGGCTGATGCCTAAGTCGGCACCACAGGCACTCTAAGCTGGAACCACACGGCAAGCAGAAATGACAACCGCGTGTAAATCAACATTTTGGAGGGTACTGGGTGAGGGGCAGAGAGGGGGTGATGGCCTCCCAGAGGGGGGTGTGACGGAGCGGGAGGGGGAGGACCCCTCACGCGGTATTTTTAGCGGTCCTCAATGAGCACGGCGCGCGCCCGCACTCAAGTGTGTGCTAACTTGATAATTTTTAACCCAATCTGGGAAACTTTAAAGTTTTACTTCCTACACGATGTTTCATCCACTGGTTACCCGTCTTTCATGGAAAAAGTCTTTTCCCAACGAGTCTTAGGTAGGTATACCTACTTAAGTTCTAATTAAGGCGCTTTCACACATAACGTCCGTTTCGACGTTAATTTATGCGCTGCGCTATTGCAGCGTTAAGAAAATGCGAATTTTCACCTTAACCTCATATAAATACGACGACGCATGCCCAACGGTGCATGTAAAAATTGCAAGTAAAAATTGTATGCTTTGATATTTAAATCTATGTAGAGTTTTTGATAGATAGAATGATTCAAAGGGCGGTGACGGATGCGTCTGTCAAACCAGTACCAAGTTTGACAGACGCATCCGTCACCGCCCTTTGAATCATTCTATCTATCAAAAACTCTACATAGATTTAAATATCAAAGCATACAATTTTTACTTTTATACTTATTAGGATTATATTTCAGGAACTGTAATTTTTTTTATTGTTCCGCTGGAATATTGTTTCCAGGGTAAAGTTGTGACTGTTGGACAACCGATGTGGCGCAGTGGTTAGTATGCCTGCCTGCCACGCAAAGGTTCCGGGTTCAATTCCCGGTGGGGTCACTCACAAAGTTGATATTTATCACTTTGTGAATTTGTTCCCAGTCTGTTTAGGACATTGCAGGCTGAACCACCTGATTGTCCGCAAGTAAGATGGTTCCGTGCTTCGGATGGGCACGTTAAGCCGTCGGTCCCGGTTGCTGTCTATGATGGCGGTCGTTACACAACCATGTCAGAGGCCTGCTACTTGCAGTAGGTGGTTGAAAAACTCTGACACCAGGGTTCATCGGGTCGTTGAACGACTCGGTGTCCCACACGAAAAGAGAGGGTAAAGTTGTTCAACATCATAGTTTGCATGCACCTTATCAGTTTTCGGAAGGCTGTCCGATACACCCAGTATCTATAATTATTACTTCTATTGCACTATACAGGGTGTTAGGGACGGTGTACCGAAAATTTTACAGGCGTGCTCAGACCATGAAACTGAACAACTTTTACTGTGGAGCCAATGGTAGGAAACGAAAATAATTTTCCGACCTCCCATACAAAATTTACGTTCAGCTGACTGTTTAGCAGTGTTGGGCAAATTGTAATTAACTACTAATTACAAAACTACAATTACTGTATGTAATTGCAATTACCAATTACGAATTAATAATTTTAAAAAGTTATTTCAATTACCAATTACTTTGATGTAATTGTAATTAAAATTACTCAATTACATATGAACAAGGGCCATATAAATAACAGCTATAAGGATTTTTAACTATGTGTTTATTTCTAAATAATGACCCATACAAAACAATATGATGAAACAAAAAGGTGTTTTTATCATCTCTATTCAAAAACAAAAACAGTAATGTATCAAGGATAGGTTGATGTGCTGCTGATGGTACATGAATCAATACTTAGAATTGCTTGGCCTTTTGCACTCCTTGAACCTTTCGTTTTTTTAGTGTAAGTATATCGGGTTGTAAGGGATCATCGCGTTGTAAGAGTTCATCAGGTCGTATGGGTTCATCGGGTCGTAAGAGTTCACCGGGTTGTTAAGGTTTATCGGGTCGTAAGGTTTCATTGTTCTGGTCGAAAGGGTTCTTATGGTCGTAATGGTTCTTCGGGTCGTCAAGGTTCGTCGGGTCGTAAGAGTTCATCGGGTCGTAAGAGTTCATCAGGTCGTAACGGTTCTTCGTGTCGTAAGTGTTCTTCTGGTCGTAAGGGTTCTTCGTGAACTCTTAGGACCCGTTGAACACTTACGACCCGTTGAATCCTTACGACCCGATGAACCCTTACGACCCGAAGAATCCTTGCGACCAGCTGAACCCGTTGAACCATTACAAACCTAACAACCCTTACGACCCGATGGCTGACCTCTAAAGACCCATTGACAAGCAATTCGATGGGCCGAGCCGGCCGAGTCATTATGTACTTATACCTACTTTATACCTACAAATTAGTTTAAGTTTTGACTCAAAAATTAGCGATTGAATACTTAATAATCACCACAAAAACTAGATTTTCAATCATCACTAATTTAGTGACAAATATATAAGTTTCAATCGTCAAAATTTGTGATTATGCCAATACTGCAATGTATCATACTACAAAATGTAATTGAGTAATTGAATTACGAATTATAATTACTTAATTACATAATTGGAAAAGTAATTGCAATTACTGTTAATTTCAATTACATGTAATTTCAATTACATGTAATTGAATTAAAAGTAGTTCAATTATTAATTAAATTACAAAAGTAATTAATTACGCCCAACACTGCTGTTTAGTATGGGAGGTCAGAATTTTTTTTTCGTTTCCCGCCATTGGCTCCATAGTAAAAGTTGTTCAGTTTCATGGTCTGAGCACGCCTGCAAAGTTTTCGTTACACCGTCCCTAACACCCCGTATACCAAAGGTAGTACTGTAATTCAGCATCGCATAACGAGTATAAGGCTTACAAAAAATACAGCTTGGTTATTTTTATATTAGGTCCCTGCTGTATTTTTGTAGGTAAAGTACACAATTCGTACATCACCCCTGTTAGCTCATGGTGTAATATTTGCCTTCGTCATATATCTCTGTAATCATTGCTTATCAATCATCCGGGCTGGCGTCGGCTCTTTTATAGCAGCTACGCCGTTTATAACGGAAAGGGGAACGTGAAAGGGAAGAGAAAATTTTAATATTGTGAAAGTGTTCTTATAATAGAGGTACGGAACAATCGACTTTCCCGAAAAACAGGACAAATTGAACAACGTTCCCTAAGGGCAAAAAGGAACAGCAAATTTTAATATTGTTAACATAGCATGCAGACTATGAAGCTGCCCTTCTTCTTCTTTTTATGTGTCATAGATTTTATTTTGTCTATTTAGGTATTAGGTATTATTACCATTTTAGGATTGTCGCGATTGTCACTTGTTTTGTTACATAGCCGAGGGTTACAGTAAAAAATCTCAAAAAAGAAGAACAAAATCTGATACAAGAACTTAATCTGATACAATGACATAATTACATAACATAATCTGATACAATTTTAATGACGTTCGTAGCAACCATTTTCTAAGTTACCTTGAGTTCCTCTAAGACTCCAGTTTATTCTAGTAAAGGTCAGTAAGCGTCAAAATGGTCTCTAGTACTGAGTGAGCCATCTGTAAAGGCGCTCTAGGCGTCTTGCCCTAATTTTTTAGCACGATCAACCGACTAGGTATGAAGCCCTTTCTACGACAGTTTTTTTTACGATTCCTGAAAATCCCTATATGGGAAAGTTTTTCAGTTTCATGGTTTGATTACACGTTATCAGTATACGGAGGGCCGTCCCGTTGTATTATCGGAAATAAAATAGCCTAAAATACAAGATAACTGTCTCCTACCAGATAAACCGACGACCGTGTACCCTTACGGGCAGCCGTTGAACCTTCTTCTTCTTTTCGTATGAGGCACCGAGTCGACTAACAACCCGATGAACCCTGACGTCAGAGTCTTTGAATGCAGTCGGCCCAAAATTGCGGCTTTTGGAGGCGGCTCGGGGAGGCCTAAGTCCAACAGTGTACGTCTCACAGTTGATTCACACACGCACATTTGAAACATGATAATGTACATTTTATGTTTCCTACTGAAATCGGACGTGTAAAAAGGTACCACATTTGCGTCAGCTCTTAGAAGACTGAAATATATTATGAGGACCAAAACACTCCAAAACTTATCTATTTGTGACTAGACATAACATCTCACATCACAAAGGGATTATGGTATGACATTATCAGTTTTAAAACCATATATCCGCACGGAAAAACATGCTTTATTGGGTGCGAACAAGTGATGTCGATAGGAGATAAAAGACAATAAAAATCTCGATTCTGGTGGCACATTTCCGTAGCTATTCCTGTCATCATTTTCTTAAACAAGCAAATTACAACATTTCAGGAGAAGAAATTTTGATTTATGAACTTGTTTTCGTATGCGAAAGCCTACCACGAATTACTTTGTCTAACCGGTGGCCCAATAAAGGAAAATTCTTTTTACGGCGACTTTTCATTTGTAACCCAACTTCTTGTAAGGGTTTTTATGATTACATTTTATTTATATAATGTTTTTGTAAGGTGTGTCTCTCCAATAAAAAAAAGCTTTTGATAGTACAGAATATACCTACACTAGATAAATAGGTATGTACGGCACGCACGAACGACGACGTAGCAAACTATAAAGTCTACCCATAAACATAAACCGAGAATAGAAAAATCAATGAAACGATTACAAACTAAAGCCGAAGTTCTGCTATCGTCGTTAACTAATGCTACAGGTCAGACACGCATCGTTTCCAGTATTTTTACCCGACTGCCTCAGAAGGAGGGTTATGTTTTTCGAGAGTAGGTATGTATGTGGACAAGAAAACTCTTTTTCACGGGCTACAGCCCAAACTTGGCCCAAACGGATAGTTGGATTTTGACATATGAGGTGTCGTTAGATTCGTCTTAGCAGCGCGAGTGACACTGACTATATTAAAAAAATTATAGATTCAAGGTGGCGAA
The DNA here is from genome assembly GCA_024500475.1 of Phthorimaea operculella. Lineage (NCBI taxonomy): Eukaryota > Metazoa > Arthropoda > Insecta > Lepidoptera > Gelechiidae > Phthorimaea > Phthorimaea operculella. Next base: position 1,575,278 of record JANFCV010000025.1, on the reverse strand, counting down.
TTTTTACAGCAAAATACTACTTCAAAATAACCGCAGTCGGGTTTTTTGTTTTTTAACTTCTACTTGTTTATATATTATTTTGTTATACAGAGTTTCAAAGAATTATTATCCAACAACAAGCAGTTGTTTTAAAAAACTAAAACCCGACAATTTCAAACTTGTATTTTGAGATAAAAATCCGCCATCTTGAATTTATGAAATTTTGATGTAGCCAGTGTCACTCGCGCTGATGAGACGAATCTTAAGACACCTCATATGTCAAAATCCAACTGTCCGTTTGGGCTGTAGCCCGTGAAAAAGAATTTTCTTGTCCACATTCATACATACATACATACTCTCGAAAAACATAACCCTCCTTCTGAGGCAGTCGGGAAAAAATCAAGAAACACAAGAAAATTTTGCATCTTTTCTTGATTTTTCTTTAGTAAAAATAACTAACCATAACCAGTTCAGTAAGTCTCTATTTTGTGATTATTGCATACTTATTTACTTTATTTTGACTTGTGATGTGCGACGCTTTTTAAGGCCAGGAATGTTCATTATCCTTTCTCAGTAAAATGGACTGGTTGTGGTTCAGTCAGCCATTGAAATATTGCCAGATGTGTCTTTACACCATTCTGACCATTCTTTTGGTATGATGTTACAATTTTCAGAAAACCTGCAAACTTTTCTACTGCAAGCATGATATCAACCTCTGAATTTTCGCCGATTAGTACTGGCGACGCCTATTCCATCTGCTCTACCGCGGCTCAATTGTATCCGGTGAAATTAAGCAAGTCTACTTTGAAAATAATGACCATGATGTTACACTATGTCAATCATCATCTTCCTGCCCTTATCCCAATCACTTGGGGTCGGCGCAACACGTTTTGTTGAACACAAAATCGTGTTGCAAAAGGATTTGGCTGAATTTTACGACCAGCCGCCTACCAGACGTCAACCCTCCTTGGGAATGCTTTTGTGGTGGATTAACCGCCACCATACGGTTGGCCCTGACTGTTTGGGTCGGGTTTATCCCTCGGTCGCCTCTTTCGACCCCCACGGGAAGATAGGGGGTGGTGCTATTCTACTCTGCCGGCACCACACGGCACTCTTACGACCCCCACGGGAAGAGAGGGGGTGGTGCTATTCTACTCTGCCGGCACACTATGTTACTCTATGTCAATGGGTAGCTCAAAGTGCCGCTTAAAGTGTGTACAATTCAAGAATCCAGAATTTACTGGTTTTAGCTGGTTTCGTGCTAAGCGAATTTGCACTTAGCTGTATATTTTACCTCGTCACGTAAAGAAACACAGCATTGGTCGCAATTCCATGTCACTGTCAAAAATATCAATTTTAGAATAGAGCTGTCACTTTTAGTATCATAGAGAATTTTAGTCAGTCATGCCTTGTGTGTAAAATGTCTAATAGGGTTTCTTCGAAATTTTATATCTTTTTCATAGCCGCTAAATTTTGGCAGATAATCCGTAAAATTGATAAAATCATAGCCAATTTATTTGAAATCATCTCGTATCTTTTTCTAAGCCTATTTTACAAATAAGTGAGAACGCTATTCTAAAATTACCATTTTTGACCGTCACATGGAATAGAGACCGTACATTTTCTTACCTACATATAGTACAGTCTCTCCCGCTCACTCATGAACAATCTAAAACTTAAGGTTCAGATTTTTTCTGACCGTAACATTTTACAGGAATAATGGTTACTTTTCTAGATGCAGCACCATTTATTGAATCTTACGACATAATTTTTGTCCGGCTTGCCCATATCAGTCACAAGAAAATCAAAACCTTTAAAACAGAATTGTTCATAAGTTAGCGTGAGAGACTGTACGTACTAAGTATTAATAGCAAATATTCATTACCATTCCATTATTCTGAGTATAATGGGACACATTTCAAAGCAATGCGGTAAAAGGCCATCGCTTCACAGTCACCGTGAGACTAACCGATTTACTAACGGGCATATTAACATTGGCATGTTTAAATTTCAATGCTATTCTGACAATTCAACACGGTTCCTAAGTGTCGGGCCATACCACAAAATAGAGAGTTTACAGAAGATCCACTCGACCCTACTCAGGATATTTGCGATCCTATTCAGGATTGTAACTTGTTACATGGCCAGGGTTGCTACTGTCAAAAATCTCAAAGTAGTATAAGAATATCAAAACAGGCAAATCTGATACAAGAACGTCATTCTGAGCCAATTCTAATCCTTGAAATATGACGTTCGTGCGAACCATCTTCTTAGTAATCTTGACTTATCCTGAGATTCCACTTATTTTAATTAAGTCAATGAGCGTCCAAATCTACTGTGTGAGCCATCTGTATAGGCGCCCCGCGCGCTGTTTCCCTAATTTTTGCCCATACCTTGGGGATTTTCGTCAGTTTCCGTCACCAAGTAAATTTTCATTACAGGGTGTTGATTTAAATGCGTACCATACCTTAAAGACAGGTTTAATATCTACAAAGTAACCCCTAAAAAATATTAACAGAATTTTTAGTCCTAGAGCTACTAGCGCGGTCGTTCGCAGTTGTTTCCTATTAAAAAACCACACAACGATTTTTGAAAAAATATTTTTTACTAGGTAGTTCCTTTATTGATAGGTACTGAACCTGCACTCAAGGTATGTACGCATATAAATTAACACCCTGTATTATAATTCCAACTCTTTATTACTGATGCCGTTTCGTCACAGGTTCTTGCAACTAGGTAACTCACAAATACAAAAACGAGGGAAAGATATCATCGTATTTTACGGCCATGAACGCTCTGCCTACCCCACAAGGGATAAAATCATTAATAAGGAGCTACCTAGCCTATTTTTCTACATTTTGACCCGACTACCTCAGAAGGAGGGTCATGTTTTTCGAGAGTATGTATGTATGTATGTGGACAAGAAAATTCTTTTTCACGGGCTACAGCCCAAACGGATAGTTGGATTTAGACATATGAGGTGTCGTTAGATTCGTTTCAGCAGTGCGAGTAGTACTGGCTATATTAAAAAATTATAGATTCAAGATGGCGGATTTTTAAAGCAAAATACTACTGTAAAATTACCGCAGTCGGGTGTTTTTGTTTTTTAACACATCTACTTGTTTCGTCCTAACCAAGCCTTTATTCTACGTGTTACTAGTAATTTGATCTGAAATGAAAACATTGATTATAATTTCGTTGATAACCTACGCTACCCCTCGTTTTACTTTTATTTGCAGTGAGCCAGATTCAGTATTCGTCAGAGTTTTTCAACCGCCTACTGCATGTAGCAGGCCTCTGACATGGTTGTGTAACGACCGCCATCATAGACAGCAACCGGGACCGACGGCTTAACGTGCCCATCCGAAGCACGGAATCAGGGTCATCAGAGGTCGTTGAACGACTCGGTGTCCCACACGAAAAGAAAGTATTCGTCAAACTATTGATTACCGATACCCTAAACAATCGACAGATTAGTTATTCGACAGAAATGCCACTGTGAATAAATCATATTTCGACCCAAATTGATCTACCTACTGTCCAAAATTGATTTGGAATTCTATTGAGTTATTTTATTAGTACCTACTTACTCGTCAGCTCTACAGTGAGGGTTGCAAAATACTGGTCGAATAAAATTTGAGGCGTTGATTTTGCTATCGACACGAAGAAGAAGAAGCTCTACATTTACTAAACTTTGTAGAGATAATACAAACAAAGGCGAGGAACACACGCAACGTCGGTTTGTGCGTCGTTCATTCGATTCTCCACCCTACCTGCATATTATGAATACGGTTTGTGTCAAACGGCATCGCACAACGCTGCGTTGTCTGTCAAATCCTTTGACATAAACCGTATTCGTATAAAAATAAGGTGGAAAATCAAACAAACGACGCACAAACCGACGTTGCGTGTGTTCCTCGCCTTAGTTATTGATATTATCGTAATTGTCAAAAATAAGTAGCTACAACTTTTTTACCATAGTAGGCAGGACAGGTATGTATTCTTACATTACGTACGACAAACCAACATGACAGGAGAAAGTAGGCGAATACGGTATCACGTCAATTTGTCTTGTCAACCATGGTTTGTCACATCGTCCATCGTCACGCGCGACGAATCATTCATTTTTCTAACACGATTGTCTGTATGTCAAAGAAATCTTATTATCTGTACTCAAGAAGAAGAAGAAGGTGGATCCCACACCTTACGTCCATTGATGCAAACGGATAGGTACATATATTGCATCTACCTAGGCATCTGTGAAATGCCAACGCAAATTTTAGCGTTGCTCTTGCGTCAACGTCGCTTTTTAGTGTGGGGAATTCGAAATTGCTATGCATCTGGCAGACATGCGTTAAAAATGCCCAGCAACAGATGACAAGTATACCAGCTAGGTATTATAGTTATTTTCCTAGGTTTTACTAGGTATTATATTTCCTTTAGGACCAAAATGTTGAATTCCTAAATTGTATGTGATATAAATAAGATGTAAAATATTCCTACCTACACACGCTTTAATAATCACATTATCATATTGCAGTCACTTGATTAAAGTACCTAAAAGAAAATAATAATTCTCAAAGCATACCAAGATTTGATGCGATGCGATGACGGGCAACATCCTCATATTCAACCACAAGACTGCAATTTTGAAAGTAATGTTTTTAGCAATTCCTGACTGTAACAATAATTAAGTGTTACTAAGAATTAATAATATTGCTGATAAAATTGCAAATAAACAGGAAAATAGTGCTTCAATTGAGGTCACAGATCGTTTTATTATTTCCATCCATTGTATTGTAATCCATTTTCCGTGGGCCGTTTTCAGGATTTGAACTAGGTATTGATTCATATTTAATAGTAGTTTTTATAACAAGGGAATAAAGTGATATATTTAGGGCGAGGGCGTTAGTTTGAATCATGAGCGGAACGAGGGATTTTAAAGTAGAATCGTGAGTGAAGCGAGGGATTCAATGTAAGTCGCCCGAGAATAAATAACTTTATACCCGAGTGATATATACTACTTTTCATCCCCCTCTATGAGAAAAACAATAAATATTTACTTAATCTACGAAGTTCTTTAAATATCGCCTGCTATTGTCTATTATTTTACAATACATCTTATAAATTGCAATATAACATCCAATATTTACAAAACATTACCACTCTTTTCATTTCATATTATTGCAATATAATTGTAAGGCTGAATATTGTTGTTGCCCATTGCTGGCCAGTTATCGCGCCAAAAGAAAAATAAAATTTGACACATTACTTTTTAATTTCAAATTATGCTAGGAATTAGGTCTTTTAAGAGCAAAATACTAGGTGTAAAACACTCAATAAAATAGCAGATAACAGGTAGTGTTGCAGAGAAAAAACCCATCTGTAGTAAATTTTCGATTGATTGGCTGCAAATATTTGTGTTCCAAATTCAAATGAATTTTAATCCCTTGGGATTAAATAACCTATTTTAATCCCACTTATGTGCGACCAAAGCGTAGTTTTTTGAATAGAGGGGATGAAAAATAATTATTTATTTATATTAGTACTTGGTTGACCGAGTTTCCTCGGTTAATCAATAATTACCTAATGTCATTGTTACTTTTGAAACAATCCTCAAAAAAGAGGCTAATCGAAGATTTTTGGAAAATTGAATCAATCTAGATCAATTCCTTTAGTTCCAGAATTTATCGCCCTATTTATCAAATTTTGTGAAAATCGTTGGAGCCGGTTCCGAGATCCCGATTATAATACCTATATAAGGTTACATTTCATTAAGTAGGTACAAATCGAAGGTACAAATATTTGAAGGGTGTGTTTTACTCACAAAACTCGGTATAGCTACATAATGGGTATGTAGGTAGGTACTTATAAAATTTTAAGTAACCAACTCGATATAATTTGAAATTAGGTTAGATTGTACAAATCTTGACCTTTATTTTGATAAACCTTACAACGATAATCTCTACTATGACGCCACCTTAAGAGCGCGGGTGGTCTCTAAGTTTTCATACAAACGTATTCCCTTGTTTTCTTTCCAAATAATGCATGTAGGTAGAGCTATAATTCGTTTTTTATTACATTAAGGTCTACTTTTTTTTTTCAAAATAAAATTATGAGTCGAAAGTTTAAGCAGTTTTCTTTTTCCATACAAAATTAAAATGCTTTTTTATGTTTTTATGATTATATTTTCAAAAAAGTGAAAATGTAGGGCATGCCTAAAAGTAATAAAAAAATTATTATTGTTCTACATGATCTACATTCGAGAAGAAAACAGAGAAATACGTTTGTATGAAATGGCTAAATTCAAAGTCAAAACATTTATTTCTTAGTAGGAATTTATAAGATTAAAATATTATGCATGAATAAGTCATTGTAAAAAAGAGAAAACATTTTTCTTTTATAAAATTATTGTGTCCCCTCCCAAGTAGGTATAAACGCGGCTCGGCTAAGAACAGGCATCACTCGGGCATCGTCTTAAATAATAAACCCGAAGAGCTGCTGATAGTATGAGATACGAATATGTTCAGAAATAGCTTGGCCTTGATACAAATTTGTCATTATTTGATTATTATCTTCAACTTCGCATGAATGAATATTGATAGACGCTCAATATAAATAAATAGACAAATTAGGAGTGGACCCGGAAGTTTTGGCGCTTTACACACATAACGTACGTTTCGACGTTATTTTTGCGCTGCGCTATCGCAGCGTTAGGAAAATGCGAGTTTCCACCTTAATCCCATATAAAATACGACGACGCATGCCCAACGGCGCGTTGACGGATGCGTCTGTTAACCAGTTTGACTAGAATAAGCAGTTAGACAGACGCATCTGTGTTGGGCATACGTTGTCGGTTTCATATGGGATTAAAGAAGAAATTCGCAGATAGCACAGCCCAGAAATAACGTTGAAACGGAAGTTATGTGTGTGAAACGCCTTATTTTTTGTGTTCGTCTTTTATATGCCATGGTTGTAAGACTTCTTGTACTCTAGCGGCTCGTAAACCGGAAGTCAGATTTGTCAATTGACATAAATTAACATAACAAAATTATTCTTTTTAGATATCTATCTATTAAAATACAGGATGTTAGGTACGTAGACCGCCTGGATATAATAAGTACATATTTACTGCGCTATAATATTTTTTTTATTTGTATCATTTGATTGAGCTGGTATACCCTGTACTGCACTGGTGCATTTAATGGCCACATCTAAATGACTTTTAATATTTATGCGCAAGTATATAGGGTGAAATTTTACTAGTGACCGATAGCAAAAACTCAGAGCCGGCTGGTGATAAGGAACAACTTTCCCCAAGGAACATAGGTCAAAATATGAAAAAAAAATTGACCGCCCATACAAAATTGCCGATCAACTGATTTGAGTTACTATATGGGAGGTCGAAATTTCTTTTTCATATTTCGACCTATGTTCCTTGGGGAAAGTTGTTCCTTATCACCAGCCGGTTCTGAGTTTTCGCTATCGGTCACATTTCACCCTATATGTTTTGGAGAGATTCCTACAAACAAAAAAAACTATGAATAATCCAATCAGACATGACTGGCACCTGCTGAAACACTACTAAAATCCTTGTTCCAAAGCAACACACGTCATATTTCAACACTGATTAAACAAGCCGTAATTATTAAAAAGCAAAATCCCGACTGCGATTATTCCAAAGTTATATTTTGCGTGCGCCGTTTGGGCTGTAGCCCGTGAAAACGAATTTCATGAGACGTATAATAGGTACATACCCGTATAGTTACATACATACTCTCGAAAAACATAACCATCCTTCTGAGGCAGTCGGATTAAAAAAGGTGTTGCTATCCGATTTTTATATTTGTGTGATTGTTGTTGTACTTGACTAAAGTAATATCTTTTTAGTGTTTATGTGCATTATGTAGGAATTTGTGTTATCGGCTTATAGCGCGTGCCAAATCTGACTTCAACTAGTTTTTTTGGCTTCAACATAATTTTGCATATTCCTCTAAACCTTTTCCTTGGTTTAGAGAGATTCAGCATTTTCAGAAAAAAGGCATTTAGCTGATCCTGATTTTGTATGAGAGATTGAACATTTTTGCCGTTTGCTAACATTTATTCAGTTTCATGATCTTCGTGCACCTTATCAGAGGTATTCCCATTGTTAACACCATATGTTGCCCCCCTGATTTTGATTTGCAACGTGGTGCCGGCTTAGAATAGCATCACCCCATATCTTTCCCGTGGGTGTCGTAAGAAGCGACTAAGAAGGGATTTGAGAGTTTGATGTGTATCTATTGCAATTTTAGACGACAGGCTGACAACCTGTCGTTTTGGTGATACACAGTCTTCTGAATGATTTTAATCTTTTGTCGGATGTGGTGTAAATAACCGTTTTTTTACGAGGCGGGGCGCCTATACCTATAGGTAGATGGCTCACTCAGTACTAGCGACGACTTTGACGCTAACTGACTTTAACTGGAGTCTCAAGCGAACGTCATATTTCTTGGATTAAAATTTGCTCAGAACCATATGAAGTTCTTGTATCAGATTTGATATTTGGTCGATATGATACATGGGCAAAATACGATATAGTCTTTATGATATTCAGACTATATAGGACCAACCCAGATTTTCCTGTTTTGATTGGTTTTGATATTCTTTTTACTTTGAGATTTTTGACAGTAGCAGGCGACCAAGGCTGTGTAACAAGTCACAATCGCAAAAATCCTAAATAGGGTCGAGTGAACCTTTTGTTAACTCTCTATTTCGTGGTGAAAATCGCAATCATTTTGAATAGGGTCGAATGAACCTTCTGCAAACTCTCTATTTTGTGGTACATCTGACAAGTTTTGGCCGTACGATGGCATAATGATGGATGATGAATTACGTGTTACGTCAAACAGTAGTGTTTATCAGATAATCCGCGGCTTCCGAGCCGGGATGATGTGCTGACATACAAAGGTCGAGGAGGTTACCTCCAGTTACCTGTTAAAGGGATCAAGTTAAGGTGGTCATTATGAGGTTATTAAGAATAACCAGCATAAAATGATCCTTTGTATAGATTCCATAAAATGAAGGCTTCAATGGTTGGTTGAAATGTTGCTGATAGTACAAACTTGTGCTCTAAAGAACATGTTGTGCCGATTCCAACTGATTGGGATAAGGCTTGGACAAGGATAAGGGCAGGCAGATGATTACATTCCTGATTGTCATTGTTCCACTGTTTATGTGTGATGAACTGATGACTGAAAGTATATTCCCATGGTATAGGGATGAGATTGTTGAAAAAAGTGATTAGATAAATCGTAGAGATGTAGGTACTCAAAGTCAAATATTATTAGAATATTATTTTCTGACGTGAGAAAACGGATCTAATTTTCGCGTGAGCTGTTCGGAAACCAGACCGACATCGACTTATTTTGATTAATGATTATGAATATGATATACCCTACCGTTTATTTTAAATCCGCGGATACTAGATGACAACAGCTGCAACCCACTGAAAACAGCTGAAGTCACGCTACATATGCACTAACCTTTGTGTTCTACACATCTGTAGGTAATCTTACCTAGTCCATGCTAAGGGTGATGCGCATAATGACATGTCGAGCATTGGACTAGTAGTTGTAACAGTATCTAAAACAAAGGACGTTCTCTACAATGTGTTACCGGAAAGGCATTTATTCAGACTGGTAATTCTAGGTATCTAAATGAACAATTTTACTATGGAGCCATCTACAAAATCACGAAAAAACAGTCGTTCCATACAAAAACCTGATACTTAGGTACTCAAGCAAAATGTATGGAACAGCCGACTTTGATTTCAGTGGTTGATGTTTCCTGATCTTAGTAAGTACAGAGTGTATCTTGTGCAAATGTGCAGTTCCCTTAAACCTTGGTAGGTCCCATGATTTTGAAATTTTTTACCAAAATGAACATAGGTTCATGGTCACTACCGGAAAGAGAATACAAAGATACTTAAAAAAAGTATCCAAGTAGATATGAGAACAACGTTGAATCATATAGAGCTTGATAGAGCTGATGGTCACCTACGAAAAGTCTTCGACTTATTTAGGAGTATATGTATGCGGAATATTTTCTTCAAGTTGCTTCCTCTTTGGTCATGCATGTGGGAAACCAAGTCCTCTATTGATCGAGCCAACTTAAACTATATTTTTCATTTTAGAACCATCATCATCGTAGTAAATTTCCTCAAACGTGTAGAGTTGTTGGAATTTAGCACTGATGTGTTAATAAATCGGTAATATTATAACAATGTATTTGATATATTGTAGTCATATCGTGCCAAGGCGCAATGTACCGCAAGGGCGTAAGCATTACTGCTCTCCAGAGGTTTTCCATTAGCAAACGCTTCTACGAATCGTGACAAAGGAAAATGGAAGGTCCCACAGGCAACCCGCGGAAAAAGGACGACACACTTGTTAGCTACCGTAATGCTACGAACACCAGCCAATCTCATTCATGCATTGCTGAAATTCAGCTCGAACGAGATAGCATAATCGCAAATACGAAAATGTTATCCGAGTTTTGATGTACCGTATGATTCAGTCGTTATAGAAGTGTTTACAAAATGTAGCTGTGAAGGTTTAGTTGTGTATATTTCCGCAGTCTCGCGCCTAGAATCAAAGTATATGACACGGTTTACCGCGCTCGGCGGCGGCGCTCGATTGATCTGCCGCGAGGGATCACTGGGTAGACACTCACTCGTCACGATATCCGGAGCCGCCCTAAGACTCGTTATTTAGGTCCATGAGCAGGGTGCAGGGTCGGGGCTGATGCCGGGCGCTGGGTGCTGGTGCTGGAGGGCTGGCGACGTGGCGCTGCAGCAGGCGCGCACGCGCGGGCCGCGGGCCGGCGCGCCACGCGCTGCTGCACGCGGCAGGTCCACCCGCAGCGGTCGCACTACCACCAGCTCCAGGGGCACGCGGGGCGCTCGGCCGGGCGGGGCGGGCACGAGCGGACGCCGCCCGGCCTCAGGCGCGGCACTCGGCAAGGCGCTCGGCTCACCGGCCGCTAGGCGAGGGCGGCGAGCGCGCCGGCGGCCATGCCGGCGCTAGCGGCGGCGCGGGCGCGGCATGTGCGGCGCGCGGCCGTCACGAAGGAGCGTCTCTCTCGGCCGCGATCAGGGCGCGACTGACATCGACCGCGCGGCGCCCCGCCCCGCGCCCGCGGCCCGCGGCTGCGCGCTGCGTGCGGCCCGCCGCCGCGCCGCCGCCGCACGGTCGCTGCCACACATGCCGCCGATCCCACTCGGTGCGTCTGTCCTGAAACGCGCTGAAACTGGCACTCGCGCCAGATAAATCCGACTCGCATCGCGATTCAGGTTAAACAACTCCGTGCCGAGCTGGATAACTTAGTTACAGTCATGTATAAATCATGCTATCAACAATCCATCGTTTGCTTTCTTCCTGTAATGGAAAATTGAATGAATTGGTTATGCGGCTCGAACTGATACCATAAGTTTGATACGATGCTATCGTATCTACTCGTAGGCCCCGTCAGACGGCGCTGCGGAAGCGCTACGCTTTTCCTTGCTCTACTTCCGCGCTCTCTTTCATTACAGCTGAATGGATAAACGATTTTCTCGCGTCGTTTTACAGGCCGATAGGAAAGTGTAGATAGGTACTTTTCTACGTACTTATTCTCCAGAACTGAGAAGCGACATACCTACACACAAAGAATAAAAATTATGTTTCTTTATTAGCTCTATCTACGTTAGTATTGTATTGCCAAATATTCCTTGAAACTTCGGTGTTATAATATTTTAAAGAGAGATCCTGTGAAAAAGACCAGAAAACGGAACAACTTTAGTCGAAGAAATATAGATATTTTTAACACCTGTTATAATATAACACTTTACGTAGGCGACTGTCGTAGCGTATCGTAGCACTCCACGCGGTAAAATCTACGCCTTGGTGTAAAAAATCGAAGGTTTCAGAAAAGTACCTATATGAGGGTGCGGCATGCAGACAGACAGACAGACTTGACGAAATAATAAGGGTTTAGAGTACACTATGAAACCCTTAAAATATAAATAAAAACTATCTAAAAAGACCCCCCCGAGGCACACCATGCCTGAAAGTCTCCAGAACTCTGGCAGCATTGCCCCGCTGAATTGTGATTGAAATTCTTTGGGAGTGGTATGAACCGTAACGAGGTATTTTGAGGAGTCAACGAGCCTAGGTCGAAATATGAAAAAATAATGGGACTTCCATACATTTAAAGACATTTTGAATAGGAAGATCATTTTTCATTTTCGTTTTTGTATTTGACATGTTCTTTGGTATCTTGGACTTATTTACCACCTAAAGTATTTGCATCATGTTTTTTTACATTCTATGTAATTAGTTAAATCATCCCAAAACATTTGCGAGAGTAAAAATAACCCTGAATATAGGTAAGTATACCTACTGTTAGTTATTAATTTTAACACTGTTGGTTTTAGGTTTGATAATTGCACTTGTCTTGGTTTATTTTGTGTATAACGTAAACAATGATGACAACTGACAGATAAATAAGGGTTGCTATTATAAAATATTATATTCGACAGGAGTGGTACTGTATTTCGTCGTATGATGGACCAACGTATTCAATATCCCTTTCATTGGTTTATTAACTGACAAGGATAGTACTATCAAGTTGGCCATGCAACGTTGGTCCGAGTATAGTACGAAATACAGTACCAGATGAATATGTGGTGGTGTAGTAAATCGAATAATTTGCAAAAGTTTAAAAATGTAACGGTACCGTCAGACATTCTGTATTAGGACTTGGTATAATAAAGACGTGTGAAGTGATGTAAACTATTAGTGTTACTTTTATTATAATTAATACTACTTATTTTATTGTCATGTATGATGTATCCTTTGTAAGTACAGGGTGTTAATTTAAATGCGTGCCATAGCTTCAGGGTTGGTTTAGTATCGATAAAGGATGCCGTAAAATATATTGAAAAAAATCCAAGCCAAATTTTTTTTTACTTGCTGACATTAGATTCAAATGCCTATATCTCAGCCGAAATTCGTTCAATCTCAAAGTTGTTTAGACGAAAGTACTTGCATGGGCACTCTCGAAACAAAAACAGTGTCAAAAATAGTTTTTTTTTAAGTTTTGACTAAATCCGAAATAAAAAAATTTACTGGGATTTTTTTCGAGATTTTTTACGGCATCCTTAATCGATACTTAACCTACCCTGAAGCTATGGCATGACACGCATTTAAATTAACGCTCTGTATAGTAGAGTCGAATTATGGCTGTACCGCTTTGAATACTAACCCCTTTTATTGAGTGTCGTAAGACACGAATAACACGCTCGAGGGTTTCATACAGTTTCATGTGTTAAATAGGTATACATACATATTCTACAGTCGTGTTTTACATAATACGTATATTTTTTGCTGTTCGATTCTAGTCAGGCACTTCCATCAACATCCAAAACAGCCAACTTCTGATAGGATTCCCTGGCAAGAAACGTTATGCGGTACTATTAGAAATACAAAAGCTATTCTATTATTCGAAAAAAGCGGCCAAGAGCATATCAGACACGCTCACAAATAGGGTTTCGTAGTCAACGTTTAAATATCAGGTCTTTCAGCGTTACAAAGTTAATTTTGTTGCTGGTTTGTTTGCACTTTAATATTGCCTTAATCTTAAGTGGTGCAGTATTCGTTATAGTTTTCATAGTAACTTCAAATTAAGAACTACATTCCATATTTTTTCAAATAGCACACTTACTTTAGAAGTTACAGCTGGAACAAATTATGGCTCAAAAACGCCTCTTTTAAAAGCATTTATCTCGAGACAGAAACATTTTAGAGACTTTGTTTAAAAGAAACCTCCCCTTAGTTTTAAAAGACCTATTCAACGATACCCTACTCAATATTAAAGGTGGAAAATTTTTTTTTGCCCCCCTTTCAAGATGTATGTGAAGGGGGTCCAAAAAACAATTAAACTTTTTTTTTACTACATTTCTAAATTTGGGCCACAACAATCTATCTTCACACCAAATTTGATGTCGATAGCTCCAAAACTGACGAAGTTATGAGGTCGCGGCATACAGACAGACAGACTTACCGAAATGATAAGGGTTTCTAGTAGACTACGAAACCCTAAAAAGTTAGACTTATTAAACTGAAAAGTAATATGAATGTTAGTGTTACTGATTTCTATATTTTCATACAAAATGTCGTTTTCTATTCTACTTAATGTCGTTTTAAACTACGCTTTGGGCGACCAATATCAGAATTAAATAGGTCATTTTATCCCTAGGGATCAAAAGTGATTTGAATTTGGAATATGAACATTTACAGCCAATCAATCGAAAAAAGTGATGGGGCGATGCTATTCTAAGCCGGCACCGGCACCACACAACAAGTAGAAATAGAGACCTATTCCAGCTTGCAACCGCACTGGTCAGTTCGTTGTCCGTAATCTTCGTATCGAATTTTACGACATCCGGGGGCCCAGGGAAATGATACTGTTATAAAGACACTATTTTACGAGTCGATCGCTTTCCGCCAAGCCGGAAAGGGCCGGATTACCTCCTGACGTTGACGTTGTTTGATTCCGAAGCTGATCTTAGCGCAGTGGAAGCAAATTAAAGTTATCTTAAAATCTAAAACTAAATGGTCGATCAGCCTCGGAACAACATTTGACTACGATTCGTAGTGCTCTTTACTATAGCTAAATAAAATAAATTTAATGAGAGAATTTTGTTCCGGAAAGTTTCCGGCCGAGAAATTCTTGTTTCCAAAATCTACTTAAACAGGGCCCAGCAACGAATTGCTTACCGAGCGAACCATGACGCCTTTTCTTTGTGAGTTTAAGTATGACAGGAATCAGGTATTCAGGATATTTTAGGAGCGCAGGAATAGGGAATAACCTAAACTCACAGCACTGGAACATCCGCTCGTTCTCGAACTCCTTTCCTCCAATTTGCACTATAGTTCACAGTTCGACATCACATAATGTTTTTTAACACAAAATAACTAAAAGATTTCTCTCCGAATGAGAAATCGGCCCCGTTGGCCTCCAATCATTTATAATTAAAATACGTAGCTATCGGCAGCCACGACGCGAGCCAACGAAAAGTGAGGTTATATTTTGCCGGCGGTCGCGTGACTCTCAATCAAAGCGCCGGAACCAAAATCACTTGGTTCACTTCCCCACCGAACAGGGAAAACCACACGAGAAAACCGAAAGCCCACCAAACTACACCATTTACAAATTAACATTCGCATCAACGATGCGGGCGACGGCAGAGGACGTGACAATGACAGAGCAGTGTTGCCAGCACCGCGCGCCCATTTTATACGAAAACTAAACATTCACCCGCCCCGGACCGACCCATCGGTCCGCTCTATGCATGGCAGGCGTGATAATGTAGCTACTGCTCGCTTAAGGACTGAATCCCCCACCTGAACTTCTGCAACTCGAGGAGTGCCATCACTACCCGGAAACAGGTTGAGAATGCGCCCCCGGCGCCAACGCAGTGGCGGTAGGTTGGCATCCTTAACCAGAACGAGATCCCCAATGCAGGGGGGTTCAGTCCTGTCCGTCCACTTAAGGCGTTGCTGCAGAATGTGCAAGTACTCAAGCGACCAACGCTTCCAAAAGTTTTGAGTCATTTGCTGCAACAACTGATAACGCGACAAACGATTGCTATTCACCTCCGTATAGGGATATTCCGGCAAGGCGTTATGCCCTGGCGTCAGGGCCTCTAAATCATTTGGGTCTGAGCTGAGCGGACACAAAGGACGCGAATTGAGTACAGCCTCAATTTTACAAAACACGGTCGCCAGCTCCTCGAAAGTCAAAATTGTTAACCCTACAACGCGCAACAAATGCGTCTTAGCGGACTTTACAACCGCTTCAAAAATACCACCCCAGTGAGGGCACGCTGGTGGATCGAACACCCAGGCAATGCCCTGACGGGAGAGGCCCGTGCTGATGGCTTCTTCGTTCTCCCGTAAGAACGTTACAATTTCTTTCATACACCGATCAGCACCCTTAAAGTTGGTACCACAATCCGACCTGATCAGCGCTGGTCGCCCTCGTCGCGACGTAAACCTCTCCAGCGCTGCCAAAAAGGCCTCCGTAGAAAGGTCGGCCACGAGCTCCAAGTGGACGGCCTTGGTGGCTAGGCACACGAACACGCACAAGTACGCCTTGATAGACTTTGCGTTCCGCAGGCGTGATGCCTTCACCATGAAAGGGCCTGCGAAATCCGTTCCCACACCTGCAAACGTCCAGGCCTCCGTCACCCGGTCCGGTGGGAGATCTCCCATCTGTGGCTGCATTGTGGCTGCCTTCAAGCGGTAACAAGGCAAGCACCTAAACACAACGCTACGTACCGTTCGTCGTCCCGATAAGATCCAGAACTCGCGCTGTAGAATGGCCAATAGCGCATTACAGCCCGCGTGCGAGTTTTTCTCATGACGATCCCTGACTACGAGCTCAACTAAGGGTCCCCTTTTTGGAAGTAACAGTGGATGCCGAGCCGAAAAGGGCAGGCTAGCGTTCCGAAGTCTGCCTCCAACCCTGAGCATACCTTGCTCATCCAGGAATGGGTTGAGGCGCACAATTCCTCCCTTCAGCTTTCCACGTCCATCCCTGAGCAGCCTGACCTCCTCTTCAAAATGTTCCGCCTGGACGACTCTAACTAATGAGCATAGAGCCGCATTCCGTTCCGCAGGCGAGAGGACAGGTGTAAAGTTCCGTTCTGCTTGAGGCTTCCTGCAGTTGTTCACGAACCGTTTGATCCAACCTGTCACCCCAAGAAGTTTGTCGAGGGAGCTATACCGTTCCAGCAAGAAAGCTGGGTTAGGCTTCGGTACGAGTTGCCCCACGTTCACTCGCAAACCTCGATCAGGTGGCCCAAGCGGCGCCCTGCACTCGTTGAATGGCCATTCCTGCGGCGACTCAGTCAGCCATTGAGGTCCCCACCACAGTGGGTGACTCACCAAATCAGGTGCCCTGCACCCGCGCGAAGCGCAGTCCGCTGGGTTCCATTCTCCCGGTACGTGCCTCCACACTAACGGAGTTTCCGACCCCGTAATCTGTGACACCCGATTTGCCACGAAAACCTCAAGTGTATGTACCGACGTCTGCAACCAGCATAGAACTATCCGACTGTCAGTCCACGCGTACACCGTTTCATCCAAGTTGATGGTACCACGCAGATTGCAGGTTACATGATTTAACAAGCGCGCTAGAAGAGCTGCCCCTGCCAATTCCAATTTGGGGATGGTCCATCTAGTTCTGACTGGTGCCACCTTACTTTTGGCCATAACCAGACGCACGTGCACAGTTCCCGTTGAACTTGCTGTCCGAAGGTATACAGCTGCCGCGTACCCTCGCTCCGAGGCGTCACAAAACCCATGTAGGGTAGCCTTACATCCCACCGATGGGACTAACTTGCGGGCTATCGCGATGTGCACAATCCCTGGTAAGGTGGTCACAAACTTGAGCCAATCCTTCAACAACTCTCCGGAGAGTTGGTCGTCCCATCCTAAGTTGGCTAGCCACAACCTTTGTAAAAAGAACGTTCTAGCGATTGTCGACAGTACCGACCGCTTAGTCCAAGTTTTCTCCAAAGGTCGGGCTCGATCTTGTACGTGAATACGTCATGCGTTGGCCTATATTGCACCCCGAGGATGCCCAACGTGTTTGGATTGTCCGGGTTCTCAAAGAGGTGCGGGTCCTGATGGAACTCGCCTGGCAAACCGGCCAGGAGCTCTGGGCAACTGGACAACCATTTCCGCAACTCGTAACCTCCTGAACCCATGATCGCGATCAACTCGTCTCGTAGAATTAGCGCCTGCTCCACGCTATCAGCACCCGTGCAGATATCGTCCACGTAGACGTCGCGATCCAGTACTGCTGCGGCTCGAGGATATCTTACCCTTTCCTGTGCGGCCAACTCTCGCAGCGTACGTACTGCCAAATACGGACTTGGCTTAAGTCCATACGTCACCGTGTTAAGTTCGTATGTGACCATCGGCTCATCTGGGCTCTCACGCCACAAAATCAGCTGATACCGACGGTCATCCGGATGTATCATGGTTTGGCGAAACATCATTTTGACGTCTGCGACGAACGCTACCTGGTGTAACCGAAAGTCTGTGAGAATGTCCACAATGTCCCGGTTCAATTTAGGACCCGCGTGCAAACATTGGTTCACAGACACACCATTCGAGGTAGGAGCAGAACCGTCAAACACCACCCGTATTTTCGCCTCAGGTGACTTCAAGACAGCCAGGTGTGGAATGTAATAATGCTCGACACACCTCCAATCCAGGCTGGACACCGACATGTGGCCCAATTGAATATATTCCCGCATGAATTCTATATACTTCTGCCGAAGTGCTGGGTCTCGCCTCATCTTCCGCTCCATTCCGAGTAGTCTCCGTTCCGCGAGCTGTCGCGAACTACCTAAAGCGGGGCGGTTTGGGAGAAAAGGTAGCCTGGTCACGAATCTGCCTGACGGGCATCTCGCAGTGTTGTATTGATAGAACAACTCGCACTCGTCATCCTCTGGCTTCCGTCTGTCCGCCGTGGGCGCTCTTCAGACTCCCAAAACCTCTGCAGCACCTCTGACAGCACACTACCATAGAGGACCGGATCCCCTTCTGGTAGGTCCTGAGGTCTCCAAACTGGGCCGAAAACAACATACCCCTGTGGTATCTACGGCCACCAAACCAGTTTCCTGGAGTACCTTCTTCCTACCGCACCATAATCTCCGAGGACGTCTGACCCGAGAAGTACGTCCACCGTACCAGGAGTATCAAAATCAGGATCAGCTAACTCCAACCCTGTGGTTAACCCTCGTACCGTTGGTGGTAACCTAACCTGAGGAGTTTCCCAACCACTTCATCCAGCACCACGGCTGAGACTTGATAGCTGACCCTGTACATGTGCTACCTAATGCGAACTCAAAGTTCGTCTGACCCCGAATGTCAGGCACATTTAGGCCCCCGATGCCTACAGCTTCATCCTCACTTGGCCGTACATTTAGGCCTAGCCTACTCACCAGCTTACTCGATACAATACATCCCTGAGCCCCTGTATCCAGTAGGGCTCTTACTTGAATGGTCCGGCCACCGTATCCCCATACCCAAATCTTAGCCGTTGGCAAAAGTACCGTGATTGGACGGGGAGCCGAAGCTGATGAGTAGGTGGCGATTACCTAGCGGGAATCTAAACGCGGTGAGGCCGCGTCCCGCGGGGGTATCCCCTCGCTACCCAAACCCGTGTATGGGTCCCACTCCTGCTAGTAGGGAGGTCTGCCCACAAAGGCCATGGCTGGAGTTCTATAGTACCCCGACGGCAAACGTCCGTACCGAGGTTGCGCCTGTAGCCGCGGGTACTCAGGCATAGGCGGAGGCATGCGTGGGTCTTGAGACCCAACCAGGTGGCTCAAGCCCGCAGAATACTGCATGTACCCTGGTGGCTGCCTAGTGCTCCCCTGACACCCGCCCGTTTGATCCCGTACCTGGGATGGGTGTCCTTGGCCATGTTCCCGTGTCGTTCCTCCCCAATCCGGCACCTGCTGCCGTGGTGGAGATCGTCCCCACGTCCTTGGGTAAGTGGGCTCCGTCTGTTGACGTCCCCCTGCCTGTCCCTGTGACCGATGCGGAGGTGGGCTCCTCCTTGGAGGGGGTGGGGAGCGTTGCTCCCTCCCTTGGTGGGCAGGCTCCTTCGCTGATCCGATCCAGCGCTGCCCCGGCGCCTCCGGAGCGATTCATGCAGAGCAGCGGATGGTGTGCACCCTGGCAGTACCTACAGTTGGTGCTTGAAGGGCACTCGCACCTGATGCGGCCCCAGGCACCGAAAACACCAACGCCTCTGCTGTGCCACACCCCGTCTCCTCTGAACCCGCTGCGCAGCAAACTCCTGACACGCTGCCACCCCGTGGCCTGTCTCCCTGCAGTAGGCACACCCTGATTCCAATGCGGTGTTGTACCGCCTGGGTTGCCACTGTTGCCTCCTCGCGCCGGTGCACCCGGCCGTTCCGGGTGGCGAGGGCAGAGGTCTCTTGCGAGGGGCTTCACCAGCCTGGACGTCCACTCGCCTGCTTTCGGCCTCGAGGAACGACTTCAGATCCTCGTAGGTCGGGAGGTGGTCCGAGGACTTGCCCCATGTAGCTGCTCGAATCGAGCGACCATTTCGCTCGGCAGGCGGCGAAGCACTGTGTGGACCAAGATATAACCGTAGCCCGCCACTGGCAAACCCTGTCGCTCTAGTGCGCTGACCGCGACACTGACTGGGTGGAAGATTTTCTCGCGGAGGTCCGTACCTCGCGTTATGGTTGGTATTGACAGCCACTGGTCTAACAGCCTGTCTACAATCAGGCGCTTGTTTCGATACCGGTCGGTAAGGATCTTCCACGCCACCTCATAATTGCTATCCGAGACAGCCAAATGCGTCAGCAATTCATGAGGCTCTCCATGTAGCCTGGACATCAGCTGAGCCATCTTGTACGCCGGCGTTATGTCCGTCCGTGTGTGGACCACACTGCTATACAGGTCCTCAAACGCCGGCCAGTCGGCGTAATCGCCTGCAAAGACTGGAACCGTAACAGGCGGAAGAGGCACCTGTAATCCTTGTCCCACTTTACCACGGAATGGCTTTTCCTTTCCGTCACGTCGCCTAGATATGTCCGCAGCTGCCTGCGCAATGTCCTGTGCCAGCTCCAAGCACTGGCTTACATCGCCCTCAACCAGCTCCTTATCTTCAGGGTTAGGAGCTTCCTCAAGGAGCATGAGGCACTCTGTGAGGTGTTCCGACACAACCCGAACCCGTTCATCTGCCTGTAGTGCACTTTTCAAGAGCGCGTCCTCCCGGTCCTCGCGGCCGATCATTGCCGCTGTGGTAGTAAACCACCTTAATTCTGTCTTTATAGCAGCCTTATACCTGGCGATCGAGGAGCCATGGTACCAACTTTTACACACTCGACTTAATAAAACGAAAAACCAATAAACAAATACCACAAAATAAATGTTAGTTGACTGGCCTAGACCTTACCGATAAGGTACCGTTCACTAGGCAAACAATACAGTCACAAAAAAAACCGAAACAATATTTTCCAAAATTAATAAAATATGTGGGTAATATAAAAAACACGCTTAATACTAAATTACGGCTAACTATGTTGCAATAAAGCAACCACGCTCTGCTACCATAAAATGTTTGATTCCGAAGCTGATCTTAGCGCAGTGGAAGCAAATTAAAGTTATCTTAAAATCTAAAACTAAATGGTCGATCAGCCTCGGAACAACATTTGAGTACGATTCGTAGTGCTCTTTACTATAGCTAAATAAAATAAATTTAATGAGAGAATTTTGTTCCGGAAAGTTTCCGGCCGAGAAATTCTTGTTTCCAAAATCTACTTAAACAGGGCCCAGCAACGAATTGCTTACCGAGCGAACCATGACGCCTTTTCTTTGTGAGTTTAAGTATGACAGGAATCAGGTATTCAGGATATTTTAGGAGCGCAGGAATAGGGAATAACCTAAACTCACAGCACTGGAACATCCGCTCGTTCTCGAACTCCTTTCCTCCAATTTGCACTATAGTTCACAGTTCGACATCACATAATGTTTTTTAACACAAAATAACTAAAAGATTTCTCTCCGAATGAGAAATCGGCCCCGTTGGCCTCCAATCATTTATAATTAAAATACGTAGCTATCGGCAGCCACGACGCGAGCCAACGAAAAGTGAGGTTATATTTTGCCGGCGGTCGCGTGACTCTCAATCAAAGCGCCGGAACCAAAATCACTTGGTTCACTTCCCCACCGAACAGGGAAAACCACACGAGAAAACCGAAAGCCCACCAAACTACACCATTTACAAATTAACATTCGCATCAACGATGCGGGCGACGGCAGAGGACGTGACAATGACAGAGCAGTGTTGCCAGCACCGCGCGCCCATTTTATACGAAAACTAAACAATCAACAAATGATATAACGATTTATCATCTGTGTATCTGTAGGGAAATGATACTGTTATAAAAACACTATTTTACGAGTCGATCGCTTTCCGACAAGCCGGAAAGGGCCGGATTACCTCCTGACGTTGCACCATCAACAAATGATATAACGATTTATCATCTGTGTATCTGTAGGGAAATGATACTGTTATAAAGACACTATTTTACGAGTCGATCGCTTTCCGCCAAGCCGGAAAGGGCCGGATTACCTCCTGACGTTGCACCATCAACAAATGATATAACGATTTATCATCTGTGTATCTGTAGGGAGATGATACTGTTATAAAGACACTATTTTACGAGTCGATCGCGTTCCGACAAGCCGGGAAGGGCCGGATTAGCTGACGTTGCACCATCAACAAGTGTTATAACGATTTATCATCTGTGTATCTGTCGTTTTCGCCAGCGTCGCTCACCAAATTGATCGTATAATAGTCGTGTAGCTCCGATATTGGTTGTATAATGGACTCGATTCGAACGAGACCTATTCCAGCTTGCAACCACACCAGTCAGTTCGTAGTAATCTTCGAATTTTACGACATCCGGGGGACCAAGGAAATGATACTGTTATAAAGACACTATTTTACGAGTCGATCGCTTTCCGACAAGCCGGGAAGGGCCGGATTGGCTCCCGACGTTGCACCATCAACAAGTGATATAACGATTTATCATCTGTGTATCTGTCGGGATATGATACTGTTATAAAGACACTATTTTACGAGTCGATCGCTTTCCGCCAAGCCGGAAAGGGCCGGATTACCTCCTGACGTTGCACCATATTGGTTGTATAATGGACTCGATTCGAACGGAACATCTCTTAGCGTAGAAATAGAGACCTATTCCAGCTTGCAACCACACCGGTCAGTTCGTAGTAATCTTCGAATTTCACGACATCCGGGGAAATGATACTGTTATAAAGACACTATTTTACGAGTCGATCGCTTTCCGACAAGCCGGAAAGGGTCGGATTAGCTGTCTTTGCACCATGAACAAGTGATATAATGATTTATCATGGTATAATAAGATACTCCGCCTGGTATTCCATTCCGATACTCGTGAACCACGTAACTGACACTTGCCTACGTCATCATGCTTGTGGGTTACCAGAATTACCCACTTTTATGATGTTTTTTGTAAATCGTATAAGATACTGTTAACTAATAAATACAATTTAAGTGTTGTTGTAAAGTTCAAGTTAATACACATGTAAATCTAAATTATAAAATTATTAAGAAATATTTTAACTCATTTTTCTGAGATTGAATTTACCCCATAACGTATTTTATTGAAATAAAGTGGCAATACTAGTGACGTAGGCAAGTGTCACTCTGGGAATGTAAGACCATGTTTTATTAGACTATGCGATTTATCATCTGTATATCTGTCGTTTTCGCCCGCGTCGCTCACCAAATTGATCGTATAATAGTCGTGTAGCGATATTGGTTTTATATAATGGACTCGATTCGGACGGAACATCTTTTACCGTAATTTTCAGCTGCTTATACTTGGCACTGTTTACTTAATACTGTGAATTCTTCACAGGGCTTTCCGACAAGCCGGGAAGGGCCGAATTAGCTCCCGACGTTGCACCATCAACAAGTGATATAACGATTTATCATCTGTGTATCTGTAGGGAGATGATACTGTTATAAAGACACTATTTTACGAGTCGATCGCTTTCCGACAAGCCGGAAAGGGCCGGATTGGCTCCTGACGTTGCACCATCAACAAGTGATATAAAGATTTATCATCTGTGTATCTGTCGCTTCCGGCCGCGTCGCTCACCAAATTGATCGTATAATAGTCGTGTAGCTCCGATATTAGTAGTACATACAGGGTGTAAGGGACGATGTACCGAAAACTATGCAGGCGTGATCAGACCATGAAACTGAACATCTTTTACTATGGAACCAATGGTCGGAAATGAGAAAAAATTTCTGAACTCCCATACGAAATTTCGCGATCAGCTGACTGACTTTGTATGGGAGGACCGAAATTTTTTCTCGTTTCTCACCATTGGCTCCATAGTAAAAGGTGTTCAGTTTCATGGTCTGATAACGCCTGCAACGTTTTCGGTACACCGTACCTTACACCCCGTATAATGGGCTCGATTCGAACGGAACATCTCAATTTTTAGCTACTTATACTTGGCACTGTTTGGTTAAATTCTTCGTAAGGCTGAGGGAAGGGCTTTCTCACAAAAATTGAAACCTAAATGCCTACAATACCTAGATTTAAATCAATGTAAGAATTGTAATTCTCTGTCCTATTAAGTTAAATAAAAGAAAACAGGAAATCTGCAGCAGAAACAATATTGTTTAATTTTGTTAGTTGTCTAGTTATTTTATATTAGGGGCATTTTAATTGAAGACTATGTTATCTATAGAGTTATGCCTTGCCTTTGGACCAAGACCGAATGAATGATATTTCTTGTTTCTATCATTTTGCCTTAAAATGTGATTTGAAGAAATAATTTGCTGATATAAAATAATTTGTACCGTCATTCGAATTGGCCATATTTGACAGCTGTCAAAATCATGTTAATGCTATGACATTAGGTCTATTTTTCTTTGTTGACATATGACCGTACTATAACATCCGTTTCTTTGTTATTTTTGCGCAGCGCTTCAAAAAAGGTTTATGTTAAGCGGTTCGACAGACGCATCCGTTTGTTTTATCCTATCGCATGCGTTAGGTACTCAGCGCTAAAATAACGCACAAACGAACATTACATGTGTTTCTTCTAAGGTTTACTCCTTCCGATATCAGATCGTCTTTTGTTAGTTGTGATCGATTATTTCAATTAATATTCAATAATATCATCGTTAGATTAACCCTTGAGGAGCTTTGCAATTTAGCCGCCATCTTCTCATCCCAATGAACTGCGTAAAATAATGATTTATTCCTCTAGGACCACTAGAACCACCGAGAAGGTCTGCTGGTGGTTCTAATGGGACATCAGCATATATACCCCTTTGGGCGCAGTATGCCGTGGTCACAGTATAAAAATGTCTACTATTCCAGCAGTAACTCCTAAAGTAGGTACAACGCTAAAAATTTGAAAAAAATATGGAATATACTTCTCAACCTGCAGTTACTATGAAAACTATAACGGATACTGTACCACTGAAGATTTGAGATAAATAAAATATTTTCAATTTGCGATTGGTAACCATACAGCTCCAAACAAACCAGTAACGAAATTAACTTTGTAACTCTGACAAACCTGATATTTAAATGTTGACATTTAAACCCTATTTTTGGGCCTGTCTGACATGACACGCTATGGCCGGCTTTATTCATATTTATTCCTAGGCTCGTTTACTCCTCAAAGCATCCTCGTTCCGGTTCATACCTCTCCCAAAGAATTTCAATCACAATTCAGCGGGGCAATGCTGCCAGTGTTCTTGGGACCTTCGAGCAGGGTGTGACTCTTTTTGAATAGAGATTCTATTTCTATTTTTTATTTTAATACCCATTGGCGACGCGTGATGCTGCAAGTATACATTTCGGTCTTTGACGAAGTTTGCGCTGATCAATTATGTTTCAAAACTTTTTCAGTGTAAATTCTGACTTCGGCTGCACTGCATTCAAGTAGCGGCACAGTAGCGGCCGACTCGAGTCTATTTTTTATTTTACTACCCATTGGCGACGCGTATCTAATGCTGAAAGTATACAGTTCCCTTTGACGAAGTTTGTGCTGATCAATTATGTTTCAAAACATTTGCAGTGTAACGCTATTATATATTCTGAAAAAAAATAAAAATAAAAAAAGTAAGTTCTGGCTTCGGCTGCACTGCATTCAAGTAGCGGCACCACCACAGTAGCGGCCGACTCGAGCGTTTTGATACTCGACTTCAGTATTTAGGTCGTTCAGCTTTATCTGGGTCACGGCTCCGATCCCGATACTAGCTATGATGTACCTAGGTGATGTTCTGCCTACCTCGGGAGAGATAAAGGAGAAATTTTAGCTCGTCGTTTGCGGCAGATTAGAAGTTTTCTCTGCTAGGTTATTATGTGTAGGTACTACTATTATCTATTCTGTGGTTCGGGGAGCTGAATTCAAAGTAGGTATAACTTTTCAAGCACTCGCGATTACTTTCACACGTTTTAAGTATCTTACCTGGTCTATTGCATACGGCAACAGAATTCCGGTTTATAAAATACAGACAGCGAAGTCTCAGTACCTAATAGGGTTTTGTTTTCACCCTTTGGGTACGCCACCATAAAAAAAATATACCTACGTATAAGTTATATAAAAAATAATACCTACTAACAATAGCAATTAATGCTCACAATGTGTGAATTGAAAGTGTCTAAAGCGGTCGGTTTAGATTTGGGTTTGATCAATGGCGCCGCCGCCGCCGCCGCCTTTGCATTCAGATCAGCGTTGCCAGACCGTCGAAAAACGGACGGTTTTCCGTCCCTAGGCGATGGACCGTCCCTTTTTTGTCCGTTTGCATCCGGCTCTATTCGGTTAGTATAAACCTAGACACTCTTTAATCTAATAAATAAATTTTGTCTATGACAACGAATTATCGTTGGTCTATGATCATTGTGCACCAGAAAATGTAGTGTTTGTTGACCGGTGTGTTAGCGTGTTTGTGCGCGACTGTATTTTGCATTCAAATAATTTAGAATTTCTAGCATTTGGGCGATTGACTACTTACTTATTAGTAAAATGATAAAATCATTGAACTACGGCGATTATGAAAAATGTCCCTTATGTCGGGTGGTGTCGGCTTAGAATAGTATCACTTAGCTTAGAATAGGTGTCGTAAGAAGCGACTAAGAGGTTTGAGAGTTGATGTGTATTGCAATTTTAGGCGACTACCTGTCACTATGGTGATACAAGCACAGTCTTTTGAATGACTCTCAATTTTTTGTCAGACGTGGTGTAAATGGAAGTTTTTACAGCTGTTTACGCTCTGCCCTCCTCGCAAGGGATATAGGCGTGATATGCATGTATGTATGTCCCTTTTGAAAGGTGAAACTACCCTAAATTGTTGGAGTAGTGTGGCAACACTGATTTAGATAGCTCTGGTTCTAAATAGGTCATGGCCCCCGCGAGCGATAAAGCTGATGCTCCCAGTATTAACGGATAAGAGATACACTTAAGGAAGTAAGTGATTGTAAATAAGTTCTTACACGAGGTTTAAGGTCATCCATTCGGTCGTAAAAATAAATGTGGCCCGTTTCTTAATTTTAGGTCCTTCTTCTTCTTCCAGTGGGACACCAAGATGTTCAATGACCCGATGAACCCGATAGGTTGATTCTGCCGAATCAGATATTAGATATAGCTACCTAGGTACTATTGAACCTCCATTTACCTAATAGGTATTGGATAATGTTACAAGTCTTCATATAGGTATTTATTTTTGTTGTTCTCAACCGGTTGTACATTTTTATAAGGGAGACTTAAGTAATTTCCTATTTTTAATATTGGAAAATATTATCGTTTGCATGGGCTGGTTCACCCCATTTCGATTTCGATTGCACTTTATTCCGGACCGGAACATACAGGCGTAGGTATTTATACAGGAAAAAAAGGGTATAACAAGCCAAAAGGAGGTCAAGGTACTTATGATACTGAACAACTTTACCCACGAAATATGAAGTTAAAAAAATTTACTCCCTTAAAATTTTCTCCGATCGGGGTGATTGATTTACTATGGGAAGTCCGTTTTGTTTTTCATGTTGCAACCCATATTCCATGGGAAAAGTTGTTTAGCTTCATGAGTACCTTGACTTCCTTTCGACTTGTTATACTTACCTTTCTTATAGCTCCCAGTATGCTTTGGTAGACGACGTATAAAATAAAACAACCCTGTTCAATAAAACTGGCTGGCTGGCAAAAGGCAGCAAAAGGCAGTTTTTAAATTATAAGCCCAGTTGTCACCGTTTAGCCTGTGTTCCAATTTCAAATAAAACACAAGGGGTACAAAGAGGACATCCGGATATCCCGGACGAGACCGGTAACGGTAAAATGGCTACTACACTGCCTCGCAGACAGGGCCCGATTCGGCATACATAGCTGGTTTTCTTATTTTTCGAGTGGGACACGAAAACGGAAGGGATTTGAGAGTTGACGTGTATTGCAGGCGACAACAGGCTGGCAACTTGTCACTGTCTCGATACACAGTCTTCTGAATGACTCTCAAACTTTTGCCAGACGTTGTGTAAATGGCCGATTTTTACAGCCATTTGTGCCATAGTGGACGTAGTAACGGAATTCCTAAATAAATGACATAAAGTGAGTTTTTCATAAAATTTATTGGAAGAAGATAAATGGTACATCATGCATGGTAGATAGCGCTGAAATATGTCTGGTCTCTGCTTTTTCTAATTTGAGCCTAACCAGGTCTTTTTGATCATATCTGCGCCTTTCTCGCTAATCATCATAGTAGGAGCATTAGGGTTTCCTCTAGTTATAACTGGCATAATACTAGCATCAATCACTCTTAGGCCATCTACTTTCCTAACTTTCAATTCAGGGTTGACTACCGCTGTCTCGTCATCGTCAGCCCCCATTTTCGCAGTAGATGTTGGGTGATATAGTGTTATTGTTCCTTGTTCAATCCAGCATTTCAAAAATTCATCAGTATTTTTATCTAAACCTTTGCAGGCATCTAACTCAAGCCACTGTAATTTAAATCCGTACGATTTCAAGGCATTCGTATCGCCCATTTTAAGTGCGTGTTGCCTTAAAGAGCGAATCAATGTTGCCAAATCCTCAGGATCATCGAAATAGTTTGCGTAAATCAACGGGTATTCGAAGGGATCTCTGCTTTTAAGCTCTATCTTTCCTCTTGATTTAGCATGCACAAGAGCTGGTGCCACAAGGTATACTAAATTGTCCTTATTAATTTCATTAAACTTCTCCTGGAATTCATCATTGAACCCATGCAAACCATAAAAGTCGATGAAGTTTTTGGAATTGGGTGGGAAAAACACTTGTTGATATTGCGTATCTGGGCTAGTAGCTTCCGGATCAGTTGTATTATGAAATGAAAGTACTCTAAATGGTGCTGTAGAAGTTAAGGGACCTTCTCTATACAGTATATAATCTGACAAAGCTTTAGCTGTTGCTTCTACAGAGGTCTGGTTTTTGTCACCTGGTATCGTGTAAAATACTACAACAAGTGGGTGATCTTGTAAATTTTTTCCTACCGGTAAGTCAGCCTTCACTTCTATTCCAAGAGATTCTAAATGTTTCTTAGGGCCGATACCCGACAACATCAAGAGTTGTGGGGTATTTATTGCACCAGCGGATACTATCACTTCTTTATTAGCATGAACTCTGAATTCTTTACCACCTTTGTTTACAATAACGCCACTGACGACATTTTTCTTATTTTTGAATAATAATTTCGTAACGTGAGCATGTTTCAAAACATGTAAGTTCTTCCTGTCTTTGATTGGTGCGAGGAATGCTCTGGCAGAGCAATGACGGACTCCGTTTAGAGTAGTAGTACATGCTTTCGCTACTCCCATCTGATCAGCAGTGTTGTGGTCTGCTAAAGATTTAATGCCAAGCTCAGTGGTAGCCGCTATTGCCATTTTCTCTAATTCTTGAGCATCATTACGACATTCCACGCTTAAATAACCGTCTTTGCTGTGATATTTACTCAGTTCTTCTGACAGGGGTTCGGAATAGTTTTCACTCTTCTTGAAGTATGGGAGTACTTCTTCGTAGCTCCACCCTGTGTTGCCGTATGCTGCCCACTCGTCGTAGTCTCGTTTGTTTCCTCTGATGTAGAACATGGCGTTGATGCTGCTGCTGCCCCCGAGCACCTTCCCTCGAGGTCACGCGCAGCGCTGGTCTTTGTAAGCTCTGCAAAACTTCTCTTGCGGCTCCGTCTTGTATCCCCAGTCAAGTGGTGTATTTAAGTTGTTGAAATAAATTTGTGGCGCCTGGAAACAAGATGTATAATTGCGTATTACTCACTACTAAGTATTGTGATTTGAAATGACTATTGATGGATTTATCAATTTCTCTTTTACCACTACAAGTTGTCATTTATTTTCTTGTTACCTCGGTGGAAAGGGCAGGGTTGCCCCCGGCCTCAATAAGCAGCACCTTCCACTGCGGCACCTCGCTCAGTCTGTTCGCGACGACTGATCCAGCAGAGCCCGCGCCCACCACTATGAAGTCGTAGTTCGGATCTGGAACACCAAATCCAAAAGGTTTACTCAATATTTGAGTTTGAAACAAAAATTATACACCACCACCACCATTAAAATTTCTGCACTGTTGATTGATTCAAAACCAACTCATCAGAGGTCTGATTAGATGCCTATGTCACCTATGATAGTCAAAGTAACCGAGTCAAAATCATTTAACTGACTTTGGCGAAGTCACAGTATGAGTGATAGAGTCACCGTTTGGCAGAAATGTCACATGCTAACACTGGAAATCATAAAACAATTTTGATCTTACTTTTTTGTTTCACCGAGTCGTTCAACGACCCGATGATGATGTATCTGGTGTAACAGTTTTTCAACCGCCTACTCATGAAACAGGCATCATGACATGTCGTATATGTAACGACCGCCATAGCCAGACTCTAAGCGCCATAAAATAAAATAAAACTAAAACTGTGAACGAATTTCATATTTTTATCCTGTTTTAATACGACGTCTGATCTTCATTTTTCTATTGACTCCAACTTTTGTGATGAATATTTTCTACAACACAATTGAGGAGGACAACGCAAGGAGGAGGTTACTATGTGGACTTACCTTGTAGAACGCTTGCCTCAGCATCGGCCGGCCAGAGCTGGTCGCCGACCAGGGCACACTGCGCAGCCAGGAAGGTTTGCAGTGTGCTGGTGAACGTGGGTAGCGCATTCCGGTAGCTGCCTTCTATAGTAGACGTTAGCCTCGGGTCGCAAGCCCAAGACGACGACATCATGCGCAGTAAAACTTAGCCTGTATGAAAATAAATTTCAGTTTAGATTTCCTTACGTCTACATACACCTTAGTGATAATTTTTTAGAAGAAAATATTTTCACTTTGTACTTTTGTACGTTGATATGTACCCAGTAAACTCCGCTAAACGAACGCCATTTTCTCTATTTTCTGATCAACTTCTAAGGCTTTTAAAAAAAAACGACACGATAGTTATTTTTTTTTCATTTTCAAACAAACTTTTTAATTAATTACGAGAACATCCTGACTATTCCTGACCCGACTGACGCATTCCGCCACGTAGACAGGATTCACTTACACGGCACGCACACTAACAACACACCAATCACAGCACCTTATATTGGCGCGTAAATTAAACGCGTTTAGTGGTGTGTTTCTAGGACAAACAGGATGCAATTTTTTCGTCTTGATTTTTTTTTTTAGTTAAATGCAATTTTCTCGAAAACAAGCGTGCAGATTTTTTAAAAATTTGCCTAGTACATGCTTATATTTTATTTGATCTGCTCCTAAAATATTTGCAGTGAATTTGATAGGACTTTATAGGTCAAGGCCTAGGGTTAACTGATATGGCCGTTAAGTTTTCGGCCGTGAGCAATACGGCGGCCGGAAATCAATTTCCATTAATCTATTAAGTTTATTGTGAATAGAGCTACTTTGTACACAGTTTATTACACTTTAGTAGAGTCTATATTAAGTTATGGTTTAAGTAGTTATGGCCGAACATTTAAGTCCTATTTAGATCAGATCAAAGCAATACAAATGAGGTTTCTTAAATTGTTAGTTGACAGGCAAGTGAAAGAAAATTGTAACAAAGATTATTCCCTATTGTTCCATATTTGTAAAGTTCTACCGGTTCATGAGAAGGTTAAATTGTTAATAGCCCTGGAGGAATATAGAAATACTGAATTCAAATCTGAAGCAGAACATACTTATACCACCAGATCTGTTAGCAATGATAAATATGTTGTACCTAGAGTTTGTAACTATTATGGCCAGAGGACAAGATGTTATCTAGTACCTACAGTTTATAACAAGCTGTCTGTAGATGAGAAAGATGTATCAAAGTTTGTTTTCAAAAAGAAAATTAAAGAGGAGTTGTTATCAGCATATGAAAGGGAAGAGTAGAACTAAGTTATATACTTATTGTTGATAAACTACTTATATTGTATTTTGTAGGCATAGTTTTAATTTCGAGAGTGTGTTTCTGCCAACAAACTGCTTTGCAGTTTGGCGGGTTCTTGATTATGTTGCCAAAATGTTTAAGAGAAATAAAGACTTTTAATTATTATTATTATTATTAATTAGTTTTCAGCCTATGTCTTAAAAGACGGCCGACAAAGTGACTGTAATTAATTATGCTATCGGTCACGATAAAAATTAAGTTTAAATAATATAAATAACTTATTGCTTATGTTTTTACAAAAATAAGTGTGCCCAGTTTTAAGATTGTTGCTTAAAAGTTTCGGTCTGCGCATAAATATACAATTTTCATCACCTTTCTTATCCATTTGAATAAAAATTTGTTAAATAAATTCCTTTTTGTACCTTTCAATCAAAAACGGACCGTAACTTGAAGACAATAAGAGTTATTTTTCAATTAGTTGCAAGATAACAAGAAGTAGTTGATTTAACGGCCGAAAACAGAATGTGTGGCCGAGAACCCCCAATACAGCTATTTTCGAATATTTTATTTATTTAATCATTTTTCGTGCAGGTTATAATAAAATGCTTCTTGAATTAAAAAACTATAATATCTGCTGAGCACAAAATAATTTTCTGTATTATACTCTGCCCATATTATCTTATAGTCAAAAGTTCGTTCGTTCGTTTTTTATAGTACGATATTCCTCTTTTAATTCTCGAGCGCTAATACTAATAGGTTTTAGCTGATTTACTAATTTTAATTGAACAAAGCATTTTTTTTTTTCCAAAAATTTGAACGTTCCTCGCGGTGAAACCAGCCTGCCGATGACCTCCCGCGCTGCCCGCTACACGCATCTCACCCCCCTCAACCCTACCCCTGACGTTGTTTTTTTTCTGCCTGGATTACTTATCGCTTTAAATCTAAATATGTATGTTATTTATTACTAAACCCACCCTATATGAAAACAGAAAAGAAGATTTCCTTTCGATAAATAATCTTTTGTTGCAACAATGTACTGGTGATTGATTTCTAAACGTTATATTGTAAGTTTTTAAAACATGAGATGCCCATATGCCTAAGTAATAATTTAAAGAAAAATAAATTACCTAACTTGCGGAGTTGTGGCGCCAGTGGCTGATGATGATGAACGGACGAATTTTTAATTAGTTTTTCATACTTATAGAGCCAACGCAAAATTTAAAAACAACTTAATAATTAGTATCGGTTTTAGCAATGAGATACTTAAATTACCTCTATAAGATAAATACAGGGTGTCACGGTATGCCTACGAAATGTAATGTATTTTACGCGACAGACAACCCGTTGAGTAAGGGCTGCCTGTATACACAGCATGCGCACCAAAGGAAGACTTATTTCGCGCGCGAGCAGACATGGCTGCGAATCCACCAGAGCTGTGCGAAGTAGCTAAGCGGTGTACGAGGAAAAAATCCACCAATAGAATCACTTTAAATGAAAATTTTGTATTTAATTCTACTGTAAAGCCACTAATAATTTAGATGGGATGCTGGTGCCCTCTATCAGGTACTCCAGACCCTCGATATTCATGTGCCAGCAGATGCGTCCCATCATGCTGAATAACTTTTACTTTGAAGCCATTACCGTATCTCATAGTTTAGATGTGATGCTTTTGGTCTGCAGCAAGTAGGTACCTCAGATCCTCCATGACCACATGCCAAAAAAAGCGGCCCGTCCACGGTCCACGACCGGTCACGGTCATTTTAACAAGCACCTTTCAGTCATAGGTGTTACTGACAGTCCTCTGTGCAGAGCAGGCATGGAAAAAGAAGAAACAGCCACCCATGTGGTGCTGCACTGCAAAGAGGTGGCAACATACCGGGCGAAGTATCTCGGAAATCCGGGGTCAATCCCCGGGGCACTTAGTGATTGGGTAGGGTTGCTGAGCTTCCTCTGGGAACTAGGATGGCTCGAGTAGAGGGCCCCCATCCATCACACAAAATAGGCGTATGTAGACATCGAGTTGCGGAAAACAGCCCGTATAACCATTATCATTACCAAGCGGCCCGTCATGCTAAACAACTTTTACTTTGAAGCCATTACCGTATCTGTTATAAGTAGTATAGATGGGATGCTGGTGGTCTGCATCAGGTCCTCCATAGTCTCGATGATCATGTGCCAGCAGAAGCGGCCCGTCATGCTGAACAACTTTTACTATGTAGCCATTTAAGTATCTCATATAGTTTAGCTGTGCTCCTGGTGCCCTCCATCAGGTACTCCAGATCCTCAAGCGCTGACAAAAAATAGTCCATGTCCGTCTTTAAGTGCCTAATTTCGCGGAAATTGGTAAAGCGGTTTGGCTAATTTGAGTGATATCCGCTATATTTCCCGCTTTTCCTGCTGCTAATGAGGAATTTTCCCTTAATAAAAAGTAGCCTAACATGTTACTTAGGAATGTAGTAGCTTTCTAACGATGTAAGAATTTTGGAATTTAGCCCAGTAGTTTAGGAGTTTATCGATTTCATACAAAAAAAACAAACATACAATGTTTCCTCTTTATTATATCGGTTGAAATTTGATTAGTGACCGATAGCGAAAACTCAAAACCGGCTAGTGATAAGGAACAACTTTCCCCAAGGAACATAGGCCGAAATATGAAAAAAAAAAATGGACCTCCAATAGTACCTAACTGAAATCAGCTGATCGGCAAATTTGTATGGGAGGTCCAAGGTTTTTTTTCGTATTTTGACCTATGTTCCTTGGGGAAAGTTGTTCCTTATCACTAGCCGGTTCAGAGATTTCGCTATCGGTCACTAGTAAAATTTCATCCTATATTTGTGTGTAGATGAATGTAAAGTACCTAAATGTTACCTATTTATTATGTTACAAGTTCACGCTTTTTGTATCCAATTTTTAATAGTTTATTGTCTAAATATTCTTTGCAAAATATATTTCTAAAATTTTAATTTAAATCGTCATGGTACTTGCAAAAATAATAGGCCAAGAGCGTGTCAGACACGCTCACAAATAGGGTTTTGTAGTCAAATGTCAGGTTTTTCAGCGTTACAAAGCTAATAACTTTGTTGCTGGTTTGTTTGCAGCTGTGCAGTTACCAACCGCAAATAGATTTTTTTTATTTCTGTGAATTCTTTAGTGGTACAGTATCCGTTATAGTTTTCATAGTAACTTCATATTCCATAATTTTTTCAAATTTTTAACGTTTATACCTTAAGTTAAGTTACAGCTGGAACAAATTAAAAAAAACGGGTTAAAAACGTCCCTTTTAAAGGCAAATATCTAATACAGAAACATTTTGACGTATTGCGTGTTGACTTTGTTGTTTGATATAATTTTTTATCAACATTTCTAGATTTGGGTTAACATGGTCTATCTTCTTACAAAATTTTATGTCGATCATACAGACAAACAGACAGACAGACTTGACAAAATGATAAGGATTTCTAGTAGATTACGAAACACTAAAAAGGCGTTAATAAATAAATAAGTGGTAAGTGGCCTTCAGAAAAAAAAATGTGGTCTCGACGCGTCATTATTATGATATTGGAAATGAATTCGCCTTGTGATGGCTTAAATACCTTAAATACTTCTTTACTTTATGGTTATCTAGAAGTTATGTAGAGGTTACTGTACTTACAAATTTCAGGTGACACTGTCACTAAGTATAGTGGTCTTGGTATTTTGGTAAAATAAATAAAGAATATTAAATTAGACACACACGTCGTGTAGGGTACCGTACTGAAAAAAAGAACATGGGCCAATTTTAAGAGGCTACTATACCGAGCTGGAAGTTCGTGAGCTGTCAGTTGATAAAAATATTTCTATCTCATTTATGCAACCCACCCGTCCCGCAGCCGTAAAAGAGACAGCTCGCTACCGGAAAATTTGCGTTCTGGGTTTACCAGGTTCCCCGTTCGAAATCGCCACCAAAGTTGATAGTGGCATTATTTTGCTGCCAATAAAATATTCTATGCCCGTATCATTTGTTTTGCTGAAATTATTGTCATATTTAGAAGATACCAAGGCGTAAACTTGGTGATAATTTTAGAGCATTTTGCCACGGCCATATCTTTTTTTTAAATGCATTATTACAACCAGAAAAAGAATATGGAGCATAGATCTAGTCCAGAAGAGTTACTGTGCCAAAAATTGAGTCGATCGGTTGCGAATTGGCAGAGGGATACGTTGAAAGCGTTTGTATGAAAAATAATGACTATAGATCCCTCTAAAAAATTAAAAAACTATATATACTTATTTTGGCTAGCTCTTGTTGGTGCGTCATAGTTCCGGAAAAATATATTTTGCTATTTAAACAGGTTGTCTCATATAAGCCAATTTTAGTAGGCAATTACAGTTGAAAAAATAAACCGCCTTCGTTTTGTAAAAGTGATCGGGCTGGTTTCGTATGTAGGTATTTTTATCGTATCAGAAAATGGGTGCACTTATTATAAGTATTAAAGTTTTACAGTTTCGTTACCAAATACTACGATTTGTGAGGACCTCCATAGGCCAAAAACTATGTCCTGATAAACTGATTGAGTAGGTAGGTACTTAGGTAAAGATCGCATTCGATTTTTAGGGTTTCGTAGTCTACTAGTGACCTTAGGTAGGTCACCAAAGTTTGATTAGTTCCATGCTTTTTTTACATAGGGTAAAAATTTAACTATTGTCATGCAGCTGAGTAAATAAGACTGGTAAACAACAAAAAGGTATAAAATTGAGTGGGGCCCACAGTCATTTACCTGGTATTTTTGACAACTAAAATGAACAAGTCACACATTTTAATCTTCCTGATCCCAATTCTTTGTTTAGCAGTGGTTCGTGCTAGGGTAAGTTTTCGACCTGTACCTAAGAGCAATCCGTAGAGCCAAGTTTTCATACATTCCGTATTGTATTCTGCTGTTTTCTTCCCGAATAATACCATGTAGAGTGGTAATTCTAGTTTTATTACATTATGGTCTACTATGGGCCTCATCTTTATTTCTTTCTCCAAATAATAGTTATAAAACCGAAAAGAAAGCATTATAATGTTCTATGGACTATAAAGATTACTGCTTATATTTTCATTTCGTAATTATTTTTTCTCCAATTTGCTCGGAAATGGCTTCATTACTTTAAAAAAAGAATACGTCAATGGGCTCATTTATGTTGTCAAGGCGCAGAGGACTGTAATAGAAATTGCCGGACTAGGCCGGTAAAGAAAAGGTTCTTTAACTGCACACTTTCGTGATTAGGTGTTTTATAGATCACAATTTGTTTGAAGTTTGAAGGCTGAATGTGAATTTCCCGCCCATTCTTTATGAAACGGAACGTAAGCAAAACCAGCGCATGCGCTTTGCGAACTTTAGAAGTTGTGAAGTGTCAATTTTGTCACGATTTAAATGTTTATTATTTATGTTTCCTTGCAAATTGGACAAAAGCACTATACAATCCGCGGCCGAAATAACAATTTCTGGTCTCGTTTACTTTAGAAGGCCTCGATTTCGTCTCGGGCTTCCAATGCCACTCGACCAGAAATTGCTATATACTCGGCCTGTGACGTAATGTACTATTATCTACACTCATTTCGTAATATTCGTTTTACAGAATCGAAAGTACGAACGTAATGAACTGCATTACGAATATACAGCCTTTAAAAAAAACTTTCATACTACTGGCAGCTACATAAAGTAACTCGATTTCTAGTATTTGATAAAAAATAAACGAATTGACCCGCGTACCAAATTGTAATCTGTTTCAATTTGACACTGGCCAACAGTAAGTCAAATGAAAAAAAAAACAAGTGTCACCCGGGCGGGACGACACTTGAAATTATGAGGACTTATTTATTATTAAATCTTTGCTTCAAATCATTTTTCGAATTAAAATTCACCGACAAATGCTTTTTAATTTTAAAAGTTGTTCAGTTTTTATGAGCCTCCATTTTAACGTTTAGTTAAAAAGTTACTTATGTACAAAAGTCGTTCAGTTGGTGGTTTAGTAGAGGCTTGCAATCGCTATAGTGCAGTGCGGAGGTATGAATTATTTTTCATAGTTTTTCTTGTAGAGTGTAGATAAAATAGTGTATGCAACTGCATATAATTAGGCTTTACATCACATCCTAAAGCCTCTCATTATTAGGCAGTTGCATAAACTACTATTACTAAATATAAAATACTTAAGGGCATACTTAAAATAATTCGTAGGTCAGGGTAGATAGGTATATACCACGTTTTATTACCCAGAGTGCAATAAGTCGTCTTACAGACTCAGTCGATGCAGATACTTACAAGGGTAGATACAATATACCTATCTCTTTTGCACCAACGGACGTCAGATGTGGGATCCGCCTAGGCATATGGACAGGTAGACAGAGTTGACGAAATGATAAGGGATTGTATTCAACTACGAAACTATAAAAATAAACCTAGATATTGCAGTGGAAAATTGAGCCCTTCATGTGTGTGTATCACGATCTTATGCGACAGGCTGACAATCTGCCACTTTAGGACATGATTTTCTGAAAAGTTCCTCAAATATTTGTCGAGTGGCGATAGCGTCCATATTTTACGGCCGTTAACGCTCTGCCTACCCCGCAAGGGAATGAGGATGTGTGTGTATCTAAAACTTCCCAAAATGCCTCTAACTACAGTATTTCTATTTTCAGCCATCCGATGCACCAGAGAAGAGTAAAGTAATTCTGCCTGTTCACATCGGACCACTTCGTAAGTTCGATTCATAAAATTCTTAAATGCACTTTAGTAATACAGTATTCCGGCAAAGACCATTGCAATGATATCTGGGTTTTCTCTGAGATTTCCTAAACTCCTTTCGTAAAGAACACAAGGTGTGTGTATTTAATTTACCGTCCAATTAAATTGACTAACAATTTTATTTTTAATTTTTTAATTGATTTTAATCTGACTTCGAGAGGCCAAGTTAATTTGTGAACTTACGCTGATCGCGTAGTACTCGCGTACTATATGTATTGTACCTATAGTACTATATTGCGACCAGCGTAACTTGGCCTTCTGCTTAGGCTGGTCATATCATGAAAATGTTAGCAGATGGACCTTACAGTTTCTCCAAATCATTTTGTTTCGTTACAGTTGATTCTGCTGTGAGGCAGCGAGATGACGGTAAGCATGATCCTGTCATTTCATTAGTGTAACTATTAAATTGCTATATACAGGGTGTTAGGAAAAGTAGTACGTTCTTTTAAACATAATTTGATTAGGAATAAGAACGTGTTTTGACTAATAAAAAATCAAATCAAATCCCGAATTAAAAAAAATATGAGCATAATTTTCAAAAAAAATTTTTTTAATGTTCAACACTAGGTCTTAGCGCGACATACCACGTCGTTACGGTCTCATACAGCTACGGATGTACCATATATAGCGCGCGGCGTAGGAACGGTGCAAAATTATCCGAGCGGTAATTGACTGTACAGACACTGTGCAGTGTTGTACTGTGCTGTGTTGTAGGTTTGAACAATTGAATTTAAAGATTTTGAAAAATATTTAAATCTTCTGATATCTTTCATTATACCTATTACCTATAGAATGTATGGTTAGAAGGAACGTACTACTTTTCCTAACACCCTGTATATGTAGGTATGTATGTGTTACCTACCTACTAAAATTTGAAAAAATACACTTAAATATCTTTTCAATGTGTAGAATTTTGGAAGAGTACCTAGTATTATTAAACCGTTTATTGTACACACGAAAAACACATAGGACAAA
This sequence comes from Phthorimaea operculella, assembly GCA_024500475.1. Taxonomy (NCBI): domain Eukaryota; kingdom Metazoa; phylum Arthropoda; class Insecta; order Lepidoptera; family Gelechiidae; genus Phthorimaea; species Phthorimaea operculella. The sequence continues at coordinate 1,535,500 of JANFCV010000025.1, read as the reverse complement.
AACATAAAGAACAATTGACAACAGGTCTACTTATTTCTAAAAAGAAATCTCTTCCAGTAGACCTAGGGTAGTGAGATGGCATAGAGTGAGGCAGATAAGGCGTTAGCTAATAATATTATTACCATATTAATTAAGGGGTGGAAGGGGTCCCATACAACATCTCTCGGGGCCCAAGTCAACCTCACCTGCTCGCGGTTCACCCTGCTGACTGACGGACGAGGCTCTGGCGACCCGCCAACCTGCACTGGACCAGCATGGCGGGTTGCGGTCCAAACCCCCTCAATCAAATAATATGGCAAATACCACTCTACAAAGGCCCCAAGTGCCCGGCGGTTCCAGCTGCTTGGATGGCCTTCGCGGGGACCGGACAAGCACTGGAACCAGGGGTGCGAAGAATCCCCGGGTGAGATCCGATAACCGCGCAACGACTATGGCTAACGAGAAAAAGGACTTCGATTCGCTTAACGTTCTAACTTACAACGTTCGCATATTGATGAAGGAAGAAAGAATATTAGAACTAGAAAACGCATTAACAGAGATCAAATGGGATATAGTTGGGTTATCAGAAGTCAGAAGAGAAGGAGAAGACATATTAGAGAGAGACAATAGTATTTTGTATTATAAAGGAGAAACAAGTGGAAGATATGGGGTGGGATTTCTAGTCGCGAAAAAATGGAAAGAAAATATATTGGAGTTTGTTGGATATTCAGAGAGGGTTGCTGCTTTAAAATTCAAAATTAACGACAGTAAGATTATGACTTTAATACAAGTATACGCACCAACATCATCGCATAACGATGACGTTGTAGAAGACTTTTATGATGTCCTCAATAAGGCATGTGAAGAAAACCGAGGCGCCTGGACTTTCATCCTCGGAGACTTCAATGCCAAAATAGGCATTAAACAAGATCTGGACAACGATACTATTATTGGCCCTCATGGACTCGGGGTACGGAACGAACGTGGGGAACGATTGCTCCAGTTTGCCTTTGGACAAAGTCTTAAAATAACCAACACTTTTTTCCCAAAAAAGCCTCAGCGTCGTTGGACGTGGTTTTCACCGGACAACAATACTAAAAACGAAATTGACTACATTTTGGCGTCCCACAGAGACGTGGTCAAGGATGTAGGAATTATCAACAAGATCAAATTCAGTTCGGACCATCGACCCCTGAGAGTTAAAATTTCACTCAATTTAAAAATTCACCGAAAGCAACAGTTCCTCAGTAAAATTAAGAAATTAGATAAAGGAACGTTACTCAATCACGCCGACGACTTCAATTGGGAATTAAAAAATAGTTTCGATATACTAGAGACAGAAAACATTTCAAATCCAAATGTATTATTTAAGAATATAATTGATAGTATTAAAAGAGCGAGCAAGATAATAAAACCAGAGAAGCGAAATTCTAACAAACTTAGACAGGAAACCAGGTTATTGATAGAAAAGAGAGAAAGCACGAAATGTAATATAGCAGAGTATAGGGCCATAGATAAACAAGTAAAACGCAGTATCCGTAAAGATATAAGAGATCATAATACAAACTTGGTTCAGATAGCTCTCGAACAAAACAAATCTCTTAGAGTAGCTAAGCAAGGCATCTCAAGGGGTAAGACATGGATAACGTCTATGAAAGATGAAAACAGTATTATACATAGAAATAGGGAAAAGATTCTCAACATTTGCACAAGGTTTTATGAGAATTTATACTCAGACCCAATAAACTCAAACGACGACCTACCCACAGAGTATTCTTGTGGTGATTCTATCTCTCCCATAACGGAACGTGAAGTGCAAACAGCTTTAAGAAGCATGAAATACAACAAATCTCCAGGCGGAGATGGAATCACCACAGAAGCACTGAAAATCGGAGAGCCAGTCTTACTCCCCCGCCTTACGAAACTGTTTAATCAGATATTACAAACCGGTAATATACCGAATGATTTCTGTCATTCCAATATCGTTCTCCTTTACAAAAAGGGGGACAAGAATGATATAGGAAATTACCGGCCCATAAGTTTAATCTCGCATGTTTATAAAACTTTTATTAAAGTCATAGAGAGGCGGATTGCAGGTGAATTAGACCGACATCAACCTCCAGATCAAGCTGGTTTCCGGCCTGGCTTCTCTACGACAGACCACTTACACACTTTAAACCAAACCATAGAAAAGTTTAATGAATATAACAAACCCCTATACCTGGCTTTTATAGACTACGCGAAAGCGTTCGATAGCATCAATCATTCGGCAATATTTACGGCACTGGAATCCCAAAACATCAACTCCACATATATAAATCTACTAAAGAGAATTTACAGTCACAGCACAGCTACTATTCAAATGCAGACATCAGGAGCCTCGTTTAAAATCCGTCGAGGGGTAAAACAGGGTGACCCGCTTTCCCCTAAACTTTTCACGTCAGCGTTGGAGGAAATATTCAAGACACTCTCACAATCGTGGTCATCTAAGGGCATAAACGTCGGCGACAAAAAAGTTAACAAACCTCCGTTTTGCGGACGACATTGTCCTGTTCTCCACTTCAGCCGCGGAACTCGAGACCATGCTACAAGAGCTAAGCGTGGCAAGTCTTGAAGTTGGACTTAAAATGAACATGACAAAGACCCAACTCATGTGCAACAGTACTAAACGAAGGGTGGAAGTAGGCGGGCAGATAATACACTATGTTAACGAGTACACATACTTGGGCCAGATAGCATCCTTCGATAACAGGCAGGACAAAGAAGTTGAAAGACGCATCCAAAACGCCTGGAAGAGCTTCTGGTCCATGAAGGAGCTTATGAAGGGTGACCTTCCGTTGACACTGAAGCGCAAACTCGTTGACATGTGTATTCTGCCCGTCTTGACGTACGGCGCACAAACATGGTCTTTGACTGAAGCACAAAAGTCCAAACTCAAGGTTTGCCAACGCGCCATGGAGCGCAGCATATTGGGTGTTAAGAGGATCGATCGGATTAGAAACACAACCCTGCGCTCCAAAACGGGCATAATAGATGTTGGCAAAAAATCTGCGAAACTGAAGTGGGACTGGGCGGGACATGTCTGCCGCATGGATAGGGACCGATGGGCCAAAATAACAACAGAGTGGGTGCCACAAGATGGTCGCCGTCGTCGTGGCCGGCCTCGCCGAAGATGGAGAGACGACTTGGAAGTCTTTCTCCAAAACTGGCAGCTGGAGGCCCAAGATCGAGACGGGTGGCGCGAGAGAGGGGAGGCCTTTGCCCTGCAGTGGGACACTGAACAGGCTACGTAAAAAAATTAAAATTAATAGTTCTTTCTTACTAACATTTGTTACACAATAATTTCTAACAATGTTTTTTTTTACATTTCAGGCACCATTGTATTTTCTGGAAACAGTAAGTACCTACCTACTTGTTTAGAGGGAGATCATACGTAACGTCCGTGAAAATTCGCATTTTCCTACTTATTGCATTAGTTACACAGCTATGATTCCTGCATGTGCTCGAATTTGTAAATTAAAAGAAATAATTGCTTTGTTTTTGTCTTTAAATTTAGGCCTGTAAATCTGTTAACAAATTATTTGCGGAGATTACAAAAACATACTTAGTAAACCTCGCATTTTTCTTGCGTTGGTCTTGTGGGAGTTTTGTTTTACGTGACCTCTCCCCATGACATAGCATTTTGACACATTTAAGTATGCCTTTATCGCACATTTTTTTGAAGAACATCGTATAGATTAAGTAAATTAAGAATTTTCATCATTTCCAGGTACACTTCTGGGATACGGTAAAATTACTGCACTTGGTCCTAGTGTGGTGGGCACAGATATTCACCTCTTACAGGATCCACCAAAAGACTATAACTATAATAAATGAAAAATAAATAATGTTTTATAAAATTTGTTTTTGTTATAATTTGCTCTCTATAAACTAAGCAACAAGTAATGTGTTAAGAAACAAAAACCCGTATGCGGTAATTTTAAAGTAAGTAGTATTTTGCTGTAAAAATCCACCATCATGAATCTATATTTTTTTTAATAAAGCCAGTGTCACTCGCGCTGCTGAGACGAATCTAACGACACCTCACATCACACTCATATGTCAAAATCCAACTATGTATTCGTTTGGGCTGTAGCCCGTGAAAAAGAAGTTTCTTGTCCACATACATACATACATACATACTCTCGAAAAACATAACCCTCCTTCTGAGGCAGTCGGGTAATGACCGCAGTCGGGTTTTTGTTTTTTAATACATCAGGTAGTTCATATTTCGAAGAAAAGTTTCTGAGTTGTTCAGTTTTGTGAGTAGAACACGCCCTTAAAATATTTTATCTATACTCAGTTCGTAATATTCGTTTTACAGAATCGAAAGTACGAACGTAATGAACTGCATTACGAATATACAGCCTTTAAAAAAAACTTTCATACTACTGGCAGCTACATAAAGTAACTCGATTTCTAGTATTTGAAAAAAAATTAAATGAATTGACCCGCGTACCAAATTGTAATCTGTTCCAATTTGACACTGGCCATCAGTAAGTCGAATGAAAAAAAAACAAGTGTCACCCGCGGCGGGACGACACTTGAAATTATGAGGACTTATTTATTATTAAATCTTTGCTTAAAATCATTTTTCGAATTAAAATTCACCGATAAATGCTATTTAATTTTAAAAGTTGTTCAGTTTTTATGAGCCTCCATTTAACGTTTAGTTAAAAAGTTACTTATGTATAAAAGTCGTTCAGTTGGTGGTTCAGTAGATAGGCTTGCAATCGCCATAGTGCAGTGCGGAGGTTTGAATTATTTTTCATAGTTTTTCTTGTAGAGTGTAGATAAAATAGTGTATGCAACTGCAAATAATTAGGCTTTAGAATGCTCGTGTCAAACTATTATCACAGATAAACAGACACTCTCATCCTAAAGCCTCTCATTATTAGGCAGTTGCATAAACTACTATTGTACAAGCTTCCAAATGTACAAAACGTGGCTGAAAGTGACAATACAATCAGAAGAAGGTTGGCCGTAAAAGCCAGAAAACGGGCCCAACAGTACATTTACAAAATATTGCAAAGTAGATTTTATGGTAGTAAGTACTAAACACCAACTTACCTATACGGTTTTTTAGTATTCGTCTGAAAAACCAGGGTAATTTGGTCCCTTGAATAGGTAGGTGACTTTGCTGACGATAGTACTTTTAAATACTTAGTCCTTCGGGTTCAATTAAACTTTAAGTTTTCATTATATCCTCCGACATGTTTCCAATTTACACGACATTATAAGCTTTTGATGCTTCCTTGGTAAGGTGAATCACACTCACACCAGACAGTATAACGATTCCTAACAGCCACCCAACATAAAATGACAACCTATCGCAATATAGGTACCATACTACAACATTCCATAAGGACAAAGCCTAAAAGAATTGGAAAAACTGCTATCCGAGGGATTTTCTATGGGTAGTCCAAATCTTTTCAGGCTTTAAACCGAACTTTGGTTCTCAAGAGACGTTGCTCAAATTACCAATCTGTATGTATATCCGATTTTTGTATGGGATTTTGTAAACTTCTGTAGCAGAGTGCAAACTCTGCATCGACATCCTCCCTAAGCCACCCTCACATCTCTTTTCGAATCATTTTATAATTTAAATTTGGTACACTGCACCGAAACGTCACCGTTCATGGCTTTTTTTGACGCATTCCTGACTAACCGTTGGACCGTAAAGTCTGTACCTATTTCTTGATAATTGTGTATTTGTGCAGTTGTACGATCATTTGACAGTAAATCCAAGTGTATCAGCATAGCAATATCGGCATATCACGGAAAAAGTGAATGTTAATAGTTGTCATACCTCGAATCGTTAATAGTGGCGTGTGTAGCTCTTATTATACGGCTGAAGGGTATAATGAAATTTCCTTTGGCACGATTAATCTTTAGGTTACTGAGATGGATTTCCGAAGTGGGGCCACCTGGATTTTTACTGCAGGTGGGAGGAGGGGGGGTTTAAAGTTCAGTTTTGATATTTTCTTTGAGCGATTTAGTTTATAGTCAAGTTTGGTATCATTTTCGATTAAATCATATGTCAAAAAGTCGATTCTGTAATAAATTTTGGGTCATTACATATTAAAATTCATTTTTTTATCTAAATTAAATACAAGAATAGGTGATCAGAAGATGGTAATATATCAACGCACAGATAACCTAGGAATATGAACTTTTGCGCATAGAACGTCAAAATAGTGCGAAAGATCCATAAGAAATAATTTTTGTAAAAACTCATCCCTAAAGGGGGTAAAACAGGAGATGAAAGTTTCTAAGTAACTTTTTATTCCTTTGATTAATGTCGCTGAAATTTTGTACAATTATTATACATCGCCAGCTATGAAATACTTGTATTTTATTTTTTGTAATTCGCCCCCTAAATGGGTAAATTAAACATTAACATTTTGTATGAAACCCTAAAGAAACTGGACTATTTTACTTAAAAAAATTACATTAAAAATTGAGGTGGCCCCACTTCTTAAATGGCTCCATGCGCCGTAAGGACTAATCCTACAGAAAGAAAATCTTGTAATAAGCGTCAGCCGTATTTTGCGATTTTCGCCGGTGTACACACCCAACTATAAAGGACCCGTCCAAGGTAACCCTTAAGTTCTTCTCAACAACCATCTGATTATCCACCACACTCAACATCACACAGTGCTAATTTATTGTTGTGATCGTAGGGTCCTTTCTTCCCCAATAAAGAAGAGTTCGTGAGAGGAAGTTCGTGTAGTATTTGCGACACTTCTTTCTTCTTTCTTGAAAAATCCGGATTCGGTAAAACACCGGAATCTCTTGTGGTGCTTGTGAGAACCGGCTAAACCTCGTTGTAATTTGATCACTTTACGGTGTTAGTTAGTATGAAAGCTTTTCCCTAAACGCTTTTAGCTCTGAAAATGTTTTGTGAGAAATGGTCTAAACATAATATGAAATTGGGTCTTGAAAAAAATTTGTATGGTTTTCGCCCGTACTAGAGGACATTTTTCATCTGACACCTGTCTGTATACCTGTGTTTGGTATCGTTGGGTTCTTCATTGCCATAATTAAATATGCCCTAAAAACAAACGGTATATTAATAATAAATGATTTTGTCGTGTGATGACTGCACAGAATATCATTCCCCAATTCCACCCGTGGGTGTAGTAAAAAGCAACAAAAGGATTGTGTAGTACCTACCTCTCACGCCCGTGTGCTGCAAATGTGCTCTTCTAAATCTTCGTCGAATCGATTTTATTTCATATGGTTTTAGACCAATAATGCGCCCTTAAACAAACGTTTTAATAATAATAAATTATTGTGTCGGGTGATGCCTGCATAGAATAGCATCACCCATATACTACCTGTGGGTCCCGAAAAAAGCAACTAAAGGATAATTATCCAAGGAACGGGCAGCGCGTTCCTTTTAAATGCAACATCTTGAACTGCGCTCCAAGCCAAGTGTGGTGAGTTCGACAATACCCTCCGATAGGGGGAGGCCCATGTCCAGCGGCGGACTGTTGTGGCTGTTATGGCAAATAATCATAAACTGTGTGATGCATATTAGTATCATCCCAAATTCCATTCAGATTGTCGTAAAAGCGGATAACTTCATTCAGGAAGTGGAGAGCAGCCTTCCTAGTGCCTGTAAAATATTGCACAGCGCTCGCCAATCCACATGCCAAACGTAAGCATGATGTTCACTGCCTTTGGGCTGACGCCTTATTCTGACAGATAAGCGCAATTTACTTACATTTAGGAAAAGCGTAATTTACGTTAGGTATTATTGCTTTTTTGCTTATTATAAAACACAAGGTAAGTAAAGTTGTAGCATATAGCAAAGAGTATGTAAATAAAACTTGTAGGCAATGAATGTCAAAACTGATGTCTTTTTAATTTGTCAAAAGCAAACTTAAACAATAAAAAATAGAGGTTTCAAGAAGAGGTTTCTACTTTTTGACAGCCAATGGACAGGGGTAGATGATAGTCACAGTATATTTTAATCGTATTTCACGTAGGAATAAGCGTTATTCCCGCGGTAAAAAATATCCTTGGTGTTGACCAGGGCTAGTAGCTACACACCACAAAGAGTCTCATATACACACGTACTATATTTTCGAAGATTATCGCGTACAAACGAAAATGGTTAAAGGAAAAAGTTATACATGTCGCTGTAGGTTTTCTAAAACGCCGAATAGACATGTTTTTTGAAATGCTTAAATGTAAAAATTACAAAAAAGTTCAATAGATGTCGCTTTAGGTGTCCTAAAACGCGGTATTGAGATGTTATTTGAAATATTAAAATGGGAAAAATCGCCAAAAAAACTCAACAGATGTCGCTCTAGGTATCCTAAAACGCGCTATAGAAATGTTTTTTGAAATCTATGAATTGTTCCTGTACCCCGACCAGTTACGATTTTATTGTATGTGTTACCGGCCAAACCCGATTTTAGGATAAACTAGTTTTTCCTAGGCCAAAGTAGTTTATCCTACATGCGGTTGGATAAACCGGTATAGACTAGGCTAAACCGGTCTGTCCGATAGCCGATTGGAGAAACTAGTTAATCCTAGGCTAAACTAGTTGAGCCTAAAATTAATAAGTACACTTCAGGATAAACTGGTTTGGCTTCGTTGAAAATGGTTAGGGCTACAGTGACGAAGCTCTAGAAGACAAAGGGTAACGTCGGACATCCTGGAGACATCGGACACCCTGGAGACTCGAAAACCCAAGAGATGGGGAGATGGGGTGTAGCATTGGACGCCCTGAAGGCTCGGAGGCCCTGGAAGGACGCCCTACAGTGAGCCCCTACTTACGCCCTGGAGGCATCAAACACCTGTAAGGCTCGAACACCCTGGAGGATGCGGGGTAGCGTCGGATACCCTGAAAGCTCGGACGGTGCCTGCCAGACCAGCGACACCTGTGATGTGACAGCTCTTGAGAGCTATCGCTGACAGCGACGTTGCAAGTGCTCACATCAGGGCCTACAAGGTGTTTGAGTCTTCATGGTGTCCGACGCTACCCGGCACCCTCCAGGGCAATCGAGCCTCACGGGTGTTTGATGCCTCCAGGGTGTGCGATTATACCCTTTATGCTCTATCTAGAGCTACATCACTGTAGGGCGTTCGAGCCTTCAGGATGCCCGATGCTACACCCCACCCTCTAGGGTGTTTGAGTCTCCAGGGTGTCCGATGTCTCCAGGACGTCCGACATTACCCTCTACCCTCTAGAGCTCCGTCACTGTAGCCTTAATCATTTTTAACTAAACCAAACCAGTTTATCCTGAAGCGTATTTATTAATTTTAGGATCAACTAGTTCAGCCTAGGATTAACTAGTTTCTCCTATCGGCCATCGGACGGACCGGTTTAGCCTAGTCTATACCGGTTTATCCAATCGCATGTAGGATAAACTACTTTGGCCTAGGAAAAACTAGTTAGTCCTAAAATCGGGTTTGGCCGGTAACATATGTATAGAAAAGATATAGAACAGGGGTGGCCAGACTTTTAAGTATGTGGTCTACTTTTCAGTTTACAATACTCGTGCGGTCTACCCGTTAGATGACACATTTTAGAAAATGAAAAAAATAAGACGATATTTTTTTAAGAAAAGTGTTTTTGACACGATGATGCAGCATGTGGGGTGGCACGGCATATAATTTTCCACATGATGCACAGACGTTACAAAGTTACAGCAAGCTTAACGATCAACAGTCAACAGAAAATGATGTTTTGTTTTTATAACGTCCATTATTAAAAATCAACAGTCACCACGGTATATGACCCATCTTTTTTTACCTATATGAGAATTTCTCTTAATCCATGAGATTCCAAAACGTACTCAGGAAAATTCTTGTTTTTTTAAATGTTATTTTTTCTGATTCTTCTACGACTTTGTGGAATTAGACTACGGGCGACCGAAAAAGTCACCGCGGTCGACCGGTAGACCGCTACAGAGGACCGATATAGAAGATAGATAGATATAGATTGAGTTAAACAAGTAGTCAAACATGTCATGTTTTGAATGGGCCCTCTAGGTAGGTACAAAACGACTAGACCTAGACACATTTTGTTTGATACCAAACTGATAGTTTCGGTAGAAAAACATCATTCCGCCACATCATTCCCCCCCCCCCCCCGAACACACGATTTCCTGACGACTCCGGATCTTGATTCAAGACTACACGAGGAATCCAACGATACTAAACATGGGTATTGTAGAGGAAACTAAAGATCTAGAGGACTTTTTGTTTAAAATTAACCGCACTATAAATGTGCAAAAAGGGATTACCGCCTTGTGTATGTAAAGAGCCTTAGTGCGAATGAGAAAGCGTTACCATCGGCCGCCCCTTTTTTATTGAATCTGGTTATATACGGTGAAATTTTACTAGTGACCGATAGCGAAAGCTCAGAACCGGCTGGTGATAAAGAACAACTTTCCCTAAGGAACACAGGTCGAATCGGAATACGAAAAAAAAAAATTGACCTCCCATAGTAACTCAAATCAGCTGATCGGCAATTTGGTAGGGGGGTCCAAAATATTTTTTCGATTTTCGGTAATGTTCCTTGGGGAAAGTTGTTCCTTATATTATCACCAGCCGGTTTTGAATTTCCGCTACCGGTCATTAGTAAAATTACACACTATATTTATTAAGTTTGTATGGTTATATTATTTGTTTTTATAATTCACACTTGATCTCATAGTGGAAGTTTTTCATTTCGATGACGTACGCAATGTGTAATACATTGTTAATGTCTTTTAGTCACATTCAAAACGGAGGTTATTAATTTTAACTGTAAATATAATGTACATAGTAGATAATATTAAAGGTATTGCGTGTATGCTCAAGTCATGACGATATCTGTAAAGTTTTTAAAAATATGTACTTATATTTGTTTTGTATCTTATGCAAAAGTACAATTAAAGTTACCTTACCTACATGATTCCATCTCCGGTGCACGAGACGCCAGTTGGGATTCCACCGTTATATCGTAGACATCTCGCAAATTCACAAAGCGCTTCACTTCTACATTTCTAATGCAAACTGCTAAAGAGTGGAACTCCCTGCCTGCGGATCTGTTTCCGGAACGTTATAACCTGTGCCTTTTCAAGGCGAGAGTGAATAGGCATTATCTGGGCGAGCATGTTCCATCATCGTCTGCATCGTCACTTAACATCAAGTGAGATTGCGGACAAATGCTTACCTATAAGAAAAAATACTGTAAAGATTTAGATTTTGGTAAGTTTGTGCAGAAATTGACATGAAAAGTTCAATAGTTTTTATTATAAAGCTTTTGTACTGTGAAAGCGGTTTATTTTTTACTACACTGCTGCGGTAACGGCTACGGCTGGTTTTAGTACACGTGTAGCAAAAAATATGGAAACGCGCGCCCAAACACTTACTCAAACAAAACCAGCGACGATTTTGACGCTTACTGATTTTAACTGGAAATAACTGGAATCTCAGGGGAAGTCAAGGTAACTAAGGAGGTGGTTGACATGAACGTCATATTTCTTTGATTTAAAATTGCTTCATATAGACCGAGTGGCGACCCTATCCTACTATTATCAGATTTTGTTATTTTGATATTTTGATATTTTGAATTTTTTCAGCAGTATTCAGGCTATGTAACAAGTGCCGATCGCGAAAATTCAAAATAGGGCCGAGTGAACCTTCTATAAACTCTCTATTTTGTGCGTGTATGCACAGGGGAGTGGTGCCACGAAATTAGCGCGATTTCTCTTTTTCATCATTCATCAATATCAATACATAGTATAAAATAAAATCCCTTCCCGTGTCCGTATGTATGTATGTCTTTAAAACCTCTTAACGGATTTTGATGAGTTTTTATTTAAATATATAAAATAAGTCAAGAGGCAGGTTTTTGAAATAATCTTTACTTCAAAATTTAACCCCTAAGGGGGTCAAAAAGGGGTTAAAAGTTTTTATGGAAAATCATGACATCCATACTCGAATTTACTCGATCCATTTGACATATGGATGAAACCATAAATAGATGAAACGCACTGTAGCAGAGTGCAAACTCTGCATTGACATCCTCCCTAAAGGTGGTATTCCGAACACTGCAGCCAACAGCCGACAGCCAACAGCATATGCTGCAACGGCAGTTGCAGCCGTTGCAGCACTACTGGTTTGTATGGAGTTCTATGGAGCGCTATCCGAAGGCTGCAGCCGACAGCACATGCTGTCGGCCGCTGCAGCATATGCCGCAACTGCCGTGACTGCAGATCAGTATTGCTGCAACGGAAGTGCGATACGCACGTATCTATTTTTGCTATTTTGCTATAAAACGTAAAATGTGTGGTTCAGAAATAATTATGAAGTTATTAACTATCATAATTATTAAAAAACGAAACCATACTGCGGTAATTTCGAAGGTACCTACCTATTATACCTACCTAGGTTCGAGTCGCGGTACACTGAATTGTACCAACTAAGTACTTACAGTTCGTGCGTGAGTTACCTATTATAGCTACCTATGTATACCTACCTGCTACTCTGCCGTGTGATGCTAGCTTAGAATAACATCACCCCGTTTTTTCCTGTGGGTGTCGCAAGCAGCGACTATGGGTCTCGAAGGTAACATGTGTATTGCAATTTTAGGCGACAAGCTGACAACCTGTCACTATAGTGATACACGACAATAGCTAAAAAAGGCCCTCAAATAATTTGTTAGACGTTGCAAGCCCTGCCTACCCCGCAAGGTTTTAAGGCGTGATTTATGTATGTATTTGTATGTAGGTACCTATAATATCTACCTAAGTCTACATGCAACTATCGGCAGTCACGGCATGTGCTGTCGGCTGTCGGCTGTCGGCCGGTGCCTTCGGAATCGCATGTGCTGCAACTGCCAACAGCATGTGCTGCAACTGCCAATAGCTGCAGCCGTTGCAGCATATGCTGTCGGCTGTCGGCTGTTGGCTGCAGTGTTCGGAATAGCAGCTTAAGCCACCCTCACATCTCCTTTTTTCGAATCATTTTATAACTTAAATTTGGAACACGGCACCGAAACGTCACCGTTCATGGCTTTTTTGACGCATTCCTGACTAACCGTTGGACTATTTCTTGTTATTTGTGTATTTCTGCAATTGTACGATCATTCGACAGTAAATCCAAGTGAAATTCCTAGGAAAATAGTGCAATATCGGCATATCGCGGGAAACAGTGAATATTAATAGTTCTACATCGTGTCATACCTCGAATCGTTAAAGGACCCATCCAAGGGTCCTTTCTTCCCCAATAAAGAAGAGTTCGTGAGAGGTTCGTGCACTCTAGCGGTTTTCATTAACATTTTTTTTCGTGAAGTGGTGTTAGTCTTACAGTACCACTTACCCTGCGATGTGGAGGTAAAAGACCCGAAGTAGTACCTACAAATATGAATAACTAGCGGCCCGCCCAGCGGTTTCACCCGCTTCTACTTTCCTGTTTTCTCGTAGAAATTGGATTTTTGGCCGTAGTAAAAAGTCCATTACTCCGTCCAAGAAGCCCGTCACACGGAATAATTATTACTTTAAAGCCATTACCGTATCTTTTATAGTTTAGATGAGATGCTGGTGGTCTATATCACGTACCTACTCCAGACCCTCATGACCATGTGCCAGCAGAAGCGGCCCGTCGTGCTGAATAACATTTACTTTTAAGGCATTACCGTATCTCTGACAGTTTATACGGGATGCTGGTGGTCTACATCAGGTACTTCAGATCCTAGATGACCATGTGCCAGCAGAAGCGGCACACCATGCTGAGTAACTTCTACTTTGAAGCCATTGCCGTATCTCGTATAGTTTAGATGGGATGCTGGTGGTCTACATCATGTACTCCAGATCTTCGATGACCAAGTGCCAGCAGATGCGACCCGTCACGGTGAACAACTTTTTCTATGAAGCCATGACCGTATCTCTTATAGTTTAGATGGGATGCTGTTGGTCTTCATCAGGTACTCCAGATCCTCGAGGGCTGACAAAAAGTGGTCCATGTCCGTTTTTAATATGCTCTATGTGTTTTCTCGTGGGAATGAGGAATTTTCCCGTAGTAAAAACTAGCCTATGTTACTCAGGAATGTTGTAGCTTTCTAATGGTAAAAGAATTTAGGAAATCGGATCAGTAGTTTTGGAGTTTATCGATTACATACAAACAAACAAAGATTTCCTCTTTATTATATCAGTGTAGATTTAGATGAGCAAATTGAGCTTTGCCAAAACTATTGTATGAAATGTTTTATTTATACAGTTTGCCTCCATTACAATACAATAGTTTTAGTAGGCATAGTCGAAAAAATAAACCGACTTTGTTTTATAAAAGTGATAGGGTGGCTTTTTCATATATTTATTTATTTAATCATATCAGAAAATTAAATAACAGTAAATGGGCGCACCCATTTTAAGTATTAAAGTTTCAAAGTTTCATTATCAAACACTACGATTTGTGAGAAGCCTAACTAATAGGCTAAAAACTATGACCTTTGAATGAGTAGGTAAAGTACCCAGGGAAAGAACGCGATCGTTATTTTTAAATGACAATGTATAGTATATAAATGAATGTAGGTATGTCATCAAAGTTTGTTTAGTTCCATTTTCTTTTACAAAGGGTAAAACTCTAAAAATTTTCTATTGTCATGCAGCTGATCAAATATAAAGTAGGCAGGTAGGTAAACAACAAAAAGGTATAAAATAGAATAGAGCCCGCAGTCTTTTACCGGTTTTTTTGACAACTAAAATGGACAAGTCACATATTATACTCTTCCTCATCCCTCTTCTTTGTTTAGCAGTGGTTTGTGCTAGGGTAAGTTTTAAACCCGTATCTACTTAAGAGCAATTCCTAGAATTTTAATACAAACTTATTTTCATGTTTTCTTTCCTAGAGAGTGTAGTTCTGTTAATCTTTTATTATTATTATTATTACATCCCACCAAAAACATTCTGTAGAAAACTAGCCAAGTCTCGATAGAGCTGTTTTTTTATCTCTAAAAAGTAATGAAATCTAGACAAAGTTAGGTATGCCAATGTTCCTTGATACTATTTCGTATAACTTTAACTATAATAAATAGCATCAAGGAACCTTATTTTTTTAAAAGGTCCTCAAATATTTGTTGAACGTGGCAATTTGGACCATATTTTACGGCCGTTAACGCTCTACCTACCCCGCAAAGGAATAAGGCGTGTGTATGTTATTAAACAGAGCCTAAAACGCCTCTAACCACTGAATTCTATTTCTAGCCATCCGATGCACAAGGCAACAACGATGTACTTCTGCCACTTCGCGTCGGACCACCACGTAAGTTTGATTTTCAAATTCCAGTGCTTACGTTTTTTACTTTGTTCAAGAGTATTTAAATTGTTTTTAAAAAAATGTTTTTAAGTATAACAAGGGAATAAAGTAATATATTTAGGGCGAGGGCGCTATTTTAAATCACGAGCGGAACGAGGAATCCTATTAGGCTATTACTTTATTCCTTTGTTATAAAAACTACTAAGAAATATAAAAATTACTGTATTACTGCATACCACGAATTCTGTAGGTACGGTACGTCTCTATATAACAAAGTGAATCGAATTTGTGAGTTTTCAGCAAAAACTGCCATGTTGTGCGGCGTTTTTCTCGCAGACTATTAGATTATGAAAAAATTATTGATAGCAAACTTGTGCAGAAATTTACGCGTAACATACAATATTTACTTGTAACATTTTTTGAGTTATTACAAAAATACAAAATTTTAGCCAGTAAAAAAAATTTTAAACGGCTGCCATTTTTTTTTGTAAGTATGCCAGCAAGGCCCCAGCTCAGCATAGCTAAATAAAAGCCTATAGATTAGTTTCCAAAGCGGGGTTAACCTGCAACACGCGCGGGAACTCCCGAAGTTCATTTGTATGGCGATTCATCTACTATTTTGTTCTGTTACAGTTGATGCTGCTTTAACACAACGAGATGATGGTGAGTAAGATCTATTACTTATTTTAAATACTTACCTATGTACTCAATTTAGAAAATAAGTTACTACTAGTACCTCTACTATACTACTAGTAAAATAAAAATGGTGACTGGGATTTTGTTCAATATTTTTACGGCATCCTTAATCGATAATTAACCTACCCTGAAGCTATGGCACGCATTTAATTTAACACCCTGTAGACTAAATAACCTACTTTAGGTACCTACTTACTTACTCAACAGTCCACTGCTGGACATGGGGCTGCCCCTTTCGTATTGTTTTCCCAGATTCACCACTCTTAGCAGGCGGATTGGTAAGCGCAGTTCAAAAAGTTGCATTAACTGGGATCGCTACTGCCCATTACCTGAAAGATTATCCCTTATTTGCTTTTTACGACACCCACGGTTTGAATAGAATTATAATTTGGTACTATTCTAAGCCGGCACCCCACGGCCCAGACTTCAGCTACATACGGGCCCATAATAAAATCTCCTGTCTCAACGATTTCTAACTATGTTTATTTTTATGTTCTAGGAACCCTAGTTTTGGCTGGAAACAGTAAGTGGCCACTTATTTATTAATTAATTAATTAATACATACATAGTATAAAATAAATTCCCTTCCCGTGTAGGTATGTATGTATATTATGTATGTATGTATGCTTATATCTTTAAAGCCGCTTAACGGATATTTTGATTTAGTTTGTAGAGTTTCGTAGTCCACTAGAAACTTTTATAATTTTGTCAATTCTGTCTGTTTGTCTGTCTGTACGCCGCGCCCTATATCTTCGTCCACCCACAGCAAGGCGCTTAAAAACTGAATCGCACGATACGCTTTTCTGCATTTTCTCTCGAATCAGGGCCTTAAAAATTAAGGTGAGCCTGTATAATGTGTAAAAAAAACTAAATTGATTAAATTCCAGGTACACTCCTGGGTCATGGCAAACTTGCTCTTGGACCAGACGGCGTGGAATTAGATATTAACCTTCTTCAGGC
Source organism: Phthorimaea operculella (assembly GCA_024500475.1). Lineage (NCBI taxonomy): Eukaryota > Metazoa > Arthropoda > Insecta > Lepidoptera > Gelechiidae > Phthorimaea > Phthorimaea operculella. The sequence goes on along the minus strand of JANFCV010000025.1, from coordinate 1,518,565 downwards.
TCCACCGAAGGACTACAATTATAATAAATGAAAAATAAACTAATCACATTTTGCATTTTGTGGTTTTATTTAATGCACCCTAATATATTAAATATTCTCATAAATGAAAATAAGAAATTGAATTAAGATATGGTTAGTCCCCATTACAGTAGGAATTCAAACCATATGATGAAGCTATTGCTACCCTAGTACTATTATATATTTTGTGCTATTGCATGTCATTTCTTCAATTCCTTATTTTCATTTATAGTAATGTAATGAATAACATTTAGTTTTGTGAATCTATGAATTAAGCAATCCAAGGCTCTTGCACATAATCGCCAGCACATCAACCTTGCCATATAGAGAGACCGACTTTTACTGGATTTTTATTTCATACAAATACTAAGAGAAACCAGTATAGGTATGTTGAAGTGCTGGCAATAGTACATTTTGGAACAGTCGATATTATTATTTCCGAACTTGTAAGTACCTATTGGCAGGAGCAGTAATAAAATTAATAGGTATCGTTTCCTTTAACCATGTAGGTCTGTACTTGTAATGTAAATACTTAAGTCCTTCAGGTTCCATTAGGTTTTAAGTTTTCATTATATCCTCCGACATGTTTCCAATTTGCACGAAATAATAAGCTTTTGATGCTTCCTTGGTAAGGTGAATCGCACTCACACCAGACAGTATAACGATTCGTAACAGCCACCCATCATAAAATGACAACCTGTCGCAAAATATACCATACTATTCGGTTTATACACCTTTTATGTCTTTTTAAAAAAGCACTCGTGATTACTTTCACACAAGTTAAGTAGTGAGCCGGGACTATCACGACAAATTATTAACATTTACATCATCATCATCACAGGGTGGTACTTAGTAAACCCGGGTCTGGTTTGGTACTTAATATATGGTAGTACCGAATGGCAGGTCAAACTCAACAACTTTCCATAAGGACAAAGCCTACAAAAATTGGACCTCTCCATACAAAAAATAAATCTGCTTACCGGGCATTATTCTATGTCATTATTCTATGGGTTGTCTAAATTTTTTCAGGCATTAAACCGAACTTTGGTTCTCAAGAGACATTGCTCAAATTACCAATCTGTATATCCGATTTTTGTATGCGATTTCGTAAACTTCTTGTAACTACCGGCCCTAATCCTAAAAATAATATAAAAAGGAAATAAAAATGAATTTCCTAACATAGCCGATTTTACAGCCAAATCGGACGGGAGCAACGTATTGCGAGAACGTAATATGGGGACTTAGCCGAAATTTTGAATATTTTTTAAAATCTCTATAAAATCGAAACCAATCGATAGAATGTCCTGAAACTTTCTAAACATATTTAGAATAGCATATTCTAGCACTTCCAATCACTAAAAGTGATAAAAGCGAATATAAAAATTTTCATACATTTTTCAGACGCGGACACCAGTTTCGTAACGTTTATATATGTAGGGACCGTGGGTGCCGAGCGGTCGAAAACCAAAGTTCCTCCGATTGACTAGGCAATCGGTGGGAAGTATCGGGCGATGTCCAGAAACATAAATTAAATTGGTTTATATGGTTTGGAAGACCATCAGACCCTCGGAATGAAAATAAAAATTTTCATATAAATAAAAAATCAAGTTTTGAGAAATTTGATGATAAATTGCAAACTATGTTTGTAATAAAGAATGACATCGCTCGAGATCCGATTTGCCTTTGGAAAGCATTTCAAGAGTGTTTATGGCGATAAATACTTAAAATTAGGATAATCTCCTAATGGTGTAGATGGGCAGAAGTCTGAGCCCTGAGCCTGAAATCAGCAGTTTTATATTCTTTAAAATGACATTGAAGGCACACAGCCGCCTGCTGAGATCGGGTTGCACTGGACCCTGAGCAGTATTACAGTATGTAATGTATTGATACAGTGATTACCATTCTAACTAACATATAGATTTCCTTTGGTCTTAGTAGTTGTTGGCTGAGAGATGCCGATGGCTTGAACTCAATGGCAAAGAGATCTAGTAATTGGAGAGTCTGATGACTTATGCTCCACGAGTTCCAGAAACGTTAAGCGCTTAATGGTTTGTGTAGTTGCACGCTACGCATTAGATCGCGAGTTATAGTTATGAAATGGCTGTACTATTTTGCTCCTATAATCTGGGTAGTTCCTAGGTCACCAGGAGTACCTTCAATCGGGAAACGGGGCTGCGTTTGGTTACATGACCAGATTATAACATGAGTGAAGAGACATTGTGGCTGGCAAGCTACGTCTACAGACAGGACAGGACAGTAACTCAAGGAACAATGTTGGATTGCGTATTTCGTCGTTATCCTGAAATATGAAAAGTCTCTAAGCTAGTATCGCGCCTAGACGGATACCCCAAAGTGCTTAGAGAGGTCGTTATCGACTCAGCCGACTACAAACAGATAGAAGGAATATCAACATCTGAAATGGTTAAGTGGGAAGTGCTTTGCGGTCTTTAGGCCAGCGCCAGTCTTCTCTACTTGGTACATAGAAATATGTACACTCGAACGCAGAACGACCGGTTTTCGGTCACTCTAAGGAGTATAAACAATAAAGCAATTCAAGTTGATATTATTTTATGATATTAACATAGTAAAGGGGACGTGACTCACCCCAAATCAAATACTGCCGATAAACTCTATTCAGGATAACTGATGGACGAGTGAAGGTGCGTTTTTAGACGTGAAGGTTCAGAAGAGAGGGGCGAAAGCTTAATATATCCCTCGCAGGTACCTAATAAATCACTGAAAGAAGTGGGATTCGTTACTCGAAAGTGGTAGAAATATCCCTCCAGCATACAACATGATTGTTTGGAGTATGTCAGTAAGATCTAGTTGAATAGTCAGTTTATTGGTCTGTCTGTGTGACTGCCGTATTTGATATTTGAATTGACTTTATCGCGGTCTAAGAACTGCATCGCACAACTAGCTTGGCTGTTGACGATATCGAACGCAAGACGACCTAGATTGCAGGTCTGAACCCTATAGGGTTATAATTATAAAAGACATTAAACATTTGTAGCCGGTCCACGGCATGAACGAGTACATTTGTTAAGTTTAACTAAGGTTAAACTGCAATCATTTGAACGCATTACGACCGGGTTACTGGTCCTGTCCTAGAGACAGATAGTAACTGTTTGACTCTGAAGAATACTGCTGGGAAACCGGCCTGTCTGTGTGACAACCAAGGTATTTGGCTAACGGACACTGTGAAGTTATGGATAACATCCAACGCACACACAAATCTAATGAACAGGTTTACTTGTCAGGCTTTGAAGACTCTGAGGGACTTTACCGTCTAAAAAGGGATATCATTGCACTGATGTCGCCCAACCGACGTAAGTATTCTGTTTGGCTAGCATCCAACTGCTCATGAACGGATACGTTCGTAGCTTGCAGTGGTCTGTAAGCAACCGATGGCACTTCTGGTGGAATGGAGGGGTCCTGCAGGTATGGCGCCAGGAGGTGCTGTACTGGAAGAGGATTATCGTAGAGACGCGGGTCGGGAGCCTCCCTACCTTCTCCACCCCATTTTATTTTTATTTAAGATAGAAGATGGTTTATGGGTCTTCTCTAAAGAGGATCCGGTAACCTTAATATTCGTCTATCTGAATGGTAAGTCTTTTGAAGAAGAACAAAAGCTGTATTAATAAAATGGAGGAGATGCATTCCTATATCCATGTGTGGATATAACCAGAATAGAGTAGTTGTTCAAATCTCACCATGAACAACATTTTATTTTATTTAAGGTATATTATGTGTTTTAGGGATAGACCTTGGGGTGCATAATATATTGTAATATTCATTCTTCATTTAAAGAAATTAGTGGCTCGATAATTTCTTTCATGCGATAGATAGTTAAAGATGAAGTATTCTTTCTGATGGCAAGGTAAGTGACTCGAAATTATCTGGGTTTACTTACACAACGTGGGGCACGGCCACGAGACGATCATTATTTATTTATGTATTATTATTAGACAACAACGTCGGTCTATTAACGGTGATTATTGAGATTTGTTAATTTCAATAATTGCACTAACGTTAATTTATAGACCGTTTCAAGATAGAAAGTCGAGCGGGTGATTTTATCATTTGTCTTCAGATTAGTATATCAATAGCAGTTTGGGTTTTCCATTCAAACATTCATTATAAAGTGGAGTCTCTCTATTTCCGAGTGAAATTGAGAATTTTATTGCATTTAGGCTGATAATTCGTGAATCTCATTGATCTTATGAGGTAAAGGACTTAAGGTCGGGAACATTATGTGGAAGACTATGTCTTTCACATATTTATTATTTTTATGAGGGTGAAGGTTCAGTCACATTCTTTCTTGAAAAAACCGGATCCGGTAAAACAAGGGAATGTCTTGTGGTGCGTGTGAGAACCGGCTTAACCTCGTTGTAATTTGATCACTTTACGGTGTTAGTTAGTATGAAAGCTTTTCCCTAAACGCTTATAGCTCTGAAAATGTTTTGTGAGAAATGGTCTAAAAAATACCCATGGGAAATGGGTCTTGAAAAAGATAGATAACATCAGAAAGATTAACATTACTTTCTAGGTTGATGTGCTGGCAATAATATATTACCAAAAGAATCTGAACTTAAGTTGATCATAAAATATTTATAAGTTGCAGATTTCGCTCACTTGAAAATTAAAACAACATAAAAGATAAAATAATTTATAGTTATATTTTGAACAACCGGGTAGGTCCTTACTAGAATAAAAGGTTACACTTGTCAAAGGAAGAGAAAAGTGTTGATGAACTTATAAACGAACTACCTACTTGAAAAAATAATCTTTTACCTTCGAGCAATGCACAACTTTCATCCCGTGCATTAGGCCTGTCGTTGCTCGATGTTTTTAACACAAGTACTGAGGTGGAGTAATAATTATGGCTTTTATTTAAGACTATGCTTGTTTAAGCTTTGGATTTTCCCAACCAGAACTCCTTTATTATATCTGCGCCTTTCTCCCCAATCATCATCGTGGCGGCATTTGTATTTCCTCTCGTTATAGTCGGCATGATACTAGCATCAATTACACGCAGTCTTTCCACGTTCCTTACCTTTAGTTCAGGGTTCACTACTGCAGTATCATCATCGTCAGAACCCATTTTAGCAGTAGACGTCGGATGGTACATTGTTACAGACCCGTGTTCGATCCAACATTCTAAGAATTCATCAGTATCTTTATCTAAACCTTTACAATCATCTAGCTCTAGCCACTGCAACTTAAATCCAGCAGATATCAGAGCGTCAGTTTCACCCAATTTCAGTGCATGTTGCTTCACAGACCGAATCAATGTTGCTATGTCTTCTGGATCGTCGTAATAGTTAGCGTGGATCACAGGTTTATCAAATGGATTTGTGCTTTTCAGCTCTATCTTTCCCCTAGATTTAGGACGCAAAAGAACGGGACATGCTAGAAATACTGTATTGTTTTCATTAATTTCTTGAAACTTCTTCTTATATTCATCATTAAACCCATGCAAGCCGTAATAGTCGATAAAGTTCGCGACATTGGCAGGGAAAAATAGATAATGATATTGGGCATCTGGGCTGGTAGCGTTAGGGTCAGTTGTATTGAAGAATGAAACTACTCTAAAAGGTGCTGATGAATTGAAAAGCCCTTCTCGATGCAGCATGTAGTTTGTGAATTCTTCAACTATAGTTGGAGTAGACGTGAGGTTCTTGTTTCCTGGTGCAGCGTAATATATTCCATGATACGTGTGATCTTGTAAATTTTTACCTACAGGTAAGTCAGCCTTCACTTCTATTCCAAGAGATTCTAAATGTTTCTTGGGGCCAATACCCGACAACATCAAAATTTGTGGAGTATTTATTGCACCAGCGGATACTATCACTTCTTTTTTGGCATTAACACTGAATTCTTTACCGCCTTTGTTAACCATAACGCCACTGACGACATTTTCATTATCTTTGAATAATAATTTCGTAACGTGAGAATTTTTCAAAACATGCAAGTTCTTTCTGTCTTTGATTGGTGCCAAGAATGCTCTGGCAGTGCTATGGCGGACTCCGTTTTGAGTGGTAGTGCATGCTTTCATCACACCCATCTGGTTTGCTCCGTTAATGTCGGGTGTGGGCTTAATGCCAGCTTGAGTAACGGCCGCTAATGCCAGTTTCTCAGATTCTTGTGCATCATTACCACAATCTACGCTTAAATAACCTTCGTTGCTGTGAAAGTTTTTCAGATCTCCAACCAGTGGTTCGGAATAGTTTTCGCTTTTCATGAAGTATGGGAGGACATCTTCGTAGCTCCATCCCGGGTTTCCATAAGATGCCCACTCGTCGAAGTCCAGCCTATTTCCTCTGACGTAGAAGAGGGCGTTAATGCTGCTACTACCTCCGAGGACCTTGCCTCGCGGCCAGTGGCAGCGTTGATTGGCGTAGCTCTTGCAACACTTCCCTTGTGGCTCTACCTGGTATTGCCAGTCAACTGCCGAATTCAAGTTACTGAAGAAAATTTGTGGTATCTGGAAAACGGGATTGGCTACATTATGTTACACTTCATATTAATATCACCAAATATCACCTTTACATATAATGAACGTGATTCCATGGACAATTTATGTTCTTACCTCCGTGGTCAGAGTAGGATTGCCTCCAGCTTCAATCAGCAGCACCTTCCACTGCGGTACCTCACTCAGTCTGTTCGCTACGATTGCTCCAGCAGACCCTGCGCCCACCACTATGAAGTCGTAATTCGGATCTAAAATACGAAACAGTAACCTTTACGTTCAATCAGTGAATATAGGTATGTCGGTAAAGGTAGTTAAGCCTTTGCACTACTTCACCCATTTCCCGCACCCTCTTCTAACTGTTACTTTAATAGAAGCCGGGTTTTTTTACATACCTTCCAGAACGTATCTCTCAGCATCAGCAGGCCATAGCTGGTCGCTGACCAGGGCACATTGCGCAGCCAGGAAAGTTTGCAGTGTGCTGGTGAAGACTGGTAACGCATTTCGGTAGCTGCTTTCTATAGTGGACGTTATACCGGGATCGCAAGCCCAAGACGACATCTTGCCAGAATTAAGCTGAAAAAGTTGTAGTTTAAAGAGAGGTAGTCTGGGTGACATGACTGAGTTGCGAATATTGCCAATAGTCTTGAGTGTAAGTTGTGTCTAACTGACACATCATCGCTAATTGCTAAATGATTCATTTTTTTATGTCAGGTGATCCGATATTGACAAATATTGTATATCACACAGGAAATATAAGTAAGCACAAAATAGACAGTTTTTCACAAGGATTACTCGACCCTATTTAGGATTTTTGCGATTGTCACTTGTTACATAGCTAGGGTTGCTACAAGTACTAAAAAACCCAAAGTATAAGAATGTCAAAACAGCTAAATCTGATACAGGAACTTATGGTTCTGAGCCAATTTTAATCCATGAAATTTGAACAACTATCTTAGTTACCTTGAGTTCCTCTGACATTCAGTTATTTCCAGTTAAAGTCAGTAAGCGTCAAAATCGTTGCTAGTAATAAGTGAACCATCTGTAAAGGCGCACCGCGCGCCGTTTCCCTAATTTGCGTTTTGACAGACGCATCTGCTAGTGCTGCCCGTCGCCCAATGCTGCGTCGAAGGAAGCGTCTGTCAAATCGTTAGACATAAACCGTTTTCATATGAGAATAAGGTCGAAATTTGTATTGTCCTAATACGCAGCGCAAAAAAATTGTTAAAAAAAATTGTTACGCAGCGCAAAAGTAAATGCACAAACGGACGTTACATGTGTTTTCGCCATTTTCGACGTTACAAGTGACCAACGCGAAAATCCTAAATAGGTGGTCACATCGTTTGAAATAAACCGTATTCTTGAATTTAAGGTAGAAAATCGCATTTTCTTAACACTATCGCATGCGCAAAAATAACGTAACTAGAAACGTTACGCGTGTGTATCGCCTTTGATTAAACTTACCTTAAATTAAAGAACGTCTATTAAAAAATACTGGGTATTTCAAAAACACTGAAAATAGTTAGTGCTAGAGGTTGTAAGATCGATTGAGCCTGTCACAAATAGATTTCCTAGATTTTATACCAAGGCCCAGCTGATGCTATTGCCATGCTTAAAACGACAAATAACCGACACAAATCGCAATTTTTCCAACTAGATATAAGCCTGGTATTTATTGTCCAAAGTGACGTCAAAAGTTACGTAAGTACACAAAAAGTTTCAAAAAATTATGTTTATTTTCATGGAAAATTGGTTTCGATGCGAATAGAAAAATGAAAGACCCGTGTAAAGTATACGGGGTGGGTACATAAAATACTTACAGTGACGTCAAAAGACAAAATTTAAATTCCTTATACTGAGGGGCATCCGAATCATTCCGAGAAAAACCCCATATACGTTCCGGGTTTTCTTTATACTATATGGCCCATCATCCTGTATAATATGTATGTATTGGCCTAATTATATATTCTGTGGTATTGGTTCACGGTAGGTAAGTATGTCGAATTTATTCAAAGCCTAATTTGAAATAACATACGCACTGTTGTTCCTTGTGCAAGAAAAGAATTATAAATATCCAAAATAATGATAATACTAAACATACTCAGTAAAAAATATCTGCATAATAAGTTTAAAATTCTCATTGATATGTAGATATTTCAATTTATGTAACGTGAATAATCTTTATTAACTTATTTGCTAGCTTATTGCTCCACGGTTTCACCCGCAACTTTTTTCTTGTTGTCCCGTAGAAATCAATAGGTCCACTCAGTATAGGTTTTTTCTGCTCTTCTACGCTATTCAACATTGGTGACGTTACGGCTGATGAAATAGTAGTGGGAGAGCCGACTGCACAAAATGCCTATCTCATTAGGTACCACAATAGGCTAACTTTAAAACGTTAACTGACATGTAAACAAGTCGAAAGACGTAGGTCTGCCAGAGCCAATCCTGCCGAAAGATGAAAATAATCATAATAAATAAAAAAGAGAAAAATAAGAATTTGGTATTCAATAATCGAATGTTTTGATAATTTTTCATCTGTAAAATTTATGTCTAAAAGTACCCGAATCAAAGTGCTGGCATCATCAGGTACGAAATGTAGGTGAAACAACCAGGACCTTTCGCCATCGGTACTTCGGCACTCATCGCTGAAAAAACACCTCCTATAACATACGCTTGTCACCCGTTGTCATTGACACCGAGTGGAGTGTTCGAATTTCAAACACACACACACAAAACAAATGAAAGGGCTACAAAGAGGGCATCCGGTTGTCTGCCGTACATAACGGTCGCCAGTTTTTAATTATAACCGACCAGATACACCCACTCTTTTGAAAAAAATATTTGTAATAGTTGAGGTAATGTTATTGTTATTTAATTACACTTAGGAATTTGTTGCTTTTGTGCCTACACCGCCCACATAGCAAGAATAAAAAGGTTAGTAATTACGATTATTTTAGCGAGTCTAAGGCGTTTTGTTTTCTAAAGGTTTCATCATACAAAACTCCCACATAGTTCCGAAAAAAAACTGTTGTAGCCAATGTTGTAGCAAAGCCTACGGCGTAGCGCGTAGGATCCTGCTACGTGCGCTACGACCTACGCGCCTACGCACGACCCTTTTGTTATCTCGTGTAGGATTTTAATTTAGTGGAATAAGTAGGTACCTACCTAATAATTAATTATCATTGTTCTCGGTTTTTGAGTAAAGGCAGGCGAACGCCTTATGGCTAACACTGATTTGACAACTGTCATAATACACGAGGATTCAACTATTATGTATGACCCTACTAAATTATTTAAAAAATATAAGTTAACCGACATTATAACACCGTCCCTACTATCCATACATTAAAACTCAATATTACTAGGCTAGGGGAAGCGAAGCGACATTCTTTGTTGACATTTCGTTAGCATATTCGCCCTCAGTTAAAATCTGATTAACCCTCAAAGGAAGGGTTTTTCGGCGCAGTAAATCTTCGCCAATGTGTTTTGTAAAGTGATTTCTGTAAATCAGGTTCGTATGAAATCTTTTGTAGGTAAGTACAAAAAATCACCAAGAAAAATAACAAGTTATTTAAAATAATACCCTTAAATCTTCTTTGGTTGTTTTGTTTTGTTGTTTATATCTATCATAAAAATCAATATCAATATCAATGCATAACATGAAGTCGGATTTTTATCTGTCTCTTCTTCTGATGAGTTTTTTTTGTAGTATACCTAATTCAAGAGAAAGGTTTATATGTTTAACACATGCCGGGAAAATGCGAGTGAAATCCGCTAACGGGCCGCTAATTTTCTATAGGTAAAAGAATCATGAATAATCCATGAGAAAGGAAGACTTGAAAACATCGCTTCACCATAAGAAACCCTTTAATTTATGGAAATAGTAAGTACCTTAAGACAATAGCTCTTAGGAAGTTTCCGCAAGTGACAGAGGTCGATGAAAAATAAACCTACCTAACAAAAATTTAACCAATTTTCAATTTCTTACGAAAGAGGGTCAAAAGTTATATTCGTTATTTTTTCTTCATTGGGGAAAACTGATTATAGGGAAAAGTAATGGTTTTGTTTCCTTCCACAAGTAATTCGCCCTTCCCGGACTTCAATTTGCGTTAGAAAATCTTATTTCCTCATTTCATCTTTCGCTATTAGATTCACTTACGCGAAGAATGCGCATGTCCACCGTGGCAACCCACGCGGCGCATACGAAATGTGGCAACCTGTAACCGATAGTACGGGCGACATCGCCTTAAGCTACATTTCAGGGGGCCAACAAATACTGGGCATTAAGTCATCTTTATAGGTTTAAGTTCAGAGTAATTTCCATTCGTCTCTTTTCTCCGCTACTGATTTGACCTAATACTACCTACAACACAATGCTGAACACATTGATTCATTATCATAAGAAGGCCAGTATACTTACTGGCTAAATAGCTAAGCTTTTGTTACAAAACACTACAATGTAAAACAAAATATATTTTTGACCACAATGTAAACAAAATAAAAAAAAGGGGTTAAACTACACCACAACATTATTTTTTCCCTTTATGTGAGTCAGCACCTTCCTCTTTTTCCTTAACTCTTCAATGCGTAATCTGTTTCCCAACAAGAGGCTTATCATATTTTCTTCGGTTCTCAATGATTAAGGAGCCATAACCAATATAAGTTGACCTTTCAAAACACAATTCTAGTTGTGGTTCCTGTAACAAGAAGCGGGAAATCAGGACGTCTTGGCCGCAACCGATAGCGGCAGGGCGAGTAGCTGATCATATTTCCTTCGGTTCTCAATGACCAAGGAGACATAACCAGTATACGTTGCCCTTTCAAAACACAATTCGAGTTGTGGTTCTTGTAACAAGAAGCGGGAAATCAGGACGTCTTGGCCGCAACAGGGCGGGTAGCTTATCATATTTCTTTCGGTTCTCAATGATCAAGACGCATAACCAGTATAATTTGACCTTTCAAAACACAATCTGAGTTGTGGTTCCTGTAACAAGAAGCGGGAAATCAGGACGTCTCGGCCGCAGCCGGCAGCGGCAGGGCGAGTAGCTTATCATATTTCTTTCCATTCTCATTGATCAATGGTTTATGCGAGACCAGTGTAAGTTGCCCTTTCAAAACACAATCTGAGTTGTGGTTCCTGTAACAAGAAGCGGAAAATCAGGACGTCTTGGCCGCAACCGGCAGCGGCAGGGCGAGTAGCTTATCATATTTCTTTCGGTTCTCATTGATAAATGGTTGAAGCAAGACCAGTATAAATTGAACTTTTCAAAACACAATTCGAGTTGTGGTTCCTGTAACAAGAAGCGGGAAATCAGGACGTCTTGGCCGCAACCGATAGCGGCAGGGCGAGTAGCTGATCATATTTCCTTCGGTTCTCAATGACCAAGGAGACATAACCAGTATACGTTGCCCTTTCAAAACACAATTCGAGTTGTGGTTCTTGTAACAAGAAGCGGGAAATCAGGACGTCTTGGCCGCAACAGGGCGGGTAGCTTATCATATTTCTTTCGGTTCTCAATGATCAAGACGCATAACCAGTATAATTTGACCTTTCAAAACACAATCTGAGTTGTGGTTCCTGTAACAAGAAGCGGGAAATCAGGACGTCTCGGCCGCAACCGGCAGCGGCATGGCGAGTAGCTTATCATATTTCTTTCGGTTCTCAATGATCAAGGGCTTAGGCGTGACCAGTATAAGTTCATCTTTCAAAACACAATTTGAGCTGTGGTTCCTGTAACAAGAAGCGGGAAATCAGGACGTCTTGGCCACAGCCGGCAGCGGCAGGGCGAGTAGCTTATCATATTTCTTTCCATTCTCATTGATCAATGGTTTATGCGAGACCAGTGTAAGTTGCCCTTTCAAAACACAATCTGAGTTGTGGTTCCTGTAACAAGAAGCGGAAAATCAGGACGTCTTGGCCGCAACCGGCAGCGGCAGGGCGAGTAGCTTATCATATTTCTTTCGATTCTCATTGATCAGGGACTTAGGCATAACCAGTGTAAGCTGACCTTTCAAAACACAATCTGAGTTGTGGTTCCTGTAACAAGAAGCGGGAAATCAGGACGTCTCGGCCGCAACCGGCAGCGGCAGGGCGAGTAGCTTATCATATTTCTTTCGGTTCTCAATGATCAAGGGCTTAGGCGTGACCAGTATAAGTTCATCTTTCAAAACACAATTTGAGCTGTGGTTCCTGTAACAAGAAGCGGGAAATCAGGACGTCTTGGCCACAGCCGGCAGCGGCAGGGCGAGTAGCTTATCATATTTCTTTCCATTCTCATTGATCAATGGTTTATGCGAGACCAGTGTAAGTTGCCCTTTCAAAACACAATCTGAGTTGTGGTTCCTGTAACAAGAAGCGGAAAATCAGGACGTCTTGGCCGCAACCGGCAGCGGCAGGGCGAGTAGCTTATCATATTTCTTTCGGTTCTCATTGATCAGGGACTTAGGCATAACCAGTGTAAGCTGACCTTTCAAAACACAATCTGAGTTGTGGTTCCTGTAACAAGAAGTGGGAAATCAGGACGTCTTGGCCGCAGCCGGCAGCGGGGGTTGGGGGGTTGGCGGGGTAAGCGGGCAGCGCGAGTCGATACGACTGAATGAAAGGGCGGCGGGAGAGGGTGGCGGGCAAATCACTCCCGGCCGGGGCTGCCAAGTGTGCATTGTGACTTTACTGCAAATTCAGAGGTCTTCGATGTGTTCTAAACTATTTTTTTTAGTAACATAACATGGGAAGATACTTTGCCCTCAAAAATAAGTGGAGAAATCGTGTTCTCTAGTGGAGGCCACGCCTCGGCAAGCATAGCGTTGGACGCCCTCCGGCCAGATGGACCGATGACTTAAAGTGGGCGACTGGTAATGACTATTATGAGTAGTCAGGAGTACCATCTCAGTTCATGGATTGAAAGCTGAGATGTGGTATTACGGGTACGCGACCCCGGCTTCCCGAGCTTCTACTGTCTTTGCTTAAGTGCCTTCCGGCCAGTAGTATTATTTCTACTACCTACTTACCTGTGTTCCTGTCCCAATCTCACGACAATCTTTTCCACTCCTTTTTCTACTTTCCTTTCTCTCCTAGATCCAGCAACCTCTCCTTCAGTGGTATCAGTTCTATGTTCCACTTAATCGGGGAGGGGGAAGACTAAATGTGTGCGCTTGCTTCTTATGGCGAAACCTGGGGGAGGCCTGCAACCTGCGTCCGACAATAGGCTGATGATGATGAAGCACAACAACTAAAACGATGTACGACGACTGGGTAACTGAAATATAATAATCCCCTTCGGGGCAAATTATACACTTAATTATGATTAAGAGCACAAAACACGCAAAATAAATTGCTGAAAATATTTCAAGGATCTTAACAACTTCCCAAGGAACATCCCTAGGTCGAAATATGTAATCGAACATTCTTAAAAATCAGTCCGAGCTAGAATCATAAGTATTGTATTCAGAGATCATTTTACTGCGCTTTATAGTAAGCACTTATTATTATTAACAGTTTATTAACAGATATTTTCTTAAATTGTGCATTACTGGTATTAACCCTAACCTTAAGAAATATCATATGTTTTTCTTTTATTTGAACTTACAGTAGGTACCCACCAGCTTTTTAACAATTTGTCTGTAAAGGGGTTGGCAACACGGCGGGCAGCTTACTCCCAGGGAGGGCGCGGGGCGGGCCGGGCGGGGCGGCCGGATCGATGGGGCGCCAGTCGCGGCCGGCGAGCCGCCCCGGCTTCGCGTTCGCAAGCTCCGCGCGACCAGGTGAGAAGCGCCCGCGCCACCCGCCACCACCCCGCCCGCGCCCGATCGATCCCCCGCCCGCACGCATCCAATGATTCGTATATCCTTTGTAATGCTTGTAGACGTGCTTCATCATTTTTCTATCGTGTAGGAAAGAAAATAACATTGACCGTCGTTATCTATCTGGCGCAAGCTTTATTGATTTTTTGGACTTTACTGTGTCTTTGTCTTTTGTTAGTCATCGATTGGTTTGAATTAATTTTGTTATAATTAGCTTAAATGACTTATTTGCGATTTTTTGCGAACCCACGTTAACTAGGTGTCCCCATAGTTGACGCATCCCACTAGAGGGCCCACCCCTTGCAGCGGGGCCCACCCATGGCCCACGGAAGTCGGTGTGGGTGGTGCAGGGCCCCCGCACCTTCGCAGGGCTCGTGTCCCCCGGCTCCCCGTTGCACGCTGCAACTCCCCGCCCGTCTCCCTTTACGTATCCACACTCTAGTTTTAAATGAAACCACTCAAAAAGTTAAGGGTTGCCTCCAGCGGCCGCCAACAACTGTACGACAGCTGAGTTTCATTTGATTACGTGATTTGAATCTCTGTTGCTGGGCTGAGTTAGTCGCTATGCCTTAGTTATTTTAGATACTAACTTCCTTTTATAACATTGAAAATACTGGGTGCACCCACATAAATAGATACTTGATAATATTGTATGCCTTTACCATTAGATAAAAGGAGGAAAATCTATCTGTCTCTAGGTACATACATTTTAATATTTTACAAATCGTACTTGAACTTAGTCGTGGACATCACTGGCATTTAAAATCGGCCCGCGGTTGTTTGATGTCTCACACATTCATCCATTGCTCAGGCTCAGTTCAATTTCCATTCTAGACAGAACATTTTCCATAGTGAATCTGATCACATTTCCCGTCTGCAAGATCAGATCAGATATTGGTAACTGGCACAGGTGCACCCGACTCCTTTTATCGAACAAAGTGCTCTATCTTACGTTACGACCTTAATTCACTTTGCAAGAAAGCGGTTTCTCTACCTAAACCTATACTAGTATCAAGTACAAAGTTGACAATGACGTTACAAACATACCTACCTACATAGATGATCTTCCTCTTTGATAAAGGATATTTTTACTACCTTCAAATAAAATCTATCATCAACAGCAGGCAATTATGAAAATTAATAATGTCTAATGTTTACCTTTTAGCAAGAGGAATCTCACCAAAATGGAGAACGGTGGAGGTGTTTCCCTGACTCTGGACTGCGAAGACATGTTCAAAGAGATCACGAAGAAGCTGTACGGAGAAGAAGCGACAGTTGGCGGAGGAGTGGGAGTAGGTGTCATAGGAGTGGAGTTTCCAGCGGCAGAGAGAGATTTGGACGATGATCTCAGGCCCGAAGAGCATATCACAGCGTGGGGGCTCGCAGCACTGATGCAGAATGGGTTTCCGCCTCCAGGCATTTTGCAGGTGTGTTTAAAAAGTACTCTTTCACGATAAAGTATCAAATAGACCAGGGTTAACTAGCTCGTTCGTCAATATTCATGATTCACTAAGTTACCACTGTAAGCGTATTTCGTCTCGTAAACTCAAACTTCTAATTATATAACGTTTTCTGAGATCTACGCAATGATTTATGTTCTGACATTTTTTCTATTTTTGTCACAGGCTAACTTCACTCCTCGTATCGACACCACAGCTGAAGACAGATGGACATCAGCTGACGAGCCGTTAGCCTGGGCGCACTCCCGCGTGGCTTCTTACAACCCGGCGCAACGCCTGTTCAAATGCTGCGAGTGCGAATGCGTAGGGTTCCTAGCTAGAATAGCAGAGCACTGGCTCGGCACGCATTCTCAGGCAAGAGCCTTCCAATGTCCTTTAGCGGGTTGTGGGTTTGCCTCAGGCTGGGCGCGAGGAGTTAGAACGCATTTAGCTAGGGACCATCATTCTGATCCGGCGGCAGCTGATCATCTACTTAGAGACAATCCTGCTCTAGCTGATCTCACTAGGTACCTGCAACGGTTGAAAACGAAGGTCAGTGTGACTTTATAAATTAAGTTCAAATTTGAGCTATGTTTTCTTCGACAAGGCTGCAATATTAATACTTTTTCAGGTGGAACAATCGAAGAATGAGCGACGGGCAGGCAACGTGGAGAGTCCAGCACCGGCCGAGGCAGAAGCGGCAGCGGGAGCGGGCGGGGAGGCGGGCAAACGCTACATTTGCCAAGCCTGCCCCTACGCGACCGATCGACGAGATCTCTTTACCAGACACGAGAATATCCATAGAGATGAGAAGCCATTTCATTGTTACCTCTGTCAAAAGCAGTTTAATAGAGCTGATCATGTTAAGAAACATTTTCTTAGAATGCATAGAGATCAACCGTAAGTATACTATAAATACCTACTTTGTAATGACTGTCTACGATGACGATATAATTCAGAGATAGATTATCAACTGAAAGTAAATCTTTTTAGGTATGACTTGAACCGCATACGGCGATCGTTAGTCAAGGCGCCCCATCAACAACAGCAGCAGCAGCAGCAACAGCAGCAGCAACAACAACAACAACAGCAGCAGCAACAGCAGCAGTTGCAGCAACAGCAGCAACAAACTCAGCAGCAACAACAGCAGCAACACCAACAGCAGCAGGCGCCTCAGCCCGCGCCGCCTATGCCCACTGCTACTCCTATTTATTACAGCAAACCAGGTAAGTAAATGACAAAGGTTCAGATAGTTAAAACATCATCTGCCCTTTTCCCAAATTAGTTGGGGTCGGCGCAACATGTTTTATTAGAGCACAAAATCATGTAGGTAGAAAAGGATGTTTTATGACCGGCCGTCTGCCTGACGTCAACTCTCTTTGGGAATGCTATTGTAGGTGGTATCAACGCCACCATGCGGTTGACCATAGTCGACAGATATTCAGCAACGGTCAAAAACTCTACCTCACCCACGGCAATGAGGTACAATGTGTCTCTTGAATTGTACCTTTTGAAAAAGTCTCAAGTCAAAAACATTCAGTGTTATAATAAAATTCTAGTGCGTATGGAATTTCGTTTTGTACATTTCCAAACAAGGTAGCAATTTCGTGACATTGAATGTATTTCTGACGTAGCCGGTGAGCCCCCACCCGCGCCGACGCAGCAGCCGACCCTGGAGTACCGGATACCGCCGGTGAAGATCGAGCGCACGATCCTTACGAAGGCAGAGCCGGCGCCAGTGCACAAGCCGCCGCCCCCCGCGCCCGCCCCGCAGCCTGCCCCGGCGCCCCTCACCGCCCCCGCGCCGCAGCCTGTGGTCGCTGCTGTTAGAAGAAAGGTGAGCTTAGATAATAGTAGTAAACAGTTATTTTATACAAAATTACGCCGATGTTTATGAGAGAAAGATTGGATTAAACTGGCTGTTCCTTTCTGTTAGATTTATAGTACTGAATTTAGGTACGGTCGGGGTCAAATGTTTCAAAATATCTTTGACACAAGTTCCACTCAAGGTATACATTAATGTTTTTAACTTTTATACGGTTTTTCTAGCTGCACAGACAACAAAAAAAATAATTTACCAAAATAATGTTGTCTTGGAGAGATATTTTGAACCATTTGAGGCGTTCTTTTGACCCCGATCGTATCGTACCTGAGTATATATGGCTAATTTTATCGTGTTAACTTGACAACTTTTCTTCATTCTCAAATAAATACCTAAAAACACCCAAACAAAACTTTGTCAGTCTGTCTCGCAGGGCGAGCGCCGCTACGCGTGCTGCTACTGCTCCTGGTCGGGGGTCGACAACTGGTGCCTGAAGCGGCACCTAAACACGCATTTGAAACCCTTCGCGTGCTCCCTGTGCGAATACAAGGCAGCCAGAGCGGAAAGGCTGGCGACCCATGTTCATAAAGTGCATAACAAGAAGGCCTGCGCGAAGTGCCCGTACTTGGCTGACGATCAGCAACAACTGGCGCAGCATTTGAGGGAGGCACAGTGAGTATTTTGTTTTTGGAGTAAAGTATGGTAGGCTCCGACTCAAGAGCACGACAAAAAATGATGCCTGAGGCGACCCTCCCTGTGCGAATACAAGGCAGCAAGAGCGGAAAGGCTGACGACGCACGTGCATAAAGTGCACAACAAGAAGGCCTGCGCCAAGTGTCCTTACTTGGCAGATGATCAGCAACAACTGGCGCAGCATTTGAGGGAGGCACAGTGAGTATTTTGCTTTGGCTGGTTCAAATCCAGCCTGCGGTGAAATTTTGCAAGTTTTCCTATACGCTCTTATTCATTTCATTTATTAAATTTACTTAAATGTCTTAAGACATTTGATGCGCAAAATTCGAATCCAGCCAGGGGCGCCAATCGCCCTAGATCCGTCCCTGCTTATTAAATGCTATTGCACATTAATAACCGTGATGGGTAAAAAATGTTAATTCAAATGATTTTAAGCCAAGCCGCAACTACAATTCAAACACGCTAATTTCACTATCCGCTTTCGCTTCTAAACAGCGATAACTCACCTTCCCCACTCTTCCAGCCACATCGAGAACCGCAACCTGAAGGTGCCGACGACGGGGGTGACGCGCGTGGTGACTGCGCCCGCGCAGGCCCCGACCACATACGTCACGCAGGCAGCGCCGCAGACGGATACCGTCGTGGCCACTAGTGGGAACGTGGGCAACACTTCTAATGGTAAAGTATAATGTATTGAACCTGAAGGTGCCGACGACGGGGGTGACGCGCGTGGTGACTGCGCCCGCGCAAGCACCGACCACTTACGTCACGCAGGCCGCGCCGCAGACGGATACCGTCGTGGCCACTAGTGGGAACGTGGGCAACACTTCTAATGGTAAAGTATAATGTATTGAACCTGAAGGTGCCGACGACGGGGGTGACGCGCGTGGTGACTGCGCCCGCGCAAGCACCGACCACTTACGTCACGCAGGCCGCGCCGCAGACGGATACCGTCGTGGCCACTAGTGGGAACGTGGGCAACACTTCTAATGGTAAAGTTTATGTGTATTTAACCTGAAGGTGCCAAATACTGCCATTACCAGCACAGGCCCCGACCACATACGTCACACAGGCCGCGCTCCAGCCGGATAGCGTCGTGGCCACTAGTGGGAACGTGGGCAACACTTCTAATGGTAAAGTATTAATGTATTGAACCTAAAGGTGCCGACGACGGCTATACCCGCGCAAGCCCCGACTACCTACGTCACGCAGGCAGCGCCGCAGCCGGATACCTTAGCCACTAGTGGGAACGTGGGCAACACTTCTAATGGTAAAGTTTATGTGTATTGAACCTGAAGGTGCTGACAACGGCCATTACCCGCGCAGGCCCCGACTACCTACGTCACGCAGGCCGCGCCGCAGCCGGATACCGTCGTGGCTACTAGTGGGAACGTGGGCAACACTTCTAATGGTAAAGTATAAGTGTATTTAACCTGAAGGTAGCGACGACGGCCATTACCCGCGCAGGCCCCGACCACATACAGCCGGATACCATCGTAGCCACTAGTGGGAACGTGGGCAACGCTTCTAATGGTAAAGTATAATGTATTGAACCTGAAGGTGCCGACAACGGCCATCACCCGCGCAGGCCCCGACCACATTCCTTACCTACCACCTATATACCTTAGCCACTAGTGGGAACGAGGGCAACACTTCTAATGGTTTAAGTGTATTTATCCTGAAGGTGCCGACGACGGCTATTACCCGCGCAGGCCTCGACCACATACGTCACGCAGGCCGCGCCGCAGCCGGATACCGTCGTGGCCACCAGTGGGAACGTGGGCAACACTTCTAATGGTAAAGTATAAATGTATTGCACCTGAAGGTAGCGACGGCGGCCATCATCATCAGGGCCCGACCACATACGTCACGCAGCCCGCGCTGCAGCCGGATACGGTAGTTGCCACCAGTGGGAACGTGAACAACACTTCTAATGGTAAATGTTAGATGTATTCAACCTGAAGGTGCTTGACGGCCATCACCCGCGCAGGCCCCGACTACTTACGTCACGCAGGCGGCGCCGCAGCTGGATACCGTCGTGGCCACTAGTGGGAACGTGGGCAACGGCACTTCTAATAGTAAGTTTTTTTGTACTTCATCATCAACAGCCTACAACAGCCCACTGCTGGGCATAGGCCTCTTCTTTCTCACGCCATTTTTTATGGTCTTGTACGACGCCAAAACTTGCGCTGTCTACAGAGCCTGTTCTAATTTGCATGGACCGAGAACCTATTATATCTAATAGTTGTTAAAGCGCTGCGTCTGCGTTGCATCTTCTTTGTACCTACGTCTTAGCTTAAAAAACAGTCCCACCCATTTTTTACTCTTGTCGGTGAAGTAACTGCCAGATTTTTCTATTTTCCGCCTTCTTTACCTCCTTACCTATTATGACATTGCCCTTAGCTCACTAAATTCTTACCCCGTTTTGTTCCAGGCGGCAATCCATCCCGTCGCCGCGAAAGCCGCGCGGCGGGGGCGGCACGACTCTTCGGCTACTTAGAAGCTTCTGACGGGTCGGGCGACGAGTACGAAGTCCCAGTGGAATTCGAACCGGCCCCTACTCAGAACCAGACGCAGCATTTCACGAGGGACAAAGAGAACGCAGCCCCCACGCTGCATCACACCATGCACCACGACCATTGTCTACGATATTAGTATAAGTTGGAGGAGCCGGCGGACGCGACTGAGTTTATGGACTTCAGTTTGCTGCAGGTCTTGGACGCGACGAGTTGACGCTTCATGTTTGAGAGAGCAGCTTAGAAAATCTCCCATTAGGAGAGTGTCGTATACAGCTTCAATCCAGGGTCATAACCACAACATACAGTCAAACCATTGGGCAAAAGCGGCGCTAAAATGCCCCACTCCATAATAAACAACATGCATTGCCATTTTCACACCAATTGTACAAGTATTGCGAGCGAAGTGAGCCACGCTGCGCCTACATGGAATACAAATTGTTAAAATAAAAATTGGTTTGCATACCGCGGACCGGATTCGAACTTGAGTCATACTCAGCGAACTCCTATCTCCATTTTGCCTCGGGCACCCTCGGGTTACCCGGTGGAAATGGGCGTCGTCATGATGGTCGCAGGTTCAAATCCCTGTCTAAGGCATATTTCCTAGACATCTAAATAAAGACAGATTAGTGAAATTTACAGGTTCTAATTAACAGAATCCTGAGAAATGACCAATGTTAAACTTAATGCTTTTGGAAATTAGAATCAGTCGTGTCCGTCTGCTCTAAGTAAAGTAAGATCAACGAAACTAAATAAAGAATGTAAAGTAAACAATCTGACTGAACTTACTAACTGAAAATAAAAGTTACGGAAATAAAAGTTACATAGGTAGTAAGTAACTTACTAACTTTTATTTCATAGTAAGTTTACGAAACCATACTACCCCAGGTAAGGGGTTACTTTTTTATAAATTAGCTGACCTGCTGTGTTTTGTTGTATATGTTATCCTTTATATTTTATTGCGTACAGTAGAATAAACAACTAAATACATTAATATACGAAAACTATAAGACATACTGATAGAACACAAAATCTACGCTATAATATCGCTCGTCTCTATCTTTACATTCTTTATAACGTTTCGGTCTTACTATAGTCGCTTCATAAAATTCTGAAGTATTTTCTTTGTGTTAGCGAGATGGACAGTAGTATTGTAAATAATGGTTTTGTTGAAAAGGGATTTACTTTAGAATTTGGTCGAAGCGATGATTTGTGTAAATCGTCATCGATGTTTCTTGTACCTGCCTCGAATAATTAGTAATTATTATCATCGTTGCACAATACAATATGGTTGTTTTATTTATCTCTCGTATACATGTTTACAAATTACAAAGAATTCTGACAGAAATTCAAAGCTTCTATTATAATACTTATAAGTTAGAAATTTAGAAACACGAGATATTTTTTTTAACAAATTAGGTACAATCTTATTAAGTACTAGAGTTCAGTAACTAGATGGTCATTCAGTGGTAGAATTTGGCGGTACGGTTTTATGGTTTTATATTGCAAAGTTGTTCAAAATCTCTAAATTTTCGTTTTATTTATCTCTCTCTTACACCTTACCCCCTTTACGTCGGGTGTAAGTGATAGTGTGACATACCATAGCTTCTTTTATTACGTCACAAGTCTTGGGATATTATCAGGAAGGAAAATTGCAAAAGAAAATATGTTTCGAGTAATACTGGTTTATTGAGTACGCAACATCTCGAGAATACACAGTCATTGACGAAATTACAGAAGCCTTCGATCCCATAGCCTCTGAGACTATCCTACATACCAGCCTACCAAGCCAAGTAAAGTAACGCGTGACATACCGTCTCACATTTGTTGGAAAATCAAGTCTGGCGGATTTTCAAAGAGGTACAGTCAGGTCACTTTGGATTTTGGACCGTTCTTATTTTGCGTGCGTTAGTGGTTCGAGTGCCTAACCAGACGTAAGATTGACTGCATAACTGGAGCAGATAAAGAACATATCCCAAATTGGCAACATTATTGTTGACATCTCAAATGTCATATTCATATAATATGATAGAACTTCAAACAATAATGTTGCCATTTTGGTATATTATGTTCTTTTTAATTAAGATGAGCTAGATGTGTTTGGATCACTCAAATATGTGCATGACTTTTTATTTCTATTGATTTCCAAAATACGCGCCTAGCTTGCATACCGTGCGTTACATCAGGTATTCGTCTAATTGGCTTGGTCGGGTAGTATAGTACGTGTCTTAAAACTAGCACTAAAATAAAATACAAAGGAACTACATAATATTCTAAAACTGCAATATTTGCACCACGATTATTGGTTAATCTTAGACTAGGAAAGTAAGGCTCAGTTCACACCGAGACGCGACGCAACTTCATGTAACAATGCAAAAGCAAGCTGGTTTACCTATACTGGACCGCTTGTCCACTCATACTGAACTTGTTATTTTTTTGCGTAGAACGTACAATTTATTCTACGTAATGTCTCGTCGCATCTCGGTATGACTTGACCCTAAACTAATTTACAAAATAATAATTTCATTGCTAGCATTTTCGGCATTTTTGTTCGAGTGACTTAAGTTACACTGAACATCGAGTAGTAATGGGCGTTTTTGGAGAAACTAAACCGTAAAATGGCGTTATATGCCATCAAAGACTGCTGGATTAGCTGTCAAAGGAGAATGACCATTCCTGGGCTAAAAGTGTTGCGCTTCACAAAACAAATTACAGTAATATAATAATCAAGTCAATTTTAATGAAGAATAGCCCAATACAGGGAAACTATTTTTAAGAGCTTTCTACTGTCACGTTGAACCTAAGATTTTACTGAAGTGTGAACCTATTTTACACTGCTGACTGAAGATAACGAACGCCATCTAGCGGATAAGTTTCTTCAAAAAACGCCCATTAAAAAGTTACTTAAATCTATGTTAAGTATTTTTCAGTCATACTTCTTACGTCTGTAATTTCGTTAATGAGAAACATTTTCATACACAAATATAAGCATTCTCTAACGATATAGTCGTATGCGTCTGTCAAGCTATACACAGGCAAATCATCGTCATTACATTAAATTTATTTAGTATAGGAAAGAACTAGAAACGGTTTCGGATTAGGCAAAACCATGGGGCAACACGCTGGGCGATGCAGTCAATGAAAAGTGTCTGCAATTATATAAGGCAGCAATTTAGACCCAGATGATAAAGCAAATAATACGCCATGCATGCATTTTCATTTGTGTTTTAATACGCTTATTTAGCTAGAGTTATTGTAGATATTTGATTGAAGGCTAAAAGGTTCAAAGGGTTTTTTAAAAACCGGAAGAATTAGCACACCCATGAAACATTAATTTTTACTTGCGTTCTTTGAAAAAATATTTAGCAACATAACTGTATTGATCTCCTACACTAAATAGCTTCACAGTTACACCCTATATTATATAAATCAGTTATACAATACAATACATAGTCCAAGGTCTAAAAACCCTATCTATAATCAAAAAATACATATCCGATATGGCATATCCTTTAAAACTGACGTGGACGTTACGGTCCCATACAAAAATAATTGGTTACATCGTTATAAATATAAAATAATATTACGTATCGTATAAAATTACGTTCTCACACGTTAGCACTCGTTGAAACGTCATTAAACGTTGATTTACAAATGTGCTTAAAACAATATTAAAACAAGAACATATCTTACAAACGAGCGACATAGGTAATAGCATTTAAGAACTTAATAATCTAACTATAAGTTTGCATCTCGTATGTGCAAGAAAAATGTATTTTAACTTATTTAAGAAGTTGTTGTGACGGTTTTTTTTCATGCATTGAACTTTGATAAATAAAATCACATAAAGGAACAAAAGAGCACCTAAAACTCCAAAATTCCACATAGTCACGCACTCGCAACTTTGTGGGCGTTCTTCTGTAAAATATGACTAAAATAAGGAACCTTAACATAAAAAAGCAATCCCCTCCCAACGTGAAGAATTCCGGCGTTTTCGCATTTGCCGATAACGTATGCCGGAATACGTTTTATTCCCACGGGAAAACGGATATATCAACGGATGTTGCGTCATTCATCTTCTTCTTTAATAGTGGTTCACCTAGTCGTCCTAGTTCATTCATGGAAATACTAAATTGTCAGCGCTGACGTTATCGACAAATGTGAACAAACGCTATATGACGTCATACAAAGCACAACGTCACTATGACGCACGTCACTGCTCTCAGCATAATACATCATGCACCATTTATTTATTATGTTTATATTAACACCAAGTAACACGCACATACATTGTGATTTCTATGAGATTCGATACTAAATAATTCCTAATACAACCATATTTCTTTTGTGACATGATTTGAGTTAAAGAAACGCATCAATTCCAGTAATTTTGTACAGGCTTTGGTATTTCGATCCTTTTTAATGGATAGATAATGACGCGGTTTTCAAATTCAAAGTATTACAATAATGAAACTACAGGATTCTTAAAGCTACAGGTATAAAATGAATTCAAGAACTAGATTTTTATCTAAAATCGATATACTTATGCGATATATTGTGCAATCCTTATATAAATTGTAGTTCGATTACATTTTGCGGACGTTTCACTGCTTCAGGCAGTATCAGAGTGTGAACACAGTCAAGCATGAGCCGCGCGCTTTTTGGCTTATGGTTATCGTATGGTTAGGTTGGTTGGTTCTTGATTGACTTTAATAAAAATATAACTAACTAGCGAGAGGTCAAATCTCGTGAGAAGTTTAGCTAGTCAGTTTGTGTACTTTAGGCGCTATCTCCACCCGTGAGTCGTGAGACAGCACGACGCATAAAACCGTTCCCATATAAAATGTAACGCCGTTTACACCCGTGAGACACAGATATCATCTTACGTCTCACGACTAACGTGTATACATAGATAACATAGATCCTAATATCTCAACCAGCCCAACAAAGAGCCTCGATGCGCGCCTAATACTCGACAATGCTCACTCTTTTACGGGACGGAGTTTTATAAACTTTCAGTATCGAAACTACTTACGAAAATATTAGTAATTTATCACTTCGTGTGGCAAACTGTTTGCCAAGTCTAGATTAAAGCGCATGAGAAATAAATCGTTAGTATTCTTATCACATAAAGTTGCATTCGTTCATCGTATACCTAGACATGCAAAAATAGAAGAATCTTTATATTAAAAATCTATAAAACTCCGGCTCGCATTGTCGTTGCATTACTTGTATATTTCCACCATATTTTTCGCCACCAAGCCGGTTGATAGTTTTCTATCGGTAGGCTATCAGATACAGTCAAAATTATATCATATCGATATTGTCGTTGATTTACATCGTTTTATTAGCAACTGCCCCACGCAATTCGT
This sequence comes from Phthorimaea operculella, assembly GCA_024500475.1. Classification (NCBI taxonomy): domain Eukaryota; kingdom Metazoa; phylum Arthropoda; class Insecta; order Lepidoptera; family Gelechiidae; genus Phthorimaea; species Phthorimaea operculella. The sequence continues at coordinate 1,492,430 of JANFCV010000025.1, read as the reverse complement.
TGAATTATGCAAAAACATTTTTGTGTCATTTCATTATCTAGAACGCCACATGATCAAATGAATATGTGAGAATAAGTTATTCAAAGCTAAGCCTTCTAGCTATCCTATTAAATTCAGTGCAAATATTTACATGGTGTGTTCTACTTGTGAAACTGAACAAGTTTTCTTAGTAACATTTCTTCGAAAAAAAAACATATTGGCCCACCCATACAAAAATGTCCAAAACGTGTGTCAGTTTGTGTGGGAAACCCAAATTTCTTTTCGTATGTCGACAAAATGTTACTAAGAAAAGTTGCTCAGATTCGCGAGTAGAACCCTGAAAATATTTGCATTGAATTTAATAGGACCTCATATACTCTTTTTCGAACGGCCTGCTTACATGGCTTTTCTGTAACGGATCCACGTTTTAAAATACTTGTTATAATGACAGCTATTCTCGCATTATCCATATGATCAAAAAGCTCATCCAAGATATGATTGGCCAGCTATGCAGAACACCCCAACCAAGATATGACTGGCCGGCTACAGAAGTACTGACGACTTACAGCTTAGTTCCCTCAGCAAGTAGAATCTGGTTGGGACGGCTCGTCGGCGGGCGCGACAGGGGCGGGCGCGGGCGCGGGGGGGTTGGCCTCCTTGGTGCTGTCTACTCTTGCGTGCGGGTGCGGCGTGGGGCGGCGCAGCAAGGCAGGCTTAGCGGCCAGTGCAGGCTTCAGGGAACCACCTGTGACGGATAAGTACGTCTTATGTTAACCTCTTGAATACCACTGGCTGGATATCGGGACAGCAAGAAAAATGCCTCTTTGTACCACTGACACGATATCAGGTCGCTCGGTCCCAATTCGCGACAAACCGCTTGAGAAATGGCGGTTTTTGATATTTCGAAGTACTGGGATGGGGAAAGTTAATAGCAGTTTATGTAACTGTCTTATAACGGAAGGCTTTAGAAAGCGAGTGTCTGTTGATAAGATAATAGTTTGACACGAGCACTCTAAAGCCTAATTATATGCAGTTGCATACACAGCGCCGGTTTCAGCGACCTGTGAAGGAAACGTCTTATGTTAGCTTTTAAAGACTTAGAGCAGGGATTGTATTTTCGAAATAATTCCGGTTGAAAAGGGTATGACGTCATACCGTAATCTAACGATTTATTCCGGTTCCGGTACTGAAACTTTACACTACCGCACCTTTAACGGTGCCGTTATTTTTTACGGCACCTAAACCGCTATCAAAAGGGTTTTGCAAGTACATCTCTCGCGTTACTGCAACGTCGCGTAATACAACGCAAAGTATTTTTACCTTTAAAACGTATACATACCGGCACCGTTGTACCATGGTACCTAAATTGACTAATTGTGGGCGTGTCTGACACGCTCTTGGCTGTTTCTTTTTATTTTTTAAAGCCACTTTCTTTTCTCTTTTGATTCGAAAGCAGCTTTCAAAAATTTCAATGACGGAACATATTTTGACATCAATTGCATTGCTTCCGCATTCCCAGACTTATTTCATTCAGAAATCACAACGATAGCGGGTTTCAAAATCCTAGTGGCGCCATCTAGCGAATCTCAACATAATCACCACGCGGGCACGGGGTCTCACCGCCCGCTGTGAGACCGCTGTACCACAAAACAGAGTTTACAGAAGTTTTACTCGACCCTATTTAGGATTTTCGCGATCGTCTCGGTCTCTCGTTACATAGCCAGGGTTGCTACTGTCAGAAATCTGAAAATATAATAGAGGAAGAGCCGAGGGCATAAATGCCTATCTCATCAGGTACCACGATAGACTAGGTTTAGATCGTTAACCGAGACATAAACAAGTCGTAAGATTTAGGTCTGCCAGAGCCAATCCTGCCGAAATATGGAAACAATCGTTATTTTTTCGTAAAAATTATGTCATGATGTACCACAATCACCCACAATGAATGTGCATCAGTTAATCATTGAAAAATTATGTAAAAAAAGGCTTGGTCTGCCACTGCGCACCCTGCCGGAAGTGCTTAGCAGGCTCCTCTAAATATGCCCTTCTGGCACCCCTAACCTATTTCATCGAATACCACGATGCGACCACCACTACATAATAGCCAAGATCACTCTGACAATGGATAACAAGGTCTGCCAGGAATCAGAATACAATTGACGTCTGTATCTAGGGAGCAACTACTTACGCTTTGAGAGTACGCCACTGGGCCTTATGCGTACTCTATAGCTTGCTTATCGGCCTCCTATACAAAATTCACGATCAGCTGACTGACTTTTTAAGGGAGGTCGGATTGTTTTTAGTTCGTAGTAGCTCCATAGTAAAAGTTGTTCAGTTTCATGGTCTGAGCACGCCTGCAAAGTTTTCGTTACACCGTCCCTAACACCCCGTATACTCTAAAGAGTCAGGCAACTCTGCAGATGACAACCTGTCAGAGCGAGGTCAGCGAACTTGGCAGCTTGGCGGGCGGTGTTCCTGGCGGGCACGGGACTGCCGCCGCTGCCTGCGGAGCTGTGTGAGGCTGTGTCTCTACGGTCTGTAACTGTGGGGTGACTCTGCAGATGACTACCTGTCAGTGTGAGGTCTGCGAACTTGGCAGCGACGCGGGCGGTGTTCCTGGCTGGTACAGGGCTGCCGCCGCTGCCTGCCGAGCTGTGTGAGGCCGTGTCTCTACGGTCTGCAACTGCGGGGTGACTCTGCAGATGACTACCTGTCAGTGTGAGGTCTGCGAACTTGGCAGCTTGGCGGGCAGCTGTGTGAGGCTGTGTCTCTACGGTCTGTAACTGTGGGGTGACTCTGCAGATGACTACCTGTCAGTGTGAGGTCTGCGAACTTGGCAACGACGCGGGCGGTGTTCCTGGCTGGTACAGGGCTGCCGCCGCTGCCTGCCGAGCTGTGTGAGGCCGTGTCTCTACGGTCTGCAACTGCGGGGTGACTCTGCAGATGACTACCTGTCAGTGTGAGGTCTGCGAACTTGGCAACGACGCGGGCGGTGTTCCTGGCTGGTACCGGGCTGCCGCCGCTGCCCGCTGAGCTGTGTGAGGCTGTGTCTCTACGGTCTGTAACTGTGGGGTGACTCTGCAGATGACTACCTGTCAGTGTGAGGTCAGCGAACTTGGCAGCGACGCGGGCGGTGTTCCTGGCTGGTACCGGGCTGCCGCCGCTGCCCGCTGAGCTGTGTGAGGCTGTGTCTCTACGGTCTGTAACTGTGGGGTGACTCTGCAGATGACTACCTGTCAGTGTGAGGTCTGCGAACTTGGCAACGACGCGGGCGGTGTTCCTGGCTGGGACTGCCGCCGCTGCCCGCTGAGCTGTGTGAGGCTGTGTCTCTACGGTCTGTAACTGTGGGGTGACTCTGCAGATGACTACCTGTCAGTGTGAGGTCTGCGAACTTGGCAGCGACACGGGCGGTAATCCTTGTGGCATGCTGTGTATCTAAGGAGGGTACGGTCTGTAACTATGGGGTGACTCTGCAGATGACTACCTGTCAGTGTGAGGTCTGCGAACTTGGCAGCGACGCGGGCGGTGTTCCTTGTGACATGCTGTGTCTCTAAGGAGGGTACGGTCTGTAACTACGGGTGACTCTGCAGATGACTACCTGTCAGTGTGTGGCTGTGTCTCTACGGTCTGTAACTGTGGGGTGACTCTGCAGATGACTACCTGTCAGTGTGAGGTCTGCGAACTTGGCAGCGACGCGGGCAGTGTTCCTTGTGACATGCTGTGTCTCTAAGGATGGTACGGTCTGTAACTACGGGGTAACTCTGCAGATGACTACCTGTCAGTGTGTGGCTGTGTCTCTACGGTCTGCAACTGTGGGGTGACTCTGCAGATGACTACCTGTCAGTGTGAGGTCTGCGAACTTGGCAGCGACGCGGGCGGTGTTCCTGGCTGGTACAGGGCTGCCGCCGCTGCCTGCGGAGCTGTGTGAGGCTGTGTCTCTACGGTCTGCAACTGTGGGGTGACTCTGCAGATGACTACCTGTCAGTGTGAGGTCTGCGAACTTGGCAGCTTGGCGGGCAGCTGTGTGAGGCTGTGTCTCTACGGTCTGTAACTGTGGGGTGACTCTGCAGATGACTACCTGTCAGTGTGAGGTCTGCGAACTTGGCAGCGACGCGGGCGGTGTTCCTGGCTGGTACAGGGCTGCCGCCGCTGCCTGCCGAGCTGTGTGAGGCCGTGTCTCTACGGTCTGCAACTGCGGGGTGACTCTGCAGATGACTACCTGTCAGTGTGAGGTCTGCGAACTTGGCAGCGACGCGGGCGGTGTTCCTGGCTGGCACGGGGCTGCCGCCGCTGCCTGCGGAGCTGTGTGAGGCTGTGTCTCTACGGTCTGTAACTGTGGGGTGACTCTGCAGATGACTACCTGTCAGTGTGAGGTCAGCGAACTTGGCAGCGACGCGGGCGGTGTTCCTGGCTGGTACCGGGCTGCCGCCGCTGCCCGCTGAGCTGTGTGAGGCTGTGTCTCTACGGTCTGTAACTGTGGGGTGACTCTGCAGATGACTACCTGTCAGTGTGAGGTCTGCGAACTTGGCAGCGACGCGGGCGGTGTTCCTGGCTGGCACGGGACTGCCGCCGCTGCCCGCTGAGCTGTGTGAGGCTGTGTCTCTACGGTCTGTAACTGTGGGGTGACTCTGCAGATGACTACCTGTCAGTGTGAGGTCTGCGAACTTGGCAGCGACACGGGCGGTAATCCTTGTGGCATGCTGTGTATCTAAGGAGGGTACGGTCTGTAACTATGGGGTGACTCTGCAGATGACTACCTGTCAGTGTGAGGTCTGCGAACTTGGCAGCGACACGGGCGGTAATCCTTGTGGCATGCTGTGTATCTAAGGAGGGTACGATCTGTAACTATGGGGTGACTCTGCAGATGACTACCTGTCAGTGTGAGGTCTGCGAACTTGGCAGCGACGCGGGCGGTGTTCCTGGCTGGTACAGGGCTGCCGCCGCTGCCTGCCGAGCTGTGTGAGGCCGTGTCTCTACGGTCTGCAACTGCGGGGTGACTCTGCAGATGACTACCTGTCAGTGTGAGGTCTGCGAACTCGCCGCTGCCCGCCGAGCTGTGTGAGGCTGTGTCTCTACGGTCTGTAACTACGGGGTGACTCTGCAGATGACTACCTGTCAGTGTGAGGTCTGCGAACTTGGCAGCGACGCGGGCGGTGTTCCTGGCTGGTACAGGGCTGCCGCCGCTGCCTGCCGAGCTGTGTGAGGCCGTGTCTCTACGGTCTGCAACTGCGGGGTGACTCTGCAGATGACTACCTGTCAGTGTGAGGTCTGCGAACTCGCCGCTGCCCGCCGAGCTGTGTGAGGCTGTGTCTCTACGGTCTGCAACTGTGGGGTGACTCTGCAGATGACTACCTGTCAGTGTGAGGTCTGCGAACTTGGCAGCGACGCGGGCGGTGTTTCTAGCTGGTACGGGGCTGCCGCCGCTGCCCGCTGAGCTGTGTGAGGCTGTGTCAGCTTCTAAGGACGGCTCGACGTCGTTGCTGGCGGTCGAGCTTGTGTGCCTACAAGGAAGAATGTATCTTAGTTTTTTACGGTTATTCTCAACAATTATTGTTTAGAATAGGATTACAGATATGTTTCCCCTAAAAATCCTCGTCGAATCAGCTTTACTCGTGAATGTTCCGAAATATCGAGGTCATCAAAAACTATATAAGGTAAAAATCAGTCAAGAGGCCTGCTAGTAGCCGGTTAAAAACTCTAAAATCAAGGTTTATCGGATTGTAGACTGACTTGATGTCCCCACATACAAAGAAGAGTATAGTCCAATCATAGTGTCATGAAATGACATGAGCAGCTTAAGCCTAGGCTGACGTGATGGATAGGTCTGTTGAAAAATCTCACTGCCTTACCTGTGTTGTGGTCGTTTCTTGAGCGTGTCTCTATTATGTGCGAATGTATCAGCAGTGTCTGTTGTTTCAGCTGAAGGGGGGGTGGCGGGGGGCGTCTCCCGCGGAGGTGGGGCGGGGGCGGTCGGGCGGAGGGGCAAGTCTAGTACTAAGTCGGGGGTCGCTTCCGCTAGGCGCCTGTACGGAAAAATATCATTATTACTTACGCGTACATATAAGGTGTGAAAAAAACCAGCTGCTAATATTTTAAGGGATGAACCAGCCCATAAAACTGAACAACTTTTTCCGAGGAACATAGGCCGAAATGTGAAGAAAAAAAAATTGGTCTTCCCATACAAATTGACTCGCGGTCGGCTGGTTGGTACATTTGGTATGAGAGATTTTTCATATTTCGACCTATATTTCTTAGGGAAAGTTGTTCAATTTCATGGGCTGGTTCACCCCTTAAAAATATTTGCAGTTGATTTTTTTATATCCTCTGCATACACATTTATCGCTGTTTCAGGGTAATTAGAGTTTTAATGGTCGGAAAAAAGAACGGGCGCTATTGCCACGTCTGACAAATACGGGGTGTTAGGGACGGTGTAACGAAAACTTTGCAGGCGTGCTCAGACCATGAAACTGAACAACGTTCCCCCATGGAACACATGGCGGGAAACAAAAAAAATTTTTTGCCTTCCCATACAAAGTCAGTCAGCTGATTGTGAATTTTGTATGGGAGGTAGGAAATTTTTTCTCGTTTCCCACAATTGGCTTTAAAGTAAAAGTCGTTCAATTTCGTCGTCTAATCATGCCTACATAGTTTTCGGTACACCGTCCCTTACGCCGTGTATTTTGAGGGCGGTTTCAGTTGATCATTATTTAGATTCTATGCCACTTTTAAAGAAATAGAAGTAGATCATTAGAAGAAACTAAAACAAGAAACGAGAGTTTACAAACGCGCCTCATGCGCTATCTACATACACATGTGAATCGTCTCAAACGCAAACTATTCAGAAGCAATTTGCTCTTTGATATAAAACGGAATGTGAACACACGTTTCAGTCATGTATTGTTACAAATTTTACAAATTATACTAATTTTAGTTAACAGCTTGTTACAAATTTTAGATAAAGCAGACACATTCTGACACATACACTTTGTTGCCCACATAAAAACATAACGATAGGTGCATAGGTTAGTGTTTTGATGCAAATGCAATGCACACACAATATTTGTGTAAGTGTGTTATGAAAATAGCTCAAACGCAGAAATATAATCCGTGCTAATGGGCGTTTTTTGGAGAAACTAAACTGCAAGATGGCGTTTTACGCTGCCATAGACTAAAATAGTATAAGTGTCAAAATTGTACAGCTAATCCCTTTATGTCTATGGAGGCGTACAACGGACTAGTTTCTACAAAAAAAGTCCATTATATCAGGTGTAAGAAGAGAAGGGACGGTGTTCTGAAAATTTTGCATGCAGGATCAGATCAATGAAGCTGAAAGATGGAGTCTATGTTGCTTTTTTTAAAAGTCAGTATAGGCAGCATTAAAAAAAAATGTTTCGGTTCTTGGTCTGATCAAGTGTGCAAAGTTTTCCTTACAAAATGTTAAAAAGAATAAAGCCATGACAAGTGAGAAGTGCACATACCTACACGTAGTGGTAGCGGGCTCCGGTATAGCGACCGCCGCATTCGCCACGCCCGCGATCGCTACGTCGTTGCTAGCCGACGCCAACTGGAAAACCACATACATTGTTAGAACAGTTTTAGGGCGCGTATTCACTTGGGACCATTTGTTTCACGCTGTCACAAATTGCTCGTAAAGTTGTTGGGAATCGCAAATAGCGGAGCTGTTGTTGAAGATACATGTTTACTGTCGACACAGTTTTGCATCACATACGTCTTACGCGACTCGCACCGAAAAAGAAAATCTTTTAGGATATTTTAATAAATAAATCGTTTACTCACCAGTTCCGCACCTCGTTCTGAACTTTCGGCTCTGAAAAATAACAAAACAGTTCTATTTTACAGATTGAAAACAATAAGTATAACTTGCACAAATAAAGAATGGATCCCAAATTGGCAACATTATTGTTGACATCCTGCTCATATATCTTATAATACGATAGAGAAGCAAATAATAATGTGGCCAATTTGGTTTCCATTCTGTATCTGCACAATTTATAGTTACCAAGACTTTAAATGGCTGTCAGAGGTAACCCAAATTTTTTATAATGTAAATTTAATTCAGAATAAGTATTCTATTTACCTTCTATGTCCAGAGCCATTTTGGTCGCGCCATTCCCCGCTATCACCTTCAGAACTTAGTTCATCTGTTGACAAAAAAAACATTGATATCATTTCATATATCTATTCTTAGGCTATATTCTTAGCTGAAAGAAAAAAAATAGAAAATTATATCAAGAGAAAGAAGCCCGCATCACTTTTTTTAAATTAAGTAAACTATTAATTAAAGACTCAACTTATAAACAAAACAGAACAGAAGGCGTACCATCAAACACCGTACCGTCATCGTCGGCGAAGAGCGAGAGGTCGTCCCTTATGTCCCCCTCGTACTGGTCCCCCTCCCCCTCCCCTTCCCCGTCGACGTCGTCCTGGTCGTCCCCTTCGTCCCCGCCTTCCGCTAGCTCCCCATCGGCGGGGGTCTCTCTGTAAATTAACATAATTATGGAATCATTTCATAAAGCTACATTAAGACCATGAGTTAATATTTATTTCCCCATTTTAAATTGGCAACTTTAGTAACTATCAATTGAATAGACAACGATTTTCGATTAATTTTAAGTTTATGTTAATAACAACCCAAAAAGCTATAGCTTGTATGTACCGTCTCTCCCGCTCACTCGCTCAACAATCCACAATTTAAGTTTTAGTTTTTTTTCATACCGTAACATTTTACAGCAATAATTTGTTACTTTTCTAGATGCAGCAACATTTATTGAATCGTACAGCAAAGATTTTTTCGGTTTGTTCTTATCAGTCTCAAGAAAATCGTTTAAAAACAGAATTCTAGAAAAACAGAATCATTAGTTAGCGTGAGAGACTATACTAGGGCTAGGATATTTGTCACAATGTTAATACGTACTTTAAAATAACGACTGGCAATTTTGATAAATGCATTTAAAAATAAGAGCCAATGAATATACCCGGAGTAACAGAAAGGGTATAACAAGCCGAAAGGAGGTCAAGGTACGCATGAAACTGAACAACTTTCCCTATGGAACATGGGTCGTGAAATGAAAAAAAAATTTGGCCTCCCATACAAATTTGACCATCAGCTGATTGTTTTTTTTTTTTTTATCTATGATGGGCTTACTCTTGACCCCAATCTTACCCTAGAGCAGAGATGGGATCTACGGTGGAGCGAGCTTGCCCAGAAGATGCCTAGAAAGAGAGTGATTAATGGGAGGTCCAAATTTTTTTTTTCATATTTCTACCCATGCTCTATAGGGAAAGTTGTTCAGTTTCATGAGTACCTTGACCTCCTTTCGGCTTGTTATACCCTTTCTGTTACTCCCTGTATAATGCAGATTTGGACGTTCGTCAACTCGGTATCCCCACTCGAAAGAGAAAGAAGAAGGGTGTAATACCAAGAGTAACTTACTGTTTAGAGTACAATGCTAGCGGCGCGGTGTCTTGCGGGAAGAGCTCGGCGTGGTGCGTGATTATGCGTTTCACTAACTCGTTCACCAGGTTCTGCGCAGCCACCTAGCACGAAAACAAAAAAAATGTAACAAAAATAATAGAAGAACGTATGATAACCATTCGAATCGTCTTAGCCCCAAGCTCCACAGAGAGGACATAGGACATGCCCTACGACGCTTGACGTTTGATATCGCGACGCTTTGGCGACGCTTTGGCGACGCTAGAAACGGTTTCCATATAAAATGTATGAAAACGTATTGATCACAAGCGTCGCCAAAGCGTCGCATCTATGACAGCTAGCGTCAAAAATTAAGAAGAATGTTTGACGATTACTTGTCTGTCAACTGTCATTCTTACGTCCTATGCTCTTCGTCTCTTTGGTGGAGTTTGCGCCTTACAGACCAAAGAATTCATGACTATCAAAGAAGTTATGACTAACAAAGAAGTCATGACTGACAAAGAAGTCATAACTGTCAAAGAAGTCATGACTATAAAAGAAGGCAAGACTGACAAAAAAATTAAGGCTGCTATCAACTTTTTCTGGCAAATTACCGAAAATAGGCGTTATAAAAATCAGTTTTTAAGTTAAACTGTACGGTAAAAAAATAAAATATCTTATACATCGAGTCAAACACATCTTTATCTAAAAAATGTATTATGAACATTTTAACATTTTAATTTATTACTTATAGTAAAACAGCGAAAACTAAAACAAGTTACTGAATATGTAGGAGAAGACCTCAAATTAGGCCTGAGTTTTAGATCTATGGTACACTGTAACAAAATACCAATTTTACATATGCATAGAAGATATCTTCGAGAACAAACTTTATTTTGTACATTTTTCAATTTCATTCCACAACCTAGCTAAAAAATACGTTTTCGCATTCGAATTTTGGCAAAATATTTCTCTATTTTAATGGCTTCTGTATGAAAAACTACCAACAGGATAAATTCGAAAAAAATATATGTGTTAGAAGAAAATGTATTTAGTTAAATTGCAAAAGAAATGAATTTTTATTCATTAAAATGTTATTGTTAAAAATATTCAAAAACACCTCTAAATTCCGCAAAACGACACTCCGTGCTTGAGTCGCGCGTCCGCTACCACGGGAAATTCGACTCAATGCGTATAAGTTTATGTTCAAATTTGAGTGGCGCACATTTTTGTATCTGAGAAAAACGTGAAAGCCCTCTTAAGTCATGACTGTCAAAGAAGTCACGACTGTCAAAGTCCAAAGACTGCTTGCATAATCAGTAGTGCATTTTTAGTAGAGATGAAATGCATTTGATGACCTTCATTGTGTCTTAACACCCGAGTTATCATCCTAACAGTTTATTCCAGTCTCAGTTCATGCCAGATGGCTTGCTCTGCTTGTCTGCTGGCTTGCTCTTTGTTGGCGCAGTCAAAATTTAAAATAAAAAGTAAAAAATTTAGAAAATAAATTAATTTTAATTTCTATTCTCTCTCTTCGTGTGGGACATCGAGTCGTTCAACGATCCGATGAACCCTGGTGTCAGAGCTTTTTCAACCGCCTACTGCAAGTAGCAGGCCTCTGACATGGTTGTGTAACGACCGCCATCATAGACAGCAACCGGGACCGACGGCTTAACGTGCCCATCCGAAGCACGGAACCATCTTACTTTTTTCGGACAATCAGGTGGTTCAGCTTGCAATGTCCTTACCAGACTGGGAACAAATTCACAAAGTGATGAATATCAACTTTGTGAGTGACCCCACCGGGAATTGAATCCGGAACCTTCTGCGTAGCAGGCAGTTATACTAACCACTGCGCCACATCGGCTGTCGGCATGGCGGCTGTTAATTTCTATTAATACCTAAAGGAGTCGCCGCAACCGTTGGTGCTGTCGACATCGGTGTTCTTACAGTGTCGATGTAATTGATGGCTATTGGAGGCCTCAGGAAGGACAGCGCGACAACAAGAGACGCAAAAGGTGACCTGCGTCTCCTGGTGTCGCGATGCAACCTCCGGGCCCTCGTCTGTACTCGGTTATTGACACCGTTTTCTTCCAATCCATACTGCTGTCATCATCATCAGTAAAAGGGCGATGTTCAAGTTCACACTTTTATTACAAAGCTTTAAATCTGCTATCTATCATTATGAATTATGATTATGGTGGCTGAACCACCTTATCGTCCGAAAAGCAAGATGGTTTCGTGCTTCGGAAAGGCACGTTCTTCTTTTCGTGTGGGACATCGAGTCGTTCAACGACCCGATGAACCCTGGTGTCAGAGTTTTTCAACCGCCTACGTTAAGCTGTCAGTCCCGGTTACTGTCTATGATGGCGGTCTTTACACAACCATGTCAGAGGCCTGCTACTTGCAATAGGCGGTTGAAAAAGTCTGAAACCAAGTTCATCGGGTCGTTGGATGACTTGGTGCCCCACTCGAAGAAGAAGAGTCTGCTTAAATCTGATCGAATGGTAAAGTTATAATTATATAGGGTGATATTTTTACCCACGACGGAACGGAGACGGTATATGCGTTTGGGGTGAGAGAATGTGTGTTTGTGCGTTTGTGTGTTTGTGCAAACCTTTGTTACCAAATATCTCCCAAACCACTGGTCCGATTTTGATGCGGTTTTCAGTAATAGATTCGGATTTGTTTGGTGCATGTTCTTAGGTAGGTTTTACGTGAAAAACTCACCAGGGGGCGCTGCAATAAACATTTGTTTGTGCTAATCAATGTTCCCAATTATCTCCAAAACCACTAGTCCGATTGTAATGCGGTTTTCAGTAATGGGTGTCATTTTGATTGGTGACTGTTCTTAGATAGGTTTTATGCTTTTAAATCACCAGGGGGCGCTGCAGTAAGCATTTGTTTGTGCAAATCAGAAGAAACCGTAAATAAATCTCCTTAACCAAAACTTTTTGGTAATATCATGATCTAATAAAATCTATGGAAGTAATTAATGACATTGATTGAGTTGACGATTTGCAAAATCAAAATATTTAGGTTTGTTTTGACTAAATTAAATTGATTTTTGATTCAATAATATTAATAAATAAATTGTATCATCATCATTGGCCTCATACGTCTGTGACAGACGATTTATTCAGTGTCTGAGGCAAGATTTTTCATGGCTGTATAAGCCGATACGGGAGCGGCATGACTTTCCGCACGCTCTACAAACGAAGGTGGAATTAGAGACTGGCACATGCATGTTTAGATGTCGTTTTTGCCTTTTGTTTGCGAGACCAGCGAACCAGGCATCGTCGTGAGCTTTACGCCCATCAAACACACGCTTTCTCCATACATCCCTATTCTCAGCAAGCTTCTCCCAGCTTTGATGGTCGATGTCAAACGCAGCCATGTCCCGTTTGGCGCAATCTTTGAAACGTAGCATCGGTCTTCCAACTCCTCTTTTGGCGTTAGCTACGGCGCCAAGCAGGACAAGCCGTGGTAGACGCGAAGGTTCCATGCGGTACACATGCCTAGCCACCGCAATCGTCTTTGCTTAAGCAAAGCGGTAAAGCTAGGCAGCTGTGCAATTTCTAGAACTCGCTCGTTTGTGACTCTGTCCTGCCAAGTTATATGCAAGATGTTTCTTACGCAGCGCATATGAAATGTGTTGAGTCGACGTTCTTGTTTTGCGTACGAAGTCCAGGTTTCAGCTCCATACAAGAGTATGCTTAGAACGCAAGTTTGGTAAACAATTATCTTGGTTTTTGTGGTCAGGTGTTTATTATTCCATACTCTTGTACTGAGCCTGCCGAACATGGTCGCCGCTTTGCCGATACGAGTATTGATCTCAGCATCGAGGGTGAGATTGTTCGACACAGTCGACCCCAAGTAGCAAAACTTGTCAACTATGTTCAAGGGAACGCCATCGAGCAAAATACGTGGTGTTTCTCCACCTTGAGCTAGCACTACTGTTTTTTTGGCATTAATGGACATTGAGAACAGAGAACACGCGTGGGAAAACTTATCAACAATGTCTTGAAGCTCACTTTGAGAATTAGCAACGAAGGCTGCATCGTCAGCGAACAAAAGGCTATCGACGAATAAGTCATCGCGGTTACGCTTTGACCTAAGAAGCGAGATATTGTACAGCTTCCCGTCAGCCCTAGTGTGCAGGTGTATACCCTGTTGGTCATCGCCGAAAGCAACTTTAAAAGCAATGAGAAGAAAATACCAAACAGGGTAGGAGCCAACACGCAGCCTTGGCGAACACCTCTACGCATTTCGAACGGCTCGGATGTATTGCCGTTAAAAACAACAGATCCTTTCATGTCCTCGTGGAAGGATTTAATGAGGCTTAGAAGTTTTGGAGGGCACCCGATGTTTAAAAGTGCAGTATAGAGTCCTTCCTGCTCACGGTGTCGAAGGCTTTGTTAAGGTCGACGAACGCCACAAACAGAGGTGTTTTCTGCTCTCTACACTTTTCCTGCAGTTGGCGAAGTGTAAAGATCATATCTGTTGTGGAACGTTGGGCGCGGAATCCACATTGCGATTCGGGATATACACGATCAGCAAGTTTTGGAGTCTTATTAAGACTAACCGAGCAAATAATTTACCTACTATACTTAAAGGGATATTCCACGATAACAGTTACAGTCACCGCGGTCACCTTTGCCTTTGTATAGGGTAATGATGTTAGCATCGCGCATATCCTGTGGTATATATCCGCTTCCCAACATTTACACAACAGATTGTGCAGGATGGGTAATATGCACTTGAGCCTGATAATTTCGGCGTGGGTACCATCGTTTCCAGGTGATTTTCCAATTTTAAGCTGCTTAACAGCCTTGTGGTACTCCCTTATGGTAGGAAGATCATCTAACTCAGTCCAGGTAGCTAGTTTTGGCATGCAATCTGCAGCTTCTGGCATTATGTTCACTGGTTCTGAGTAGAGACCAACATAATGTTCTACCCATCGTTCGAGTTGGCGTTGAGCATCTGTAATAACAGTGCCGTCCGCTTCTTTAAGGGGGCTGTTTTTAGGAAAAGGACCAAGGGCCTTTTAATCCCATCGTAAACACCACCAAAGTTTCCCATATCAGCGCATGATTGAATGCTTTGACAAAGCTCGGTCCAGTATGCATTTGCGAAGTACCGTGATGTGCGTTGTAAAGCTGATTTTGCATTCGATAGGTCGATACGCGTCTTTTCGGATGGGTTAAGGCGATGTTTTAGCGCAGCTTGTCGTTTGGACTCGAGCAGAGGTGTAATGTGTTCGAGATTTTCAGCGAACCAGTCCTGGTTTTTAACTTTCTGATGACCGAAAGCCGTACCGGCTACTTCTGTAAGTAGCTTTTTTACTTTGCCCCATTCCTCCTCTATCGGAGCGTCTACATCCCAGGTGGCAACTTCGTCGCGTACCAGCTCTTCATACTTTTGGACCACCTCATCGTCTCTGGATTTTGGAAGATCGAGCTTCTTCCTACCGGGCAATTTGGATGAGTGGATCTTTTTGTGAGCTATAGCAACTTGTGATGCCACCAGGGAGTGGTCTGTGTCACAATCAGCGCTGTGAAATGATCGCGTGTGCAGGGTCTCGCGGAGATTTTTCTTTTTGGTAAGGATAAGGTCCAGTTGATGCCAGTGTCCAGAACGAGGATGTTTCCAGGACATTGTATCATAACATCATGAATAATAAATCAAATGGCGATATTTTTTGCAAAATGGTCATTATAAAGTTTAAATCCGCAAGCTTTGCCAATGCAAAACATGTCATACTAAATAATCACATGCAGGTAATTTGTTATTATTATATTTCATTACTGATCAGACAAAACAAACTATTACTTCTTTCTTACACAATGTGTACCTAAAGCTAACAGATATCTCAGCTCCCTGGTTCACCCACGAAACCGAGTCACTGGTTTTTCTTTGCATGGCTTCATTATTTGATTGAAGATTACGTAGTAAAAATATTGACCAAACAATAACATACCTACTTACTTGATGATTGTATATTGCAGTGCAGCTGTCTTCGGGAGACCTGGTTAAGCGGAGTGTTTTGATCTTCATACGATTTTTTAAGGCCCTGCAGACCCTGGTTTTTGGGCATAAACTTGAGTGTAAATTAAAATAAGCCCATCGTTATCTGTATGAAATATCATAAATTACTTAATATTCTTCATTTGGCTTATTCTCCTCGGGACGCGTTCTCCTGAGAATTCCGTCATCATTTTTCAAATTGATTTTATTGTTATTTTGAAGGCATGGGGTCATTCTTTGTAGGAATGTAAATAAAATGATGTGAGAGGCCCACTTTTTTATCGAGTAAATGCGAAGTTATAACAAGGCCACTATTTGCTGTGACGGAATTTAGAGAACGGAATTGGGTTGTATGATGGATCTAACAAAAATGATTCATGTGGCTTTGTTTACAAGTATTGACAAGATGTTCATAAACATGTGCATTCATTATCGTGTTATAAGGAAAATTTACAAATCTGTTTTGAATTTAAATAGATATTCATAAAGAAAATTGAAGCCCACTATTTTATGTGACGGATCTGATAAAATGTCCACTATTTGGGTGACGGATCTGAGTTTCGCATTACGATCTTTGCCGTGTGGTGACGGCAGAATAGAATTTCACCACCCCAAGAATGCCCGTGGGTATCGTAAGAGGCGATAAAGGGCTTCTGGGGGGTGGGCAGCAGCGCCTCTCATGTTGACAACATCCACAAACACAAACTGCTGTCACCAACCCGCGTGCCCACCGTGGTGACTATGGGCAAACCCCCCATGAATAGGTCGAGAAAGAAACCCCTAGTACCCGGCCACCCTGCTACCCCGAGCTACGGTAGCGGCCCGGGTAATGGTAGGGCAGGGGGTGCGAAGAATCCCCGGGCTATGGACGACGGGTGCCATAAACTGTACCTGACGACTTACAATGAACGCAGTCTGCGGCTGGATGACAGGCTCCAAATCCTTGAAGTAGAATTAGACAAAATACGGTGGCATGTACTTGGGTTGTCAGAAGTCCAAAGATAACCCTAGAATCAAGTCACTTATTCTACTTCAGGGAAGGGACCGCGCAGTCTCAGTGTGGCGTAGGGGTTCTCGTCAATAAAGCTTTCTGTGACAACGTGAAGGAGATCTGCAGCGTCTCGAACAGGGTAGCGTACCTCGTTATCCAAGCCAGTCTCCGTCGAAGGTGTAGCCCTTGAAGTTGTTCAGAAATATGTGTACCTTGGGCAAACTTTGCAGATGGGTAGAGACCATTTTGAAGCTGAAATCACCAGAAGAGTGCAGCTTGGCCGGGTAGCATTTGGGAAGCTGCGTCACATCCTTGAATCATCTTTGCCACAATGCCTTAAGACGATGGTCTATGCGTCCTACCAGTCATGACTTACGGAGCCGAGACGTGTAACTTGACAGTAAAACTGGCCCACAGGCTACATGTCACTCAAAGTCCTGGGAGCTTTTTGACCATCCCCAAAAGGACCTGATCACTGACCCAAATAAAAAGCCCCCTAGATTTGATGCTGCGCGCTCAACATGGGTGAAGCTGAACAGGTTTAGAACCGGGCACGGGCGATCCAACCACCATCTCCACAAATAAGGGAGTCACCGTCCTGCGAGTGCGGAGAGCCTGACCAAACTCTAACCCACATAGTGAACGATTGCCCACTCCATCGCCTAGCTGTGGGCATGTTCAAACTGCACCGCCTCACCCCAGCGGCCGAAGAGTGGCTGAAGAACCTGAACATGAAGATATTATAGGATCCAGCGCAAAGGAACGCCATACGGTATGATGATGTACGCTCGGTATCTCTGGATAAAATCTGGGATGAGGCTATCCGCAAATGACCAAAGTGACAGACATAAGTGTAGCAAGCTGCAGTGGCAGTAGGCTGGTCAAATTTGTCGTATAAGCGATGAACGGTGGAGTAAGCGGGTTCTCGGTAAGCGTAGCGTTGCCGCCCTCCGGCCGCGCGACGACTTAAAAAAGGCGGCTGGTAACGACTGGATGGCAATAACGGGACATCGTGCTTTATGGCGTTCCCTGGGGGAGGCCTACGTCCAGCAGTAGACTACAATAGGCTGATATAGATTACGATCTTTGATTTGCATGTACCAGCAGAACCAGCCTATCATACCAAACAACTTGCGCTTTTAAGCCATTTTCGTATATCTTATAAATTTGCCAAGTTCCTGGTGGTCTACATCACGTACGCTAGACCCTCGATCTCCATGTGCCAGCAAAAGCTACCCGCCACGCTGAACAAATTATACTAAGGAACCATTCACGTATCTGTTATAGTTTAGATGGCCTCCTGGTGGTCTATATCAGACACTTTGGATTGGACCCTCCAGTGCTAACAATAATGATAAAAGAAATGGGTTATGTTCGTCTTTGATGTGCTAGCAATATCAAAATATTTACTTTCACTGTTATGATTAGTATGTATTAGGATAAAAAGTGGCCAACTGTGGACAGAAAATTTTGCCCACTTTTATCGATTCTCTTTATTCCGTCATCACCTTATCAGATCCGTCACCGCAAGGATGACGGAATATGACCGATCTGAGGTGATGGATCTGATGACCAATGCATATTTTTTCAATTTGCAAGAAACTTACTACGCGTAAGGCGAATTGCGACATACGATTAATTTCAGTAAAAAGTGGTACATGATATACCAGTGTTTAAAAAAATTAAATGTGTCACTAACAGGAGAAAATCGCCTTTATAGGTATGATGAAATCGGGAAACAAAAATACGGATCTGAAATGTCTACGCTTATTATGCCTATTTCTGTAAATATTATGCAGATCTGACCAATAAATCATCTTTAATAAGTGTGAGGTAACGTCCTGGCAGGATTAAATTCTATCTAGGTTTAATAGTTGAATAGAGATATGCTTTTAAAGGTGTGCTTACGGAACTGATATGGACAATGGACACCATTGTTCAAGTTAGCTTGTTTTTTAAACTATGGCTTTAATAAAATATACGATGGCATAATATGATACTTTGGTTCAGTGTTCATCTATATTTATCAAAATGAAAGCCAACTTTACTGAAACAGTAGCAATTTCAAGGCGTTTAACAGCCAAAGGTGGAGTGGACACCGCCTACGGAATTTAGAGAATGAAGGTTTGAAAAATATTTTTGAATTATCTACAATATTAATGGTAATTTTGAAACTTTGCCTACATAAACAATGGTTTATACTACCTAAGAAAAAATCGACATATTTTTACCATGATCACATCTGTGTGTTTTCTTGTGCCACTCATCAGATCCATCACCGAGAAGAATAAGCCATTTAGGCTAAACTCTTATATTAATCATCATTATATATAATAAAACTAAGTTGATAAAACGTACGTGCCGATAAAACTTTAAAAGGATTCCAGGTACGATAAAGGGACTTATGTAGTGCAGTAGCCCTTTATCCCACCTCGAACAAAAAAGTTTAAATTTTAAATTAAAGGGCGTATTTTTAAAGATATAAGGGCTTTTCCAATCCCTCAATAGTGGCGCCATCTGTTGTCGAGTAGTTGAACTCTATTCAGAACAACGATTATTTGAGTTGCGTTTCTAAATATATTTCAAACTTTTTATTAGACCAAACAGATAAATACCGCAATTGAAACCGCGGGCGGAAAGCTAGTATAAATATAAACCATTTTTAGCTAATCTGTTTTCATTTATCTTATCTAAGATCTTAAACAGTTTTTAACTGTTCGATTATGAAGAACCAACATAGGGTTTGAGGGAAGCTTCGTGTCCTTCTCATAGAAAGACAATAGAAGCGCAGATACAGATTTCTACAAGACGACTAGAATTTAAGGACCAACATCAGGGGGTTGAGAAGTGTTTTCCTCCACATAGAAAGACAATAGAATGTACAGATTTTTACAGTGCGACTACCTAAGTAGTATGAATGAACAACCAACAGCAGGAGGTTGAAGGGGACTTGCCCCTTGGCAAATGTTTTTGAGTTTCGACTGTCGTGCCCTGCAATATATGGACAGTGACTGCTTAATATAGAATGTGAGTGGAATCATTACATTTTCTATTTTACCAAAACTCTTATTCCATTGAAAAGATGTGGCGCAGCGCATCGACAGCCTATGTGGCGCAGTGGTTAGTATGACGGCCTACCACGCAGAAGGTTCCGGGTTCAATTCCCGGTGGGGTCACTCACAAAGTTGATATTTATCACTTTGTGAATGTATTCCCAGTCTGGTTAGGACATTGCAGGCTGAACCACCTGATTGTCCGAAAAGTAAGATGGTTCCGTGCTTCGGATGGGCACGTTAAGCCGTCGGTCCCGGTTGCTGTCTATGATGGCGGTCGTTACACAACCATGTCAGAGGCCTGCTACTTGTAGTAGGCGGTTGAATAACTCTGACACCAGGGTTCATCGGGTCGTTGAACGACTCGGTGTCCCACACGAAGAGAGAGAGAGATTGAAAAGATGCAGTCGCTGGTGCAATGTCTACCCATTTTCATCTTTTCGACTTCTGCCATTAAATCGGTCATCAAATTGCACTAGGACTTTTTTTGGACAGCTCTCCGTCTTCCAACTGGTCTCTCCTTAAACAATGCAAATATTTTCAGGTTATGTTCTACTAGTGAAACTGAACAACTGTTCGTGGTAAAAAAAAATTGAGATATGAAAATTTAATTTTGGACTTGCCATCCAAAAATAGCCAAAACATAGGTACAGTTTGTATAAAACAAATGTTTTTTTTTCATATTTTTGAAAAAAAAATATCAAAAAAAGTTTGTTCAGTTTCACGACTAGAACACATCCTTCAGATTTTTGCATTGATTTTAATAGGAATACAGAGTTTAAATTATTTTAACTACGTACGCACACATATTTTATCGGTAGATATTTTCTACTCACAAAACAAAACAACTCTTCATCGAAATGAGAAAAAAAACTAGATTTTCCGTGACGACCTTTTTCAACATTGTTTGTATGAGAAGTCAATTTTTTTCATATTTTCAATATTTAGATGAAAAAGTGTTCACCTTTGTGAGTAAAATACGCCTTTAAAATTTTGTACCTAATTAAACTTAACCAAATGTACAGGGTGTTAGGCAGAACGTTGGACATACGAAAAAGAGTGTTTCTAATCATGATTCTGAACAACTTTTACTATGAGGCCACATGCGAATTAGCATAAAAAATTTTAGGTGTTCCATACATCTTTGCCGACTAGGTATGAATTTTTCTATGGAAAATTCAAAATTTTTTTTGCGACTTCGCAGGTAGCGCCATAGTAAAAGTTGTTCAGAATCACGAGTATTAACACCCTTTTCCGTATGTTCAACGTTCTGCCGAACACCCTATAGATTTTATATTATTTTAAACCTATTCTCTTTAAAAAGAGTAAAATAAAAACAAAATTAAAAATTTTGAAAGTACCCACGACAGTATAATGATGTTGAAAAAGGATAAAATAATTTTGAAACCCCCGACCTTAATAATCTTTGTGATAAATAAGAGACAATTCACATTAAATATAAAGCTTTTATACAAGTGAGTTGATTTAATTGCTCACTGAGTCAGACATAATATGAACAACAAAGTATTCGCTTTTTTAGCACTTTCTTACGTATGTATTTGATTCTCAAAGATGTAGGTGTAGCAATCGCATAGGTAATTAACTCCTTAAATTAATAAATAACACTAGAAAATACGTCGGGGGCTGCTCTATCAATATTTAAAACTTCAACACAGCCCCCAACGTATTTTCTAGTGTTATTTATTAATTTAAGGAGTTAATTACCTATGCGATTGCTACACCTACATCTTTGAGAATCAAATACATACGTAAGAAAGTGCTAAAAAAGCGAATACTTTGTTGTTCATATTATGTCTGACTCAGTGAGCAATTAAATCAACTCACTTGTATAAAAGCTTTAAATTTAATGTGAATTGTCTCTTATTTATCACAAAGATTATTAAGGTCGGGGGTTTCAAAATTATTTTATCCTTTTTCAACATCATTATACTGTCGTGGGTACTTTCAAAATTTTTAATTTTGTTTTTATACTAGTGACCGATAGCGACGCAGAATCGACTGGTGATGTGATGGATGAGGAACAACTTTCCTCAAGGAACATAGGATGAAATCCGAAAAAATTATGTACCTCCCATACAAACTTGCCGATCAGCTGATTTCAGTTACTATGGGAGGTCTAAAATTTGTTTTCGTATATCGAGCTATGTTCGTTGGGGAAAGTTGTTCCTTATCACAAACCGATTCTGGGTTTTCACTATCGGTCACTAGAAAAATTTCATCCTATATATGTACCTGTGCGCTGCCGTCGCCGCGCGCTGCTAGTAACGTCGGTCCGAGGCAGATGTACTCCGTCAGGCTGTATATACTGATACAGTGGTATATATGTACCTGTGCGCTGCCGTCGCCGCGCGCTGCTAGTAACGTCGGTCCGAGGCAGATGTACTCTGTCAGGCTGTATATACTGATACAGTGGTATATATGTACCTGTGCGCTGCCGTCGCCGCGCGCTGCTAGTAACGTCGGTCCGAGGCAGATGTACTCTGTCAGGCTGTATATACTGATACAGTGGTATATATGTACCTGTGCGCTGCCGTCGCCGCGCGCTGCTAGTAACGTCGGTCCGAGGCAGATGTACTCCGTCAGGCTGTATATACTGATACAGTGGTATATATGTACCTGTGCGCTGCCGTCGCCGCGCGCTGCTAGTAACGTCGGTCCGAGGCAGATGTACTCCGTCAGGCTGTATATACTGATACAGTGGTATATATGTACCTGTGCGCTGCCGTCGCCGCGCGCTGCTAGTAACGTCGGTCCGAGGCAGATGTACTCCGTCAGGCTGTATATACTGATACAGTGGTATATATGTACCTGTGCGCTGCCGTCGCCGCGCGCTGCTAGTAACGTCGGTCCGAGGCAGATGTACTCCGTCAGGCTGTATATACTGATACAGTGGTATATATGTACCTGTGCGCTGCCGTCGCCGCGCGCTGCTAGTAACGTCGGTCCGAGGCAGATGTACTCCGTCAGGCTGTATATACTGATACAGTGGTATATATGTACCTGTGCGCTGCCGTCGCCGCGCGCTGCTAGTAACGTCGGTCCGAGGCAGATGTACTCCGTCAGGCTGTATATACTGATACAGTGGTATATATGTACCTGTGCGCTGCCGTCGCCGCGCGCTGCTAGTAACGTCGGTCCGAGGCAGATGTACTCCGTCAGGCTGTATATACTGATACAGTGGTATATATGTACCTGTGCGCTGCCGTCGCCGCGCGCTGCTAGTAACGTCGGTCCGAGGCAGATGTACTCCGTCAGGCTGTATATACTGATACAGTGGTATATATGTACCTGTGCGCTGCCGTCGCCGCGCGCTGCTAGTAACGTCGGTCCGAGGCAGATGTACTCCGTCAGGCTGTATATACTGATACAGTGGTATATATGTACCTGTGCGCTGCCGTCGCCGCGCGCTGCTAGTAACGTCGGTCCGAGGCAGATGTACTCCGTCAGGCTGTATATACTGATACAGTGGTATATATGTACCTGTGCGCTGCCGTCGCCGCGCGCTGCTAGTAACGTCGGTCCGAGGCAGATGTACTCCGTCAGGCTGTATATACTGATACAGTGGTATATATGTACCTGTGCGCTGCCGTCGCCGCGCGCTGCTAGTAACGTCGGTCCGAGGCAGATGTACTCCGTCAGGCTGTATATACTGATACAGTGGTATATATGTACCTGTGCGCTGCCGTCGCCGCGCGCTGCTAGTAACGTCGGTCCGAGGCAGATGTACTCCGTCAGGCTGTATATACTGATACAGTGGTATATATGTACCTGTGCGCTGCCGTCGCCGCGCGCTGCTAGTAACGTCGGTCCGAGGCAGATGTACTCCGTCAGGCTGTATATACTGATACAGTGGTATATATGTACCTGTGCGCTGCCGTCGCCGCGCGCTGCTAGTAACGTCGGTCCGAGGCAGATGTACTCCGTCAGGCTGTATATACTGATACAGTGGTATATATGTACCTGTGCGCTGCCGTCGCCGCGCGCTGCTAGTAACGTCGGTCCGAGGCAGATGTACTCCGTCAGGCTGTATATACTGATACAGTGGTATATATGTACCTGTGCGCTGCCGTCGCCGCGCGCTGCTAGTAACGTCGGTCCGAGGCAGATGTACTCCGTCAGGCTGTATATACTGATACAGTGGTATATATGTACCTGTGCGCTGCCGTCGCCGCGCGCTGCTAGTAACGTCGGTCCGAGGCAGATGTACTCCGTCAGGCTGTATATACTGATACAGTGGTATATATGTACCTGTGCGCTGCCGTCGCCGCGCGCTGCTAGTAACGTCGGTCCGAGGCAGATGTACTCTGTCAGGCTGTATATACTGATACAGTGGTATATATGTACCTGTGCGCTGCCGTCGCCGCGCGCTGCTAGTAACGTCGGTCCGAGGCAGATGGCGAGGTTCCACGCGTCCATCATGTTGTGCTCGCTGTACTCCGTCAGGCTGGAAACAAACAAAACAGTTTAAAAACCCAAGGCAGCAGTAAAGTGTTTGTTTTGGGAACCTGTTTCTGATACAAACATCGCCGCACTTTTGACACGAGACACGAAATATTAGACAGGACGAACTGGATTTTGCTTTAAAACAATGTTTCGATATTGCGAATCAAATGTCCCTGAGGAAATTCCACATACATGCGATAGATGAAAATTGGATAGAGCGGAGCACAAGTTGATAGAGAGCAAGTTTAGTGGGGCATGTCAACAGTCAAGTTGGAGGCTCTCCTTTGATTCTGAATGTTAAGGTGGATAATAGAGATGGTCGGGAATAACTACATATTGAGCTAGATATCTGAGCACGATCACATTTGACTCGAGTTTTAGGCTATAGCTACTTACTGAGCAAGGAACGCAGCGAGGTAACTCAGCACGATCATATTCGGCCTGGGCAGACTCGCCAAGGCCTCCCTAAGCTAGGCAAGTACTGAAGCCTCGTCTGTTATAGGTTATAGATACTAACTGCCATACTGTGCTAGGTTTGTCAAGTATTGAAGCCTTGTCAGATTGATATAGGTAATGTCTATATACTTACTGTGCTAGAAAAGCAGCAAGATATCTCAGCACGATCATATTCGGCCTGGGCAGACTCGCCAAGGCCTCCCTAAGCTTGGCGAGTACGGAAGCCTCGTCTGTTATAGGTTATAGATACTAACTGCCATACTGTGCTAGGTTTGTCAAGTATTGAAGCCTTGTCAGATTGATATAGGTAATGTCTATATACTTACTGCGCTAGAAAAGCAGCAAGGTATCTCAGCACGATCATATTCGGCCTGGGCAGACTCGCCAAGGCCTCCCTAAGCTAGGCAAGTACTGAAGCCTCGTCTGTTATAGGTTATAGATACTAACTGCCATACTGTGCTAGGTTTGTCAAGTATTGAAGCCTTGTCAGATTGATATAGGTAATGTCTATATACTTACTGCGCTAGAAAAGCAGCAAGGTATCTCAGCACGATCATATTCGGCCTGGGCAGACTCGCCAAGGCCTCCCTAAGCTAGGCAAGTACGGAAGCCTCGTCTGTTATAGGTTATAGATACTAACTGCCATACTGTGCTAGGTTTGTCAAGTATTGAAGCCTTGTCAGATTGATATAGGTAATGTCTATATACTTACTGCGCTAGAAAAGCGGCTAGATATCTCAGCACGATCATATTCGGCCTGGGCAGACTCGCCAAGGCCTCCCTAAGCTTGGCGAGTACGGAAGCCTCGTCTGTTATAGGCTATAGATACTTACTGAGCTAGAAAAGCGGCTAGATATCTCAGCACGATCATATTCGGCCTGGGCAGACTCGCCAAGGCCTCCCTAAGCTTGGCGAGTACGGAAGCCTCGTCTGTTATAGGCTATAGCTACTTACTGAGCTAGAAAAGCGGCTAGATATCTCAGCACGATCATATTCGGCCTGGGCAGACTCGCCAAGGCCTCCCTAAGCTTGGCGAGTACGGAAGCCTCGTCTGTTATAGGCTATAGCTACTTACTGAGCAAGGAACGCAGCTAGATATCTCAGCACGATCATATTCGGCCTGGGCAGACTCGCCAAGGCCTCCCTAAGCTTGGCGAGTACGGAGGCCTCGTCTTGCCCGTTGGCGGCGGCGGACACGCGCAGTAGCCGCTCGCCCACTGCGTGCGGTATCAGCGGGGGACTCTACAAGGTTCTAGCTTTAGAAGGACATAAACTGGAAAGGTGTATGTTGGGGGAAAGGTCAAATGGAAAGGTCAAATAAGGGAAGGATCAAATGAGGGATGGGTCAAATGAGGGATGGGTCAAATGAGGGATGGGTCAAATGAGGGAAGGGTCAAATGAGGGAAGGGTCAAATGAGGGATGGGTCAAATGAGGGATGGGTCAAATGAGGGAAGGGTCAAATGAGGGATGGGTCAAATAAGGGAAGGATCAAATGAGGGAAGGGTCAAATGAGGGATGGGTCAAATGGGGAAAAAGTCATATGGGGAAAGGGTCAAATGAGGGAAGGGTCAAATGAGGGAATCACTAAATAGGGAGAGAGTCAAATGAAGAGAGAGGCAGATAGGAGGAGGCAAGTTCAGGGGTTGAGCACATTTGAAGAGAAAGTAGTTACTTACTGAGCAAGGAACGCGGCTAGATATCTCAGCACGATCATATTCGGCCTGGGCAGGCTCGCCAAGGCCTCCCTAAGCTTGGCGAGTACGGAGGCCTCGTCTTGCCCGTTGGCGGCGGCGGACACGCGCAGGAGCCGCTCGCCCACTGCGTGCGGTATCAGCGGGGGACGCAACTCGCGCAGGTACAGTTTTAGAAGGCCGCATACCTGTGAAAATATAATTGCTGTAAATACGTATTTTATTTTTGATAAATTAATTGATAGGTGCAGTAAATCTGTCACGCTCTCGCACTGTTAAATTCATCATTTAAAGTCGTCGTGGTAAAGAAGCGTTATCACTAACGAAGTGTTCATGGACCAAATAACATTGACAAAGTAGCTTGAATAAACACAGTCCTTGTGAACTTTCATTGGAGGGTAATTCAAGTGCGCTTTGATGAGTGTTGCCATGATCAAAGTAGGCCGTCAAAGCTACTTGGTCCAAATGTACAAGTCCATTCGCTTAGATATTGCCGCACTGACTAGGTTTCAATAAAATTATGACATGCCTAAGGGAAATACATTTCAACCCAGATTAAGGGATTATGATCAGACCATGAAACTGATCAACTTTTATTTAGGAGCCTAAATTGGTTGGTTGGTACATTATATTACCACCCCTAATCCTCGAAGAAAGTTTTACATAACAAAAGCAATTCTTGTTTTTAGAATAGGTCACTAGGCAGGGCTAATTATAAAGCGTGGTTTTGTTTTGCCGCAGACTCACCGAGTTGATATCAGAGGCATCTCTGACTCGAGCTAGAGGGTCCTCTCCTCTCTCGAAGGCGGCGCGAAGAGCTTGCATCTCCACTTGAGACCCCGACACTCTGAATGTGCCTTGGTTATAGTTCTATAGTAGACTCTTCTATAGTAGACTCTTCTATAGTAGACTTACAGAGTTAATATCAGAAGCATCTCTGACTCGAGCTAGAGGGTCCTCTCCTCTCTCGAAGGCGGCGCGAAGAGCTTGCATCTCCACTTGAGACCCCGACACTCTGAATGTGCCTTGGTTATAGTTCTATAGTAGACTCTTCTATAGTAGACTCTTCTATAGTAGACTTACAGAGTTAATATCAGAAGCATCTCTGACTCGAGCTAGAGGGTCCTCTCCTCTCTCGAAGGCGGCGCGAAGAGCTTGCATCTCCACTTGAGACCCCGACACTCTGAATGTGCCTTGGTTATAGTTCTATAGTAGACCTCTGAACATGCCTTGGTTATAGTTCTATAGTAGACCTCTGAATATGCCTTGGTTATAGTTCTATAGTAGACCTCTGAATATTCCTTGGTTATAGTTCTATAGTAGACCTCTGAATATGCCTTGGTTATAGTTCTATAGTAGACCTCTGAGTATGCCTTGGTAATAGTTCTATAGTAGACCTCTGAGTATGCCTTGGTAATAGTTCTATAGTAGACTCTTCTATAGTAGACTCACCGAGTTAATATCAGAAGCATCTCTGACTCGAGCTAAAGGGTCCTCTCCTCTCTCGAAGGCGGCGCGAAGAGCTTGCATCTCCACTTGAGACCCCGACACTCTGAATATGCCTTGGTTATAGTTCTATAGTAGACTCTTCTATAGTAGACTCACCGAGTTAATATCAGAAGCATCTCTGACTCGAGCTAAAGGGTCCTCTCCTCTCTCGAAGGCGGCGCGAAGAGCTTGCATCTCCACTTGAGACCCCGACACCCTGAATGTGCCTTGGTAATGGTTCTATAGTAGACTCTTCTATAGTAGACTCTTCTATAGTAGACTCTTCTATAGTAGACTCTTCTATAGTAGACTTACCGAGTTGATATCAGAAGCATCTCGGACTCGAGCTAGAGGGTCCTCTCCTCTCTCGAAGGCGGCGCGAAGAGCTTGCATCTCCACTTGAGACCCCGACACTCTGAATGTGCCTTGGTTATAGTTCTATAGTAGACCTCTGAATATGCCTTGGTTATAGTTCTATAGTAGACCTCTGAATATGCCTTAGTTATAGTTCTATAGTAGACCTCTGAATATGCCTTGGTTATAGTTCTATAGTAGACCTCTGAATATGCCTTGGTTATAGTTCTATAGTAGACCTCTGAATATGCCTTGGTTATAGTTCTATAGTAGACCTCTGAACATGCCTTGGTTATAGTTCTATAGTAGACCTCTGAATATGCCTTGGTTATAGTTCTATAGTAGACCTCTGAATGTGCCTTGGTTATAGTTCTATAGTAGACTCTTCTATAGTAGACTCACCGAGTTAATATCAGAAGCATCTCTGACTCGAGCTAGAGGGTCCTCTCCTCTCTCGAAGGCGGCGCGAAGAGCTTGCATCTCCACTTGAGACCCCGACACTCTGAATGTGCCTTGGTTATAGTTCTATAGTAGACTCTTCTATAGTAGACTCTTCTATAGTAGACTCTTCTATAGTAGACTCTTCTATAGTAGACTCTTCTATAGTAGACTCTTCTATAGTAGACTCTTCTATAGTAGACTCTTCTATAGTAGACTCTTCTATAGTAGACTCTTCTATAGTAGACTCTTCTATAGTAGACTCTTCTATAGTAGACTCTTCTATAGTAGACTCTTCTATAGTAGACTCTTCTATAGTAGACTCTTCTATAGTAGACTCTTCTATAGTAGACTCTTCTATAGTAGACTCTTCTATAGTAGACTCTTCTATAGTAGACTCTTCTATAGTAGACTTACCGAGTTAATATCAGAAGCATCTCTGACTCGAGCTAGAGGGTCCTCTCCTCTCTCGAAGGCGGCGCGAAGAGCTTGCATCTCCACTTGAGACCCCGACACTCTGAATGTGCCTTGGTTATAGTTCTATAGTAGACTCTTCTATAGTAGACTCTTCTATAGTAGACTCTTCTATAGTAGACTCTTCTATAGTAGACTCTTCTATAGTAGACTCTTCTATAGTAGACTCTTCTATAGTAGACTCTTCTATAGTAGACTCTTCTATAGTAGACTCTTCTATAGTAGACTCTTCTATAGTAGACTCTTCTATAGTAGACTCTTCTATAGTAGACTCTTCTATAGTAGACTCTTCTATAGTAGACTCTTCTATAGTAGACTCTTCTATAGTAGACTCTTCTATAGTAGACTCTTCTATAGTAGACTCTTCTATAGTAGACTTACCGAGTTAATATCAGAAGCATCTCTGACTCGAGCTAGAGGTCCTCTCCTCTCTCGAAGGCGGCGCGAAGAGCTTGCATCTCCACTTGAGACCCCGACACTCTGAATGTGCCTTGGTTATAGTTCTATAGTAGACTCTTCTATAGTAGACTCTTCTATAGTAGACTCACCGAGTTGATATCAGAAGCATCTCTGACTCGAGCTAAAGGGTCCTCTCCTCTTTCAAAAGCCGCGCGAAGAGCTTGCATCTCCACTTGAGACCCCGACACTCTGAATGTGCCTTGGTTATAGTTCTATAGTAGACTCTTCTATAGTAGACTCTTCTATAGTAGACTCTTCTATAGTAGACTCTTCTATAGTAGACTCTTCTTATAGTAGACTCTTCTATAGTAGACTCACCGAGTTAATATCAGAAGCATCTCTGACTCGAGCTAGAGGGTCCTCTCCTCTCTCGAAGGCGGCGCGAAGAGCTTGCATCTCCACTTGAGACCCCGACACTCTGAATGTGCTTTGGTTATAGTTCTATAGTAGACCTCTGAATATGCCTTGGTTATAGTTCTATAGTAGACCTCTGAATGTGCCTTGGTTATAGTTCTATAGTAGACCTCTGAGTATGCCTTGGTTATAGTTCTATAGTAGACCTCTGAGTATGCCTTGGTTATAGTTCTATAGTAGACCTCTGAATATGCCTTGGTAATAGTTCTATAGTAGACTCCTCTATAGTAGACTCACCGAGTTAATATCAGAAGCATCTCTGACTCGAGCTAGAGGGTCCTCTCCTCTCTCGAAGGCGGCGCGAAGAGCTTGCATCTCCACTTGAGACCCCGACACTCTGAATGTGCCTTGGTTATAGTTCTATAGTAGACCTCTGAATATGCCTTGGTTATAGTTCTATAGTAGACCTCTGAATATGCCTTGGTTATAGTTCTATAGTAGACCTCTGAATATGCCTTGGTTATAGTTCTATAGTAGACCTCTGAATATGCCTTGGTTATAGTTCTATAGTAGACCTCTGAGTATGCCTTGGTAATAGTTCTATAGTAGACCTCTGAGTATGCCTTGGTAATAGTTCTATAGTAGACTCTTCTATAGTAGACTCACCGAGTTAATATCAGAAGCATCTCTGACTCGAGCTAAAGGGTCCTCTCCTCTCTCGAAGGCGGCGCGAAGAGCTTGCATCTCCACTTGAGACCCCGACACTCTGAATGTGCCTTAGTTATAGTTCTATAGTAGACCTCTGAGTATGCCTTGGTAATAGTTCTATAGTAGACCTCTGAGTATGCCTTGGTAATAGTTCTATAGTAGACTCTTCTATAGTAGACTCACCGAGTTAATATCAGAAGCATCTCTGACTCGAGCTAAAGGGTCCTCTCCTCTCTCGAAGGCGGCGCGAAGAGCTTGCATCTCCACTTGAGACCCCGACACTCTGAATATGCCTTATATAAGCAAGCTATCGAGCGCGCATAAAAAGTAAGAACTGTTGGCAGTAGTTAGAACACAACCTCTCTGTCCATCAGTAGCAAAACGCCAGTGACAAACTAATGAACCTCTATGACTTCTCATACATTTGACGTCTGTATCTAGGGAGCAAATGCTTACTCTTTGACAGTATGGCGAAGGCTGATATGCGCACTGTAAAGCGTGCTTATATAAACTCTTAAGGCCTTGGTGCTTTATAGTTCTATAGTAGACTTACCGAGTTAATATCAGAAGCATCTCTGACTCGAGCTAGCGGGTCCTCTCCTCTCTCGAAGGCGGCGCGAAGAGCTTGCATCTCCACTTGAGACCCCGACACTCTGAATATGCCTTATATAAGCAAGCTATCGAGCGCGCATAAAAAGTAAGAACTGTTGGCAGTAGTTAGAACACAACCTCTCTGTCCATCAGTAGCAAAACGCCAGTGACAAACTAATGAACCTCTATGACTTCTCATACATTTGACGTCTGTATCTAGGGAGCAAATGCTTAAGTACTCTTTGACAGTATGGCGAAGGCTGATATGCGCACTGTAAAGCGTGCTTATATAAACTCTTAAGGCCTTGGTGCTTTATAGTTCTATAGTAGACTTACCGAGTTGATATCAGAGGCATCTCTGACTCGAGCTAGAGGGTCCTCTCCTCTCTCGAAGGCGGCGCGAAGAGCTTGCATCTCCACTTGAGACCCCGACACTCTGAATATGCCTTGGTGCCTCAAACCTGACGAAATGGAAAACATTTAAATGAAAAAACGCAGATTCGAAGCGTATATCATACATATACGAGACGCCTCTTTTCAGGAGTGGTAGGCAGAGACTACATCCTCCTATTTGCTATTATACAAACACATCTCTTTCACTTCTTCAACATTCATCAACTTCATCATGCACGCTCTTCGGTTTAGGTTACTCGTGATCTGGCAATTCTTTAAAACGTCCCCAATTTGATCTTTTACTGAATATCTGTCGATTCATCAAACTAGATGGTTCAAGAGTGCTCCAGTCACGAAATTAAGAGTATTTTTTTATAATTTCATGTATAGGGGTTAGTCTTTAAGAGACCAATAGCCACTGCAACGCGGGTAGAAAAGTTGAAGACTCACCATAGGAAGATATGACTCTGACGCAGCTGGTGAGCACTGCGGGCAGCTGGTCCCCCAGCGGCGCGGCGAACAGCCCCCGGCGCAGCGCGGCGCGGCGCGGGGGGGACAGCGGGGAGCGGGGGGGGTCGCCCGCCGCGCCGCCCAGCAGCCGGGTGCGGGCCGCGTTCGCCTTGCTCTCGAGACGAGCTAGCCGGCCCGCGCACGATACGTACGAGCGGAATTTCTGTAAAAGAAGAAATAGTTAGTTATTTATCCAATCCGAAACATAGAGGAAGGTAAGGGATGGAAAGTAAGAGAAACAGAACTGTAGGCATCAAATAATCACTAGGAAATACAAAGTTATATTTGTTTTTGCAAATGCTATTTTGGTACTAAAAATACAAAAATCTGTAGCACGCTGAGATGTGTGGTGGCCTCCTTCGGGGGCAAGAGTATGTGTGGCACGCTGAGACGTGTGGTAGCCCCCTTCGGAGGCAAGAGTATGTGTGGCACGCGCTGAGACGTGTGGTAGCCCCCTTCGGGGGCAAGAGTATGTGTGGCGCGCTGAGACGTGTGGTAGCCCCCTTCGGGGTCAAGAGTATGTGTGGCACGCTGAGTCGTATCGATACTATTTTAGTAAAGACTGGCTCGTTAACTTACAGCAAGATAAAAGTCCTCTTGATCTCTTCTCGGACCGTCGTCGCCTGGCTCGGGTTCTTTTGGTACTGGAGTGGCGTTTGGACCGAACAGTGCGCTCACGTCGATATCACTGCCTTCCATCTGCAAAAATAGCATTCATTTATTGTTTTAATGTTTATCATTAATGACGATTTTAGGGATCCTAGCAATCACTTTTATCTGTTGTGCCGTGTGGTAGCGGCGGAAGATAATGCCACCCCTAGTCCACTCAGGGAGTTTTAAGGTAATAGGGTTCCGTTTTCACCTCAGCAACGTGCTCCATTTTCAGTCTCAGAAATAGGAATCCGTTTTCAGTCTCAGTAATAGGGTTACGTTTTCACCCTTTGGGTTCGGCACCCTAAACAGAATTCATAAATTGCATACAGACCTGTCTAACAAGCTCGGCCTCTGCAGCGTCCAGGGTCTTGGCGCTCTCCCTGCACTCAGCCCGCAGATGTCTCGCACCCAACTCCAACTGCTGCAGTCGTTGTGACAGCTCGGCGGTGACAGCCGCGGCCGCTTCGTCGACTTCTTCGCACGCGCCGTCGATCAATTCGCGCATTTCTGCGTCCTGTGAACGAACAAACATGCTATAGATAGATACAAAATTTATACCGATTGCCTCTTATACGTATATGTGGACAAGTTATTTTTTACGAACTACAACGATAACCGTTTAGCCGTATAACCGTATGTTGACATAAATGAGGTGTCGTTACATTATATTTTTATTGTGAACTGAAATCGAAAGACTAATGAATGACGTAGTAATATAGCAAACAGGGACTATAAGGGACTAAGTACGACTTTTAACTGTACGTTATTACAAAGATAGGTCGAAAATATGTCGATATCAAAGTTCCATTAATTGTTATTAGTGCGTTTAGCCAGTCGCACTTGCTGCTATAACCTTCGAATTTTTATTTTCGTTGAAACCCTTTTCTACTTTAAAGTCGGAAAAAACTAATAACACAATTGAATACAGAAGAAAATAGTATTACCTGCTCAGCAGGCAGCCTGCCCCGGTATGGTAGCGGCCTCGGCGGGGAGAATGCGGTGGCGTGTGTGCAAACTACTCGCTGCCTGTCTGCGATGGCATCCAACGCGTCTGAAAGAAAAATATTTAAGCAACATGTAAATAAACAATTATTATTTAAACGCTATGTTTTCAGTGGCAATACACAGGATTTTATATTTGGGAAAACTTACAAAATTTTCACTGCAGGCTGGATTTGGACCAGCGACCTTCGCCATCTGTAGCCCAGTTGGTAGAGGCGTCGCTTTTTTGTTACACCGTCCGTTAAACCCTGTATGTATTGATATAGATAGTACAGATACCGAAAGTGCCAGGTTGAAATACTACCTGTGGTGATTAAAAGGCTTCCAAAATTGTATACCTACAACGGGAAGTGTTTTGGCATCATCATAATTCTCAGCCCACATCTACCCACTGCAGGGCATATGCCTCTTCTCTACGGCACCAATCCTCACGGTCCTGTGCCATCCTGTCCTGTGTTCTGTTATGCACACTATTTCTTCCATACCTGCGGCCGCCATCAAGGCCCCAGCGGCGGCGCCAGCCGACTGCGCGCGCGCAGCCTCCGCGCCAGCCGCCGTGCGAACGGTGCGCCCAACTACCGCCTCGAAACCCACTTCCATGCACTGTAAGAAATTTAACATTAATAAATTATAAATAAATAATTATGTTGGACATTTCACACAGCGCCATCTAGCCCCAAAAAACATAAACATTCCTAGCATATTGGTTCAAAAACATCATAGTTTAAATACACTCCTCCGTTGCTCCTCCGATTTAAAAATGTCCAGAAAAAAGATGCAACATCGAGCCACTTCAATTTGAAGTTTTTGCAGGACAACGGACAGAATGGCGCGGTCTTGTAAGTAGGCGAATCCGAGACTAAGAAACAGCGTAAAGCAGACCTTGACGAGCGTAAAGCAGACCTTGACGCTAATCGCGATGCATTGAAGGCCCGTCCTCCTGTCTCGCCATTAACTACAATTATATCAATGGCAAACTCACGTACCCACACTGCTAAAATCGGCTACAACAGCCACCTACGGGCGCATCAGCACCGACGTGATTAGGAGTGGGCAGAATTGGAAGGTTGAAGATGAGACTTTTGGTTTTTAATTACCAAATCAAATGAGAGCAGTTAGGTTTAAAATTCTTACCAGCATAATTTCAGCAATATCATCTAAGTAGTACCGCTGTAAAGTAGCGTTTGCTGCCTCCAAGCTCAAAACATAGTCTGCCCGTGCGCGTAACGCTCTCGCGCGCGCCGCACTGTGTCGGGCCCGACGCTGAAACAAACATAACAATGAAATCAAACAAGAATAGTGTGATGAACTACTGAAGACGTAGTATAATGTATTTAGTCATCAAATAAGCAACTCTTAACGCACATCCAGCAAATAAGTCAGTTAACAATATAGTCCTCGCAACGGATGCTAACCAAAACGCAAATACAGGCTACGTTTTCGCGCTTCAGCTTAAACCTTCAGGTACACAGTTGTTTCACAGATTCCAGTAGCCCTTTCATTGGCCAAGGTCGTCAATTTGTTTGTCCCTCTGGTTACTAGCAGCCTTCAATCTAACAACAGTGGCTAATTCCAGTATGATTACAATGCCCTGTAGCCTTACATTTTCTAATTCCTTGTCCAAGGTCATCAGCTTCTTAAGCCTGGACGGTTCAGCAGCTGCCAGTTTCTCCCTCTGGTCTCTGGCGGCCATGAGTTTGGCGCAGTCAGCGAAGTCTTATCCTAGCATTCTCGCCTTACCTTCACAAGTTCCTTGTCCAAGGTCTTCAACTTCTTCAGCCTGGACGGTTCAGCGGCCGCTAGTTTCTCCCTCTGGTCTCTGGCGGCCCTGAGATTGGCAGCGACCGGCGAAGCCTTACTCTTGTTTTTTTCCTCCCCTTTTCAAGTTCCTTATCCAAGGTCTTTAGCTTCTTCAGCCCGAAGGGTTTAGCAGCTGCCAGTTTCTCCCTCTGGTCCCTGGCGGCCCTGAGTTTGGCGCAGCCAGCGAAGTTTTATCCTAGCATTCTCGCCTTACCTTCTCAAGTTCCTTGTCCAAGGTCTTCAATTTCTTCAGTCTGGATGGTTCAGCAGCTGCCAGTTTCTCCCTCTGGTCCCTGGCGGCCCTGAGTTTGGCAGCGACCAGCGAAGCCTTATTCTAGTATTCTTGCCTCACCTTTTCAAGCTCCTTGTCCAAGGTCTTCAGTTTCTTCAGCCTGGAGGGTTCAGCAGCTACTAGTGCCTCTATCTGGTCCTTAGCGGCGACCATTATGGCCTAGTTCAAGTATAATTTCAATACTCTGGATTTCTGCGGAGCTCTTAAGCGTACTTCTGTATAAATGGTTCCAATGCCCTTTAGCTTTACCTTCTCTAATTCCTTGTCCAAGGTCTTCAGCTTCTTCAGCCTGGATGGTCCGGCAGCCGCCAATTTCTCCCTCTGGTCCCTGGCGGCCCTGAGTTTGGCGGTGACCTTTGTAGCTTTATTCCAGAATTACTACAACACACTGTACTATAGGTAGGAGCCTTACCTTCTCAAGCTCCTTGTCCAAGGTCTTCAGCTTCTTCAGCCTGGATGGTTCAGCGGCCGCTAGTTTCTCCCTCTGGTCCCTGGCGGCCCTGAGTTTATCGGTGATCAGTGAAGCTTTATTCCAGTAAGACCCTTTTGCTCTTTAGTCTTACCTTCTCTAATTCCTTGTCTAAGGTCTTCAGCTTCTTCAGCCTGGATGGTTCAGCAGCCGCTAATTTCTCTCTCTGGTCACTGGCGGCCCTGAGTTTGACATTGAACAGTGTGGCCTTGCTCCAGCATGATTCTAAAGTCTTATAGCCTTACCTTCTCAAGTTCCTTGTCCAAGGTCTTCAGCTTCTTCAGCCGGTATGGTTTAGCAGCTGCTAGCTTCTCCCTCTGGTCCCTGGCAGCCCTGAGTTTGTAGCCAACCAGAGTGACCTTACTCCAGAATGATTCTCATGCCTTACCTTCTCTAATTCCTTGTCCAAGGTCTTCTGCTTCTTCAGCCTGGACGGTTCAGCAGCTGCTAGTTTCTCCCTCTGGTCCCTGGTGGCCCTGAGTTTAGCGGCGGCGGCGCGCCAATCCGCGGCCGCAGCGGCGTGACATATTGAAGCTGTACCATTCTAACATCTTTTATATAGCCTTACCTTCCCAAGTTCCTTGTCCAAGGTCTTCCTTCAGCTTCTTCAGCCTGGACGGTTCAGCGGCCGCCAGTTTCTCCCTCTGGTCCCTGGCGGCCCTGAGTTTGGCGGCGGCGGCGCGCCAGTCCGCAGCCGCAGCGGCGTGGGCCTTAGCCGCGCCTAACTCTTCGTCATGTCCTGATATTGAACAATTGTAACGCCTATAACCTTACCTTCTCAAGCTCCTTGTCCAAGGTCTTCAGCTTCTTAAGCCTGGACGGTTCAGCAGCCGCCAGTTTCTCCCTCTGGTCCCTGGCGGCCCTCAGTTTGGCAGCAACGGCGCGCCAGTCCGCGGCCGCAGCTGCGTGGGCCTTCGCCGCGCCGAGCTCTTCGAGATGTCCTGATATTGAACAATTGTAACGCCTATAACCTTACCTTCTCAAGCTCCTTGTCCAAGGTCTTCAGCTTCTTAAGCCTGGACGGTTCAGCAGCCGCCAGTTTCTCCCTCTGGTCCCGAGCAGCTCTGAGTTTAGCGGCAGCGGCGCGCCAGTCCGCGGCCGCAGCGGCGTGGGCCTTCGCCGCGCCGCCGGCTTCTGCTAGCGCCGCGCCTAGCTCTTCGTGACGTTCTGACACTGTAAGCCTTATTTCAATACGATGTCGATGCCTTATAGTCTTACCTTTTCAAATTCCTTGTCCAAGGTCTTCAGCTTCTTCAGCCTGGACGGTTCAGCAGCCGCCATTTTCTCTCTCTGGTCCCTGGCGGCCCTGAGTTTGGCGGCGGCGGCGCGCCAGTCCGCGGCCGCAGCGGCGTGGGCCTTCGCCGCGCCTAACTCTTCGTGATGTCCTGATACTGTACAAGTGTATCGCCTATCACCTTACCTTTTCAAGCTCCTTGTCCAAGGTCTTCAGTTTCTTCAGCCTGGACGGTTCAGCAGCCGCCAGTTTCTCCCTCTGGTCCCTGGCAACCCTTCCTTTAGCAGCGACCAGTGAAGCCTTATCCTAGTATTCTCGCCTTACCTTCTCAAGTTCCTTGTCTAAGGTCTTCAGCTTCTTCAATCTAGATGGTTCAGCAGCTGCTAGTTTCTCCCTCTGGTCCCTGGTGGCCCTGAGTTTAGCAGCGACTAGTGTGGCCTTATTCCTATATCATTCCAATGCCCTAAAGCTTTACCTTTTCAAGCTCCTTGTCCAAGGTCTTCAGCTTCTTCAGCCTGGATGGTTCAGCAGCCGCCAGTTTCTCCCTCTGGTCCCTGGCGGCCCTGAGTTTGGCGGCGGCGGCGCGCCAGTCCGCGGCCGCAGCGGCGTAGGCCTTCGCGGCACCTAGCTCTTCGTGATGTCCTGATACTGTACAAGTGTATCGCCTATCACCTTACCTTTTCAAGCTCCTTGGCCAACCAAGGTCTTCAGCTTCTTCAATCTAGATGGTTCAGCAGCCGCTAGTTTCTCCCTCTGGTCCCTGGCGGCCCTGAGTTTGGCGGCGGCGGCGCGCCAGTCCGCGGCCGCGGCTGCGTGGGCCTTCGCGGCACTTAGCTGGTCGTGATGTCCTGATACTGTATAAGCGTAACGCTTATCGCCTTACCTTTTCAAGTTCCTTGTCCAAGGTCTTCAGCTTCTTCAGCCTGGATGGTTCAGCGGCCGCTAGTTTCTCCCTCTGGTCCCTGGCGGCCCTGAGTTTGGCGGCGGCGGCGCGCCAGTCCGCGGCCGCAGCGGCGTGGGCCTTCGCGGCGCCTAACTCTTCGTCATGTCCTGATATTGAACAATTGTAACGCCTATCGCTTTACCTTCTCAAGCTCCTTGTCCAGGGTCTTCAGCTTCTTCAGTCTGGATGGTTCAGCAGCTGCCAGTTTCTCCCTCTGGTCCCTGGCGGCCCTGAGTTTGGCGGCGGCGGCGCGCCAGTCCGCGGCCGCAGCGGCGTGGGCCTTCGCCGCGCCGCCCGCTTCTGCTAGCGCCGCGCCTAGCTCTTCGTGACGTTCCGATACTGTAAGGGACAGAAAGAGCGGTTGAAAACTATTTGAAGAAACAGATAAACAGTTGTGTTTTTAGGTTCTGAACGTGGATGTATTTGAATCACATTTTGACTACCATCAGATTTTGACGATTTTATAATGCAGACAATTTCGAAGTAACAAATCACGGCAACTGTATTTTTTTACAATAATTTCTACTATGAAAATCGGTTATACTATGCCTCAAATACTCGAACATATAACATTTAATTGGGTTGTTCCGGCTTTACAGTCAACACTAAACAAGAGTAGGTAGGAATGTGAAAAAATCACTGGTCCTCTTGACAGC
This sequence comes from Phthorimaea operculella, assembly GCA_024500475.1. Lineage (NCBI taxonomy): Eukaryota > Metazoa > Arthropoda > Insecta > Lepidoptera > Gelechiidae > Phthorimaea > Phthorimaea operculella. The sequence goes on along the minus strand of JANFCV010000025.1, from coordinate 1,453,516 downwards.
CGATGTGGCGCAGTGGTTAGTATGCCTGCCTGCCACGCAAAGGTTCCGGGTTCAATTCCCGGTGGGGTCACTCACAAAATTGATATTTATCACTTTGTGAATTTGTTCCCAGTCTGGTTAGGACATTGCAGGCTGAACCACCTGATTATCCGCAAGTAAGATGGTTCCGTGCTTCGGATGGGCACGTTAAGCCGTCGGTCCCGGTTGCTGTCTATGATGGCGGTCGTTACACAACCATGTCAGAGGCGTGCTACTTGCAGTAGGCGGTTGAAAAACTCTGACACCAGGGTTCATCGGGTCGTTGAATGACTCGGTGTCCCACACGAAAAGAAAGAAGACTGGTCCTCTGATGCATTTATCGCTACTGTTTTCACCCCTTTCCAGGCTACCATACATTAGATAGATAGGTGATTAACCTATCCCTGGTATTATGGTAGCCTGCAAAGGAGCAGTATGGTGATCAGCTCCTCTTGCTAGAACCATTTCTTCCAATTCCCAGATTTTAGTTAATCATACCTATATCCTTGCACTTCCTATGCAGCCGTAGCGCATCATCGGCAGCTCTCTGTAGCCTGGCTGCCAGAGGCCCGGCGTATAGATCGGCCAGTGCAGCGTGGTCTTTTGATAACGCGCGTGTGTTGTCCAGTGCTGCTTGCCAGCAGGCGAAAGCACCTGTCAGCGCCCATTGTTCGCGTCTAGAAAGAAGAGAGTGGATTTGTCAAAGTAAAGATAAATATTTCGCACTGAACATGCCCTGATTCACTGAACATGTCGTGTGGTGGCGGCTAAGAATTCTGCCACCCCTATATACTCAGGGTGTTTCGTAAAAGGCGACGTAGAGTTTTTGACCTCGGCTACAATATCTGCCGACTATGGTCAACCGTATGGTGACGGTAATACCACCTACAATAGCATTCCATAGAGGGTTGACGTCAAGCAAGCGCCCGGTCGTACGATAAATCCTTTTAAAACATGATTTTTTGTTCAAACGAAACATGTTGCGCCGACCCCAGGTAATTGGGATAAGGGTAGGAAGATGATGATGAAAATGCCCTGATTGCAGGTAAGGAGAGTTGCGTGAGACAGTTGCACTGTAAGTGCAATTGATCTGTGTTAACCAAGGTTTTTCACACATGTAACGGCCCGAGTACAATGGCGTAACACACCACAATAATCTTAACGTGTGTTCAAGATATAGGTACAAGGAACACGACCCGAAGTTTACGAATGCAACCATTTTTCACAATTGAGGAAAAGTCAGGACAATTTAACCAACCGCTCCCTAATGCTGTATCTGAAGCATCAGCAAATAAACAATCTTACAACCCTCGCAAAGAAGACGAAAAATACAAAACTTACTTGTGCTTGTGGTCCTTATGCCTGGCGAGCGCAGCGCGGGCCAGCTTGTCTAAAGCCCTTGCGTACTCATGCTCGAGGTCGGCTCTTCTACGGCAGTAGCCTCCAACTCGCCTTCCACCCCCGCAGCGGCGTACTTACTTGTGCTTGTGGTCCTTATGCCTGGCGAGCGCAGCGCGGGCGAGCTTGTCTAGAGCCCTTGCGTACTCATGCTCGAGGTCGGCTCGTCTGCGGCAGTAGTCCCCCAACTCGCCTGCAACCCCTTGATCCTTCTGACTTACTTGTGCTTGTGGTCTTTATGCCTGGCGAGCGCAGCGCGGGCCAGCTTGTCTAGAGCCCTTGCGTACTCATGCTCGAGGTCGGCTCGTCTGCGGCAGTAGTCCCCCAACTCGCCTGCAACCCCTTGATCCTTCTGACTTACTTGTGCTTGTGGTCCTTATGCCTGGCGAGCGCAGCGCGGGCCAGCTTGTCTGAGCCCTTGCGTACTCATGCTCGAGGTCGGCTCGTCTGCGGCAGTAGTCCCCCAACTCGCCTGCAACCCCTTGATCCTTCTGACTTACTTGTGCTTGTGGTCCTTATGCCTGGCGAGCGCAGCGCGGGCCAGCTTGTCTAGAGCCCTTGCGTACTCATGCTCGAGGTCGGCTCGTCTACGGCAGTAGTCCCCCAACTCGCCTGCCACCCCCGTAGCGGCGTCGTGATCCTTCTCACTTACTTGTGCTTGTGGTCCTTATGCCTGGCGAGCGCAGCGCGGGCCAGCTTGTCTAGGGCCCTTGCGTACTCATGCTCGAGGTCGGCTCGTCTGCGGCAGTAGTCCCCCAACTCGCCTGCTACCCCCGCAGCGGCGTCATGACTCTGTAACTTACTTGTGCTTGTGGTCCTTATGCCTGGCGAGCGCAGCGCGGGCCAGCTTATCTAGAGCCCTTGCGTACTCATGCTCGAGGTCGGCTCGTCTGCGGCAGTAGTCCCCCAACTCGCCTGCTACCCCCGCAGCGGCGTCATGACTCTCTAACTTACTTGTGCTTGTGGTCCTTGTGCCTGGCGAGCGCAGCGCGGGCCAGCTTGTCTAGAGCCCTTGCGTACTCATGCTCGAGGTCGGCTCGTCTGCGGCAGTAGTCCCCCAACTCGCCTGCCACCCCCGCAGCGGCGTCATGACTCTCTTACTTACTTGTGCTTGTGGTCCTTATGCCTGGCGAGCGCAGCGCGGGCCAGCTTGTCCAGGGCCCTTGCGTACTCATGCTCGAGGTCGGCTCGTCTACGGCAGTAGTCCCCCAACTCGCCTACCACCCCCTCATAGGCGTCATGACTCTCTAACTTACTTGTGCTTGTGGTCCTTATGCCTGGCGAGCGCAGCGCGGGCTAACTTGTCTAGAGCCCTTGCGTACTCATGCTCAAGGTCAGCCCTTCTGCGGCAGTAGTCCCCCAACTCGCCTGCCACCCTCGTAGCGGCGTCATGATTCTTCTCACTTACTTGTGCTTGTGGTCCTTATGCCTGGCGAGCGCAGCGCGGGCTAACTTGTCCAGGGCCCTTGCGTACTCATGCTCGAGGTCGGCTCGTCTGCGGCAGTAGTCCCCCAACTCGCCTGCCACCCCCGCAGCGGCGTCGGCGCGAGCTTCCAACACGCGCGTCTGCTCCGCAAGCTGCATGCGGATGTCTGCAACAATAACAATTCGAGGTAAATATTCGTGAGTCATAAGACCAAATAATTGAAGTGTAAAAATAAGATTTCGGTTATATCGCGTATATTTTTCTATATTTGACGCCGTGGTTCAATTTATTAGAGCAGCGGCGCGGATCAAACCGCTTTCGAAGATCAAGGTTATTTTTCATTGTTTCAACAACTTAAATCTATTTTGTGTAAAGTAAATGTATGATGGGGATTGATTATTTAGGCTAGTTGTGATTCCCATACCACGGTCGTTAGAATGTTTACAGCTATTATTATCACAATAATGACACATAATATTCATGATAAAACTAATGAAATGACCCAGTATAGGCCAAAATACAACAAAAACTTCGATAACCTCTCAGAATAACATTAGGATAACCCTTCAGATAAGGCAAAACCGAAAGCAATGATAATACAGATCAAACCTTTCTAATAATAACGAATGTATATCTGCTTATAGTTTACGTTCGAGTGAACGCAACAATTGTAAAAATGCTTACATTTCATACGCAGCGGATGATAACAAAACGTTTGTTTACAAACAATGAATGCATTTCATTTTGGGAAAGACATTGTAGTCACATCTTTGATCAGCATTTCAGATAATACTTGATGGCATAGAGTGCATGGATGCACCAAAACTATAGGGGTTTGCCTTGTTCCGAATGCCCAAAGTGTGGGGTTAAATGCTTTGATATTGTAATGCTATTAATTTGAACTACTCTACTTCGAGATTATCGACGATTTGATGTGCCACTTAACAGAAAAATAATTAAGTATGCAAAGGAATCCAATTACGGATAACGAGATCAAAACAGGCCTAACGAAGCAATCGTGACCGCATCACGTCCAAACCAAATTAATGTTTATGACACGAAAGTAAAAGTGCAGTTCCATGAACAACGGAAGTTGAACGAACTCGGTCCGATGCATTCACACAAAAAACGTACCCTCGAGAAAATACCGTTGATTTATAATACGAGGGACGCGGACATTCGAAAGCATATAGCATCCGTTGGCGAATGGCGAATCCTAATGTGGATTGATTGTGTGACAACGTGACAACATAATGTGAGTTATTGTGTGCTGGTTTATTTGTTGACTGCTTTCCGTTTCAGCCAATGAATCAGACAGTGACACAGCCGATGCCCGATCGAAATGAGTCCAATGTTTAGAGTTTCCTGTGATTGTAGTTATGACAATAATACTTAGGATGATTATGTGATCAAAAGCTACGTACTCTTGACGTGCAACAGACCAGAATGGTGTATCATATCGCCATACAGCTGATGGCTGCATGAAATAAGACTTTGAATGTTTTTAGCATCCTGTGACGTGTCCTTATCATGGCAGGAATATGCGACCGAAAACTGCGCACATGTGTCGTTCCGATAGATTGAATTTGAACGTTAAACATGTGGCATCCAACATGAGTGATCCTGTTCCCCCAAATGGTGTCAAGGTCTAAAGGGATAAAGCGAGCATAATGAAAACAAAACAACCACATAAAGCTTTCAATTCGGGGATTATGGTGATGTTATTACGGCGATTGAAACGCCGTCTATTGACGTGGAAGTTTATTCAAAGGCTGATTCAAAGCCTACCACAAGCCGGCCTCAGTGTTGCCAGATGATTATTATTTTTTCTCGTACCAAGGTTGCTAAAAATCTCGTAATTTCAACAGAAATCTCGTAAAAGCATAAATTTCAAGAAACTTAAGGAAACCTTATAATTTTATGCTATTTACTGCATTACGTAACTTGGGTAATCATGTTCTTTGCGCTTGGGGCTATTAAATTCAAAACGAAACAATATAAAATCATATTTTATATTATTATATTCGACATCAGGGATAGTAGTAAAATCATCATTATTTTTACCGTTAAGTTTTTCAGCTGTCATTCTATTGGGCCTTTAGCTCTTTCAGAAGCTAAAAATGTACCATTTACAGTGTCTATAATGAGACTTGTTAAAATCTCGTAAAAAACGGTACGAGATTTGTGTTAATCTTGAATCTCGTACAGACACTCTAAATCTCGTAATGTTACGAGATTTCTCGTACGTCTGGCAACCCTGGCCGGCCTCATTTGCATAACAAAACTTTTAGAGGAACGTCGGGAGGAATATTGTAGAGTCGATGGGTGCCTAGTGCCTGTAGTAAACAGGCCGTAACACCGCTACCTGCGTTCAGTGCACTCTCGATCATCATACTGTTACTTGCTGTTATGTTAGCTGCAAATCACACGGCACACAATACACAATAACATCATCCAGGTAACAGGTCTCCCATTCAAAACTTTTCCCAGACATCTTCACACAAAAACCGCGATATTGTTCGACGTAAACGCAGTTATAATTAGTTATTGGCATTTAACGCTGGTTTGGGTGCCATTAATAGATCATAACTGCGCGTGGGGTGCAGACCGAAGACGCTGGGGTGTTCGTATGTGTTGTATTTACCGGGGAAGGCATCGTCGAGGTCGGGCGGGCCCCAGTCGTGGCGCGGCTGCACGATACAATGGAACATGGTGGGTTCGCGGCACGCGCGACTGACGGCGCGGCGCACCACCGTGCACTGCCGGACCGGCCGCGCAGCCTCCGCGCGGGACCGCTCCCGTACGCCCCGTCCCGCAACCCCCGCCACCCCTACGCGTCACGAACAGACCCACAGATTACCAAGTACCGAGATATACGAGACACTGACCCACGCCACTATAATGCAATCTACAGCTGAGCCAAGCTTGCCAATCCTCTAACGCCATAGTATTAAGCACTATTTCACATGGATGACATCCTATTCCTGTAGGTTTAACAACTATCAAATAAAGCTTCTATCATTGGCTCATGTAGAGCAAAGCAACCGTCTGCTCGCGGCTTGATTTATAGTATTTTCGTGAGCAGGCAATATTTTACGGTTGTTAAATGAAGCTTAAATCTTCTGCTAAATTACCTATGGTTCACCTACTACTCTTTATGCCGGTCCCACCAGAATTATTAGCTTGAATATCTAGCCAACGCTTGAAAATGGAAAATAGTAGAGTCCACCGTATTCTACGCCAGAATCATTAAAGTAACCCTTATCAAACAGAATTGGAGAGACAAAGCATTCTGTACTAAAACAATGCAATAGTAAAATGAGGGGGATTATTAATCATCACAACAGCTGTGCAAGTCGTTCCGTTCCAAGTGCCGACGAAAGTATGATCGAAATAAATTTTGACGTAAAGCCACAGTCATGGGAAGACAGCAGCAGTAGGAAACGATGCTACGGCATTTTCTAAAATGTTTTAATTTATTTCGTAGCATTGGCGTTTGCCTCTAATAGCGTTACCTCTAGGCTGATCTGGCACACAACAATTCATAAACTTGGTAAGTATTCCAGCTTCTTTTTCTGTAGTTTTCTTTTCTAGCATTTATTAGTTCTGTCTATCACTAATGATAACTGATGGTTTTGCTGTAAGAACAAGACTACTCATAGGTACAAAAACAAACAAAATTAAATAACGAATCTAAACAAAGACTACTAGCCTCTACTTCTACTTCCATATTAGATAAGTGATGCAGTCTTCTTTGTGACTGAAAGTGCTGAAAGGTCTTGTTTTGGTAAAGACATTATACTCTCCCTTATTTCTACTGCGGTATTGCTGAGTGGTGCATTATTGCAGTCTTGTGATGGAAAGGTCTCGAGTTGAGGGGTGACTCGTGTACGTAGGTACGCCTTTGTCAGCATAAGCACCCCCGCAATAATATGCTTTATCGACACTTCGTATGGATGTACGGTTTCTTATATGAATTGATTGGAACGTAGGGGCGCGTAACTATAAGTCAGTTACCATCGATGGGTAAGAATTGGAATTATAAGATACTTTGGCTTTAGTTTATTTTTGAATTATCAGCGGTTTCAGAGATTCTCTAATCTGTACAAACAAGATCTTTCCTTTTCATTATCACAGTCTCAAAAGTTTGGTTAAATTGTATTAGTAAGTTAAGAATTCTATACTGTGTATTTTTATAATTTTATTTGTCATAACTTTGTTTCTGCTTATATTATTATGTGAGAAAATAATTGATTTTATTATTATTTATTATTACTATCGTGTGATCCATCTATCTACCATACTCAAGGTCATGCTACTAGTTTCTTCTATACGTAGTTATTTTTACAGACCAAGTGTAGCGTATCATTAGAGTGAACTAATGAGAAAAGTTGAGCTTCAGGAGCTCGTAGCGAAGATGAGTTGGTAATTGTCCCCGTCCCTTCGTTCGTAGTGTACGCTTCGCTGATAAAACTATCCGTGCGGTGTTGGATTAGAATAGCATCCACTTATTTCTTCCCGTAGATAAAAGACGGTGGACATATTTGTGTGAGATCTACCGTACTCCTTCTGCTCATGCAATAGTTATTTTTACAAACCAAGTGTAGTGAATCATTAGAGTGAACTAATGAGAAAAGTTGAGCTTCAGAAGCTCGTAGCGAGGATGAGTTCGTAATTGTCTCCGTCCCTTCGATCGTAGTGTACGCTTCGTTGATAAAACTATCCGTGCGGTGTTGGATTAAAATAGCATCACCCCACTTCTTACCGTAGGTAAAAGGCGATAGACAGGTTTGTGTGATCGATCACTCTACTGTACTCCTGCTCATAAAGTTATTTTTACAGACCAAGTGTAGCGTATCATTAGAGTGAACTAATGAGAAAAGTTAAACTTCTGGAGCTCGTGGCGAGGATGAGTTCGTAATTATCTCCGTCCCTTCGTGCGTAGTGTAAGGTTCGATGATAAAACTACCCGTGCGGTGTTGGATTAGAATAGCATCACCCCACTTCTTCCCGTAGTTAAAAGGCGACAGACAGATTTGTGTAAGATCACTCTACCCCACTCTTGCTCATAAAGTTATTTTTACAGACCAAGTGTAGCGTATCATAAGAGTGAACTAATGAGAAAAGTTGAGCTTCAGGAGCTCGTAGCGAGGATGAGTTCGTAATTGTCCCCGTCCCTTCGTTCGTAGTTTACGCTTCGCTGATAAATCTGTCCATACAGTGTTAGATTAGAATAGCATCACCCCATTTCTTACCGTAGGTAAAATGTGACAGACAGGCTTGTATGAAATCACTCTACCGTACTCCTACTCATGCTATAGTTATTTTTACAGGCCAAGTGTAGTGTATCAGTAGAGTGAACTAATGAGAAAAGTTGAGCTTCAGGAGCTCGTATCGAGGATGTGTTCGTAATTGTCTCCGTCCCTTCGTTCGTAGTTTACGGTTCGCTGATAAATGTATCCGTGCGATGTTGAATTAGAATAGCATCACCCCATTTCTTCCCGTAGGCAAAAGGCGATAGACAGATTTGTGTGAGATTACTCTACCGTACTCCTGCTCCTGCTATAGTTACTTTTACAGACCAAGTGTAGCGTATCATTAAAGTGAACCATTGATAGAGGTATATAGCCGTCGCGTTCTGTCCTAGGCCTGCTAATGTCTATGGAGTGAACGTAACGAACAGGAGCTCGTAGCGAGGATGAGTTCGTAATTGTCTCCGTCCCTTCGCTCGTAGTGTACGCTTCGTTGATAAAACTATCCGCGCCGTGTTGGATTAGAATAGCATCACCCCACTTCTTCGCGTAGGGAAAAGGTGATAAACGATTTGTGTGAAATCACTCTACCGTACTCCTGCTTATACAGCCATGAAAAACTTTACCTCAGACACTGAATAAAATGTCTGTCACAGACGTATGAGGCCAATGATGATGACTCCTGCTCATCATAAAGTTATTTTTACAGACCAAGTGTAGCGTATCATTAGAGTGAACTAATGAGAAAAGTTGAGCTTCAGGAGCTCGTAGCGAGGATGAGTTCGTAATTGTCTCCGTCCCTTCGTTCGTAGTTTACGCTTCGTTGATAAAACTATCCGTGCGATGTTGGATTAGAATAGCATCACCCCACTTCTTCCCGTAGATAAAAGGCGATAGGCAGTTTGTGTGAGATCTACCGTACTCCTCCTGCTCATGCTATAGTTATTTTTACAGACCAAGTGTAGCGTATCATTAAAGTGAACTAATGAGAAGAGTTGAGCTTCAGGAACTCGTAGCGAGGATGAGTTGGTATGGTAATTATCTTCGTCCCTTCGTTCGCAGTGTACGCTTCGCTGATAAAACTACCCGTGCGGTGTTGGATTAGAATAGTATCACCCCATTTCTTCGCGTAGGTAAAAGGTGATATTCGCGTATAGTGACAGATTTGTGTGAGATCATTACCATTCTCCTGCTCATACAATAGTTATTTTTACAGACCAAGTGTAGCGTATCATTAGAGTGAACTAATGAGAAAAGTTGAGCTTCAGGAGCTCGTAGCAAGGATGAGTTAGTAATTGTCTCCGTCCCTTCGTTCGTAGTTTACGCTTCGCTGATAAAACTATCCGTGCGGTATTGGATTAGAATAGCACCACACTATTTCTTCCCCTAGGTGTCGTAAGAGGTGACACTTCGAGAGATTTAGATAAGATGGCGGGTAGTAAAGTACTAAGCTTCGTTCCCCCTTGAATTTCGTGCGTATTGGCTTGGAACTTATGCTAAATAGCCCCCAAAAAGGGCAGGCCAATGTCCAAAAATGGATTGTTGTGGCTGTAGTTAAATGTATATTGAATTCTTCTATAACCTACCTATTCAGGAGAATAGAGTAGGAACTGTACTACTACTCTACTGCTGTTAGTAGGCGGTTGTAAAACTCTGACACAAGGGTTTATCGGGCCGTTGGACGACTCGGTGTTCCACACGAAGTAAGAAAGAGAGAGAGAAAGAGTGTCCTGCTCTCCTAAAACAGGAAAGGCGACAAAACAGAAGACCCATATACAACGTGTTACAAAACAACCAATAAATCTCCCATACAAAGTGAGATCATTTTGTATGGGAAGTCCAAATTTTATTTTCATATTTCGACCCATGTTCCATGAGGAAAGTTGTTCAGTTTCATGAGTACCTTGACCTCCTTTCAGCTTTATTGGTTGTTTTGTAACACCCAGTATATGTACGAAACAGTCTATCTGTAAAAGCTAAATTTAGTATTCTGCTCTACATAGTAAATGTAACAATTATACAACAGCAGTGGCATTATACACGTCTCCAGATCTGACCCCTGACCTTTACCTGCCAGGTCTAACTTTAGAACGGTTGGCAGAACCGTATTATGCTCCTTTCTGCTTCATGAAGAAACGGCAGTCAGTACTTTCAAGAAATGTATAAAGATAGTCTTTTGCATACGACCTTTGCAATTCTAAATCTGGAACTCAACTTTCAGAAAACTTATTGAGCTCTTTTAAAAAATACTGCATTTTTGTTACGACACCAGCGGAAAAGAAATGAGATGATATTCAAAGATGGCTAAATAAAAACTGTATACATTCCAATCGAACATAGATTTTTTAATTCGATGTAATACCCTCTCTATCTGTGTGATGCCGGTTTCGAATAGCATCACTATTCTACCCGTGGGTGTCGTATCGTAAAAAGCGACTAAGTGATAATCATCCAAGGAACGGGCAGCAACGTTCCTTTTAAATGCAACATTTTGAACTGCGCTCGCCAATCCGCCTGCCAAACGTGGTGAGTATGGGGAGTACTTACCCTCCGACAGGGGAAGGCTCTTGTCCAGCAGTGGACTGCTGTGGATGTTATGGTTATGGTTAATACCCTCTAAAATATGGGGTGCTTATGATGTTACCTACAGGTACCGAAAACATTGATGGCTGACCATGAAATTGAACAAGTTTCCCCATGGAACATATTTTTTGTAACGATCACATAATTTGCCATTCCACAGGTGATCGAAAAGTTATTCTCGTTTACCCACATTTCAAACATACAAATGTTTAAGAACAAGTTGTTCTGTCTCCTGGTCTGATCACGATCACACCTGCAAAGTTTACGGTAAACCGTCCCTAACTGAATTTCCTAAAAGTTTATATTTTTCATAGGTTCCATAACAAAAACGGAAAAGTTTCAACTTTTCTGATGGAAAGTGTACCAAGTAGTTAAAACCGTGCTATGAACACGTTTCGTTTAGTCTGCGCTCGGCAGCAAGCCTCATTTACCCTTGTTATTACCCAGCAGCCAACACTTTGAATTAAAGTTGCTACTACACTACCCTGCCAACAGGGTCAGATTTGGCATATATTGCTGGTTGTTAGAAGGCTACAACAAAGTCAGACCAACCCGTAATGGAGGCAGTACAGTATAAGCCACTTTACCCTAGTGATTATCCAGCAGCCGACTTTGCACTGAAGTATCTATTGCACTACACTGACGACATGGCCTGCTTGGCATACATTGCTGGCTGTTATAAGGGCAACATTGCAACAAACTCAAGATAACCAGCAATGTATACATACACAAACGGGAGGCAGGGCAGGATAAGTGTACAACTATATCCTAGCAAGCAGCCAACACTTAGCTATTAAGTGGCCATTACGCTTCCCTGTCGACAGGTCCTGATTCGGCATACTTTTCTGGCTGATAAGAGCAACATTGCAACAAACTCAAGTCCAACCAGCAAAGTATACGAAAAGAGAAGGCAGGGCAGTGTAAGCCACTTTACCCTTATGCAGCATATTATCCAGCAGCCAACTTTGCACTGAAGTAGCTATTAGACTACTCTGTCGACATGGCCCGATTGATCATACTTGTTCTTTGTTGTACTAGTGCTGGTTCTTTTACGTAACTTACTTTTACTTTTACTTTTTCGTAACTGTATTATAGGCACATTACCTTATATTAAGGGACAAGTTGAATATAATAGTAGAATATTTAATTTTAATACTATGTTATATAAATTGACATGTAGTCATAGTGACAACTTATATACAGTTGACATTAATCTATTTGATAATTTTATATTGACAAACAGTACAATGTACTTATCTCTTTATTACCGCAAACTTTTAGCTAATTTGTTAGCTATGAACATTTCTGACCCGGTTACACATTGTACACCAGATCATTCTAGACTTAGGCCTCTTGCATCCAGGAACAATAAATCTCAACATTTAAACTAAACAATGAGACAAAGGGAAAGCCGCTTAGTATTATTCATCAGAATATTCAGGGCTTTCCTGGCAAGGAGCTTGAGATTGAGTTGTTCCTGGAGTCAAGAAAATGTGATATTTTATGCGTTTCGGAACACTGGTTGAAGGACTATGAGATGCTCATAAATTACGAAAATTATGAAATAGTCAGTGCCTTCAATCGAAAGTCCACTATTCGCGGAGGCACTTTTATTCTTGTTAATAAAAATATCAAAGCTAAAGAGCGAAAAGATATTGTTGGACTTTCGGTTGAATGTGTGTGTGAACTGTCATGCATTGAGTTGGAGAAACATATTATAGTGTGCGTATACAGACCCCCTAAAAATAGTAACTATGAGAGTTTTGAACTAATTATGGAAGATGTTTTAAAGATATTATTAAAATCAAAGAATAAATTTCATATTGTGTGTGGAGATTTCAATATAAATTTATTAGAAAATGTTGCTTTTAGAAGTCGATTTATCAGTTTGTTTAAGTCATTTAACCTAAACAACATATTTAAAGAACCTACTCGAATAACTGCAACCACAGCATCTTGTTTAGACAATATCTACTGTGATTGTGACTATTCAGACCAAGAAATAGTAAATTGTTGTAAATCAGACCACAATGGACAATCTGTGCTTTTTCCATGTCGTCCTAAAGTTGAAAAGATTGTTATTAGTAAAAGAATTATAAGCTCCAACCAAGTAGACAAACTCCATACTGCACTATCAGAAAAACTACCAGTTCTAGACTATGATACTAACAATCCAAATAACTTTTATTCAAAGCTTTTATAACGATACGTGATGAATTTGAAGACAAATTCAAGGTAAAGAAATTAACAATTAATCCTAAATTTAAATTCAGCGACTGGGCAACTGTAGGGATTCGAACAAGTAGGAATAAGTTATTTGAGCTGTATGACGAAAAGTCTTATAATCATAGTGTAACTTTTGTTGAACATGTTAAAAATATTCTAAGATATTCAAAAATGTTTGCATACAAGCTAAAGCAATTTTCACCAAAAATAAAATATACTCTGCTGAAAATGTTATTAAAACTGTTTGGAAAGTTGTCAATTCAGAGACTGGTCGAAACAAACCAATTGAAAAATCTCATTCTTTGATGACTGGTCAGGGCATTGTTACTGCAGACGCTGATGTAGCTAATGAGTTTGAAACTTTTTTCAGTAACATCCCATTCAAAACTACTGAGTCACTTAACTCTTCGCCAATCATCGCGTCAAATCTTCTTAAAAACAATGTTCAGACTTGTGTTAATATATTTGAGTTTAGGCACATTAATGCGAACGTAATATTAAAAACTTTTAAAGATATAAAAGTAAAAACTACAGAGGATTTATGGGGCATGTCAGTAAGACTATGTAGTTCTTTAATTGATACATTAGCACCATACTTAGCCTGTATATTTAATGCTTGCATTGATCATGGCGTATTTCCTGATCTCATGAAGCACAGTAAAGTAATACCTCTTTTTAAAGCAGGAGATAAAACGGATCCCAGTAACTTTAGGCCAGTATCTGTACTACCAGTTTTGAGTAAAGTTTTGAGAAAATTGTACTTAATCAAATGCTCCTACATTTCAACTTAAATAAATTACTACATGATCAACAATTCGGTTTTACGAAAGGGCGCTCGACAACCGACGCTGCTGTTAACCTCCTACAACTTATTTACGGTGCTTGGGAGGAGTCGCAGGATGTCATAGGGTGTTCTGCGATTTGTCCAAGGCATTTGATTGCGTTGATCATGAGACACTGTTGCTGAAACTGGACCATTATGGTATAAGAGGAAAAGCGCTTGATTTAGTTCAATCTTATCTCGGAGATAGGACGCAGACAGTGCAGATAAATGGTGTGAAGTCGATAGGATCTGCCGTCAGAATTGGTGTACCGCAAGGATCAATTTTGGGGCCGTTTCTATTTTTAGTATACATAAACGACTTGCCGTTCATGGTACAGAATCTAGCCAAGATAGTGCTTTTGCTGATGATACTTCTTTAATATTTAAAGTGGATAGAATAGCTGTAAATATTGACGAAGTAAATGGCGCACTTGATCAGGTTCATAAATGGTTTACGTCAAACAATTTAGTGCTGAATTCTAAAAAACTAAATGTATTAAATTCTCTTTGCCTAATGTAAAAGTATTAAACACGATGTTGTTCTAAATAATGAAAAGCTTAATTATGTAACTGAAACAGTTTTCTTAGGGATTACACTCGACGCAACCGTTCAATGGGATCCACATATACTAGCACTGGCTAGTAAACTTAGCTCAGCGGCATACGCTGTTCGAAAAATTCGACAATTGACCGATGTTGCTACAGCCAGGCTTGTGTATTTTAGTTACTTTCACAGCATAATGTCCTACGGATTATTGTTATGGGGGCAAGCCGCTAACATTGAAACTATCTTTGTGTTACAAAAAAGGGCTATAAGAGCAATATATAAACTGCGAAGTCATGAATCCCTACGAGAATTGTTTAAGGAAATTGGCATTCTTACGCTTCCTTCGCAGTACATATTTGACAATATAATGTATGTACGTAAGAATTCCAGTTCCTATTTAAGAAACTCTGATATTCATTGTCGTAATACAAGAAATAAAAATAAAATTGTACCGCCACAAACTAGATTAAGTAAGATCAGTAAATCATATATGGGTAACTGTGTACGCTACTATAATAAAATTCAGAGGAAATTTTAAAGTTAAATGATAGGCAATTTAAAATTAAAATAAAGAATACTTTATGTTTGAAAGCGTATTACAAGACTGAACATTATCTGAAAGACAAAGATGTCTGGTTAGTAGCAACAGTTGCTCCAACACAATGCAAGAGATAGGCATTATTTAAAAATAAACATGACATTATATTTTAGTGGTTAAACTTTTATGATATGTAAATTGACATGTATAGTGGTTAAATTTGACATTTCATACTTATTATTCTTAAATTTTTGACATGTATTTTTTACATTTACTGTAAATTTACTTTTTTGTTATGTTATTTTATTGCTCGTATATTTAAAGTACCTTTATTTTAAAGACGAAACAGTTAGAATAATCTACTGTAATATTATTTTTATTTTGTTGAGCCGTTTTTGGCTATTACTATTATACTATTAATTTATTTTCTAGCTTAGATAGGGTAGCATAGGGCCTAAAATATTGTCAACTTTAGAATAGGTGCACTTCTGGGCAGGTTTTTGGGGGGTTTTCCTGTCCAGGGGGTCCGGCTAACTATACGTATGGAACACCTTTTTAAAATATTGACAGAATGTAATTCCATTTACTTGTCAATCACTGAGGCATAAAGTTACATGCTGTGTGGTTAGCCTGGCCAGCCCCGAGGCAGTGCCTTTATTTTTATTTTTTTTATCCCGCCCGTGCCGCGTTTAGAGTAGGAACACAAATTGTTATAAAAAATAGAAAATTTTGCATTAGAAATTTTCTCTTTTTTAAGTTTGAATTAGAATGTGACTTTCTTAAAGAGAATCTTGTAAATTCCTACTAAGAAATAAATTATTGAATTTGAATTTGAAAATTTTATTATAAGAACGTTATGTTATAAGAAACTCAGAATGACAAGCAATGTATACCAAATCAGGAGGCAGGGCAGGATAAGTGTACCACTTGGTCCTAGTTATTATCCAGCAGCCAACTTTGCATTTACAAAACGCAGTCAGCGTGAAGTGCAACAAACAAACAAATAAACAAACCTCAGACTGTTTGTTTGCAAATGAGTTCCACCCTTTACTGCGGGTTTCGGGTTGCAAGGAAAGGTTAAATGTTCTACTACAGACTGAAACGTTCTTTGTTGGGTCGACGTTGGTACCTAATCTCAAACTAGTTTGTTTCTAACCATTACCATAGCAGCCACAGCAGTCCACTGCTGGACATGGGCATGGGCCTCCCCTTATAGGAAGGTATTGCCATACCATCACGCTTGGTAGGCGGATTGGCGAGCGCAGTTCAAGATGATGCATTTATAAGAAATGCTGTTGCCCGTTGCCTGGATAGAATTGGGGTAATGCAATTTTTTTTTTGCATCACACAGTTGTTTCTAAACCCACTTAAAAGCTGATCGTGATTTTGTATGTGAGGTAAATATTTTTTTACGTCTTCTGCAAAAAAAAACTTATGGGAAGTTGTTCAGTTTAATGGTCTAAATACAGTATCAGTATTCGGAGAGCTGTCCCTGACACACCGTATAATAATTATAGCAACTGTTTAGCTTTCGATACAACTGTTCATGAAGGAACGCAACTTGCAGCAGTTGGAATAATTATGTTCTTTTAAATAGATACCTTATTTAATTATTCAGGTTACCATCGGCCAAACTTACTACATGGCATAACCGGTCTGACTGAAGCCGCATAAAGACAGAAACCAACTTTATACCACCAATAACTGCTGCGTATCGAACAAATCAGTACAAAATAAACGCAAACGAGCCAAATACCGGTTCCTGACAACGGCAGGTGTTCCGCGATTGCCAATAATGTGTACAAAACTGTGGAGTGGACAAAAAATAAGGTGGAAAGGGCCCTGCGGTACACAGGGTGAAGGCGAAATAACTACTTAGTTTACACTTCAGAACACAGCCGATGTGGCGCAGTGGTTAGTATGCCTGCCTGCCACGCAAAGGTTCCGGGTTCAATTCCCGGTGGGGTCACTCACAAAGTTGATATTTATCACTTTGTGAATTTGTTCCCAGTCTGGTTAGGACATTGCAGGCTGAACCACCTGATTGTCCGCAAGTAAGATGGTTCCGTGCTTCGGATGGGCACGTTAAGCCGTCGGTCCCGGTTGCTGTCTATGATGGCGGTCGTTACACAACCATGTCAGAGGCCTGCTACTTGCAGTAGGCGGTTGAAAAACTTTGACACCAGGGTTCAACGGGTCGTTGAACGACTCGGGTATCCCACACGAAAAGAAGAAGACTTCAGAACACTTAAACTCCAGAGCAGCGGTTCCTACTATAAACGCCATTGCTTGCTTAAAGGTCGTTGGTGAAATTTTAACTCTAAACCTCAATCAGTTTTCTTTCTACTCGACTGGAAAACAGAAACTAAGCTAAGCCTTTATATGCCGTGATCTCATGAATGCCTTGACTTGGTTTATAAATAAAAACGGTTGATGGGCTGCTGATGGTTCCTATATAAAATATACATTATAGTTAAAGCAAAAGAAGGATTATTATTGGAGGGCTCCCTCTACCATATTATTTAGTATAGAAAAAGTATAGAGCGAACAAAAAAAAGGTTGTCTGATGCGGGCGCAACCCCGCAGGTGCGAATACAAAGGTATAAAAGTTTTTTTTTATACATACAGGTAAGTATCAGGGCATCAGCTTGACGGGGGCGATAAGAAGTCCCATATAAAAATCAACGCGAGTTTATAAATAGGCGACGGCTGCTTGGCAGACTGTTTAAATTATCATAATAACGCTGCAAAGACGACAAAATAACTTTTAGCAAAATATGACGGCTGAGAATAGCATCACCCCATTTTACTCTTTTGGGCGTTGTAAGAAGCGAATAAGGAATAAATTCATCCAGGGAATGGACAACAGCGTTGCCTGTAAATACAACACCTTGCATTGCGTAAGCCAATCCGCCTGCCAAGAGCGTGATGAGTATGGCAATACCCCCCAAATAAGGGCAAGCCTATGTAGATCAGTAGACTGTTGTGGCTGGTGAAGTTCATTTTCAAGTTATCTCAAAGTCTACAATGACTATATGTCAAAAAATCGATGTTATAGAATCTCGAAATCTCAAAACGATAAACCATTCTTAGAAATAGTGTATTTGTAAGAAGCAAACATTTAAAGAACATTTTGTACCTCTTCTAATCCGTTGCTCTACCAAAACAAACCGTACTACTTCCATACCTAACTTAACAACTCTATGTGTAATAGACGGTATAATAATACTAATTTTCGCACTATCCTCGCTAATATAGTGCTAATATGCCTATTTGTTATTCCACTTGCACCTTATTGACGTGTCGTTGGGTGTCGTGAGACTGTCGAGACATCGATATACTCGAATGGCATTATTTAGCAAATGTGGCTACCGATTATAGGACTTCCAAAGACCTTGTAGCTGTAGACTACGCTTCACACTGTGGAAGAAAGCTTACGTGCATGGTAGATCTCCAAGTGTAAGATCGATTATACCTACAGTTTTAATGATTTTAATACTGTTATTTGAGTTTTATTTGTCCTATTTACTCCAATTTACTTAGTCTTGTGTCATGTGTATATGTTTGAAATGGTACTATTTTGTTTTAGCATGATTAAAATCTGCAATAATGTTACGTGATTCGTCGGCGTCCAGAGCATAAAGGGGGTGGCTATGCCAGCTGTCTTCTAAGACCAGTCCAGACAAGTTATTTTATTTTCTCTTTCGTCTCTCAACTTCATGAATCGACAACTGGTGCACTTCAGAGAAAGAGGGGCATGTGCCCAGCATTGCAATAAACAAGCTAGCGTAAACAGGTATGAAAATCTATACATATATCCAACGTATATCATGCCTATATCCCTTGCGAGTTAGGCAGAGCATGGCGGTGATAATGCTGTGTGGTGCCGGCTTAGAATAGCATCATCTCATATCTTTCCAGTGGGTGTCGTAAGAAGCGACTATAGGATTTAAGAGTCTATGTGTTATACACAGTCTTCTGAATGACTCTCTAACTTTTGTCAGACATGGTGTAAGTGTTACGGAAATCCGAGTCAATAAATATCAGGTCTGTGGTGTCAGCTCATTAAATTGCAGTCCCCGTGCTTCGCCGGAAGCCCGGCCGGCCCTGCAGCCATTGTGCCCCGACTCCCCTTTATAAAAAACTGCATATACACAAAGATGCATGCGATTTCATGGTCTGTTTCGAGACCAAGTGAAAGTTGAACTGTACCGGGTAATCGAGGAGAATCGTCATGGTCATTTACATGTAAATCTTAAGATCGCAACTGTACCTGTACTACCTAACTACGTCTAGAAAGCTAGTTTAGCGGGGTAATGTTTAAATGTAGATAGTTTGAAACAATTTGTATCTATAAAAGATTACTTCAAAAACTAGAGATTCGCAAAAATGCATTCAATTTGCCTTTTCGACAGTAACGAAACGAGCATGCCGTAGAGTAGACATAAATTTTGAGCGAGTTGTACTTATATTAGCGTTAATAACATTTGGTTTGACGTAGTTAAATCGGGTAGGTTTAGAATCTTAGCTCTACTTGAGAAGTAATATATTTTTCAAATGGTCTTCGCGACATTTTACATGAAAATCCCACATATTTTCTGATAATGACTGAAAATTAGAGTTGCCGACCTTATAACGTTGACGTTCTGCCTACTACGCCCTGAAAGCGTGATTGTATGTGCGATTTGCATTTATAATCTAGACATCTCGCCATCACAAACCCGTGAAAAGCTTTCATTCTTACGATTCCCCGTATCTCGATAACACGGCTCGCATTCAACATTCATCTTGCAATGCGAAATGCAATGCATAAAATCGGTTCATGATTTACATCGTCATTCTGGGAATGCAATGTAGGTACTATCACCAGCAAATCCACCTACCCATTTAAGGGACCAACTTATACTACATTTTCATACAAGTACTAAGAGAACCAGTATAAAATGATCCCTTATATAGGTAGGTCGAATTGTTGGCGATGGTACTATCAATTTGTACTTCTAGTAACTCATTTCAGATAGCAACTCACACTTATTTTTCATATAGTTATCAGAAGAACCAGTAAAGACTGACCCATCATTAATTGCTGACAGCTCATATGCTGCTGATAGTAAGAAGAAAGCCATGTTCAAAATACATCTGCAGTTGAAACACAATTCGTTTGCCAAAACATGCTAAGTAATTTGTTTCAATTACCACATTTACGTAGTAATTTAATAATGACCATACGACAGGTATACTTGTGCAATTTAATTATCAAATTATTGTACAAATCCACAAACGGGGAAAATTAAATCTCTGAGTAATAAATAAATATAATAAATAGAGAACTTAACTTAAAAAACCAATGTAAGGCATCATTTACTACTGATTTTGAATTTTCCTATCCTAACTAAAGTGGAAAAACATAAAAACATAGCAGCTTCTAGAAAACACGTAAAGTAAAGAATACATAATGATTCTATACGAACCTGTAGCACAGAGTAAATTATAGCTAAACCACGTTTGACCATAAATTGTATCATGCTGGAACACAGCAACTCTTAGTAGTAGACCGATAAATTGACTGCAAGACATTGTTTGTTTTATAGTGCTACCAATAGGATAGCTAGCGCCAGTTCAGTAGTCGTCTTGCACCGATAAAAGTGCCGTGTGATGCCAGTTTGGGAGAGCATCACCATAGATTCTGTACCTACCTGTAGCACAGAGTAAATAATAGCTAAACCACGTTCGACCATAAATTTTATCATGCTGGAACACAGCAAGTCTCAGTAGTAGACCAATAAATTAACTGCAAGACATTGTTTCTTTTATAGTACTACCAACAGTTGAGCTAGTGCTAATTCAGTAGACATCGTAAGACATAAGTGCCGTGTGATGCCAGTTTGGAATAGCATCACCATAGATTCTGTACCTACCTGTAGCCCAGCAACTCTTAGTAGTAGACCAATAAATTGACTGCAAGAGATTGTTTGTTTTATAGTGCTACCAACAGGTTAGCTAGCGACAGTTCAGTAAACGTCTTGCACCGATAGAAGTGCCGTGTGATGCCAGTTTGGGATAGCATCACCACAGATTCTGTACCTACCTGTAGCACGGAGTAAATAATAGCTAAACCATAAATTGTATCATGCTGGAACACAGCACGTCTTAGTAGTAGACCAATAAATTTACTGCAAGACATTGTTTAATGTCGAGTAAATACATACATCACGCATATATCCTTTGCGGGGTAGGCAGAGTGTAAAAGGCTGTAAAATGTGGCCATTTACACCGCGTCTGACAAAAGATTGTGAGTGTATAGACTGTATCACTGTGTAACCATAGGGACAGGTAATAAACCTGTCGCCTAAAATTGTAATACACCATAAGAGTTGTTATTATTTATTCTTATGAATACACATAAACTCTCAGATCCCTTACTCGCTTCTTACGACACCCAAGAGAAAGATATTGGTGATGCTATTCTAAGCCGGCACCACACGGTAAGGAGTCGTAAAAGGGGAAAAAACATGGTTGGACAACAGCGATCCCTACATATGACTGAATACAGCACTGCGCTCGCCTATCCTTTGGTAAGACTAGCAAGTGACAAACAGGAGGACACTCATATCCAGCAGTGGACAATCGTGGCTGTTGATTGGACTCATCCGTACAAATATTGAAGTATGTTTATGCACTTTTACGTCGAAACCAAGCCACTTATTGCAGTTAGCTGAAGAGACACAAAGGCATATTCACACTAACAAGGAACACACTCCCACGGGAACACCTTTTCATAACATAAGTATAAGTTTAAAGACAAAATGGACCACTAGTTTACAATAGTATACGTACATAGAGGGTATCCCTCTTTAAATTGTCCAAAGAAAAAAACTGAATTCTGGATATCCTACGCTAACGATCTAGTAATAAAAATTTAATATTTGAAAAGAGAAACATTTGACCGTACAAAATACCCTATCAGTCATCAGTAATTGTACGGAAGGTAATATTTTAATATTAAGCATTTGTATTGTATGTAGCTGAGGATGTCAAAATTCTAGATTTTCTCTTTGGCCCACTTAAAGAGGGACACCCTGTATTAAGCATCTTGTCGTGATAAACATACAGAGTAGGCAATATTTTCTGTTTAGAAAACTAATGGCATGGTAATATTCGACAATAGATACTCAGTACATACGCAAAAAAACACCGTAGCGTTTGACCATGAGTCAGAGAAAGACGTTACGAAATCAAAGCAAAGTACTTCAAAGTATGACAGCTCGTTATTTAGCAAAAATTAAACCGACTCTACAGTCGAGAAACACTAAACACCATCTTATTTTACATGGTATTTTAAAAACTACATAAACGAGTTTTGATATTTGTCAAGATTTTTAAATTAGAAATGTCCTGTCCTTTCACTAAAAAGGAATCATCGAACATGGACTAGCTGTTTAAAAATAGGCATACGAGGACAAACAAAAATATACATTACATACATTTACAAACCTTCGCTCACTCTTCCAGAAGTCTTATATTTAGGGACCAACACTTCAAAATATTTGATAAATCAGAAAATATTACGTACAATAAAGGACGAATCGATAACCTCCCTTCTTGAAAGCCGGTCAATAAGTAAGTACTTGTTACGGTTACTCTTTTGCGAGTACCTATACTATAACTTTTTGTGGCTGTGCTGTAATGTAACAATAATTACGGAGCAGAGTGAAATTCTAAAAAGATTTCTACTATGGATCCGTCTCTCGTTTAGCCAAGACAATTTTAAGTAAACCAATTGAACTAACTTGATCTATTGATAAGTGATATATTGATCTATTCATTAGTGATGTGGGAAATATTGCCGCGTGGTGGCTTAGAATTGCATCACCCAAATTCTACCCGTGGGTGTCGTAAAAAGCGACTTAGGGATATCCGCGTGCCAAGTGTGGTGAGTATGGCGATACTCCCGATAAGGGGAGGCCCACGTCCAGCAATGGACTGTTGTGGTTGTTATGGTTTATGACTATGGTGTGAAATAGGTATTTAGCACCTGCATAAATTATTACTTTACTAATATTTTCAGGACACAGGTACATCTACACGACTCAGTGCATTAGTCTGTAAGCAGCATAACTATTTTATCAGGAAAGTTTAAACTCGTGGTTTTGACAAGAACCTAAACTAGTCCATGATCTTTTTTTTAAATAAAGATCAAACTAATTTAGGTTCATGATGAAATTGTGTTTCAGAATAATTAAGTAGATGATCCCTTGCACTACTGGCAGTTGTAGAACCAAGCATCGAAGCCAGTTTAGTGTTTGCCTGAAAAACAGAAATCATATTTTTTTGTGTGATATGATAATACTAGATGCCCGTCAGCGGTTTCACCCGCTGCAACCTATTATTCCGCGGGAAGAAAGCATTACTCGCCAAGAGATGTCGCTGTTAGTTTTCGGCGAAAACGTTTAAAACGCTAATCGGCTCAGTCACGCCACCTTTGCAAAAATATTGGAATATGCGTGATCCCGTAGGAATAAGACATTTTCCCGTTGTAAAAAGTAGCCTATGTGTCATTCTAGATACTCTTCTATATTTGTACAAAAATTCATGTCAATCTAATCAGCCGTTTTAGCGTGATTTCGTAACAAACATACACACAAACATCCGCCCTTATAATATTAGTAGGATTTGCGGTGATGATTGAACAAAGACTTAAGTTTTACTGGACATATTATGCATTTCCACGCGTAGACAGAATTAATCTAAATAATTTCCTGGTGATACGTCTCTGTAGGCCGACCGACTCGTCCGTCGACCCCGTAACTAAAATAGCTGATTAGAACTGAAGGAAAACAAACAACTGAAGTCTATATTATAAAGGTGTACAATCGGCTGCAAAGGTTAATTTTGCCTTTAGTCTAAAATCACTAGGTATTTCCAGGAAAAACATGCAGCTTTTAGTAACAACTTTTAGGGATTTACTTTGATTTTGCCTTTAGTTTTTCAGCATTGCATCCTGGCATTATAAACTAGTCGCAAATTATCTTTTTTGAGTGATCGGGGACATAGGTAAATCAGAAAAGTTATTGTGGCAACATCTTCAGTTAGATCCACGCTTGCTATTGTATGGTACGCAGGGTAACAAACTTTTTTTATGGTAGCAACCAAATAAAACTGTGTAGAGAATCATCTGTGCCGCGTATTTGGAATATATACAATGCCAGTACGCACGGTTTGGGACTGCTCACGTATAATTTCAAATCGCAACAGCACACATTTTTTTTGGAATGTATACAAGGCTATTACGCACAAATCGCGTATATATTCCAACTACCTACGCGTTCATTGTCATTGGAAAATATACTGCAGTAGTTACCATTGCGGACTGGCCGTGTATATTTTCCCAGCGCATACGCCAATAGATGCGTTGGAATCTATACACGGTTAGTTGCAAGGATGCCATCTTAATGGATTGTTTTCTCTTTTTTATCACATAAAACGGTAATCTAGGCCTTCATTCTATATAAATGCATTGTCATTCTACCCGTACCTTTGGTTTCGTTAGCAAGTTTTTGTCGATTCTGATTTCAAATAAGGTTATTTGTCGTTTAAAATGATTACAAGTGATAGTGCAGAACAGTTTTTACGAGACAATTATGGTGATTATAAGCAGGTGCGGATTTTCAAACACAAGAAAAGTTTCGTTTTGTTGATTAATGCAAACCCGGTGATTTCACAGACGATTGTAATAAATTTTCGAAAGACTTTATACACAAACTAGCTGCCCGTCAGCGGTTTCACCCGCTGTAACCCATTTTTTGCCTCTTTAGGGGTTAAAATTAAAAACTCCTGAAACATCTATTTAATTTTTTTGTCCTTTAATAAAAAATAATGATTTTCTATACAAACTTTTAACCCCTTTAAGGGTTAAAAATTTAAAATCCCAGAAACACGTATAATTTCTTTAGCTCTTTGATCTAATCGCAAATTTTGAAACAGATACCATTTAAAAAATATGATTTTCCATACAAACTTTTAACCCCATTTTTACATCATCTATCAATACAATATTGATGTATTACAATACAATATTGATGTATTGATACATACCTACTTTTCATTCTTGCAAAGTTGTTTTTTATTAAATTCCCGATCTGTCAAAACTGGAAGCAACACACCTTAACTCGCGTACTGGCCTAGTATATTTTCCAAAGTAATGCACGACATTCCGTATTGGAAACTATACGCGGCTAGTACGCACAAATCGTGTATACTTTCCAAGCCATAATTTTTTAATACTTTTGGAAACTATACAGTGTTATTACACTATGGATGCGTACTAGCACTGTATACATTCCAATTACGCATCTGTGCCGGCTGCAATATAAATATACAGTCAAAAATTAAGTATTGGCGTTGTCGGGCGCGCCCAAATGCATTTATATAGTCGATAGTACCTACGTATGCCCATAAATGGGTTTATCGTGTTTTTAATGGTAATAAAAATTATGGCGTGACGTGGGACAAAACAGAGGGGAGTAGTATGTACCTTAGTATTAGTTAATTAGAAGGGTGCGGTGGTGCACTTGGGACTAGGCGTAACGTGTTTTTTTTCGTCTGCATGTTTGCAGGTTGAATGATCAAACAATTTATTTCTTGTTTTTTTTTATTAGATGCATGATTTAAGCTATGAAGTACAGATTTAATACATAATCGTCCTAAAAGCACTATTCTTGCTGTTACTATATACTTCTCCTCCTTTACAGCTACGATAGGCCACTGCTGGACATGGGCCTCCCCCGTACGTATACACAACAATTTTAAAACAGTATTCTAGTGATTAGAAATATTGAGAAATATTCAAGCAAGTATAAAATCTGGTTGTGTTCATTGATCTAACTATACCTAAACCTATAAATAGGCAGGATAAGAAGAGTCAAGGTCGATTAAATTAACCGGCTGCGAAAACAAAGAGTGTCACGCCATTTTGTATGAATTTGTTTATTAGGAATATGACAATGAACCTTTTAACCTTTTTAATCCTGACTCTACAAATAAACAACGACATATCTTCATACACAAATTATACTCACATGGACGCACCAAATCACACTCAGTCTCATCTAATGAAATCTAATTTTGCATGTTTTGCACTAATTAGCCGGTATTATTTGTGCAAACAGTGACTTAAGTGTGGTTTCTTCAAAATGTTGGTGCAATAATATTATTTTGGAAATCAACACTCTAGTCGCTTAGAACTCGATTGTTGTTCATTCAAAGAGATTCAAAGATAAGTTGTTTCCTCTGAAACGGTAACGAATACTATCGGAATATTGCTCTTCAGAATAAGAATGATTCATAACATCACGTACAACCCCCCGATACTCGGTAGTTCTAATCTTTTCGAAGTTTCATACAAGTTCAACGAAAAGTGCTTACAACTTATCTCCCTCTCTACAGACAGGCTTATGCTAAAGTCTGTCTGTTTGTGTGTGTGTGTGTGTACTATCTGTCTCTCCAGGCTTATTCTAATGTGTGTGTGTGTTCAGGATCGCACAAGGAGTCTCTCGCGGTGCAATTCAGAGGCGGGGCGGACGGCGCCTGGCTATTTTTAGACGCGGCTGAAGATTACATTAGACCGTCAATATCATCGCTTGTTGGACCGCCATTGCTTGACAAGCATGGTTCTACTATCTGTCGCTCCAGGCTTATTCTAAAATGTGTGCGCGTGTGTGTGTGTGTGTTCAGGATCGCACAAGCACAACACAAGGAGCCTCTCGCGGTAATTCGGAGTCGGGGCGGACGGCGCCTGGCTATTTTTAGACTCGGCTGAAGATTACATTAGACCGTCAATATCATTAGTACTTGTTGGACTGCCGATGCTTGACAAGCATGGATCTACTGTCTCTCCAGGCTTAGTCTAATGTGTGTGTGTGTGTGTGTGCGTCTGGTTATTTTGAGACTGGGTTGAAGCTTTGAGAATTATTTGCTGTTTAAAATGCCTGTGCTTGAAGCTGCTGCTTTTCTATCTTAAATCTGTAATATATGTCTGTTAATTTAATAGCCCGGAATGGATTGAATTTCTTGTAACAAACGAAACGCACCACACGAGAGTGCAGCAAATGTGATGTGAGTTACCAATAATTTCGTTATACATATCGCATGTGATACCTGTAAGTATGTTAGAAGTCAAACACTCAAACCAAATACGTGTGAGTGATACCATAGTACCACAAAGTAAGTATTGGATAGTACATCGTATTAGCTTTAACATTACATACCTGGTTATTAAACTGCCAACTCGTGATTCAATCAAAAAGAGAAAGAGAAAAATCGTTCACTGCAAGTGTACATAATAGAGAATGATTTACTTGATAAGCATGATTGACTGTATAGCAGTGCCCTACGCCCACACTCTGAATCCTGTGTACAAACCACAAGGGACGATGGCAGTAACACGCTTCGTATCATGGTGTAACATGATAAATCTAAACCCGACCCTATAAGGGGATTTAGGTATCTGGATGCAAATCAAGTAGTTTATCTGTCTGTCTGTCCCTAGCAAGTCTGATACACAATTATTTATTATAGGTACTTGACAAGCACGATTGACTGTGTAGTAGTGCTCTACGCCCACACTCTGGATCCTGTGTACTAGCTACAATGGCAGATGGCACTAACATTAACATGCTGCAGTGTCATGGTATTGCTAACAGGCTAAATCCGTCCCTGGAAGAGGATTTAGATCCGTCTGGTATCTGGACGCGAATCAAGTAGTTTATCTGTCTGTCTGTCCCTAGCAATTTTGATCCAGAATGATTTATTATAGGTACTTGACAAGCATAATTGACTGTGTAGTGTGCTCTACGCCCACACTCTGGATCCTGTGTACTAGCTACAATGGAAGATAGCACTAACATTAACATGCTGCAGTGTCATGGTGTGGCTAACAGGCTAAACCTGGGAGGGGATTGAAATCCGTCTGGTATCTGGATGTGAAACAAATATTATAAAACCAAGTAGTTTCCCTTATCTGTCTGTCTGTCCCTAGCAAGTCTGATACAGAATGATTTATAGGTACTTGACAAGCACGATTGACTGTGTAGTAATGTTCTATGCGCACACTCTGAATCCTGTGTACAAACTACAATGGAAGATAGTACTAACATGTTGCAGTGTCATGGTACGACTAACAGGCTAAACCCGTCCCTGGAAAGGGATTTAGATCCGTCTGGTATCTGGATGCGAAACAAGTAGTATAAAACCAAGTAGTTTCCCTTATCTGTCTGTCCCTAGCAAGTCTGATACACAATGATTTATTATACGTACTTGACAAGCATTGACTGTGTAGTGCTCTGCGCCCACACTCTGGATCCTGTGTACAAACTACAATGGAAGATAGCACTAACATTAACATGCTGCAGTGTCATGGTATTGCTAACAGGCTAAACCTATCCCTGGATGGGGATTTAGATCCGTCTGGTATCTGGTATCTTATTTGTCTGTCTGTCGCTAGCAAGTCTGATACACAATGATTTATTATAGGTACTTGACAAGCACGATTGACTGTGTAGTAGTGCTCTACACCCACACTCTGGATCCTGTGTACAAACTACAATGGAAGATAGCACTAACATTAACATGCTGCAGTGTCATGGTACGACTAACAGGCTAAACCCGTCTCTGGAAAGGGATTTAGATCCGTCTGGTATCTGCTGGATGCGAATCATGAATACGTATCATGATCCTAGTTTAGAATAAGCTAGCTAGAGTGGTAGTCACGAAATTCTAACAGGAGGGGTACGGGACGGGTTGATGCGAATCATGAATACGTATAACATACTAGTTTTGATAGTCTAGTCTAAATTAAGCTAGTTTGAGTTTCACCCACGAAATCCTGACGGGATAACGGGAGTAATTCAGTATAAAATGCCATTTAATACAACAAGGGACCAGCTACATAGAAAGCGTACATTTACAAACAAAAATAACTTTATTATTTAAAAAACTTAAAACACGCCTGCTTTTGTGGAAAAACAATTTTCCTATGCAAAACATAGCATATGACAATCGGGATAATGTAAAGATTCTTCTCACACAATTCTCAATCGAATCTGTTCAGTGGTTAAAGAGTAACAGTGGTTTAAAGAAACGCACATACATACAGGGACCCGAAAAACATTACACTCATTTTTTTGTGGGCAGTCGTGTAAAAATAGAGATCACCACTGATTTAAAATACCAACAAGACGACGTATGACCCAAAGTATAGATCGTATATTTTTATTTCTTCCCATTACAGTCTATCTGTATACGTATGGCCTGAAAAAGGACGTCGGGAAGTCATAAAAAATATATTGCGCTATGAATGCTATCATACGCCAATAGTGTTAACTGCGTACTAAAAAACTTAATAAAATGCCTTTTATATAAAATTTATAGACTAACGGGACCCGATGGCTCATAGACGTGAACATCAGAATTTCCTATGTGGACAGTAGATCATGTCAGAGCAGAGGCATATACAACCTGATTCATAGAAGATAGAGACCCGAAATGGCAACATTAATGTTTGCATCTTTTTCATATTACATGTCATTTGAGCAGGATGTCAACAATAATGTTGCCATTTCAGGTACCTTTACTCCATAGACTTATATATATAAACTAGCCCTTTACTCTATGAATCAGATTCTAATATTAGTAGGTAAGGTAAGCGGTTCAATAACTCTGACACTAGATTTCATTGGGCCGTTAGGCGACTCAAAGTCCCACGCGAAATAAGATAAGTTGATCACGGAGATTGAGCTTTTAGCTCTTACTCTATTTGATTTTACAGGAGTGTCTGGGTGCCTCTTGCATAAAACAGACAAGCATATTGTTAATACACCACTTTGTGAGATTGTCATATAGAAATTGCATCGGCTGGGCGGGATTGTACCGATTTATGATATAAATATGAGATAATAAATCACGATTTTAGGACTTTTCGAGAGCTGGCGCACATTTAACGCACTTTAGCGCGCGTCGTGTTAATGTTTATTTTCGTAATTGTAATTCATTATCATATTGCTACAAAGACCAATTCGCGCCAAATTGGGCGACGTTCCTTAGGGAGTTTAAAACTACACGATCATACTCATTAAAATTCAATATGAAATTGACACCAAATGACCTTTTAGAAAACCTGTTACTAAGTGGTAAGAGTTAGACTTAGTAAGTAGCAGACTTTACAAATTATGATATTTATTATTATCTATCACCAACCAAGGTAAAGCTAGACATCTGAATACTGAAGAAGTTAAATTACCCTCATATGTAACTTGTTTTAAAACAAATAGAACAAATTATTCACTTGTTACTCCGAATAATGGACCAACACATTGTTTTAATTCATGAATATTTAACAGTGATTGAAATGTATTACCTCTGGAAAAATAGCCATGGTATTATCCTTTTTAAAACCACATACGGCGAGGAAAATAACAAATAAGCACCTATATTACATTGCATTCATAATCTACTGGGTTTTTACCCGACTGCCTCAGGAGGGTTATATTTTTCGAGAGTATGTATTTATGTTTGTATCCGAAATTCGATTTCACGGGCTAAAGCTCAAACGGCTGGGCGGATCTTGACATGTGAGGTGTCGTTAGATTCGTCTCAGCAGTGCGAGTAACACTGGCTGGTTGGTGGCTATACTAAAAAGATATAAATTCAAGATAGCTGATTTTTAACCCAAAATACAACTTTGAAATTACAGCAGTCGGGTTTTTGTTTTTAATAAATCTGCTTGTATTTAAGACAATTCGCAAACATCGTAGGATGATTCTACACATAAATATGCAGGGTGTCCTACTACGGAGTCATTTCCAAAATCGCGAATAAATAAAACATCTGTTACATACAAAATCAAATACCTACTCAATAAAAGTGTACTGAAAAACTGTCATAATTATCTCGATTTCAGAGATGTGGTGTACTTTGATATCACTGGATGTGTGTAGGTAATTTAAAAAATGCCTAAGTACATCTTTGACAACCCAGTAACTATAAATAAAATAATTATTGATATAAAGTTAGTCTGGTTGTAGGATATTAAAAGCTATAAGAGTAAGCTATAATAGTCACAACCTATTTCCTGTTTTCAAATGTCCAAAGCTTCGTCATGTGCTTGAAATAGTCGTAAATAAGAGAAATTTATTATTATCCGCGAATATTCCTGGCAGTTGAATTGAATATAATATTGATTGCGTTGCGTGAATAGGAGCTATCAAAAGCTTCTTGTTAATTGCTATTGCATAACCTAATATTTGCTACTAATATTATAAAGGCGGATGTTTGTGTTTGTAAGGAGTTCGCGCTGAACTTGGCTGTTTGGATGTAAATGTTTGCACGAAGATGGAATATCTAGAATAGACCATAGGAATGCTACTTTTCAACGCGGAAAATGACTGGTTATTCTAAAACCTAACCTGCAGTAAGGCAGCTGAAATATTGCAGTACTACTAGTTCTGTAGCTTTTCATATACATTTCTTTAAATGAACAAGACAGCAGCGAGCTTCTTTGAGTATTCATCCTACTGAAGTTCTTTTATACCACAGAAAAGGGAAGGTCGGTGCTAACATAAAGTCAAAGAGTCAGATATGAAACAGACTAAAAAAAGTATGCATGTCATTAAAATCGGTCTTTCAGTCGTAAAAATATTACAAAAACTCGTCGCCCAGACTTATCATGCCCGCATTTTGAGCACATTTGGATCACACATGTTTTGATCTGCATGAACTATTTTCAATGTTCATAATTTTCGGGTTTTTAGCATTAAAGGCAGTGCTTTATATCATCAAGTAGCCTGTCATGTTACAACTATCATTATTTGTGTCATGTCATCTGATTGAAAATTAAACTAGATATTATTGACACACCTAATAATAAACATGAAAGTTACAAAGTTTGTCTGTTCGTTTGAATATGACGAAATCGGTTCTGCAGGATTCTACATGGAGATCCTTGATGACTTTGGTATTATGGAACCTTCAGGTGAGTATACATAAGTACATACCCGTCCAAAAAAAACAATTATTCTAATCTGTTGTAGCGTTTTTGTGTAATCGCTGAATTGTAAATCTGATTCAATTTCCTGGGAAATAGAAGAATATATCAGGTCACCAAATCTTGTGGGTTTGCGTAGAGGACCAACCACTTCACAACCCTACATTTGGTAACCTAAAATATTCTTCAATAGTGGTAAGTCATCTACACAACTTCCAATAAACTCCTTTTGATTACACGTTACGCTGGCTGGGACTGGAGGAGTTATGCCTCCTAAGGGATTAATTACATGACTCCATTTTTAGTTTCTCGACACGACACGACAAGGTTATGTTTTTGGAGAGTATGTATGTATGTATGTGTGTGGACAAGAAAATTCTTTTTCACGGGCTACAGCCCAAACGGATAGTTGGATTTTGACATATAAGGTGTCGTTAGATTCGTCTCAGCAGCGCGAGTGACACTGGCTATATTAAAAAATTATAGATTCAAGATGGCGGTTTTGTACAGCAAAATACTAATTAAAAATTACCGCAGTCGGTTTTTTTTGTTTTTTAACACATCTACTTGTTTTAGGTTCTCATTGTAACTCATAAATGGTACATCGTACGAATTTTTGGATTATAAAATCGTTAACTTCCACCCTCTTTCAAGTGGGTTAAAAATAAATAGAACAAACAAGTGTTAAACAGATACTTTTTGCGGCTTAATTGGCTATAATTCCTAATCTCCGTGTTAATTAGATATTACACTTGTAAGACGTCAGGTGTATTCAGTCTGTGGTTAGTACAATTCTCGGGCAATTAAACGATATAATAGAACTCAGTTGACCTAGACTCTGGCGCCCTAGGCTATTCTTAAACTGCGCTTAAACTCGAGGTAGACTTTATATGCACATTTGAATACGCAGTGTGGTGCCGGCTAAGAATAGCATCACACCATTTCTTTCCAGTGAGAGTTGTAAAAGGCGAGTTGCGGGACTTGAGCGTTTCATGAGTATTATTTGTAGGCGACATACTGATAGATAACCTATTTTACTGTAACGGTTCCCAAATATTTCAGAAGTGGCGAGAGGGACCGAATTTTTACGGACGTTTACAATTTGCCTACCCGCAAGGGACAAATGCGTGATGTCTGTCTGTATCTGTATATGTGTGAATAAGCTAAGTGCATGAAAATATCTTACTCCTTATGTTGATGCGAATAACTAAGCAGTGTATATGAAACCAGGCTATGCTAAAACTAGTCTTATTACTTTTATTTATTTACTAGTTTCGAGAAAACGGTATCAGTTCTTGAAACTAGATCTCAATAGCCTACACTGAGAAAATGGCATATTAAGAACTAAATAAGTTATTGTTGTAATCAACAAAGCGACTTTGTTAATATAGTGCTTGCAAAGTTTACTGCTAAAAACAAATAAGTGAAAATGGCTAAAATACTTCCATAAAACCAACCACCTAGTTTTGTCAAATTTTAGGCCTATAACTAACCATTTTTCTTTGTAGTACCTAAACAAGTAACCAAGTTAGGTTTAAAGAAGTCCATAAGACCTCATTCATTCATAGCCAAATAACAAAGTTAACTATAGCAGGTCTTCCCATTTAAATAAAACCTATATGATATGTATCCCTGCATAAATAATTAACTGAATTGACATAGCCGATTTACATTGCAGCTGTGATTGAACTACTTAGTAAAAAAATGTATGCTTGCTATTGGTAGTAAACTTTTTTATTTGAACATAAAAATAAACTTTTGGAGGAGTGATGGATGATGAGGCCAGCTGGCCGAGTGATGAGGAGGCAAAAGGAGGAGCTTCCCGCCTGGTCATGTGGAAGTTGTACCTATATACGTCTTCGAGGCGTCGATGACATGTACAGGCAGGGATGATGCTGCTTTGGTTCTTGGAGATGCTGTGATTGCAGTGGTTGCTGCTGATGATGATGACTTGTGGCACCGTTGAAGAGTGTTGCAATGTGAGTTACGTCGTTGCTGTTGATCACGTCAGGGTCACCATGATGAGGCCAGTTGGCCGAGTGACGACAGAGGAGGGTTAAGGGCTTAAGTTGTGTGACCAGGGGACAAACTGGTCCAACCAGACATTTTTGGAAGTTGTATATATAGCGATCGGCGGAAACACTTCGATACCGCGTTTCAGGACTGTATGGAAGTATGTAAAGCGCATGCGCACGGCCACAAAACTTCACATCATGTATTTAATAAACATGATATGTTAAAAACTACAAACAAGTTAATTTAAAAATTATATTACACGTATGTATTAGTTCTCGAGTAATTAAGTTGCAGTTATCGATTGATCGGTCAACTTTAATTACACTACTTATCTACAATTAAACTACAATAAAAACAGAAGTATTTCAGATTTTAAATGACAATTTAGTTTAGTTGTGACCAATTAACTAATTTATTTTTAAATATTATGGATACTTGTCTCCAACCTTGCATACACTTATTTTAAATCACAGATATTGCTTGCTAAAACTACTGAATAAAGTAATTGAATTTATCAAGTCAAGTTTGGTTGCGAATAATAACTATTATATTTAAAAACGAATAAATACAGTGCTGTAGCTGACTAACACAATTCAACAAAGTTGACGTGTTTGTTTTTAATCATACACAGTTGTGAGTTTTCAGCTAAGACTTGATTGATGCTAAATAAAATTCCGTTAAACAAGCCAAAAAGGTCCTCGGTTAACTTCAGATTTTCTCAGTGTAACATAACAGTACATTTTGTAGGACTAATAGACCTGGTTCCTATAAATAGCTGCTCTCCAGAAATACAGAAACCAGTGAAGCAAAACAGTTCTAGTTCACGGCAATCTAAATGAGTAAACACTAAAATCTAATCAGGTTTTGACAGGGACGCATTAAGTGGTTACTGGAGTGATGCCTGTTTTCCGCCTTTTGCCACAAACGTATTCCCTTGTTTTCTTTTCGAATATAGCATGTAGAGCTAGAATTCTTTTTTTTTATTAATATAAGTCCTACCTACTGTAGGCAATGGGCATATCCCGATATTTTTATTTTTTCATTAAATAATTACATTTACCTACGCCAAATGTATTGTTTGTATGAAAATTACCTACTTGACTCCAGGGATGAAGAGTTATTTTGTACTCAGCAGTGGGTATATGTGGGCTGATATGATGATGATGATGAATGACCTACGAATATTACTCCATAACTAGCTGGCACGTATTTATCTTTCATAGTTTTGTAAAGTGCGGCCCTGGCACCATATGCCAATATCTGGGCGAGTTATTGGTAATCTTACGTTAGACTACAAGAATAGGATCATACTCATAATCATAACCCAAATCCACGATTACAATAGAATGGTACGCTATCGTGGAAGCTGCTGTGTTACTTTGTATTTTATTGTTTTGAAGCTAGGGGTATAATATTTGTGGGTAGTCCACTAACTAAAATGTCGGCACAGACGTTATGTAAAGGTTATTTTAAACCCTAAGAGCCATACCACACAAAAAATAAATTAAATTTCATGCAAATAAACGCAAGACATGCGTTCAAGGTTTATCTAACTTATTTTGTGGTAAGGCCCTAAAATTACTCGTGATATTTAGGAAATAAAAAAATTGTTTCACCTGCCGTTCTGTGCTCTTATTCTAGTGAGCTAATTTAGAATTCTAGGCAACATGCAATCAAATAAAACCTCTTCATAATTTCTAGGTAGCTGATGAAACTATGACGTTGAAAGCTGAACTTTCCCTCATACACGAGAGTTCGCTAACTACCAGCGAGGCAGCGAACTCGAGGGTTGAATGCGATACCTACTTTGAAAATAGTTTTCTCGGAAGCGCAGGTTTCCGTTCCATATATTCTCCTAGATCGAGTGAGTCACGTTTATTGCTACGTCATTTCCTAGACGTATTATAGTTTACTAGCTTTGCACCCCGCGGTTTCACCCGTGGCGAGATCCATGAGTGGGACATTTTGTCTTTAGGTACCAGACTTTTTTCATAATAGAAATCAAATTGCACTTTAAGAGGCAAATGACCGTAGTGCACATCCCGTCTTATTTGAAGAAGTACCAGATAATTTACTCAGAAAATAAACTGTAGAATCAAGTCTACCTAAAGATCCTATTAGGAACTGTCGCGGAAAATCATTAGCATTTTAATGAGTTTCCGTCTAAGCTGCTTAACCCGTATCGGGTGGCAGGAATCTTATCAAAGTCGTACTCCTTTGTACGTACTCTCCGCGTCGGCATAATAAAATCGTTATATTATAATATTAAGCCTACCGCACAGTTTTTGGTCTACCGCTTTGGAGCAGGTGTTCAAAAAATAAAGTCGTACTAGAGTCATAGAGAAAAGAAGTCCTTTGTTACCCGTACGGGCAAGATGACGTCACTGGTCTGTGGCTAGAGTTGTTCAGTTATTTCACGCTATTTATGAAACACAAATACAAATTACAAGTGAGAGTTTCAGTGCCCTCTCTGAAGTATGAGGATTGACCGTTCCAGTCAGACTTCATGGTTTTTACATTCGATTCGGAAATGATCAAAGGATCTGAAATGTAGCGTAGCTCTTCGGCTTTAGATCTTAAACGGAGTTCAGATGCATCGGCACTTTGTTGTTTCTTTGTTACTATTGCAATAAACAACGTGCGCTAGACTATAACTCGATAAAGGCTTAAAAATGTCCTCAACGCAATCCTTACGAAACCTGATAGCATCCAAAGCGATTCTGTGTCTAATACAGTGCCTAGTTTTCTCGAAGTAAACAGGCTTAGAATCTTGCAAGGGTTAGACACCATGCAATAAACTAGGTACACAATGTTGTCTCCTCTAGGTAAGTACCTATATAAAGTTTGTGTCCTCGAGTCTAGAGAGTGTAAAGGACCCTCAGGAATGTAGTTGTCTGAGACGTGGGCGTAGGATGCCGCCATTGCCGACAATGGCCACTGGTGTGACCAGACCGCATGCAACCAGAGCATTATGACATTTTGCAGGAAATGTACAATTGTTTAAGTGGGTATTTGGGAAGCTTCAGGCTATAAAGTGACTGATTGAGTGGCGGTTTGAGTCAGACTTTAATGGCTGCCAATAAAGATTTTGTTAGTTTACGTGCGCAAACTTCAACGGTTTATCATTGACTACTGACAGTTGATACTGATGTAAGAATTTAAGATGTACGTGCATCGCTAAAGTACGATAGCTAGGATACTCCTCTACTGTAGATTCTAAAGTACTCGATGCCAGATACTTATTTAGAAATAAACCACAAAAGTAATTATGCGGAGAATGGAGATACACAAATAGAATATTTCCAGTAGGAATCGACGACGAAATTATCTCCAGCAGTCAGCAGAACCCCTTTTGAAACCAAAATACTTACTTTTTAAATTGGTGTGAGTAAATCTTGCTCCAAATATGGAACGAGACTCATCGTGGCCCTGAGTCGCATGGAGGGAAGCGTCCCTCACTGCAATCATTCTTAGAAGGACGTTTTACATTGCAGTGCAGAACGTTTTAAAACTTCGGTTATACTGTCAGACAAGATTTGGAAATGTTCACAGCCAAGTGTATCACAGCCAAGAGCACAGTACATATTTATTTATGTTCATAATTTATAGCACATCGTAAAAATGACTAATGCTACGCTGGACTCAACCGCCCAACAAGAGTGTAAAGATAGAGAATAGTCTAACTATAGAAACAATTATATTCGATCGAGTGAAACTTCGATTTTGTTAGCGTCAAGCTATAAAATCATCTTCTAGAATCTAGAAAAAAGCCTTCAGGACCAAAATGTTGAATTCCTAAAATGTTGAATTCTCAAAATGTTGAATTCCCAAAATGTTGAACTTAGTTTCCTATAAAGTTGAATTCCTAAAATGTTGAACTTTTCAAAATGTTGAATGAAATTTTTCTAAGTGTCGAATAGTCTTCACACAGTTTTTACTACAGGTTTTCTCAAAATGTTGAATGTAATTTTTCTATGTCCCAAATGGTCTTGATACTGTTTTTACTATAGGATTTCCCAAAATGTTGAATGTGTGATTTTTCTAAGTCTTTGACTCCCATGACGAGCTCTTAATATTACGTGACAGCTGTCCAACTTGTTACTCTTTTATCTCGTAAACTATGCATGCTGGACTCCTAGTTTCTTTGAAGAAGTTGTAGGTCTTGGCAAGACCTTCATTTTATGTGACAGCTGTCAAACTTGTTACTCATTTATCTCGAAAACTATGCATGCTGGACTCCTAGTTTCTTTGAAGAAGTTGTAGATCTTGGCAAGACCTACATTTTGTGACAGCTGTCAAACTTGTTACTCATTTATCTCGGAAAATATGCATCCTGGACTCCTAGTTTCTTGAAGAAGTTGTAGGTATTAGCCAGACCTACATTTTATGTGACAGCTGTCAAACTTGTTACTCATTTATCTCGTAAACTATGAACTCAAACTCAAAGCATTTATTTCTTAGTAGGAATTACAAAATTCACTTTAAGAAAGTCACATTCTAAATCAAACTTAAAAAAGGGAAAATTTGTAGTGCAAAATTTTCTCTTTTTTATAACAATTTGTGTTCCTACTCTAAACGCGGTTCGGGCGGATAAAAATAAAAATAATGGCACTGCCTCGGGGCTGGCCAGGCTAACCACACAGCATGTGTCTTTATGCTTCAATGAATGACAAGTAAATGGAAATAATCACTAAGTCAATATTTAAAACAAGAAAGGTGTTACATGTGTATAGTTAGCCGGACCCCCTGGACAGGAAAACCCCCCAAAAACCTGCCCAGAAGTGCACCTATTCTAAAATTCACAATATTTTTAGGCCCTATGCTCAGACCTTGAAATATCGCTATAATTTGATAACGATATCATCTTCTTGTGTGTGATATCGTTATAAATTAAGATATCGTTTTACAAATTAACGTTATTTCCACATCAGAATAATGATACCGATCTCAGAAAACGATATTCACAAAATAACGATATAATATCGATATTTTCGAAGTTACCCCACGGCTGAGCGCGACGTTGCCAAACCGTGCATTGCATACAAGTATGTACGTAGTACGTGTTGGAGTGTTTTTGTTTGTTAACTTTGATTTTGGTGGCGAGCCGAGAAAGGCGAAATAAAAAGACATGGGACGGAAGAAGAAAAATGTTGTTCATAGATATTCATTAGAAAATCTTTATATAAAAGGTGACAGATTTTGAACAAAAAGCGTTTTTAGAGAGAGGAAACTGTCATTTGTGTTTTTACCCGACTGCCTCAGAAGGAGGGTTATGTTTTCCGAGAGTATGTATGTATGTATGTATGTGGATAAGAAAATTCCTTTTAACGGGCTACATTCCAAACGGATAGTTGGATTTTGACATATGAGGTGTCGTTAGATTCGTCTTAGCAGCGCGAGTGACACTGGCAAAATCGCAAAATACAACTTTAAAATTGCCGCAGTCGGGTTTTTTGTTTCATAACACATCTACTTGTTTGAAAATGGTTTAAAAGTCATAACTCAAACCTGACACATGGAATCCCGATACGTGGTATCCGTGTGGTATACCGAGGTTGGCAAGAAGTTCGGCGTATACAAACTTGCATGCGATGAGTGTAGTAGGGTCTATGTAGGTGAAACTGGTCGTAGTTTTAATACTCGTTGTAAAGAACACAGCTCGGTTTACAGGAATGAGCGTCCAGAAAGATCGCATTTTGCAAAACATTTATGGGAGAGCCGGGCAAGACGGGGTGGCGGGTAAGACGGGGTACCGGTACCGGGCAAAAAACGCTGTGCCTCGTACAATGCGCCGTCATGTCATGACATTTATCAGTTCCCGGATTACACAGTCAGCAAAATATTTCAAAAAAGCTGATTTTTGGGCAAGTCCTTATCACATTTCTTTTTCTTTCCACTTGTGACTGTGATTGTTGAGTGATTGATAAAAAGTGACATACATTTTTTTAATTGCTTAATTTATACGCAAAAACGATAAATATTGAATTTGGCTTGCACTTTGAACCATTATTCATTTATTGATTTTTCATAGATAAATTATACGTCGGGGCAAGATGGGGTAAGCCGTATCAGGTCCGTATAAAATAAAAGGGACACAACATATTTTTATTGCAATGAGGATGGGTATCACGTTATTTCTGTTGAAAATGGGCATCCAACGGATGTACAGGTGTGTGTGACGATCTTTTTCACATTTGTGCATTTTGACAGTCAAATTAAGCTCAACTTATACAATAATGGTAAATACCGAACCCTATTTTGCCCCGCTTACAGGAATACCATCTTACCCCTTGGGGGTACCCTGTCTTACCCGCACTATGGGGCAAGATGGAGCAAAGTGCACTATTTTTTAATTTTGATTTTACATCTAAGTTTAGTTATGAATCTTCCTGAAACGATCAAATAACAATAGATACATTATTAAAGTTTCCCCACAAATTAAAAAAAACTTTGATTTATATCAAAGTTTTGGGATTTCAGAACAACAAATTGCAGAGAGCCTTGATGTATAAGCTGTCCACATCTACCACTCCTCGTCGAGTCGTTAAGATCATGGCCACCTTCTTAGAGTATAGGTGCTTCCAGGTGGCAGTGGAAGACGCCCT
The DNA here is from genome assembly GCA_024500475.1 of Phthorimaea operculella. NCBI lineage: Eukaryota > Metazoa > Arthropoda > Insecta > Lepidoptera > Gelechiidae > Phthorimaea > Phthorimaea operculella. Next base: position 1,413,046 of record JANFCV010000025.1, on the reverse strand, counting down.
CTCCCAAGTCCAAAGGATCGCTGCTGGAGTCCCCCAGGGTAGCTGTCTGTCTCCAGTTTGCTACGCCAGGTACACGGATGACATCCCGGTTGAGGGCGGTACTAAGCTGGCGCACTATGCCGATGACTCTGCATTTGTCTCCGTGTCCCTCAACACGAGGCACGCGGCCAGGAAAATGCAGATAGCCGAAATGGAGACTGACAGTCAACGAACGTGGGTAAGACTCAAGCGATCATCGTGGGGCGTGGTCGACGAGATCCCCCGAAATTGAGGTCCACGCGGGCTAAGTACCTGGGTGTGACCATAGACCGTAACCTGTCCATGGCCAAGCACGTGAAGAATTTAATCGGGCAAACAGGGGCTGCCACTGCTTTGCTCCGACCCATCCTTCACATTCGGAGGGACCTAAAAGTCGAGACCTTGGATGAGTTCGTTTCCCAGCTCTCGACCAGGATGTTCGCGCGCGCAGACAGGTCAGACTTCGGACACATCCGAGGCCTGGCCCCGTACCTCTTGACTATCCCCGCGAGCTCGCTGTGGTGAAGGAGCTCGCGGAAGGTACTGACACACCGGACTGACCTTGGCCGCCGGCTGGTAGCGGGCGGCCCTCACAGGATTCACTTCACTGACGTGACCTCTACCTGACATGACTAGCCGGCTGATGCGGGCCCGGGTAAGAGTTTCGGGTCTGTTGAGCTTTTAGCAACTGAAGTGTACATCTGTCCATAGAACAGCTCGATCTCCCTCAGTACCTCTGGCTACGTCGACATCACCTTTCCGTCTTCCGTGTTCAGCTTTGTCAGCTGGCTCTGCCCAATAGACAGGTCTCAGGCGAAAACTTTGATTCCCTTGTTTCATTCAATCGTTTTAGTATTAAAGTTTCGAATATCGCTCCGCAGGGACTGGCATATCTGTCTGCTGAGCCACCGATATGACTCCGTGTCATTAGAGGATTGCAGTGTCATAGAACGCCTTTCAGCCATGATGTTCAGAGTTTGATCGGTTATTTTTTGAGGTCTATTTTTACGACAGGGCTTAAAGAATTTGGAGCTGACTGTGTGAACAGTTTCCACCAAACTGTTATTGATACCGTCCACGGTATCGTAATCTAGGCAAGCAAAGCGATTTGTGAGTTCCAGTTGGAAGCATTCCGGGTTTCGAATTCGGGTCGCAGATGGTCGGAGCGTAGACTTCACTAGGCGAGACCGTTCTAGTTTGACGTTTATGTTCAATGTGCCTCTGACCATTTGGTGATCGCTTCCAGTTTTAACCCCGTTGATCGCGGAGACTGGCCATAATAAAGTCTATCTCATTTCTGGTAGAACCGTTGGGGCTCATCCAGGTCCATTTCCTATGAGGCAGATTTCCGAAGAACGAGTTCATCATGTAGAGTTCCTTTTTCTCCAGGAACTCGGTCAGCCTCTGGCTCTTCGGATCCCGATCCCTATATCCAAATAGCCCCACCCCCAACTTACCGCTTCTCTCGCCTAGCTTTGCGTTGAAGTCCCCCATTACAACACCGTAGTGCAACTTTGAAACATGTATGTATGGTTTGTGAGATGTCCTCATACAAAACTTCTACTTCATCGTCAGGGTGCGTCAAGGTCAGTGCGTAAACCAGTAAGACCGTCAGCAAATACCTTTTAGGTATTCTGAGTATCAGGTACGCTATCCTGGCTTGATATGCTTGTGATGGAGATGATATTGTTGACGAGGGACTTGTGCGCGATAAACCCGACATCACCTTGGGACTGTTGATCACCCTCCCAGTAATAGAACAGGTGACCGGATTTGAGGATTATCGTGTCCTCCCCCTCTCTTCGGACCTCAGATAACCCTATGATGTAAATACAAATCATTTATTTTCCATAAAAATAATCACAATAATAAGAACATTATCATTACTTACAAAATATGAAATGAAAAGTAATAAATGGTAACTGTAATGAAAAAAATGAAAAAATTATGTCCTAGTGCAACCTGTCTATCTCTTCTTCCAGCTCGGCGAGATTCTCGTCGGTGCTCAAAGTGCGCGTGTTGTATGTCATCAGTGATAGATAATCCTTAGTAGTGTTAAATGTCCGTTGTCATATTTAATTTCTAATATGCAAAGTATAAATTTACCTATCTAATGTTTTAGTTTTAGATTACAAATTAAAAGAAGCCCTGTTACTACCCTTTTGTGTACTAGTTACCAAGAACATTGTCGTTTTCATCATTATTATGGCTTATAAAATTAGTTAGTGCCTACCTACCTATCTAAACAGGTAGGTAGGTTCTAGTTAGGTAACTACCTACATAAACATTAGATAGGTAGGTAGGTAATGATGAAAACGACGATGTTTTTGGTAACTAGTACACAAAAGAGTACTAACAGGGCTGCTCCTGTTACCGGCAACCTTTTAAACAGCGCGACGCGTATGGGAGGGCGGGGTAAGACGGGGTGGTGGGTAAGACGGGGTACCGGGCAAAAAAACGCTGTTTCAATTGACTTATCACAGCCGTTCAAGCGTAGTACATACAATGCGCCGTCATGACATATGTCAGTTGCCAAATTGCCGTGGTCTTAGATTACACAGTCAGCTTAATATTTCCAATAAACAGATTTTTGGGCAAGTCCTTATCACATTTTGTTTTCTTTTCACTGGTGACTGCGATTGTTGAGTGAATGATAGATAGTGACATACCTATATTTTTTCAATTTCTTTATACGCAAAAACGAAAAAATTTTAAATTTGGGTTTGAATATTTATTCATTTATTGATATTTCATGGATAAATTATACGTCGGGGCAAGATGGGGTAAGTCGTATCCGGTCCATATAAAATAAAAGGGACACAGCATATTTTTATTGCAATGTAAATGGATATCCCGTTATTTCTGTCAAAAATGGGCATCCAATGGATGTATAGACGTATTTGACGAACTATTTCACATTTGTGCATTTTGACATTCAAATTAAGTTCAACTCATACATTATGGTAAATACCGAACCTCATCTTGCCCGCTTACAGGAATACCATCTTACCCCCGAGGGGTACCCCGTCTTGCCCGCAGTATGGGGCACAGTGCACTTTTTTTAGATTTTGATTTTACATCTAAGTTTAGTTATTAATCTTCCTGAAATGATCAAGTAATAGATATACTAGGCTAGGTATATATTACTGAAATCTCCCCACAAATTAAAAAACTTTGATTACTATAGTAACGTCATTCGAATAGGCCATATTTGACAGCTGTCAAAATCATGTTAATGCTATGACATAAGGTCTATTTTCCTTTGTTGACGTGTTTCTTAGTATGTGTTTGACAGTTGTCAAATACGGCCTATTTGAATGACCGTACTATAACAAAGTCTTGGGTATTGTGTGCCTTCCTTCCCGTCTTCCCCCGCCCTCCCCTATGATTGCGATGGGCCGACACTACGACTTCGGTGCGGTACGGCGGCTTGCGGTCACCGTACGGCAAACTGGCAACGTCGTATAAAAATAACGATATAATAACGTTATTTTGATATCGATATTTAATAGCGCTATTTTATAACGCTATTCGCATGGTAACGTTAGACATCATTTTCGTTAGAAATGAAAAGTTATAACATAACGTTATTTCAATTAACGTTATATATCGAAATATTTTGTTATTTTTTATAACGTTATAAAGCTCTGCCTATGCTACCCTAGCTAAGTTAGAAAATAAATTAATATTAATAGCCAAAAAGGGCTCAACAAAATAAAAATAAAAATTACAGTAGATAATTCTAACTGTTTCGTCTTTAAAATAACAATATACCTACTTTAAACAATTGAGCACCAAAATGTCACGTCCCGATTTGGTATTAACAATGCGTGCATGTTTCTTGTGCTGAGCTGGAACTTCAGAGGTCCATGCCTCTTTGTCATTAATGTAATCATCTAACTTGTAATAGGCTTTATAACATAATGTTTTCTAAATCACAGATTTAAATTTAGTTTCTGATAAACTTAATATATCTTCCGGTATTTTGTTATAGTATCGTATACTTAGACCTTCAAATGAAGTCCTAACTTTAGCTAGTCTATACTTAGGTTGATCTATTTTATTTTTACTCCTAGTATTGCGGTTATGCCTGTCATAATTTCTAGTAAAATTATTTATGTTCTTCCTGATATACATAATGTTTTCATAAATATATTGACATGGTACCGTCATTATATTAATTTCTTTAAACAGTTCCCTTAGGGAGTCACGACTACAAAGTTTATAAATTGCTCTAATGGCCCTTTTTTGAAGAACAAAAATTGTTTCAATATCTGCGGCGCGACCCCACAGCAAAATTCCATAGGACATAATGCTGTGAAAATAACTAAAGTAAACAAGTCGTGCTGTTGCAACATCCGTGATTTCTCTAATTTTACGTACCGCGTAGGCAGCCGAACTTAATCTCCCCGACAATGATGTAATATGAGGGCCCCATTGGAGCTTTGAGTCAAGAGTAATCCCCAAAAAAACTGTGCTGGTAGTAAACTCTAATTTTTCATTATTTAGTTCAATATAATTATCCAAAGAATGTACTACATTTGGCAGAGTAAATAACACACATTTAGTTTTCTTTGCATTAAGAACTAAATTGTTTGCACTAAACCAACTGTGAATTTGTCCAAGAGTACGATTTACTTCATCATAATTATGTGCACGTCTAACGACCTTAAATATAAGGGATGTATCATCAGCAAATAATACAATCTTGGACAAATTCTCTATCATGTAAGGCAAGTCATTTATGTAAATTAGAAATAAAAATGGTCCCAATATAGAACCTTGAGGAGTTGAGGCACACCAATTTTAACACGAGATCCCTGTGATTTGGTGCCGTTTATTTGAACCTTCTGAGTTCTATTATCTAAATATGAATCCAACAAATTCAGAGCTGCGTTTCGAATACCATAGTGTTCCAATTTCAACAATAAAGTTTCATGATCAACGCAATCAAATGCCTTCGAAAGGTCACAAAAAATACCAATGGCATCCTTTGATTCTTCCCAGGCATTAAATACATGTTTGATTAGAGCTATACCAGCATCTGTAGTACAACGTCCCTTTGTAAAACCAAATTGCTGGTTGTGTAACAAGTTGTTGCAATTAAAATGGGACAGCATTTGATTGAGTATGATCTTCTCAAACACTTTACTTATAATGGCAAAATTGAAACAGGCCTATAGTTACTGGGATCTTGTTTGTCGCCAGCTTTAAATAGCGGAACTACCTTGCTATCTTTCATTAAATCAGGAAAAATGCCATGATCAATACATTCGTTAAAGATGTCTGCCAAGTATGGTGCTAATATATCAATTAAGGATTTACAAACTTTAACTGACATCCCCCACAAATCTTCGGTACTCTTGACTTTAATATCTTTAAAAGTTTTTAAAATATACTGGGGGCTTACATGACTAAATTTAAATTCAGAATTGCAAGCATCTACATTGTTTTTAAGAAAAGACGATGAAATTGTAGGTGAAGAGTTTAGATTCTCAGTAGTTTTTAGCGGGATATTTGTGAAAAAAGTCTCAAACTCCTGCGCTACATCTGAATATGCATCCTGGACTCCTAGTTTCTTTGAATAAGTTGTAGGTCTTGGCAAGACCTACATTTTATGTGACAGCTGTCACACTTGTTACTCATTTATCTCGTAAACTATACCTGCTAGACTCCTAGTTTCTTTGAAGAAGTTGTAGGTCTTGCCAAGACCTACAACTTCTTCAAAAAAACTAGGAGTCCAGGATGCATAGTTTACGAGATAAATGAGTAACAAGTTTGACAGCTGTCACATAAAAAGTTGGTCTGGCTAATACCTACAACTTCTTCAAAGAAACTAGGAGCCCAGGATGCATAGTTAACGAGATAAATGAGTAACCAGTTTGACAGCTGTCACATAAAATGTAGGTCTTGCCAAGACCTACAACTTCTTCAAAGAAACTAGGAGTCTAGCAGGTATAGTTTACGAGATAAATGAGTAACGAGTTTGACAGCTGTCACATAAAATGTAGGTCTTGCCAAGACCTACAACTTCTTCAAAGAAACTAGGAGTCCAGGATGCATAGTTTACGAGATAAATGAGTCACAAGTTTGACAGCTGTCACAAAATGTAGGTCACTAAACATGAGTGTCAAATACTTATAAAAATTACACTTTCAACATTTTGGGAAATCCTATATTTAATTAGAAACAGTATGAAGACCATTTAGGACTTTGAAAAATTTTGTTCAACATTTTGGGAAAACCTATAGTAGAAACAGTATCAAGACCAAGACCACTTGGGACTTAGAATTTTTTTTATTCAACATTTTGGGAATTCGCAAAATGTTGAATTTTTTCAACATTTTAGGAATTCAACATTTTGGTCCTAAAGGGAAAAAAGTACCTATGAATGATCTAGATTCCAGATACTTTTATCACCTCTCTCCATAAGGCAAAACTAGCCCTCTGAAGCATGGCATTTTGAGAGTTAAACAGTTTCAAATCAAAATACCAATCCTACAGCCCATTTTTATCCCGGATAAAAAAAACTGGATAAAAGAATTGCATCACGTGAAAATTCACAACTTCAAAGGAAGGCGTGGTTTACAAAACAGAAAATAGAAAATGCCGAAGCGTTTTCATTATTTATTGAAAAGCGGTGAGTGCGGTATAGCACGATCGCGTCCGATCGAAATGTGGGCGGGTTTGTTGTAAACACTCGCCAAGCCGACGACTCGCCACTAGCCAGCTGGTGAGCATCAAAAGCTAAGAGCTAGCACAAAGTAAGTATTGACTGGCGCAAATCCAGAGAGCCGGCTTCAAGGAAACGTCGCTATACTCACATAGACATCCACACGCCGTCGTTTACGCGTAATCTCGAACCAGCTAGTAGCAATTAGTGTTAGCTGCATTCGGTGCTAGCGGACGGCAAAATTACGACTTGCAAGTGCGAATGTTTTTGTATAGAGTTTTATAATGTTTAACCCAGGTACGGCATATTAGCAAACCGGAAAGAAAAAGTAGCAACCCTAGAGTGTAAGGCATAAATGATCGGAGAAGGGGCGAGCTGTCCTTCTGTAAATTCTCTATTTTGTGATCAAAACCTAAGAGCTCGCCAATACCGCAGATAACACACAACAAGCTACTGCACTGGTGCTCAAAGTTTGGAGTGCGGCAACATGCTGACCGATATCGACTCGGACCACCAACGAAGAGCACATGAGTCACCATCGTCAACAACTAGCTGAAATTTGTATGCTATGCATGCTGATCGTAGTATTTATGGTAAAACCAAAATAACGATATTGAGAACTTCTATCGTGTGGGACAAAGAGTCGACGAACGACCTATGTAAGTGATTATCTCTGAAATTAATGAAACGTCGTTGAAATTTTTCCGATAGCAATTTTTTCTTTAATAAGTACATAGTCTAGCGGTAGCGCATGCAAAATAAAAATTTTAATTATTCTAAAACCGGCTTCGAAATCTGTTACTCATATAACGCATGCTATTCACGTGTCTTGTCTATCCACACAACATGGGCAGGCAATATCGACAATCAACATGAAGCAAATGTTTGTTGAGACCACACGGGTTCAAATTACTCCTTTGGGAGTGACGACCCCAGTTTGAGAAATACCTGTCATGGTCTAATGGATTGGTATTGGCAAAACGATACAAAATTGGAAACGTTTCAGATAAATTGCCAGGAAATCGTGTGGTGCTTTGAGCACAAATCTTTAAGTACGCGAGCATTTCAAATAAGTGGTGGAAAACTGACAAAAATGTATCTCTTTTACACGAAAACGCTGAAAGCGAAAACGAACCAACACCAAAAAAGCCGAAGCGAGTCTTACATACGAGACAAAAATGGTGATTAGTAAAACAAAAAAGTCATTATGATATGTGCTGATATGTTCCACATCTACAAGCTTGTTCAAAGAGGGAGCTACTTCCCCAAATACGAGTATACCACATTGACTCTTCCATGCAAAATACTTGCTCATTATTTTTTGTTGGTTTTGTTGCCCAGTATGGTCTCATTCCTTTTGCAAATGGGTACTTTGGAAAGAGGTTAATGAACTCAGCAACTATATTGATGTTTGCATCATGATGTCTTGTCAAGGTAGTGTACATTTTAGTAGACGTAACGTAGTCGCTAAGAAACGAAGTACACTTCAGGACACACACTCATAAATCATTCATTTTGTAAATAATAAACTAACTTGTAACTAGTCTAACAACCTTGATGAAATATATAAGGTGTAAAAAAAAAACAACGGCAAATATTTTAAGGGGTGAACCAGAGGTGCGGACAATGTGCGTCGAGGAATATTCAGCAGAGAATATGCATCGCGGAATGTGCCGTAAATATTTGGCGTCAGGAAATGTCACACGCGTGACAATCTATCTGTCCTTGTCACACTTGGGCGAATTTCATATTTTCATCCTTTTTTAATATGACGTCTGATCTTCATTTGTCATTTGACGCCAAATACTTACTGCACATTCCGCGATGCATATTCTCTGCTGAATATTCCTCGACGCACATTGTCCGCACCCTGAACCAGCCCATTATACCGAACAACTTTCCCCAAAGACTAGGCCGTTTTTTGTATGGGAGGTCCGAATTGTTTATTTGTCTGTTTCGACCTATGTTCCATTATTTCAACTGCACTTTTTACAGCGGGATATAAACTATTTCCTCGGGAAAATCGTAGACTGGGGGCGTCGAAAGGTCGGAGTCGGATCACATCGAGTGCAATAATTTACGAGTGACACCGATCGCTTGTCAATTTGTAATGCAATACATAATTGGTGCAATCGACCCATTGAACTGCAATTTATTACTCAATTGTGGTTTATTTACAATGTCAAAGGCAGTAACACTATATAAAGTGTACCCAAACCAGTCCATGAAAATGAACGTCTAACAAGAGACAGTAAATAAGATTTGGACCTTCCCATAATAAAGATTGTGGTCCTTGGCGAAAGTCGTTGAGTTTCATAACATTCATAGTAATAAGCATTATTTTTATTTCTTTCTTTACCCTGACAAAGCAGAGTTCATTACTCGCCTAATAAACTAAGATTGGCTAAGAGGGCCTCGGGATCTTATCTTGCCGATCTTAATAAAGGCGAGCGATAGTCGCGATTTCTTGCCAGATAAACGACGTAGCGATCATTTGTGACCTTATTCCACACATTAGAGACAAGTGGTGAGATGGTTTAATTCATTTTATGATGGTAAGCTCTAATTTCAGATGGATCGCGAACCGAAAAACGTTAAGCCTGTTAAGCGAATTTAAAAACCCTATGGTCTAACTAGCAAGAACCTAGCCAGTAAACCGGAAAGTTAATGTTTCTCTATTTCCATGGTTATTGGTTTGAAACAAAATCCGAGATATGGTATGTGTGTGTGCGATGGTCCAGATCAATAACGCAAAAAAAGCATACACAGTTTCAACGATTAATAGCATCTCAGTTTAGTAGATATTTTTAGAAAGATATGACATAACAAAATATAATAATGCCGTGTCAAGACACTCAAGACGTAGTCTAGATAAAACTGTGAGAAAACTGATAGTTTTATTGCCTTCTTTATATCATATTCATAACAATATTACATCCGCACCGCAGGTTACGAAATCCTAACACCTGATTACTTGAGGAGGAGCTCGGCTGAAGCCCTTTTGAGACCTTTGGGTGCAACTTGGGTGTAACTGGGCTTAGGAGTCGTTCTGGTAAGCATCGTTAAACTTTCTTTCAGGCACCGTTAGAGTCTACGCGCTGAAAATAACATATCGCGAAAGTCTTAAACATGTTATATGAGCAACGTTAAAGTAGGCATTCGCGGGAAAGGAAGCGACTGGATCATAATCGAAGTACAAATTATCGTGTGACGGCCCCTCGTATTAGGAGTGAATAATTTGTGAAAGTGAATGTTCGATAAGGTTAATTCAAACCGGCGACGTGCGGAACTGCACGGAAGCCCCTGTTGGCGGAATATCACCCTTAAATAGGTAAGCAAGTGGTAGCTGCAAGTGCAGTGGAAGTAACAAAGCATAAATAATTCAGTGTTATTGATTGTAGAATTTGCTTAGCACCAGCCTTACTGATTGTTATCCATAAGGATCCGAATATGTCGCAGTAATGTCGGTCTAATTTAACGTTACTTTAAGAGTTACGGGTTTACCAGTAGCACATTAGGATAGGAGCCCTTTTGCCGATGGAATTTTGTCAAACAAAAACACGAAACAGAGAGCAAAAACTAACTTCTAACGGTGCCCTTTAAAACCACTACTGTCTGGCTGCTGCAATATCTACTCAAGTCGTACCAATGACGCAAACGTAGCCACAACTTGCGGAAAACTTGTACATAAAATGGTACGGAAAATTAGTAGATCAAAGGTATCTGAGTTGCCCGGTAGCCCTCCCCTTCATGTCCTTGCAAGCTGCAGTTATGAATCAGTAACAGGTAATGACAGATAATAGGGCACCAAGCAATTACATGATTTATAGGTACTATGGAGCCGTGATTCTCGTCGTTATGAAAACCGACGCCAATCGCCGTGCAATCCCATAAATTTATAATTATTGATTTGCAATATCCTTGCTTCCTTTGTGCTTATTGCACCAATTACTTACGGATGGTTTACCTAGTACTACACACTGTGTCTAACAGGATTAAAATGATTGCGGAAGATTCATATGATTCAACCTACCTGCAGAAGTTTCATAGTATTGACAGGCGCGCGTAGCAACCCTAAAGTTTAGTTTGTTAGTTTATAAATGTGAAGAGCGAACATCTTCTTTAACTTCGTCGTAGGTATGCTTATCAAACTGTAATGTTCATCGTAAGCACCCAGATTAATAGACTTTTGGTACCTCTAAAAAACGGTGCTGAGACAACCTATCTCGATACATATCGTATGAAGTGGTTCCTAGTAGATTTAGGATTGAAAGTAGTGTAAGATCGCGAGAGACGCCTTTGCCCAGCAGTGGGATCTAGTAGACTAGGTAGAGTAATGTTGTTCTGATTCAAATGAGGCTACAAAGTAATGCAATAACGCCATTTACTTGCTAATAAACTAATGGCACCTACTTTCTTCCTTTCGTAACCAAAGTCGTGATTAGGGTAAATATTTATTACCTACTACATTATTGCACAAAAGAGTAAACCTACCTATCATAAAATAATAGTATAACCAGAAATATGTTTTAGAATTATTCTATACTGCTTACCATCTCCAAATTCTTGACTAACAATCCTCTTTGTTTTTTTGTCCATTGTTCACACGCAATCACCAAAACTACTAATTTACTTCACATAATCTCAAGGTTACCGACTCACAAGATGTTTCAGTCTCAGCGCTGAGATAAGACTGAGATGAACAACATGTGATGAGAGACCTTATCATAAGATCTGCAAACAATGTGTTTATAGTAAACAGTTGATAATGTTTTAAGCAAGGTGATAATGGAGTTTTGAACCTAGAAAATGGAATTAGTTCAAGTTTTGTTTACTTTTCCCATTATTATTTATTTTATCAGCATAGAATGTGTAAAAATCTTGTTGATGAGATTTTATGCAAGTACACTAATAGGATTTCTAACAGTAGTGGGAAGCTGCTGCATAATCTGATCACTATAGTGTGTTAGTTTAGGAAAATATAGATATTTTTTTTTTAATATAGACAAATAAAAAAACTTGTAATGGATTTACCAAACGGATGGTGAAATTTTCAATGAGAAAGTAATGAATTGCATAAAAATTAAATATTGTGTATTTCCTGTTTTATTATGATTTTTTCAATATAATAAAAAAATAGGGTAATGCCTAGTAGGCCAAGCTAGTAGACCATAATTTAGGCTGAAAACTGGCATAGTTCAGGTATCCTCTTTAATATTTTTGTTACAGCTTTTTGTTGGTTTTGTTTTGAATAGGTAGGTATCACATCTATCTCATATACACATTATTTAATTTTATAAACAAAAATAATGAATAAAATGTTAAGTAAATGTTTTTATGAATTAAAGTTTACGGTGCTAGAAAATTCATGCTATAAATTATAATATTTATTATTGTAATACAATTATGTTTGCATTTTAAATTTACTAAAGTATGACAAAACAGTATGCATACATGTGTCTCCAGGAACTTATGTGTTGAAAGATAATTCAATCTAAACTGAAGCCCAAATTAAGTAACAGAATCCAGAAAGGTACCTTTACTTATATTTAGTCATGATATGAGTCGGACTATAGGACAAAGGGTGGCTGATGAATTATGGAGATTTCTTTTATCCCTTTTTACTTTCAATTCAGCATATTCTCGGTTACCAAACCCAGATTTCAGGAGTCGGTCAGTTTAGAAACATGACCTTTATATTTTTAGGGCTTTTTTATTCTACTGTACCTTTACCTTTTCAGCAAAATGCAGTAGTGGTGCCACTGGCTGCTAAAATTTTGGTCAAGGTATACTTTTCGGGTACTTTTTTAGGTAAACTGATTGAGCAACTTACTGTTGAAAGCAGCCAGCTTCCTCGTGGAGCCGAGCCGCTTCATGGGAGTCCGGGGCTCCGCGTCCCGCTCGTCCAGCGTCGCCAGGCTGCAGAGCTGCGCCGGCGGTTCCACCGTCGTCGGCGTAGCTGCTGCCGACATCGTGACAAAACACCAATCACCTTCAGCTCACCCCAACCGTCCCATAACTTTCAGTATTATCACGAGCTATGACCGAATTCGATTTCCAAAATCCTAACAGACTCTCATCGTCCAATAACGTCCGGTAACAAAAATAGATCGTCCACACAACACTTGCCCGCACGCACCCGCTGAGATGAATGAAATGAGGTCACAAATGAACTGTAATTCATAAAGGCAATGCGTGCGTACAATTTTGTTTCGGTAAATATTCCGAAAATTTCTAAACACAACGAGAAGCACAAAAGAACAAACTTTTCTTCGCGAAATCGCAAAACGGATTGAATTTTTATTTCACCAATCCAAGCCATCCAAACAAAAACTTATTTTTAACTTTTCTGGTATTGGAATATAGTCTTTTGAGCTACCATTATTTATCGATTAAATGAAATATATAACGTTATTGTTGCGTTGCTGAGTGAGTACACCCCTTTTGACAGACGACAGTTTGATTGACATTTCATGCAGGGTGACCATTTGTGGCAGGATCCTGCCATTTGGGCAGATTTGACTCTTAAATTTTGACTGTGGCAGATTATGTTGACGGATCAGAAAAGTGGCAGGTTTTGGCAGATTTTTGGGATTTTAAAAAATCCTGTAATTTTAGTACTAATCTTAACTTAAAACAACAAATTAAATGTTTTCAAGTTTAGTTGGACTTTATTAGGTACATAATTTTCACTTTTTATGGTAAAAATCGTGTTGTTTTTTTTTGGGTCGAGCTTTGTTGAGTTCAGTTTGGCAGATTTAGTGAGGGAACTTGGCAGGTTTAGGCAGGTTTTGGGAGGGATTGAGTTTGGCAGGTTTTGGCAGGTTTCAGTGTGGGTCTCTGGCAGATTCGCCATATTTGAGATGGTCACCCTGATTTCATGGCGAGTGTAGATTTCACACGTGCTTTTTGTGTTTTGAAATGTGTTAAATGCGCTATAATTACTAAAAATGCCTCCGTTTAGAGCTGGATTACTGAAAAGAAAAATCGACTCGCCAGAATCTATAGCTTCGGCTGCTACAAATGCAAAAAAAGAGGTATTTATTAGCTTATCCATGCGTGTTTACATTTGGCCGAAACTTGTTGGTTATTTTAGAGTGTTTTCTGTTTTTTCAGGAGGATAGTGACGAAGAAGGTGAAGAATTGTTAGCCTCGGAGCTTGGTATTGATGGTGACTCCACGGATTCTGAAGCTGGAGAGGCAGAACAAGCTAGCGACACTGAAAGAGATGTATGTTGTTTTAGGCTGTATTCTATGCCAATTTCACCTTTCTTTACCTTTTCTTTCCGACTTTACTCACTTATGAGCGAGTCTTTTAAATATCTACCATACATCGTACCGTATTACCTGGCAATAACCATTTATATTCTGCTAGAGACCAACCCAATAGCTTTACACTCTACTGCTAAATATATCCTAAAAATTAGGTATTTTCCCACTGTTAAATTTACTTTAAGACACTTATGAATAACAGAATCTCACTGAGCATACATCTTTAAATGATAATGATAATAATTAACACATTTACTGCCAACTACAAGAATATTCATAGTGATGTATGAAAAAGTATTATGAGTATACTTTTCAGGCAGTGAACAAACATGTTAAATAGTGTATGTCTTTGTTTTGCAGGAAGTATTATTTGATGATGATGCTGATTCTACTCTTGGTGATGATGAGGAGAATGTAGCAGATTCTGATGAATCCTCAGTAAGTAGTTATAAATTAGTCACCCAAATTAAAACTGTTATAGCAAAAAAAAAACAAAATTCGGCACATAGAACACTGTATTAAAATCAAATTATGTGAAAATTTCTTAACTATGCTTCTGTCTGGAATTGTTTATTAACATATTTATTCTGCTCATTAATTTTTTCTCTTGTTTTTAGGAACTAACAGATTCAGATGATGATGATGATGACAATGATTCTGATGCTGAAGAGGGCTCAGATGAAGAAGTAGAAGAAAATGAAGAAAGTAGTGAAGCAGCCAGCGGTGACAGTGGAGAAGAATCTGGCATTGGCCAAACACATTCCGGTTCCAGCAATGATGAGGGCCAAGATATAATACCTGCTTATAAAATTCAGAAAGAAAAACAAACAGAAATAAAAACAAAACCTGCAGCAAAAACGAAACAAAAAGTCAAAAAACAAACAATTCAAAATGATACACAATCACAATCAAGTGACGATGAAAGAAAGGAAAAATCAGGGCCGAAAACTAAAGTAAAAGCTAAGCAGAAAGGAAAACAAACTCAAAATGAAAAAGCTAAAACTAAAAGTAGTATTGATGCCCTAGCTGATAAGATTAAAGAATCTAATATTCAACCTGTAGAGGAAAAAGGTAAATAACTATTTTGTTTTACTAGCAGTTTGCCTAGGATATTCCACCCTTTTGTAAGTGTACCCATTTTTCTGGGTACATGGCATTTTCCTGGAATAAAGTTTGACCAATGCTTTATACCTCAAACTTCAAAAACAAAACTTGATGATGATTATGAGTTTTTTTTTGTAATTTGTGCTACTAAGGTGTCACTAAACAATCACTCAAGTTCAGAAACTTCCAAGATAGGTTACCTACCTATCTTGGAAGTTTCATAGGACTGCATCTGTTTCTCTACTGTAAATTTCATACTTTTTTGCTAAATTAAGATTCATGTTCTCATTACTAGATGAATATGAGTCCGGAGATACATCAGACGAGGAGGACCGTCGCAACACAGTTGGAGAGGTCCCGGCGTGGTGGTACAAGGAATACCCTCACGTGGGGTACGATCTTGATGGGAAGCGGATACTTAGGCCTCAGCAGAGAGACGCCATTGATGACTTCCTCAAGTAGGTATCATGACATCTTTGCCTTTTGAACCCTTTTTCTATAGTGAAACCAACCCTAGACCCTAACAGAAATGAAAATAAAAGAATACTCAAAACTTACTGTGTAGAAATTGCCAAGATACACCAATACTTTTGGAAAAAAAAGATTAAGCCGCAGTAGATAGTATTTATGAGAATAATATATAGCACTGTGAATGCATTTAAATCCCAATGCATAGGTTGAGGCTAGTACTAATAGCACAAAAGATATGTCAATTCGCAGGTCAAATTCTGCCTGAGGTAAGAATGTCTGCAAGTTTTTGACCTTATGACCAGCTTCAACTTCCGCCAACACATAAAAGAACCTACACGAATAACCTCCACACTTTCATCTTGCATAGACCATATATACACAAACTTCCAAAACAAAAATATGAATGCAACGGTTTTAGAATTTGGGCTTTCAGACCACAAAGGGATATTATTTAGGTTGCCGGCACAAAACATTAAAACTAGAGAAGTTTGGTACATAAATAAAAGACAGTTTAACGACACCAATATGCAGTCTTTCAAAAAACACTTGAGTGAAATAAACTGGGGTAATGTAATTAATGAAAATAATAACATTGATCAAAATTATGATTCATTTAGCTGCGTTATTAGAGAAATTTTAAATAAAACTATACCTAAAACAAAAATAAAACTAAAAAACAAATGTAGAAAATATTGGCTTACACCTGGAATAAAAAAATCTTGTGAACACAAATGTCTATTAAAATCATTTATTTCACACAATAACAATAACATCTTAAAAAACCATTACAAAAATTACGAAAAGTTACTGAAACAGACAGTTAAAATATCAAAAAAGAACCAGAATATTAAAAGAATGAAAAATGCAAAAAACAGTATAACTACAATGTGGCGAATAGTAAAGGAAAAAACAAATAAAATTACCCAAAAAGAGAAAAATAATATAAAGCTAAAAATAAATAACAACAATATAGAAGACCCTAATATAGTTGCAAATGAGTTCAATAATTTTTTTGTATTTGTAGGTGCCACAAAAAATAGAGACTTACCTTTTGCATCCCTGAAACCAAGTCAGTTTGATGGAAGTAGCATGTTAAACTCAATGTACTTACGGTTAGTGGATGAAAAAGAAGTTCTTGATATTATAAGGAATTTGAAAAACAAAAAAAGCTTTGGACACGATGAAATTCCTCCCATTCTCGTTAAATTCTGCGCACGGGAGCTAGCGCCAGTTTTAGCATTTCTGATTAACCAGTCATTCCAAGAAGGTATGGTCCCAAACTCTCTAAAAATTTCCATTATTAAACCGATTCATAAAAAAGGTGCAAATACAGATTGCAATAATTATAGGCCTATTTCGTTATTACCTACCTTTTCAAAAATCTTTGAGACTGCAATGTCCAAACAGCTTTATTCATTTTGTGAAAAGTTCAACATATTTAGCAATCAACAACATGGATTTCGTAAACACCATACAACATCTACGGCTGTATTTACTTACATAAATAAAATATTAAATATAATCAATGAAAAGAACCATGCAATAGGACTTCTAATAGATTTGAAAAAAGCCTATGATAGGGTCCCTTATAAACAGTTATTAGTCAAGTTACAACTACTAAGAAATAAATTTATGGACATTCCAGTTAAAGAACATAGGTGTACGAGGCCCAGCTTATGAATGGTTTGTGTCCTACCTTAATAACAGAAATCAATATGTACAAATTGAAAACCATAATAGTGTCACCGGAGATATCACAAATATAAGATCTGAAAGGGCTACCACCACAAACTCTATCCCCCAGGGTAGCGTCCTCGGATGCATCCTTTTTCTTATTTTTATAAACGACTTGCCTAAAATAATAGAAAATGACTGCATGTGTACATTCTTTGCTGATGATGTTTCAATAGTAATTTCCTGCCGAAATAATCTCCAACTACAAAATAAACTAGACAACATATTAAACACAATAGTAATTTGGTTAGAAGAACACAATCTATTAATTAATTTTGACAAAACAAAACTTATTCAATTTGGACCCTTTCAAAGAACCCCATTGGAAATAACATATTCTTTTCAAAATAAAAACTTAGAAGTTGTTGATAATTACCCTCTGCTTGGAATTAACATAGATACTAATATTAACTGGCAAAGCCACATTAAAAAAATAGCTTCGAAACTATCGAGTTTCACATATGCACTTTATGAATTAAAGACAACGACAGACAGACAGACAGCAATAAATGCCTACTACGCTTATGCCCATGCTTGGCATCAATATGGAGTTGTATTGTGGGGAAACAGCTCAGACTCTATTATTCTATTCCGATTGCAAAAAAAAATGTATCAGAATAATACAAAACATAGACTCACTACAAAGTTGCAAACCGCATTTCATTAATCTAAACATCTTCCATGCATTTATATATTGGAAATTAGTAATTTTGTTAAAACAAACCCTGACTTATTCCCCCAATACTCCCGTCCACAGAATCTCCGACCATCGACAAAACTTGCCATACCATTCTCGAAAATGAAAATGTTCTTTGCGATGGCGGTAAAAATCTACAATAAAATTCCACAGACTCTGCGACAGATTTCTGATCCTACTAAATTTAAGACAGCTTTAAAAAATATTCTGTTAAAAAAATGTTTTTATACAGTTCAAGAATTACTAGAAGACTAAGATATTTATTTGAAATTGTATACTTAGGTATATTCGAAATAGTAAAGTTGTAGGTATTTGTATCTAAGACTTGTATAAAAGTATTATGTAATAATAATAATCCTGTAATAATAAGTAAAATATTAGTTAGGCTAGATTTTAAAATGATAATTAGGTATACCTACTTGTTAATAATTAGGTCATGTATGGTTAGGTTTTGTTTATAACCATCACAATACCTATACCTACCTGGTGTTTCCACCAAAAATTGCGATACCCTATCCGGGTTCATGTTTGTGTCAAACTATGTATTTATAAGAACTTATGTACAACATGAAAGCAATAAAGAATTGAGAATTGAGAATTTGTCACGAGACAGAGTAAATAAATTGAGAAATGTTATTATGACATTGAGATTAGAGAATTGTTTTTTACTTTTTCCGATTTCTTGTTCAAGCTGCAAATATTTGATATTTCAATGAATACGACACTATTTTTAGAAAACTTCCAAAATTTTCACCGCAGGCAGGATTTGAACCTGCGACCTTCGGCATCAGTACTGCCGACGCCCTAACCAACTGGGCTACCGCGGTTCTAATAGAGCCCGCGAAATTATGGAAGTATATCTTGTCCACTATCGCGTGGATGGGCTCCATCTACCGGGATAGTTTTGCAACTAATTCCCAGCGACTAATTCATTCTTTACAGATTGAATGTAGTCAAAGCGATGAAAACCCGCGATAAATTGAATACCAAATTTTAAAACACTTCTCGTGTTAGGTAAACAATTTTAGAAAACTTCCAAAATTTTCACCGCAGGCAGGATTTGAACCTGCGACCTTCGGCATCAGTACTGCCGACGCCCTAACCAACTGGGCTACCGCGGTTCTAATCAAGCCCGCGAAATTATGGAAGTATATCTTGTCCACTATCGCGTGGATGGGCTCCATCTACTATCGCTTTGACTACATTCAATCTGTAAAGAATGAATTAGTCGCTGGGAATTAGTTGCAAAACTATCCCGGTAGATGGAGCCCATCCACGCGATAGTGGACAAGATATACTTCCATAATTTCGCGGGCTCGATTAGAACCACGGTAGCCCAGTTGGTTAGGGCGTCGGCAGTACTGATGCCGAAGGTCGCAGGTTCAAATCCTGCCTGCGGTGAAAATTTTGGAAGTTTTCTAAAAATTGTTTACCTAACACGAGAAGTGTTTTAAAATTTGGTATTCACGACACTATTTCCCAGACAATGCGAAGACCCCGACTTCTGGCGCACAGTGCGTGACCCTTCCACCGGGCAGGACATCATTCTCAGCAAGGAGGATCTGGAGCTGATCTCCCGCATCCGCCAGGGGCAGGTGCCCAATCCTGACCATGATGAGTACAAGGTAAGGCAAATCAATTTATTTGTTCAGTTCAGTTTCATAAGTACCTAGACCTCCTTTCGGTTATTTATACCCCTTTTGTTACTCCCTGTATCTGTACATCACAGTCATACATTCATTCTCCTTTTGTGTAAAACGCCGAGATCTGACGAATAATGAAGACAAGACATGTTGCTTGTTATCAATTACTGTAGCTTACACTAATTTATATTGGAGCTCTAGTTTTTCAAAGATTTTATATTTATGTCTTTCAGTACTGGTTCACTTTTACTGATTGAACTGGAGACACTGTTTCATGCTACATGCTTCGATGAAACGAATCTTAAAAAATGAAAGCATAAAAGCTAATGTATGTTGTCTTATCCACACAGCCGTGGGTGGAATGGTTCTCGCGGGAAGTCCTGGCAACGCCGATTCGCGCGTTCCCGGAACACAAGCGCTCCTTCTTACCATCACAATCAGATGCCAAGGCCGTTGCCAGGATCGTGCATGCCTTGAAGATGGGCTGGGCCAAGACCAGGAAGCAGATCGCTGAGGAACGGAGGAAGAAGAAGGTAAGAGTATGAGAGTTACATGATAACACAAGCAATCAGAAGCCAAGGCTGTGGCGAGGATCGTGCATGCCTTGAAGATGGGCTGGGCCAAGACCAGGAAGCAGATCGCTGAAGAACGGAGGAAGAAGAAGGTAAGATATTCATACAAGAGTTACAGTATAACACAAGTGTTCCTTCCTACCGTCACAATCAGATGCCAAGGCCGTTGCCAGGATCGTGCATGCCCTGAAGATGGGCTGGGCCAAGACCAGGAAGCAGATCGCTGAGGAACGGAGGAAGAAGAAGGTAAGATATTCATACAAGAGTTACAGTATAACACAAGCGTTCCTTCCTACCATCACAATCAGATGCCAAGGCAGTGGCGAGGATCGTGCATGCCTTGAAGATGGGCTGGGCCAAGACCAGGAAGCAGATCGCTGAGGAACGGAGGAAGAAGAAGGTAAGAGTACGAGAGTTACAGTATAACACAAGCAATCAGATGCCAAGGCGGTCGCGAGGATCGTGCATGCCTTGAAGATGGGCTGGGCCAAGACCAGGAAGCAGATCGCTGAGGAACGGAGGAAGAAGAAGGTAAGATATTCATACAAGAGTTACAGTATAACACAAGCGTTCCTTCCTACCGTCGCAATCAGATGCCAAGGCGGTGGCGAGGATCGTGCATGCCTTGAAGATGGGCTGGGCCAAGACCAGGAAGCAGATCGCTGAAGAACGGAGGAAGAAGAAGGTAAGATGTTCATACAAGAGTTGCATAGGTACAGTATAACACAAGTGTTCCTTCCTACCGTCGCAATCAGATGCCAAGGCGGTCGCGAGGATCGTGCATGCCTTGAAGATGGGCTGGGCCAAGACCAGGAAGCAGATCGCTGAAGAACGGAGGAAGAAGAAGGTAAGATATTCATACAAGAGTTACATAGGTACAGTATAACACAAGCGCTCCTTCCTGCCGTCACAATCAGATGCCAAGGCGGTCGCGAGGATCGTGCATGCCTTGAAGATGGGCTGGGCCAAGACCAGGAAGCAGATCGCTGAGGAACGGAGGAAGAAGAAGGTAAGATATTCATACAAGAGTTGCATAGGTACAGTATAACACAAGCGTTCCTTCCTACCGTCGCAATCAGATGCCAAGGCGGTCGTGAGGATCGTGCATGCCCTGAAGATGGGCTGGGCCAAGACCAGGAAGCAGATCGCTGAAGAACGGAGGAAGAAGAAGGTAAGAGTACGAGAGTTATAACCTGATTCATAGAAGAAAGAGACCCGAAACGATAACATTATTGTTTGCATCTTTTTCATATTACATGATATTTGAGCAAGATTTGAACAATAATGTTGCCATTTCGGATCCCCTTTTTCTATGAATCAGGTAGTACAGTAGTAACACAAGCGCTCCTTCCTGCCGTCGCAATCAGATGCCAAGGCGGTGGCGAGGATCGTGCATGCCCTGAAGATGGGCTGGGCCAAGACCAGGAAGCAGATCGCTGAGGAACGGAGGAAGAAGAAGGTATGACACAAGAGTTACATAGGTACAGTATAAAACAAGCGATCTTTCCTACCATCACAATCAGATGCCAAGGCGGTGGCGAGGATCGTGCATGCCTTGAAGATGGGCTGGGCCAAGACCAGGAAGCAGATCGCTGAGGAACGGAGGAAGAAGAAGGTATGACACAAGAGTTACATAGGTACAGTATAAAACAAGCGATCTTTCCTACCATCACAATCAGATGCCAAGGCGGTGGCGAGGATCGTGCATGCCTTGAAGATGGGCTGGGCCAAGATCAGGAAGCAGATCGCCGAGGAACGGAGGAAGAAGAAGGTAAGATACAAGAATTACATAAACACAACAAGTAAAGGTCTAGACTCTTCCTTAGTGAATGCACATTTATTAACAATATAATACAACTTATATTCTAACTAAAAGTATGAAGCAAATCACGTAGGGAATTAGGCTGAATGTTTTACTATTTTGTAGAAATTTTTCCATAAGATAGTAATTTTGAACACTTGGTGTTTTAATCAAACACTAGATATTGATATTAACTTTTTGGTTACAAAGTTAATACAAACGAAGCAAGCGGAAAAAAATCCGCTCCGAATTTCTGTATTAACTTAGTAACCAAAAAATTAATAATTGATAGGCTAATTTTTGGATATTTCGAAGAACAGTTTTTAATAAAGTTGTTTAGTTATGTGAGCCGTGTGATGCCGGCTTAGAATAGCATCACCCCAATTCTACCCGTGGGTGTCGTAAAAAGCGACTAAGGGATAATTATCCAGGGAATGGGCAGCAGCGTTCCCTGTGAATTAAACATCTTTCACTGCGCTCGCCAATCCGCCTGCCAAGCGTGGTGAGTATGGCAATACCCCCCAATACGGGGGAGGCCCATGTCCAGCAGTGGACTGTTTTGGCTGTAAAGTAAGTAAGTTATGTGAGCAAAACACGCCTCTAAAATATTTGTACATACTTAATTAAATGTAACTTTATAAAAAGATATGGGTAATTCAGCGGTCAACTGCCCCTAAACGCAACCACTCTAGGCTGCCATAAGCAGAATCCGAAAATATTTCTCAGTAGCAGTACCTCCTAGAATAGGATGTAAAAAAAATACGTGCAAAAATTATTATTATTTTTCACCTTCTATAATATTTCTTTTACCAAACAGGAAAGAGTATTCTACAACCTGTGGGGTTCAACAAACACGGAGGAAGAAGAGAAACTCCGCGGCATACACAAGCACATCCCCGCGCCGAAACGACCGCCGCCGGGGCATGCAGAGAGCTACAACCCCCCGCCAGAGTACTTGCTGGATAAGAAAGAGGTTAGTAAAGACTGCATTCAGAGGTCAATTGGAGGTCGAAATGAACTGTGAACCGAGGTTATTTAAAATAAATTGTAAAATATTTAAACAATTCACGATTAAGGCGGGTATTCATTGGGGACAAAATCCCCGAGATATTGTAAATGATACAATTTTGCGGGATAATATTCCCGAAAAGTTCCCAATAAAAAGGCACCCTCGTTGGGGAAACATTGTATAAAGACGTCTTCATTGGGAACATTTATTGATGAACTTTTGTAATACAATGTCGCGGTACTTTGTCCCCAAAATGTTTCCAACAAATAGCCGCCTTAATACACAAATTACCAAAAAAATTCAAAATAAATTTAGACTTAACTAATTCGAAACCCATTAAAACTTTCAAGTGACAGACAATACACATTCTTACTCTACCTGATTCTACCTGAATATTACTCTTTTATTTTCAGTTGAAAGAATGGAACAAGCTGTCGGAAACCCCGTGGAAGCGCAAGTACACGTTCCTGCCCGTCAAGTACCCCTCCCTGCGCGCCGTGCCCGCTTATGAGAGATTCATCAGGGAACGGTTCCTGAGGTGCTTGGACCTGTACCTGGCGCCGCGCGCCATTAAGATGCGGGTAACAGATCTATCTTAAGCTTTGTTTTAAGGAACATACTAAGTTGAACCCTTCGAGAACCATGCCCAAGTACGAGCGGTTCATCCGAGAACGGTTCCTGAGGTGCCTGGACCTGTACCTCGCGCCGCGCGCCATCAAGATGCGGGTAAGAGAAGATTTGTTTAAAGCAACATACTTGTTGAACCTTGTTAAATATCCCTCCCTGCGCGCCGTGCCCGCGTACGAGCGGTTCATACGGGAGCGGTTCCTGCCTGGACCTGTGCCTCGCGCCGCGCGCCATTAAGATGCGGGTAACAGATCTATCTAAAGCTTTGTTTAAAGCATCTTACTTAGTTAAACCCTGTGAAGTATCCCTCCCTGCGCGCCGTGCCCGCGTACGAGAGGTTCATTCGGGTACGGTTCCTGAGGTGCTGAGACCTGTACCTCGCGCCGCGCGCTATAATGATGCGGGTAAGGGAAGATTTGTTTAAAGCAACATAGTCAGTTGAACCCTTTGAGAACCCTGTGAAGTAACAGGTTCATTCGGGAACGGTTCCTGAGGTGCTTGGACCTGTACCTCGCGCCGCGCGCCATCAAGATGCGGGTAAGAGAAGATTTGTTTAAAGCAACATACTTAGTTGAACCAAGTATCCCTCCCTGCGCGCCGTGCCCGCTTACGAGCGGTTCACCCGGAAACGGTTCCTGAGGTGCTTAGATTTGTACCTCGCGCCGCGCGCCATCAAGATGCGGGTAAGAGAAGATTTGTTTAAAGCAACATGCTTAGTTGAACCCTTCGAGAACCCTGTCAATTATAAGAGGTTCATCCCGGAACGGTTCCTGAGGTGCTTGGACCTGTACCTCGCGCCGCGCGCCATCAAGATGCGGGTAAGAGAAGATTTGTTTAAAGTAATATTCTTAGGAGAACCTTATAAAAGTATCCTTCCCTGCGCGCCGTGCCCGCGTACGAGCGGTTCATCCGAGAACGGTTTCTCAGGTGCTTGGACTTGTACCTTGCGCCGCGCGCCGTCAAGATGCGGATAACATATCTAGCTGTTTAAGCCGGGTATTCATTAGGAACAAATCTCCGAAAAATTTCTGGGACAAATTTCCGAAACATTTCATAAATACAAAAGTTCCCCATAAATTTTCCTAATGAGGACGCATTTTAAACAATGTTCCGGCACAAAGTTCCCAACGAAAAAGCGTCCACATTGGGCACTTTTCGGAAACATTGTATAAGACACAAAATATTTGGGATTATGTCTCTAATGAATACCTGGCTTTAAGATTTGTTTAAAGCAACATACTTAGTTGAACCCTTCGACAACCCTGTCAAGTACGAGAGGTTCATCCGGGAACGGTTCCTGAGGTGCTTAGACTTGTACCTCGCGCCGCATCAAGATGCGGGCAGAGTTGGGCAAAATTTATTCGAATAACGAATAATAGATAAAAATCCTGATATTATTCGTTATTCAAACAATAGATAATTTTGGTTTATTCGCAGGAAATTTATTTGAATAACGAATAATTTATTTTTATTCTTTATTCGCGAATAACGAATAATTTCGCGAATAATTTCATTTATAAGTAACCTTACTTAATGGTCGGGTTCTGTGGAACTTTGATAGTGGCTTTGACAGTGGCTTTGACAGTGGCTTTGACTGTAGTTTTGCCAGTCGCTTTGACAGTGACTTTAACAGTGACTTTGACAGTGAATTTGACAGTAGCTTTGACAGTGACTCTAAAAGTGACTCCGACAGTAACTATGACAGTAACTTTGACAGTGATTTTGACAGTCACCTTGCCAGTCACTTTGACAGTCACTATGACAGTGACAATGACAGTCACTATGACAGTGACGTCGACAGTGATTTTGACAGTGACGTTGACAGTCACTTTAACAGTAAATTTCACAGTTACTTTGACAGTGAAATTGACAGTCACTTTGACAGTGACTTTGACAGTGTCTATGACAGTGACAATTACAGTGACTTTGACAGTGTCTATGACAGTGACAATTACAGTGACTTTGACAGTGACTTTGACTGTGACTTTGACAGTGACTTTGACAGCGACTTTGAACAGTGACTTTGACTGTGACTTTGACAGTGACTGTGACAGTGACTGTGACAGTGACTCTAAAAGTGACTCCGACAGTAACTATGACAGAAACTTTGACAGTGATTTTGACAGTCACTTTGACAGTCTCTATGACAGTGACAATGACAGTAGAGATGAAAATTACCTTGAAACTTTCCTTTTCTGTGGTAAGTTTCCTGAAAGTTACCTGAAAGTTTCCTGGCGAGGAAGTTTTCAAAACTATATATTTAACTTAAGAAAACAGTTGTTATATTAATAATTAACTTAATATTGCATAAAAAATTTCTGGTATCTACAGTTTTGATGGAACAGGGAACATAATAAGTCCGGTTTTATGCTTTTTATTCGAAAAGGGGAGGTAAACAAGTAAGGAAGGAAGTTTAAAACAACTATAAATGATAAAAAAATTACATTTCTTTACATAATCATATGAAAAAGTGTACGAGATCAATTAGATATAGAGTTAAGTACAACTGAGAGCACGTTAACCTTATACTTTGGATTTTCTTTTGTTTTTATAATGTGAGCGATACGAATCATTTTCACGTTGTAACTGTAAAGTTTGTCGTGCTCGTATACATATGTGCCTAAATACCTACCTTAGACTATTTAATGGTCTAAGCTGAATATATAAATAATGATGATGACCTTTCTCATGGCGACCACTTCTACTCCTGATCAAGTCGGCGCTGATGCGCCCGCAGGTAGCTATTGTAGCCTATTTTGGCAGTAAACTCCCGTGCACAGTGTGGGCACGTGAGTTTGCCATTGATATAATTGTAGTTAATGGCGACGAGAGGACGGGCCTTCAGTTCATCGCGTTTAGCGTCGAGGCCTGCTTTACGCTGCTCCTCAAAGTCGCGGATTCGCCTTTTTACAAGACCGCGCCATTCTGGCCGTTGTGCTGCCAAACCCTCAAATTGAGAGGGTTCGATGTTGCATCTTTTCATGTGTCTCTTCTGAACATCTTTAAATCGGAGGAGTTGACCGCCATGCTTTCGCTTGCCGTCCTCTAGCTCAGAATAGAAGATACGCTTCGCCACTCGCTCATCCGCCATCCGGAATACGTGACCGCACCACCGAAGCTGTCGACGCATTAAGTAGGCTTCAATGCCACCAACATTGGCTCGTCTTAGAACTTCAGTGTTTTGTACTCGGTCGGACCATCTGATCTTCATGGTGCGAAGGCATTTTAGGTGAAAACGATCTAAAGTGCGTATGTAGTGACGATACACACACCAGGTCTCGGAAGAGTACAGAAGGTTTGGCAGCACAATCGCCATATATATATACAGATATTTTTGTGGCTAGTTTAAGGTCGTGCGAGCAGAAAACCTTGGAACGCAGCTTCCCAAATACTGCAACTGCAGCACTGATTCTGCTATTGATCTCAGCATCTAGGTCACACTTAGCTGTTAAAGTGTTCCCCAGATATCGGAACTTGTCAACCTGTTTCAACATATCTTCACCAAGCTTAATTGTCAGTATCTCACGACCTTGTGTATCCAGGGACATCACTTCCGTCTTTTTGACACTGATCTTTGGGCCAAATTTGCAGCATGCTTGGTGAAAGACAGTCATCAGTTGTTGCAGGCCTTCTGGGGATTCTGCAAGGAAGCACAAGTCATCGGTATACATGATTTCAGTAATAAGTGCATGCGAGACTTTGGTGCGTACCTTAAGTCTAGCCAAATTGAAAAGACTGCCATCAGTGCGGAAGCGGATGCGGACTCCTTCGGAGACAGTATTTAGGACCTCCTTGACTACTACCGCAAAGTATAAGGCGAACAGTGTGGGCGCTAGAACGTACCCTTGTTTCACCCCACAGGTGACGGGGAAGAAATCAGACTGTTCACCGTCTACAGAGACGCAGCACTGCATATCGTCATGCAGGAGTCTCAGGAGGTGCACAAACTTCTTCGTGCACCCTAGTTTTCCTAGCACCATCCAGAGAGCTTCACGAGGTACACTGTCAAACGCTTTCTCTAGGTCAACAAAGCAGAGGTACAACTGACGATCTTGTTCTCTGCTCTTTTCCTGCAGTTGACGTACCTACCGATGACAATAGCTTCACATGTGCCTCAGTCAGGTCGGAAGCCAAACTGGGTTTCGGGCAGAATCTTTCTGATAAGTGCTTCAAGCGGTTTAATAGGACTCTTGCAAAGGCCTTTCCGGGGACCAATAATAACGAAATACCGCGGTGTGAGTTGCAGTCAGAACGGTCACCTTTGTTCTTGTAGAGGGCACTAATGCGAGACACTTTAAAATCATTTGGGACTGGTTCCTCCTCCCACATTCGAACAAAAGTTTCCAAATCAACGAGAGCAGCTCCGCACCACCATATTTAAGTATTTCACCTGGTATATGTAAGGTCAATGCCAACCGCCCGTTTATTATGCTGCTGTCTGATGGCAGTAACAACTTCATCACACGACAGGAGCTCGTCCAGCTCGGTCGCTAGGGGGAGTTAAGTACATTGAACTCAACATAGATAACGTTATCTGAGGATTTGAATAAAAAACAACCAGCTTCAAGAAAAAAAAACTAACGTAATAAATAACATACAAAATAGGTACTAAATGGTACTAATTTTTAACCTTATTTTAATTTAAACAGACTTATTATCACTAACTATTAACGTTGAAAAGACATTTTTGAAAACTTCCTCGCGAGGAAACTTTCAAGTAACTTTCGGGTAAATTACCTGAAAATTACCTCGAAACTTTCAATGTTTCGGAAACTTTCAGAAATTTTCATCTCTAAATGACAGTCACTATGACAGTGACGTCGACAGTGACTTTGACAGTGACGTTGACAGTCACTTTAACAGTCAATTTCACAGTTACTAAGACAGTGAAATTGACAGTCACTTTGACAGTGACTTTGACAGTGTCTATGACAGTGACAATTACAGTGACTTTGACAGTGACTTTGACAGCGACTTTGAACAGTGACTTTGACTGTGACTTTGACAGTGACTGTGACAGTGACTGACAGTGTCTTTGACAGTGACAACTACAGTGACTTTGACAGTGACTCTGAGAGTGACTTTGACAGTCACATTGACAGTGACTTTGAAGGTAACTTTGACAGTGACTTTGTCAGTGATTTTGACAGTGACATTGACAGTAACTTTGATAGAGACTTTAACAGTGACTTTGACAGTTACTTTGACAGTGACTTCGAATGTGACTTTGACAGTGACTTTTACAGTATCTATGACAGTGACAATCACAGTGAATTTGACAGTGACTTTGACTGTGAGTTTGACAGTGACTTTGACAGTGACTTTGTACAGTGACCTGACTGTGATTTTGACAGTGTCTATGACAGTGACAGTGACAGTGACTGTCACTGTCAAAGTCACTGTCAAAGTCAATGTCAAAGTCACTGTCATAGTCACTGTCAAATTCACTGTCAAATTTACTGTCAAAGTCACTGTCGGCACTGTCAAATTTACTGTCAAAGTCACTGTCGGCACTGTCAAACTCACTGTCAAAGTCTCAGCCAGAACCACTGTCAAAGTCACTGACAAAATCACTGCCAAAGTCAAAGTCAAAGTTACAACCCGATGAACCCTGGACTCTGCAGCCATATCAGAGGTCATTGCAACCATGTCAGAGACCTATGCAACCATGTCAGTGGTCTTCGCAACCATGTCAGAGCCTAACGCAACAACGCAAGTGATTGTGACTTTACAAACAACAGCAAATTTTAATTCACCATGTCTTTTTTTTCAGCTTCATAAGTGCTGACTTACAAATTTTTATTCGTTATTCAAATAAAAAATTATTCATGATTTTTTATTCGCGAATAATTTATTCGCCGAATGATTTATTCGGCGAATAATTTATTCGCGAATAAATTATTTTGAATAATTTTTTATTTAAATAATTATCTAGATAAAAATTTATTCGAATAATGCCCAACTCTGGATGCGGGTAAGAGAAGATTTGTTTAAAGCAACATATCTAGTAAAACCCTTTGAAAACCCTGTCATGTATGAGAGGTTCATCCGGGAACGGTTCCTGAGGTGCTTAGACTTGTACCTCGCACCGCGCGCCATCAAGATGCGGGTAACAGATCTATCTTTAGCTTTGTTTGAAGCAACTTACTTAGTAAAACCCTTTAAGAACCCTGTCAAGTATGAGAGGTACATCCGGGAACGGTTCCTGAGGTGCTTGGACCTGTACCTCGCGCCGCGCGCCATCAAGATGCGGGTAAGATTTCACCATCTGTAGGCCGTGCGCTGCGTGACGCGGACCGTCATAATGTGACACGGATTGGCGTGAACCGTGTGGCGCAGCGTTGCTCTTGTATTTTGTCGTTTCAGAGCATGGTTTTTTTTTTTTGATGTGGCTATACCACTGGCTTCACATCTCGTGAGTTGAGACGTATTTCGCCATTTATGTCAAGTTAGGTTAAGTCGGTCGGTTAGGTTTAAAGTCAATGTAAGGTCGTTTGGCATTACGCCGAGGGAGAGTCCACAGCACAGAGATCTAGTCTTTCGACTAGGGCAGAGCATGATTTATTTTAAATTATTTTATGAGCTGCCAAAAGTAACTTTGACATATGAGATTCATAAGATTTGATAACTTATTGAAATTAAAATCATTTCAGAGATCAGGACACATAAAAAAATCTTGTACCGTTATTTTTCATACAATTTTTCTGTGACTGAATATCCAAAGAGAAAATCATACTAAACTCTGTTCCCACAAGTCTTAATTGTTGCCTAAAATTAGTATAAATACTACTGTCCTTTAAAAGTAGGTCTAAAGGACCTTTTATACTGTAATCACAATTTTATCTCCACAGCTGACAATAAGTCCCGAGGACTTAGTCCCCAAGCTTCCCTCCCCGCGGGACCTGCAGCCCTTCCCCACTACCGAAGTCCTGTGCCTGAAGGGACACACAGCTCTAGTACGCAGTGTGGACTTCGACCCGAGCGGGCAGTACATGGTGTCGGGGAGTGATGACGGTTATGTGAAAGGTAAGTGTTTGTGTTGTAAAAGTTGAGGACATATTTAGTTCACTTGTCGTAGATAAGTGATTGTTTCTTTTGCAAAAGAAAAGGCAATTTGTTTCACAATATTGGAAATAAACCTAAATAATGTAGTGTTTGTATTGTAAAAGTTAAGGACATATTTAGTGCACTTGTCGTAGATAAGTAGTAGTGTTTCTGATGCAAACTTTAGGGTATATTTTTGTCAATTTGTCGTAAATAAGTGTGTTTTAAAAGTCAAAGGCATATTTTGGCGTATTGTAATAGAAATAAATAAAATAAAATTGTAAAGTCAATGTATCTTAAAATAATTTTCCCCATTTAAAAAAGACCTGAATAACGTTTGAATGTTCTAAACTGTTAGCTATATCAAACTTATTGATTGGTTTATACGTTTTTACGATAATCGTCTATTATGTTGCATGTGACAAAAAATTAAAATTGTGTGAAGTACTCTCCATAATGTAAGAAAAGCCTTTTTAGAAAACGTCTTTCTTTTCAGCGGTACCTTCTGTGTCCTTTTTCTTTTATTGTCTGTAAAGAATGGATAAATACACAAAATTAACTCTTCCAATTCTTGCAGTATGGGAGACAGCGACCGGGCGTTGCCTGCGCAGTATCGAGCTAAAAGAGCCCGTGACCAGGGTTGCCTGGACACCCGCCACCGGCCTCAGCCTCGTCGCGGCTGCAGTCGGGAATAAACTACTGTTGCTCAACCCTGGGTCGGATATCGGGTGCCATAAGGTGGCTGAAAGAACCGATGAACTTCTAGAGGAACCGCCGCCACAACATGATGTTGTCAGTGAGTAGAATACAAATATGAGTCGAGATATTTATAGGTGCGTGCAGCTGTTGAGAATAAACCTGCTGCTCAATCCTGAGAGGACTGATGAGTTGTTGGAAGAACCGCACCGCAACATGATATCGTCAGTAAGTAAAATGCAAAGAGGAGCCGAGATTAGGCGTGTATTCATAAGTGTGTATAGCTGTAGGGAGGGAATAAGTTGTTTCTGCTCAACCCTGGCTTGGATATCGGGTGTCATAAAGTGGTTGAGAGGACTGATGAGTTGTTGGAGGAACCGCCACCACAACACGATATTGTCAGTAAGTAAAATGCATAGATGAGTCGAGATAAGACGTGTATTCATAGGTGTGTCTTGCTGTGGGGAATAAACTGCTTCTACTCAACCCTGGGTCGGATATCGGGTGTTATAAGGTGGCTGAGAGGACTGATGAGTTGTTGGAGGAACCGCCGCCGCAACATGATGTCGTCAGTAAGTTATGCATAGATATGTCGAGATATCTATAGATGTGTACAGCTGTAGGGAGGAAATAAGCTGCTGCTGCTCAACTCTGGGTCAGATACCGGGCGTCATAAAGTGGCTGAGAGGACTGATGAGTTGTTGGAGGAACCACCGCCGCAACATGATGTTGTCAGTAAGTATAATGCATCATGATTTGGGATCTTAGACTATGTATAAGCAAGCTATAAAGTGCGCCTTACCAGGTATAAACGGTTGGCTCTCTGTCCATCACCACCACCATAACAGCTACAACAGTCCACTGTTGGACACTTTGTCCATCAGTAGCAAAAGAACACTATTGTTCATCTATATTTTGGAGTGAGTATCTATAAACCTTTTGCCTAAGTTACGAACAATGACTCGGAGCGATACACGCTCTCTAAAGCTTGCTTATGCTATGCATACTATAAAGCTGTAGGAAATAAGCTGCTGCTGCTCAACCCTGGGTCGGATATCGGGTGCCATAAGGTGGCTGAAAGGACCGATGAACTCTTAGAGGAACCACCACCACAACACGATGTTGTCAGTGAGTATGCATTGATGTGTCCAGATATCTATAGATACGTATAGTTATAGGGAGGGAATAAGGTGCTTCTGCTCAACCCTGGATCGGATATCGGGTGCCATAAGGTGGCCGAAAGAACCGATGAACTCTTAGAGGAACCACCACCACAACACGATGTTGTCAGTGAGTATGCATTGATGTGTCCAGATGTCTATAGATGCGTATAGTTATAGGGAGGGAATAAGCTGCTTCTGCTCAACCCTGGATCGGATATCGGGTGCCATAAGGTGGCTGAAAGAACCGATGAGTTGTTGGAGGAACCGCCGCCGCAACATGATGTCGTCAGTAAGTAGAATTCAAGTAGAGATTAAAGATTTCTTCAACTAGCTAAAGGATTTAGTCTGGGAACAAACTGCTTCTGCTCAACCCTGGATCGGATATCGGGTGCCATAAAGTAGCTGAGAGGACTGATGAGTTGTTGGAAGAACCGCCGCCACAACATGATATTGTCAGTAAGTCAAATGCATGATCAGTTGGGATCTTAGACTATGTATAAGTAAGCTATAAAGTGCGCCTAACCAAGTATAAACGGTGGACTATAAACACGACTTCTCTTTCTATCAGTAGCAAAATGACAATGAAAACTCTATTGTTCGATGTTCGTCTATATTTTGACGTCAGCTAAAGCTTACTTACGCATAGTACGCATACTAGAGATCTACTGGACTCAGTCTGCTCGCGGCTGCAGTCGGGAATAAGCTGCTTCTGCTCAACCCTGGTTCAGATATTGGGTGCCATAAGATGGCTGAGAAGACTGATAAATTGTTGAAGAACCGCCACCGCAAATGAGTCGAGATATCGCACTGTGCTCGCCAATTCGTCCGCCAAGCTAGGTGTCCATCCAATCCAAAGGGAATGCTATAACAGTTCCGCCGTATTAAAATTTTGTGCTATTATATAAGGTGTAAAAAAATCAACTGCAAATATTTAAAGGGGTGAACTAGTCCATGAAACTGAACAACTTTCCCCAAGAAACATAGGTCGAAAACAGAAAAAAAATTTGGTTCTCCCATACAATTTGACTCGGTCGGCTCGGCTGGTACATTTTGTATGAGAGGTCCAAAAACTTTTTTCTGTTTTCGACCTATGTTCCTTGGGGAAAGTTGTTCAGTTTCATGGACTAGTTCACCCCTTTAAATATTTGCAGTTGATTTTTTTACATCCTGTATAAGCCTGTGGTATTATTGTTTTTTAATAAAATTTATTTAATTTTTCAGTGGACGAGCGAACATCGGCGGTGGCGCAGTGGACCCCGGTCTCCCCCGAGGACTGGGCGCGCGGCGTGCGCCTGGCCGTCACACACTTCAGGCCACTCACACATGTATGTCTTATTTTGCTGTGCTACAATTTTGGATTTCAAATTAAAGAATTCAGCTAAGGCTACTCTTGTAACTCTCTAATACAATCAAAACAATACAATAAAAGTTATTGTTTTCCTAATGAAATGTTTCTTGCATTCGTTAGTTGCAATAATTTATTTTTCTTGCATTTTAACGAAGGCCATAAAGCTTCACTATCATCTTATTAAACAATGTGTGAAAAAATGCTAAGAATAAACTCAGGTATTGTCTTGTCGGAATGCTGATTGTCTAACTTTACATTTATCAAAGCATATACCTATTTGTAACAGTTTTTTTAAAAAATTGTATTTTGTTTGAATTATAAATTAAATTGTGTTGCAGCTGGCCTGGCACGCGCGCGGTGACTACATAACTGTGACTTTGCGCGACGCAGCGGCTAGAGCAGTCGTCGTGCATCAGATATCAAGACGGAGGAGTCAACTGCCCTTCGGAAGGAGTAAAGGATTGGTGCAATGTGCCCTGTTCCACCCCATCAAACCACTGCTGTTTGTTGCTGTAAGTATAACAACTGCTATAGCAGTTACACTAGGATACTACTGCTATGGCAGTCGTCGTGCATCAGATATCAAGACGGAGGAGTCAACTGCCTTTCGGAAGGAGTAAAGGATTGGTGCAATGCGCACTGTTCCACCCGATCAAACCACTGCTGTTTGTTGCTGTAAGTGTAAATAGATAGATAGATAAAAAATTAGTATTACTGCTATAGCAGTTATACTACGGGATTGTACTACTAGAGCAGTCTTCACATGGGAGGGAGTAAATAATTCACCACGCGATCACACTATTGCTGTTTGTTGCTGTAAGTATTACAACTGCTATAGCCGTTATATTGCAGAATGAGATTGCTAGAGCAATCTTGGTGCATCAGATACCAAGACAGATTAGTTAACTGACCTTTGGAAGGAGCAAAGGATTGGTGCAATGTGCTTTGTTCCACCCGATCAAACCACTGCTGTTTGTTGCTGCAAGTATAGCAACTGCTATAGCAGTTGTATTGCAGAATGAGATTACTAGTACAGTCCTCGTGTATCAGATATCAAGACGTTTAAGTTAACTGTTAACTGGAAGGAGTAAAGGATTGGTGCAATGTGCTTTGTTCCACCCGATCAAACCACTGCTGTTTGTTGCTGTAAGTATAGCAACTGCTATTGAGTTATAATAAGATACGACTGCTAAGGCAGTCGCCGTGCATTTCATCGTCATAGTCGTCGTAGATCTCAAGACGACGATCGCAAATACTTTTTATTTTTCAATGTTTTGTTTGTTATTAATTATGATTCACCCTATAAAAAATGATTGTACTAATTTAGCTACCGAATTATTGTATCGTAAATAGGCGTGTCCACACCAAGCAAGGCTGCTCGGGTGCTCATTGCCTCGCGAGGCATACGCTCGTGTCGTGCGCAGGCGAGCCAAGTTCGCCAATAGGGACGCCTAATAAATTAATATGCAAACGTCTGAGGCGCGTTGATTTTTCGTTCGACCCATGTTCAATAGGGAAAAATTTTCAGTTTCGTGAGTACCTTGACCTCCGTTCGCCTTGTTATACCCTTTCTGTTACTCCCTGTATATTGGATTGCGTGGGCTTTTGTACAGCTATAGGCAAAGCAATGCTATAGGATCTAGACGCAAGCTCCACAGAGTAGGCGTAAGACGTAAGACAAGCGATCGTCAGTGCAAGGGGAGTGATCGATGGGAGGCGCGTCTTACGTGTGTAGTTTTGCCTCTTTTTCATACATTTTATAAGGAAACGGTTTCAAGCGTCGCGATGTCGCACGACTCACGTCTCTGTCTCACGTCTCACGTCTACTCTGTGGAGTTTGCGCCTAAGATGTTATGGATTATGCGCCAGGATAGCGAAAACGGTAGATCGTGCCGTGTGGCGTGTCCTAGGGAAGGCCTATGCCTAGCAATAGACTGTTATATACTGATGTGATGATGTTGCCTCATTCTAGTAATATCACGCTTATTTGCCCGTTCGCCCCAACACAAGTATGTGTTGCCTCGGGTGAGCCACGTAATTTTATCCATTTCAACGAACAGCCTCACTTGGTGTGGACGTTGGTGGAACATGATTTGCAGCGGGTGAAATCGCTGACGGGCAGCTAATTTAATATGTTCTTCTTTCCAGACCCAGCGTGTGGTGCGAGTGTACGACCTAGTGAAACAAGAGTTGGTTCGCAAGTTGTTAACGGGCGCGCAATGGATCAGCGCGCTCGCCATACACCCCGCGGGGGACAACCTGCTGGTCGCCTCCTATGACAGGAAGTGCATGTGGTATGTGGAATTGTCAAAATGGAGGTAGACAAAGGTCCTGATCAACATCTATGATAGAGAAGTGATAGTAACCACTTTAATCAGCACTGAAGGCCTGTCGTCGTACACCAGGAGTTCAGGTAACTTATAATACAGGTAAACTATAATACAAATGAAAATGGCTCTAGATATTAGAAAAGTTGTAAGTCGCTTCTGTTGGCATACATACATACATCACTCCTTTATCCCTTGCGGGGTTGGCAGAGCGTCAACGGCCGTAAAAATACGGTCGTTATCGCCACGTCTGACAAATATTTGAGAGCCGTTTTATTTAGCTATTGTCGTGTATCGTTATAGTAAAAGGTTGTCGCCTAAAATTGCAATACACATGAAACCCTCGAGTCCTTCAGTTTCGGTTGCTTCTTACGACACCCACAGGAAAGAAATGGGGTGATGCTATTCTAAGCCGGCATCACACGGCAAATGGTACGTTCGACCTAGTGAAGCAAGAGTTGGTTCGCAAGTTGTTAACGGGCGCGCAATGGATCAGCGCGCTCGCCATACACCCCGCGGGGGACAACCTGCTGGTCGCCTCCTATGACAGGAAGTGCATGTGGTATGTACATATATACATCACGCCTTTATCCCTTACGGGGTAGGCAGAACGTCAATGGATCAGCGCGCTCGCCATACACCCCGCGGGGGACAACCTGCTGGTCGCCTCCTATGACAGGAAGTGCATGTGGTATGTACATATATACATCACGCCTTTATCCTTACGGGTAGGCAGAACGTCAATGGATCAGCGCGCTCGCCATACACCCCGCGGGGGACAACCTGCTGGTCGCCTCCTATGACAGGAAGTGCATGTGGTATGTACATATATACATCACGCCTTTATCCCTTACGGGGTAGGCAGAACGTCAATGGATCAGCGCGCTCGCCATACACCCCGCGGGGGACAACCTGCTGGTCGCCTCCTATGACAGGAAGTGCATGTGGTATGTACATATATACATCACGCCTTTATCCCTTACGGGGTAGGCAGAACGTCAATGGATCAGCGCGCTCGCCATACACCCCGCGGGGGACAACCTGCTGGTCGCCTCCTATGACAGGAAGTGCTTGTGGTATGTGGAAATGTTAATATGGAGGTAGACAAAGGTCCTGATCAACATCTATGACAGAGAAGTGATAGTGACCACTTTAATCAGCACTGAAGGCCTGTCTGCCTACCTGACGTCGTACACCAGGAGCACAGGTAAATTATAATATACGTGAAAATAGTTCTAGGTATTAAAAAAGTTGTTAACATGATGTGTCGCTTCTGTTGGCATACATGGCTTCTTACGACACCCACAGGAAAGAAATGGGGTGATGTTATTCTAAGCCGGCATCACACGGATAATGGTACGTTCGACCTAGTGAAGCAAGAGTTGGTTCGCAAGTTGTTAACGGGCGCGCAATGGATCAGCGCGCTCGCCATACACCCCGCGGGGGACAACCTGCTGGTCGCCTCCTATGACAGGAAGTGCATGTGGTATGTACATATATACATCACGCCTTTATCCCTTACGGGGTAGGCAGAACGTCAATGGATCAGCGCGCTCGCCATACACCCCGCGGGGGACAACCTGCTGGTCGCCTCCTATGACAGGAAGTGCATGTGGTATGTGGAAATGTTAAAATGGAGGTAGACAAAGGTCCTGATCAACATCTATGATAGAGAAGTGACAGTGACCACTTTATTCAGCACTAAAGGCCAGACGTCGTACACCAGGAGCTCAGGCAAACCATAATACACATGAAAATGGCTCTAGGTATTAGAAAAGTTGTTAGCATGATGTGTCGCTTCTGTTGGCATATAAGTAGGTACCTCTATGCATCCCTAGGCGAGACGAAGTTCGCGGGCACCAGCTAGAGTTTTATAAAAGTTTCGTTTATAGTTACTCAAATCAGCTGATCGGCAATTTTGTATGGGAGGTCCAAAATTTTCTTTCATATTTCGACGTAGGTTCCTTGGGGAAAGTTGTTCCTTATCATCAGCCGGTTCTGAGTTTTCACTATCTATCTTAAAATTTCACCCTATATTTGACTTGTAAACAAGAGTTAGTTCGCAAATTACTAACGGGAGCGCAATAGATCAGCGCGCTCGCCATACACCCCGCGGGGGACAACCTGCTGGTCGCCTCCTATGACAGGAAGTGCATGTGATATGTACATATATACATCACGCCTTTATCCCTTACGGGGTAGGCAGAACGTCAATGGATCAGCGCGCTCGCCATACACCCCGCGGGGGACAACCTGCTGGTCGCCTCGTATGACAGGAAGTGCATGTGTTATGTGGAATTGTCAATATGGAGGTAGACAAAGGTCCTGATCTATGATAGAGAAGTTACCACCTTAATCAGCACTGAAGGCCTGTCTGCCTACCTACCTGCCTATCTAATCTATCTATCTATCTACCTGACGTCGTACACCAGGAGCATAGGTAAACTATAATACACATGAAAGTTTGCTAGCATGATGTGTCGCTTCTGTTGACATATACCTAGGTACCTCTATGCATCCCTAGACGAGACGAAGTTCGCGGGCACCAGCTAGTGTTTTAAAAACAGTTTAGTTCATTATTTGAGTTTGAAACAAAAGTTAGTTCGCATTAGTATGGGAGCAAAAGCAAATGACAGTAAGCCAAATTAGTACGGGAGGGTCAATTATTGAACTTTTTTTTAAATATTATGGTAGCTTAGAACGTCCAGAGTCTACTTTTTATGACCACTATAACCGGGACATTCTGTATTTGAGTTGTAAACAAGAGTTAGTCCGCAAGTTGTTAACGGGCGCGCAATGGATCAGCGCGCTCGCCATACACCCCGCGGGGGACAACCTGCTGGTCGCCTCCTATGACAGGAAGTGCATGTGGTATGTACATATATACATCACGCCTTTATCCCTTACGGGGTAGGCAGAACGTCAATGGATCAGCGCGCTCGCCATACACCCCGCGGGGGACAACCTGCTGGTCGCCTCGTATGACAGGAAGTGCATGTGGTATGTGGAAATGTCGGGTTTAGGTTTTAAAAAAACCTTAGTTTATATTTGAGTCCTGTAATTTAGCATAAAAAATGACAAATTTAAATAGAAAAGGCGAAAATAGAATTACTGTCCAAAATTGACTGTATGATTTCCTTCGTTTCTTGTTCTGTGCGTAAAAAGGAAAAAGCCACACGGAAAATGTGTTTCTTAGGGCCTCCTCTGCGTTACCCGAATTGCCCTATCATGTTAATTCAAAGATGCAGATAAAGTGAATGAACTTCGGGCAGGTCCTCGCATTGCTGGCATTTACCAGGGTACGGTACAGACAATCCGAGTGACACAGCGTTGCCGCTTATTTTTCAAAATGTTGTTTATGATTAAATACCTTTTAAAACACTTCTCGTGTTAGGTAAACAATTTTTGGAAAACTTCCAATATTTCACCGCAGGCAGGATTTGAACCTGCGACCTTCGGCATCAGTCGCAAGTTCAAATCCTGCCTGCGGTGAAATTTCGGAAGTTTTCCAATTATGATTATTATAAAAAGATCCATTCTAATTTGCAGGTTCGACTTAGAGCTGTCTTCGCAGCCGTACCGCACGCTGCGTCTGCACGGCGGCGCGGTGCGGGCCGCCGCCTTCCACAAGCGGTACCCGCTCTTCGCCACCGCTGGAGATGACAAGAATATTGTGGTGTCGCACGGCATGGTCTACAAGTGAGTCAAAATACTTACGCTAATTCAATATGCTGCAAGCTCGCTTCGCGCCTTTTTACTTTCTTCATGATTCGAAATGCTAAATAAACTACGAGCTCGCTTCGCTCGACCTTCTTCGTTACAAATGGGATGCGAAGCTGCTAGCTCACTTCGCTCACTATTCTTACTTACTTCGCTTTTTTGAACTGTAAATATTAGATTACACGTCACTCATCAGCACATCTTCATACAAATACATACATTCATGTTCCTGAGTGACTATAAATTAACGTGAACTATGAAATAGACCGGTCGCGATCTGATGGCAGCCATATAGTATTATCTTCGCTTCACCCCATATCTACCCGTGGGTGTCGTAAAAACCGACTAAGGGATGAATCCAGTGAATGGGCAGCAGCGTTCTTTGTAAATACAACACCTTGCACTGCACTCGCCAATCCGCCTGCCATGTGAGGTGAGTATGGCAAATTATAGGGGGAGGCCCATGTCCAGCAGTGGACTGTTGTGGCTGTTATAGTAGTGGTTTCAAATGCCATCTGATCACGCGCGGATTATATTTAAATTATAATATTTTATTGTTAAGCAATTTGTTTTTCTTCCAGTGACCTGCTACAAAACCCTCTGCTAGTACCCCTGAAGCAGCTGCGCGGTCCGGAGCCGCGCGCCGACCTCTGCGTCACCGACATCCGCTTCCACCCCACGCAGCCCTGGCTAGCGGCCGCCGGCGCGGACAACACTATACGACTCTATTCATAGTTGATGAAATGTCTTATTCCGAAATATATGGTTTAGTTTTCATTTCGGGCTTTTATTTCTCATCATTATACAGTAGTATCGGTCAATCATTTCAAAGAAATGAAATGAAAATACGAGTCCTACCCGTGTATGCCAAAGTAAAGGACTGCGCTAGAATTGCCGTCACCGTACTTGGCTACAAAATACTCTATGCAACGTGAAAGGAAGTGTCTATATAGCGGGGCGCCCCGCTCGATAGTCATTTAGGCTATTCACCGGGGCGCCCTGCTAAACAGCGCTTTGTCTGTGGTTTGGCTATTAACCGGGGCGCCGCCGCTCCGCCGTTATTTCGACTTGTATGTAGGTATCATGGTAGGTTAAGTATAGGGCAAGTGTACCCACATTGATAATTCGAATCACTTCCTCACCCATCCTCATCACTTCCTCACCTAACCTCGCCCATTCTCATCACTTGCTCGCCCATCCTCACCCAACCTCATCACTTCCTCACCCACCCTGATGAGGATGGATGAGGATTGGTGAGGATGTGATAAGAATGGGAGAGGTTAAGGAAGTGATGAGGATGGTGAGAAAGTGATAAGGATGGGTGAGGAAATGATGAGGATGGCCGAAGAAGTGATGATGATGAGTGAGGATAGGTGAGAAAGTGATGAGGATGGGTGAGGAAATGATGAGGATGAGTGAGGAAGTGATGAGGATGGGTGAGGAAGTAAAGAGGATGGTTGAGAAAGGATTAGTATGGACTACTGGCGTCTTTTTTTTCTAGTTAGACAGTAGGTATATGCGAGCGAGGTCAAACAAACCTAGATTTACTAAATCAAATCAAAGTGGGTACACTTGCCCTGTACTTAATCTACCATGATACCTACATACAAGTCGAAATAACGGCGGAGCGGCGCCCCGGTCAATAGCCAAACCACAGACAAAGCGCTTTTTAGCAGGGCGCCCCGCTCAATAGCCTATCCATTAGACATAGCGCTATTCAGCAGGGCGCCCCGGTGAATAGCCTTAATGACTATCGAGCGGGGCGCCCCGCTATATAGACACTTCCAACGTGAAATGATTGGACATAGAGTACTGCCTGAACCGTCATATTTTGAC
This sequence comes from Phthorimaea operculella, assembly GCA_024500475.1. NCBI lineage: Eukaryota > Metazoa > Arthropoda > Insecta > Lepidoptera > Gelechiidae > Phthorimaea > Phthorimaea operculella. The sequence goes on along the minus strand of JANFCV010000025.1, from coordinate 1,371,291 downwards.
AGCTCAATTTGACCGCTCGTACTGTCATTGTTGCGTTTATTTTTGTTTAGCTTTAGCGTTTGTTGTTTGAGTTGTGAATGATGGTTTTTACATCAATTTTAGATTAGCATACTCGGCACGCGACCGAAAATACCAAGAAGAGGAACATATCTACGACCACGACTGATGAACGCTAAAAAGCCTAGTAACCAGTTCTTCTTAAAAAAGTAAACCACTACAATAACGCTTCGTTTGTTCGATAACGTTATTTTTTATTGCTATCATAAAGAAACGTAGTCGATCGATTTAACATTCACAATTCGCATCCCTAAATGTCAAAAAATATTTTGAAAATTTGAGGTTATGTTACAAAACATAGTGAAAAAATATGAAAAGTAATTTATTAGACGAATATAAATAATAAAAATTTGTATTAAAGGTTTTTCACCTTGATAAATATTTTTTTCACTCCACTGAAATAGTTTTACAACATAAAATGTTGAGACAATTCATGAGAAATTTGATCGCCACTAAAACCAATTTTGTAAGTAATTTACACTCTATATTGCGTGGTAATATCCAAATAAATGTACTGTATTATAAATAAAAACCTTCTACGAACTTTTATTTGCAGGTTCGTTCAGTAGGCAGTGGCGCTGAACCTACTGATGCTTTCGCTCGCAATTCAGTCTCTAAGGAGGAAAAACTAAGTCAAACCCTGAAAAAATCCCTCCCTGGAATCACGTACCTTAGTGTACACGATATTTCTGGTGGATGTGGCGCTATGTATGAGGTAAGGATAGTAATTTATTTAAATGATCTTGAGGCTGGGAATAATAATATCCAACAGTCTGCTAGTAAGCACAGAATAGCTAGAAAAATATAATAAATAAATACTGCTATGTAATTTTATGAATGTAGCTAGAAGTAATATTTGTTAATCTCTCTTCTTTTTACAGATAAGTATTGAAGCCAAAGAATTTTCAGGATTGACCATGGTAAAACAGCACCGACTAGTAACTGATGCTCTGAAAACAGAAATATCTGAAATGCACGGCATTCGGATTCATACAACTCCACCTTCGAAAAGTTAATCTTTGTAAATGTTTTGATTTTAGTTTACTTAAATTCATAGACATGGCTATATTTTTGTTATAATTTAGTTACCAGTTGATATTTTAAGTGCAAGTACACTTAGTTTATTGTTGAAAGGTAATGAAATTAAAATAAGTAGTTTTACAAAGTTCTTGTTATTGATCTAATTCCTCACTGGGTCTTTCGTCAACTTGGTGTCCCACATGTACATAAAAGGAACAGGTTTAACCTATTGATAGCCAGAACCGCAATTGTGATTTATTCTAATTTTTACTATTATTCTCACTCACTTAGTCATCCAAAAGTGATAACCAAAATTGTCATAAAATTGGACATTATACATTCACAAGAAAACAAGCATAATATGTTTGTAATCAATTTATTAGATGGAGTTATTGATTACAATGATACTTTCTTTACAAGTATGTTCCTGAATTAATGAAATATCTCTTTCTGCTTTTACTCAATTGTGACTGTATGTATTCTGATATCCACGAAACAATTATTACGCAAATTCAATTTGATGATTACTGTGAGGTCAAAAGCGTCAGTTTCTCGTTGAGTTGAAGTTGGGTCTTGATGAGTTGAGCCAGGGTAACAACCTGCAAAAGAAATAAAATAAAATGTCAGTTTTTGTAAGTGATTTATCACAAGTCTGCAATTTCTGCAGATTTTACTTTATGCAAGAAAACTGAGATTAGTTTGTTCTGACTGAGAGATTAACTTTTTTAGGTAATATACTTTCCAAGGCCATTTTCAATAAATGTAAAAGAGAATACCAAATTTTTAAACACTTAACCTTTTAACCGCCGGAGTCGTATATATCCGACTGTGCGGGTACGTGCCCCTGCCGCCGGAGTCGGAAAAATCCGACTATATTTATTTTTTATTCTATTTAGTTAGACAGACATAATTAGCGATAATAGCAATTAATCTAAAATAAAGGAAAAAATCCGGATTTTGTTTATACTCGCACCGCCACAGTCGTGAAAATCCGACAGTAGTGTTGTGACAATACTTTGTTGATACCCAAAGGCTAATACTTCTATTATTCATTCTAATTGTTAGATTTAAGAAAATATATACTTAAACACAAAGTTGGTGAAACATAGTAAAACTAACTATTGTATAACATATGTTTCTATATTTTAAACTCAGCTAAACTGAATTTATAAATACGATTCATAATATTTATAAAGGTCAGTATTTCCATATATTGCACAGCACTAATCATTTGAAAATTGCTTGAAGCGTCAGCGCCGGAGTCGTATATATCCGACCGCTTGTGACGTCATAAGCGCGAAAAGCGCCGGACTAGGGTGGGTATATTGATAAAAAGTTGTCGATGGTTTTATATTTTGAGAAAAGTTTTTGTGTTGTAATAAAAATCATGGTTGAGAATTGTTCTTTTAAATGTAGGTTCCCATTTTATATGTACGTCCGGGCGTGCGTGCTTGTGTGTTATTTGTGTTTTTCATTATGTCAAAATATATGCCTCCTTATTCCTCCGATCATTATTAACGCACGAATTCGCATCGAACGAACGTTCAAATTAGCTTCAGACGATCTTCCGATGCTTCCAATGGACGTCGATTTTTGTGTGGGCAGCCTCTTGAATTCTGTGCTGTCCATCACTAGTTGTTAAAAACATGTTCGGAGTTCCACCGCCGGAGTCGTGTATATCCGTCAATAGGGATTCCAAACAGTCGATGTTTTAATATGAGTTGATGATATTGTCAAAATTATTATCTGGTACATTTAGCTTTTTTCTATCATCAAACTTCCTATATAGGTATTAAAAATTATATAGTATTCTAATCAAATATTTATTTTAGCAAGGAAATTCAAATATTTCTACTCAGAAGCGTGTATTTTAGCATTATCGTGGATGTCGTTGACATCACTAGCGAATTTGAACAAAAACTGACCACGGCGGTAGGGGCACATTTTTTTTTAGATTATGCGCGGCGGTTAAAAGGTTAAATAAGATAAGAATAAATGTTTCATTTTCAATCCTATATCAATAGCACATACCATAAGCAGGTCCTTGACACTGGAGGCGAAAGCATCTGCGAAGGTCTCCGCAGACAGGTTGGGCAACGAGTTGACAAGCTCCAGCAGCTGCCGGCCCGCCTCGTTGTTGGCAGGCACACGCTCCGCCAGTACATCCTCTACATATTGTAGAACCTGTAAAATTCAAACAAACAATTAAGTTAAATAAGTTGGGTATGAATCATATCATGTGTATCATATCTACAATCAGTTATGAATTAGAAGCTGTGTTTAGAATAAGATGCCTGGTTTTTTTTTGTGGTTACCCTAAAAAGCAAATAAGGCTAATGGATTAATTCATCCGGGAATGGGATGCAACATCTTGCACTGCACTTGCCAATATTTGTGCATAAGCATAAAGTATGGCAAAACCCTCCCATGTCCAGCAGTGGACTTTTGTGGAAGATAAATCTTTTTGTAAACAAACAACACACACATTTTTTTGTAATGCTGTCTGTTTTTGTAGATACTGGTTTAGCACTAGAAGTGCAAAAGGCAAGATTGTACCTGGTCCAACAAAGTGGAAAGCTTGGAGGCAGCCTCAGCAACCTGGGCCAGGTCTGAAGCAGGCTGCACCTGTCGTGGACGACCACCCGGACCCATGGTCTTCTGGCAGAGCTGCATACCTACTATCTGGAAAACAGAAATGGGTAAACATTTCTTACATTACTTTAGGGATGGTACAAATGATAATGTTTGGTTTGATCTTTAATATGACAGATAAATATCCAACATTAGCAGAGCTGTGATAAAAAAAATACATAGCATCTTACATAACTACATAACATATTTTTTATGTAGTTATGTAGGGCAGGCTACATGATTTTTCATGACTACATATCTAGTTTATTAAGATATTTTCAGTGAATTAAAGATTCTTCAATTTCCTGTGTCATTCATTCATTTGGCTTGGCTATCAAGCCATGATAATGTTGATAAGTCCTTACAGTGTGGATCCTATTTTTTTTGTTTTTACTTTGGTTTTAAAACATACACATTTAAAAATCATACCTCTGGTTCGTAGCTGGTAAGGTTGACAGGAATGGGTGTAAACATGCAGCCTTGCTTGCCACCGGGCACACCAAGCGGGACACACACGTATGCCCGGAGACCCATGCGGGCACCCTGCAGGGAGGTGTCCAGTGTAACATGGACGGGCTCTCGGCATTCGCGAGCGTAGTACTCGTGGATCACTGAAGAGTGGTTTGTGACTTCATTGCCGGTTGCCCACCAACCTAAAATTCATGATAATAAAATGTAAGCTCAAGAGTAACACAAACATGTTATATTAAATTTTCTAGTGAGTTTTCTAGGGGATTTTCTTGCCTCGGAGTGTGAGCAAGTGTAAAACCAGAATGTGTAAAACTTATCAAGAAACTGGGCAAAGAAAACTCACCAACGATGTTTTCCGACGCATTTACACGGCGGTTGAGCTCATACACGTCCATGGCGTAGTTGAGCTCGGCTTCCACCTGGTCGGCGTGCTCCTTGTGGGGCACGCAGAAGCAGTTGGTCACCTCCACCACTCCCTTGTCCGAAGTGCCTGAGACACCAAAACATAACCTATAAACCGTGACTAACACACTTGAAAAAACACAAGTCAGGTAATTTTTAATCACACATTAAGACTTAGAATGCTTCAGGGCACTAGTAAGAAGCAGTAACAGTCCGAAATTCATAATAATTACAAAGGAATAGGTAAAAAACATGAAAGAAAGTGCACATGACGTCGGCAACAAAACGATAGGTTTCACTTGAAAGTTGGAGCACAAAATCACAAACAAATTATTTACCCAAAAGGGTCCCAATAACTCGGTGGGAATCAGCATTTCGGCGCTCATAAGCATCCACTATTTGGAATAAAACAACGGGATGAATCTTGACAACTAAATTGAGCGCCATTTTGGCAGATTGTGAAAGAAATTTTCTGGATTGCCATATCAAATTATGAGACAGTGTTGCCATTTAATCGGATGAGCTGATCTGCACCTGTGCGCTTTCAGTTTGCGACATGCTTCATCGCGGTGGACATTTTCCACCGTAATGAGAAGAGAAGATCAGAGATAACATAGGGGAGATAGGGGGGGGGGTACTGGAGTTTTTTCAAGGTTTTAACACGTTCCCGGACAGAACGGTCATAGCATTCGCTTTTGCACTTGGTCTAGTGACAGAACTGTTATAGCCTACCAAATTGACGGTCAGTTTTAAGCCAGAGCTGCCCAGACATGCGCTCGATTCATACAAAAATAAGAAGAGCATTTTCTAGTGTCACTGCGCAACTTTTTCCAATATTGTCAGTGTCAATTAGAGCAGTTTTTACATCTGTTCAAAGTTTCGTGTTACCTGTCTCCCCCCTCCCCCCCAAAAAATGACAGAGCGGCTATACCATTCCCGGATGTATGAAATTTTCTTCAGTCGGCTGGCGTGTGTCATTTTTAGCAGACGTGTCCATGTGACCGTTTTCGCGCCAAATTTTAAGGATTTCTAATCGATGCCAGTAGCCTGTTTTTAGCTTTATAATGATGTAATAACATTAGATTTGAAGTGTAAACTCAAATACTCTATCCTCAATTCAATTTTTATAACCTAAACACTTCAAATAGGTATAGATCACAGTAAGAAAATAATCAATTTTGTGGTTTGTTTGTTACATACAAACAAACCACATGTTATCGATAATTCCCGTAAATACAGATCAATTTCAATAATTCTTTGACTATTAGAAAGCTAAACTAATGCTGATTATTATGATTTACTTATTCACTCTGTAAAATATCTTCTTTCTATAACAGAAATTTGCTGAGCATCCACTGAGCATCCCACTTGTACTAACCAAGTAATACTTTAAGGGTTTGAGTATGTGTTCTTGTTACTTATTTAAATTCTGCTGCATGCTGCATGCCAGCTTGGATAAAAACTGATAGATTGTAAATACGTAGCTTTTACCTTAGAAAGTTTGCTAACTTCTACGTACTTGTAAATCCACCCTACAGCTTTATAAGATAACAAATTTCATAATTACTCTGATAAGAGTAAAACTTTATAATGAAACCAAGGGATATAGAAACATCAACGTTGATCCACGACCCTCAAATCGATATTGTGCGATGCATATCTTCTCAAGATCCTGCCAAATCAATGATTTATTGAACCATCTAAAGCCTTGTCTAAAAGAATCTCCTGATCAGCAGCAAGACTTGTCTGATCAAAACAAGATATAAGTTGAAACATGAATGCTTACCCATGATCCGCACATCAATATTCGGAGACGCATATCTTTCCAAAATCCTGGTGGTAGTAATCAGGTCAGCTGTCATAACAGTTCTGTCACGAGTTATAGCAACATCTGACTGTAGCAGGTGACAGAACTGCATTAACATTCGCTGCTATAGCCGTTCTGCCGCACTTAAAAGTGTCTACTTACTATTGCATACGACAGAGCTGCGGTAACAGTCGAAGGCTTTAGCAGTTAGTGTCACAATTTAATTACGCGTATTGCATGCAACATATGTGACAGAACTGCTATAGCTTTTCATACAAAAAAGTAGTGTCAAAGTGGTGTGACTTAGTGTCCGGGAACGTGTTAAGGACTTTTCTAAATTTTGAATGTATACTTTATGCAATATCTATGAATATTTATTGCATTGTACCTAGTTTTAAGCGTATTTTAAATTTATTTTTTAGGTAGTGTACACTATTTGTGGGCACAGGCGAAACACCTTACCGAGCGAGTTAATATGGTGTGGTAGGCTGCTCACTCCATCTTCGACTCTATCTTTACCGTATCTGTCCAGGTAGACCAACGTTCGATTTAAAAAAAAGGAACTAAAACAGTAAAGTAGGAAACTACTAAATTGGAAAATTGGTATTCGATAGGTACTTACCTACTTATGTTCTGTTGGTAACAAAGAAAAAAAACTTTCATTCTATTTTTATACAATATATTAAAATAGTATCAGTTGGTATAATTTGTATCCTATAGTTTTGAACACCGCGCAGTTTTGAACGCCTTGTTGAGCGCTTGTTCCATGTCGGCAATGAGATCTTTCACGTCTTCCAGTCCGATGGAGAGTCTGATCAAGGAGTCAGTTATGCCCAGCTCCTTTTTCAGGTCTTCTGGCAATGAGCCGTGGCTCATTGTGCACCTGGAATTATCACAAATATATTTAGGTCCGTATTTTATAAATTGCTCTTAAGACCAACTCGGAGATCGATCTTGAGAGCGATTTTGACAAATGTCAGCAGTACAAACGGTATCTCAAACTCGCTCTCAAGATCGATCTCAGAGTTGAGAAATATTAAGAATGTCAATCTGGGGAAAGTCTGGCTTATCATCACTGTATAATTCACTCACCCGTTCTTTATTGTCCATCAATGGTAAGGTATAAAATAGGGTAGGTAGGTACTATTGAAATTAGGCCAAATATGTTCCTGATAGCGGACTTACGGTAAAGCAACCAGGCTCTCGTAGCCGCCCCAGGCTCTCAGCTAGCTTGAACACAGGCGTCTACATTGCTCAGGCCTCCTTCCTTCAGGCCAGGAGAACTGAGGAAATGGACGTTTCTTTTTTTACGCTCACTGCCTGAAATTACTTATATATATATATAGCCGTCTCTTACTCACGGTAAAGCAGCCAGGCTCTCGTAGCCGCCCAGGCTTTCAGCGAGCGTGAACACCTGCAGTGAACTGAGGAATATAGACGTCTCTTTCTGTCCTCCGCAGTGTCTGAAACTGAACACCCCGGAATGGCCAGTCGTCTGTTTCTTGGTGATCGCTAACTGTGGATGCGTTGGGAGCTCTGAAAAAGTAAAAAACGATTATGTACTCACTCATAGCCCTCACTAAAGTTCCCTGTATCTATCAGAAATACACGAAGAAAAACGATCCCATTTTGGCAGTGGCTGTGGCACTAGCTTTAGTAAACTGTAAGGCCTGGTATGTGACTACTTAACCAATGGAGTAAAGTGCTACTCAAAGCTTGCTGTGTTCCATTAAATACTCGCTACATGAGTATTTTTTACTTGACTTCGTCTTACGTAGCCTACAGATCTAAACCAGAGTACGTACATTCAACATTACATTCATTATGATAAACCATGTTAGTTGGTTGGGTCGGGTATTTCCTTTTAGCTTACCTGGATGCATAACTTCTACAACGCAGGGCTGTTTCGTCAGCCACTCCGCAACGGCCAAGGAGTTGGTTCTGTGTCGGTCCATACGTAGCGCCAGAGTTTTCAAACTCCTATTCACTAGGTAACAGTCGTAGGGGGATGCGACGACTCCTATAGCTAAAATTAAAAGACATTGACATTTTATAGCTATTAATTTAAGCATATTGGATTAATATGCTTAATTTAGCATTACATTAGACTCTAATGTAATGATAAATGAGATTGAAAGTGCACCCGCTTCTCTTACTCTTCGTTTACCTTCTGGTTGGCCGGTAGAGAATGCCGCGTAGCATTAGGACCGCGTTTTATACAATGTGCACTAAAGTATAAAAGTAAATAGGTAAATAAAATAGATAAGTATAATTACAGTTCTGCAAAAAACTCAGTCTCTTCGCCAAATCCGCGTCATTCAAAGCTACAGACCCCATGATGACATCAGCGTGACCATTCAGGTACTTGGTGACGGAGTACATGCTAATGTCCACGCCAAGATCGAGGGGTTTCTGGAAGTAGGGCGTCAAGAATGTGTTGTCCGCGACTATGATGATGTTCGGTTGTTTTCTGGCTATCTTGACGACCGCTGCGATGTCTACCACCTTCATGAGAGGGTTGGTTGGGCTTTCCAGCCATATCATCTGTAAATTAAAATACATATCTATCTATACACATCCTTTGTTTTAGGAAAACTTGCAAAATTTGCACCGCAGGCTGGATTTGAACCAGCAACCTTCGCCATCTGCGGTGCAAAATTTGCAAATTTTCCTAAAATTGTGTCCTTTGTTTGTTGGGTATCATAAATGATATTTATCGACTAGTCTACATTTTGTCTAGTTAAGAAAAAATATCTCAATACCAATAAGCGTAAATCTTATATTATTATCTTTCGCGGAAACAATCGAAAACGTGCTGTGTGATATGAACAAATACCTACGTCTTATAACCGCAATCAAAAAGCATCACAATTACAATAGTAACAAGGTCAATTATAGCACTTTTGAATAAGTACCTACCTATCGTTTTGAGTATTTTGCTGTCTATGCAATCGATCATTATCATTATTATCAGCAATCCATATTGACCATACAATACTACAACTTATCTTTACAAGTGCTGAATGGCTTCATATAACCATGATAACAAAACTGATAATAAACGCATCTTTTCTCTAAAATTAAATGTAAAACTGATATCGAAATTGTGCATCTGCTGAAGTTTCATATGCAATTATCATATCGTAAAATTCGTGGATACTTAGTATAGTAGGTAATTAAGGGTTTAAAGTAGGTAGATGGATACCTTCTGCTGCAATTTCGCTAAAAATACAAAATATATGTTTTGATTTCGATACACGAATCTTTTAAATTATTCTAGACTAGACCTACCTAAACCATACCTTGGTATTAGTTTTCAATGATTTCCTTACATCGTCCAGATTTGTGAAGTCAATGTATGTTATCTCTATCCCCATTCTAGCGACAACATTTCTGTAATATAAAAAATATTAGTTTAAATAGCGCAAAATAAAAATTGGCGCCCAACAAGGGGCTTTTTGAAACATGGGCTACAGACGGGCTTAACGTAAATTTAAAATCAAGTGTTTTTGAAACATCTACTTGATTAGGTTAAAGTTTTCTCTTACCTAAATAACCTAGTAGTTCCACCATACACGTCATCACTCGTCAGGAGATGGTCTCCAGCGCTGATCAGGCTGACGATGGCGCTGACGGCTCCAAGTCCTGACGCGAAGGTGAGGGCGTACTTAGCCCCTTCCACTGCAGCTAAACACTCCTCTAACGATTTGCGTGTGGGGTTGCCTGAACGGCCGTATACGAATTCCTAGAATAGAAAGCAAAAGTTAGAAATAATAAATTTAATTAGGCATAATAATTTATTATTTCTATTTTTAAAACACCCTCAAAAATTATCCAGACTCAAGAACAAGATAGTCATCCACCCAAAAAATTGCTCCAGCGGGGAATTGAACCCGATACAAATGGAAATACCACTGCGTCATAATATGGCCCTATATTATTGGGTTGTTGCCTGTTTTCCAGACCCAGTATAAACTCAAAAATGCAGTAAATATCAGTCCAATGCGTAATTGAATGTCAAATTGACCTGATTAATTAAAGCGCTCATGTTTTAATTGAACATTAATGTAACGATGCATTCCACATACTTGGATGGTCTCTAATTAACTGTAAGTACTCTTGATGACTTCATCTACACTAATATAATAAAGAGGAAAACTTTGTTTGTTTTTTTGTTTTTTTGTTTGTTTGTTTGTTTGTATGTAATCGATAAACTCCGAAACTACTGGACCGATTTCCAAAATTCTTTCACTATTAGAAAGCTACAACATCCCTGAGTAACATAGGCTACTTTTTACCACGGGAAAATTCCTCATTCCTACGGGAGAACGGTTAGCAGCAGGAAAACGGGGAAATAAAGCAGATATTACCCAAATTAGCCAAACCGCTTTACCGATCCTCGCGAATTTTGGCACTGATATTACTATCATATAAAAGACGGACATGGTCAGCCCTCGAGGATCTGGAGTACCTGATGAAGACCACCAGCATCCCATATAAACTATAAGAGATACGGTCATGGCTTCATAGAAAAAGTTGTTCACCATGACGGGCCGCTTCTGCTGGCACATGGTCTTCGAGGATCTGGAGTACCTGATGTAGACCACAAGCATCCCATCTAAACTATAAGAGATAGGGTAATGGTTTCAAAATAAAAGTTATTCAGCACGACAGGCTGCTTCTGCTGGCACATGGTCACGAGGGTCTGGAGTACCTGATGTAGACAGCCAGCATCTCATCTAAACTATAAAAGATTCGGTAATGGCTTCAAAGTTAAAGTTATTCAGCATGACGGGCCGCTTCTACTGGCACATGGTCACGAGGGTCTGGAGTGCCTGATGTAGACCACCAGCATCCCATCAAAACTATAAGAGATACGGTAATGGCTTCAAAGTTAAAGTTATTCGCCATGACAGGCCGCCTCTGCTGGCACATGGTCATGATGAGTAACTTCTGCTAGAATGGATTAATGGACTTTTTACTACGGGCAAAAAACCCATTTCTACGGGAAAACAGGTAAGCAGCAGCGAGTGAAACCGCTGGGCGGGCCGCTAGTTGACAATAATTTTTCATTGCTTTACATTTAAGATCCCAAAAGTCAATACCTACACATAATATGGTTCTTAGTATAATAAGTACAACATCACACAGGTTGTTGTTGGTGTACAACATCCGAGGTGTAAAATTACTTAATAATGAATGAGCGTAGATTATTTTTTATCACATTGTAAACTTCGCGACGCATAGTGTTGATAGGTTCCAGTCGAATTTAATAGAGTCGTCTCTCTCTAGACTAAAAGCGAATGCTTTTTATTAATATTTGAAATGGCTGTAGGTACGAATGTAGAGAATTTTTTTGTAGTCGTTTACAGAAACAAAAATGCGAGCTCAGTGTGAACCTATTTACCTACTTTCTTTATTCTTACAAGTACGTGGTTTGGTTGATCTTGAGCTAGAACTATTTATCGGGATTCTTAGATTTTGTGAGATTTTATGAAATGAATCTTTATAATAAAAAGTTAGGTATACGATTTTGATGTCATTTATAGTTTATTTAATTCACATTTATTTATCTGTCAAGATCTCACAGGTAGCACTAAATACAGCTCCTTTCATCTTTAATAAATAACATAGCGGATTTGCCTTATATGGTTCGTTGCTGTAGGTGCTGGACCCTGAACCCAACATTTGGCAACTAAATTACCTGATGCTCTCCATAAGGTGATGATTGTTTGAATGTGCTGGCTGTTACTACAGGAGGCACTACAGCTCTGGACTGCCATCTTTCCGGATCCTGCCCGCTGTCGATAATGCTGTATACTGACCCCGACATCTAGCGACTAAATTACCTGATGCTCTCCATAAGGTGATGATTGCTTGAATGTAGTGGCTGTCACTATAGGTGGCACTACAGCTCTGGACTGCCATCTTTCCGGGTCCTGACCACTGTGTATCGCTGCTGTACTGAACCCGACATTTGGCAAGTGTGAGTCCATTTCAATCTGAAATTCAGAAAATAAGTAACTTAAATTACATGACCACACGATAAAAAAAATTAACGACAAGGAACACTGTAATTTAGATCACCTAACTGTAGGTAAATGGGAGATATTTGATGCACATACTGTAGAATAGGCTTCGTGAAAGCGTTTCGAACTTTTGCGTTATGGACACAATGCACAAAATACCGTTTAAAATTCCTTACCTTACGCGTCGTACAATTAGCTGCCATTTCACAATTTCACACTAGAAACTAAACCAAGTCTCTATTATAATAAATACACCAACTTCTCTAGATTATTTATACCAGGTATTTGCGCGTTTGTAATCGATAGTATAAAATAATATTGTCAATTGGAATATAAGTTACAAGAGCAGAGAAGTTACGTACAGTGGTTTTTCTTATTAAACTTATTTGTATTATTTTGCATTCCAGTGGTGAAGCGGTGATACGCTTGACTGAAGTAAATTCAAAGTAGGAATTTTAAACTATAAACGCGTTTCTAATCGATTAACGATTAGTAAGACGGCTGTCTGCTCGCAACGAAGTCTTATGAAAGAGTAAGCTTCTCTATCAGACAGACCGTATGATATAATAAGTAGTGTCTGTTTTACAAGCTGATTATGTGAAGAGATGAGTTACGTGAGTGCAAACGCCGACGAGATATTGAATTGATAACAATATTACGAGATTCGCACGTCTTACTAAAACAAATCATAATAAGTATGCCATGTTATTGAATTAATAGTAGAGCAAAGAAAATAAAACCGACTGAACTATTTTACGTTGCATACAAAGAAAATGTACCTTAGAATAATACTTTAGTTATGTGATGGTACTATGTAAATACTCAAACGTTGATAATTAGGGTAAATAAACAACAGTGATTGTTACATTCGGTACGATAACGTGTGTGTCTGACTAATTAAATTACTAAGTAAGTAGGTACCTACCTATTACAAATATCATGCCTCAAGTAAGTACCTGATAGTCACTAAACTATTTGTTTACTTTATTTTTACAATTATCTATTTAAAAAATAATTTAAATTTTCGCAACTAGGGCGCGCGAAAACTTTTTGATCGCACTCGCTTCGCGGCGAAGTGAAACATATCACTGACGACGATAGTAAGCAAAGTTCTCGAGCAATAGAGACCAATTTGGCACAACGTGGTGGTAGTGAGATAATTCTGATAACAGGTGATGACGTTAACGACTACATTGTTTTAGCACGTTTACACGAATGAATATACGGGTCGTCCGCCGTTTACGGTTAATTTTATAATGCAAAGAGCTCATATTTGTCACGTAAAGATGACAATGCTCATGAATTGTTTATGAATATTGCCAATTCAGTCTATTACAATGTTGCGGCTGTGAATGTGAATGTGCACAAAATGAGCAGTCACTTATTTAATATTTTTGAAAATAATAATAATTAACAGTAATTTAGAAAGTGGCTTTGTGTAATCTAATTGAAACCTAAATTGCCAAAATTACTAATTGTTTCGGTGATTGTTTTGTTAAATAAATTTTAAAATAGCTTAGTTTTAATAAATGTATAAGAAAGTGATGCACGAAATACATTTTATGTGGAAATTTTATTATTCCAGAAAGGTCATGAGCTCACGCGCGCACTTTTACGGTACTGTTGTCGCTCCTCTTACCCACAGCAGCCATGACCGCGACCTTGTACGAAATCGCAAGCGTGTGTGGTATGACGCAGGCGGTCGACACGTGGTTGGCGTAAGCGCGCAAGTGCAAAAATAGATGGGCGTATAGCCCTTTGCTTTTAAGGTTCTGGCAGGCGTTAATTTTATAATTTTTTGAAAGATCACTTTACTTTGGCGAAATAAGTATACTGAACTGGCATTTCCGGTTATACATATAAAACGCGGCTGGATAGACGCAATTAGGATATATCGGTGACTTGGCAACCAAAATGTAAATTAAATATGTCTCAAGACTATCTGTTTTTTTTTTACTAATTACTTATTTAAACTATAAGTTAAATTGTGACATACATCTCTTATTTTAGCGCTACCTAAACATTCACCATCTTTATACAAAGCTCCAAACTGTCCTTCCGTTAAAGCTCTTAAATTCTTATTTAACATGATAGTCAAACCTTCGGAGTTTTTTACTATTCTGCAAGGCACTAAAGGTTTTGTATGTTGGAATCTAAACTGGCATTCTAAAAGATTATTTTCGGCTAATTCATCAGGTTCTCTGTTGATCCAGTGAGGGTAGTCAGTGAATAGCAGATTGTTCCAAAGTGCTGGGTGTTTTGTCCCTGATACCTGTAAAGAAAAAAAAAGTTTATCAATTTATCATTTGAATTGAAGATTACACATGGTAATTTCGCTTTATCAGTTAACTAAATAGTAGATTTTCGGAAAGGCGTCTGGAATTACAGCTATTAATTGCCTCTTCCACTCAAGTTGGATTCCTCGAGTTAAGAAAGAAGTTAAAGAAATTAATTGCAAAGAAATGCGTTTATAAGAACCAAGGTCTAAGAATATTGATTATTGGTGGAAAATATTAAAATCTAACAGGAAAACCTGATGTAAATTGAGAAAAATGTAAGACATTGATCAAATAAATCTAGGTACATACCACATAAATATCATTGGTCTGAAGATCCTTTTTGAATACAAAATATGGTTCTATACAGTTTGCCAAACAGCACCGTTGTCCAACAGTCCATTTGTGTAGACCACTATGCTCTCCCACTTTCTGCCCAGTGTCAATGTCTATGAAGTGGCCTTTCTTAGTTTCTATGTACTGAAATAATACAATGTTAAGAATTATATTAGTAGGTAATTTGATTTATTTTTATTGATGCTTTCACAATAATGTATAAGTTTTATAACACAAAAACAAATAGTGGAAAGTTAACAAACTTTAACTTATTAATAAAGGCAAAATGGCATGGCGTGATATGTGCATGCATGTTGTTAAAGTACTGAAAATTCTGTCTTAAGGTGGTTCGTTACGTCATACAAACGAAAAACTGCACTTCAGTCGGGTTACACATGAGCTGTAGAGTTTCTTTTTAAAGAAACTTTATTCTGAATGATGAAGGCACACGTAAATTTGGGGTCCAGATTATAACATCGAAGGTCATTACATGGAATGTCACAACATCGACAACGCTGCATCGAAAGGTCGCCACATCGAATGGTCGCCACATCGAATGGTCGCTACATCGAAAGGTCGCCACATCGAAAGGCAGCCACATCGAATGGTCGCCACATCGAAAAGCCGCCGCATCGAATGGTCGCTACATCGAAAAGTCGCCACATCGAAAGGCCGCCACATCGAATGTGCATTACATTGAAGGTTGCCATGTCGAATGTTTCTGCATCGTATAATGCTGTTTTGAATGTTCCCTCGTCAGGTGAATGGTTCATCGGGTCATAGGGGTTCATCAGGTCATAAAGGTTCATCGGGTCATAAGGGTTCATCGGGTCTAAAGCGTTTATCGGGTCGTAAGGGTTCATCGGGTTGTAACTTTGACTTTGATGGTGACATTGATAGTAACTTTGATAGTGGCTTTGACAGTGGCTTTGACATTGGCTTTGACAGTGGCTTTGACAGTGACTTTGACAGGGACTTTGACAGTGACTTTGACAGTGATTCTGACAGTGAATTTGACAGTGATTCTGACAGTGAATTTGACATTAACTTTGACAGTGACTTTGACAGTTCTAAGTCGCAAGTTGCAAGTCGCAAGTTTAGAATCAAAGTCAAAGTCACTGTCAAAGTCACTGTCAAAGTCACTATCAAAGTTACTATCAAAGTTACTATAAATGTCACTATCAAAGTCAAAGTTACAACCCGATGAACCCTTACGACCCGATAAACGCTTTCGACCCGATGAACCCTTATGACCCGATGAACCTTTATGACCTGATGAACCCCTATGACCCGATGAACCATTCACCTGACGAGGGAACATTCAAAACAGCATTATACGATGCAGAAACATTCGACATGGCAACCTTCAATGTAATGCACATTCGATGTGGCGGCCTTTCGATGTGGCGACTTTTCGATGTAGCGACCATTCGATGCGGCGGCTTTTCGATGTGGCGACCATTCGATGTGGCTGCCTTTCGATGTGGCGACCTTTCGATGTAGCGACCATTCGATGTGGCGACCATTCGATGTGGCGACCTTTCGATGCAGCGTTGTCGATGTTGCGACATTCCATGTAACGACCTTCGATGTTATAATCTGGACCCGTAAATTTGTCGCAAAACTACTTATAGTTAAAAGATAATCAGTATTTTCTGCACAATAAAATTAAACGTATTTATTGCAGCAGTAGCTCCATCTATTTTCGTAAAGTGGCGACTCGCTTTTTACGGGGAAATCTGATGATATAAAAATTCTTTTTAGTGTTTTGCGACAATCTTATATACCCACGGGACTCCCCATCAAGTTTTTTAAACCGACTCTTGTCTCCTTTACATACATAACTCCATTGAATTTTTGTATGGAAAACGGAACGCCTTAACTTGTTATAAGGCAAAGGTATGATCAAACAAATTAAGTACCTCTTCAATGAAATCCTGAAATCTCCTCTTTCCTATAAAACATATTCCTGTGCTGTCTTTCTTGCCAGCTACATTCATAAGTCCTTCAGATTTTGCTATTTCTCTAACTTCAGATTTTAAAAGATTTGCTAAAGGGAACATGCAACGTCTCAGGGAAAACTGCTTTACTTGTGATAGGAAAAATGTTTGGTCTTTGAATGTGTCTGCAGGTTGCATTAGTCTGACGCCTGCAAATAAAATTTATTTGAATGAATGTTGTGATATTATATATTGATTACTTTCACAATTTATTTTTAAGTAGATTTTAGTAAGATATTTTATACCTTCGTTTTCGTTATAATTCTCTAAGTACGGACCAAATGAAGTATTAGCATAGTGACCTGTTGCTATAGCATCCACATCTAAATTATTCCTGCAATGTTCAAAAAACCTATCAAATTTAATATATCTGTTGCACAGAATGTCTGGATTTGGCGTTAGGCCAGTCTCGTATTCCTTCAATAATACTGTGAATACCTCGTTCCAATATTCTTTTATAAAATAAACTCTGTGCAACGGTATGTCTAGCTTACGACACACGTATGTCGCATCTTCAAAATCTCGCTCGTCTGAGCAGAAACCGGCCTCATAGTTATTGTCCCAGTTCCTCATGAATACGCCTTGGACTTGGTATCCTGAGAGTGGTGAAAGATTGAATAAATAGCAAGTAAAAACTCAAATCACATTATGTAAAAAGTTAGGAGCAACAGCTTAACTTACCAGCTCGTTTCAGAAGCAGAGCAGCCACGGCACTGTCCACACCCCCGGATATTCCTAATGCAACTTTTTTAAACATTATAAAGGGATCTTATATTAATTTTATGTCATAATTTAAATCTTTAAATACAAGATAAACAACATAACCTCACTTTGCCATCATATGATAGCCCCTTTGACATTGACAGTTTTTTCTATAATTTTCATGATAAATCATGCGGATGCCGCAATGTCGCAGAATTAAAAGCGCACTAGTGGAAACAGGCCCAACTCACTAGCAGTTTTTTTTGCGCGATTTCGGTGACGCATGTCATTATAGAATGAGAAAACGCTCTAAGAAATTACTTTACTTCTCTTTTTTTCATAACACAATGGCTTGTCAAAAACACTCTTAGTGAGTTGACATTTTTCGTAGGTTAGCTCGATTTGTATTTTGCGGTATTTGATTTCGTATTTTGTAGAAAAGTTCGCCGATAAAAATGTCGAACATTAATTTACAATGTCTTTTGGGCATACAGTGCGACGATTTTGTAATGATAGCAGCGGACCAGTCCGCCAGCCACAGTATAATGGTGATGAAGGATGGTGAGTTTGCGGTTTCTGGCGTCGTTTGTTTCTTTTTAATCGAGCGATATTTACAAGACTTCCTTCTGTTTTTAGATGAGGAAAAGATCCACAAGATTTCTGACCGCCTGGTGATGGGTGTGATCGGTGATTCGGGTGACACGACCCAATTTGCGGAGTACATTGCAAAGAACATTCAACTGTACAAGATGCGTAATGGTTACGAGTTAGGGCCTACCGCAGCGGCTAATTTCACCCGTAGGAACCTGGCCGAATACCTCAGGAGCAGCGTAAGTCAAATTGTTCAGCCACATACTTGTTGATGTAATAGGTAGACTGTTCCAATATAAATGTCCAAATTAATCAATAGGTAGTAGAGTCCCTAAAACAAACAGTAACTGTATTCTGTTGTGTGTCAACTTGTTGGTCTCATATATCTTGATTACAAAGTAATAAACACAAACACTAGAAATGGCGTAGTTTTCAAAAAAATACTGTTACATTTTCAGACCCCATACTTTGTGAACCTCCTGATGGGTGGCTACGATAAGGAAAATGGTCCGGAGCTCTACTTCATGGACTACTTAGCATCTTCTGTGAAAGTGCCTTTTGCATCACACGGATTCGGTGGTTATCTCAGCTTGAGTATCCTGGATAGATACCACAAGAAAGGTAAATTATAACTTCAGCTAGGTGTAGATATAGTTGCCTAAGTAGGTAGATATCGTAGGGACAAGTTAGGAAAAAAAAAGGTAAATTATAACTAAACTGCTATTTATTTTTTAATGTTTTTTGTCAAAACAAAAAACCACCACTTTTTCTACATAGAACAATTTTAAATGAATATTGCTTCCTATGGATTTAAGACAAACAATTTTGTGCAGTCTTGGTCATTACAGCACTTGAGTTATTTTAACACCTTGGTTCTTTAATTTACATACCAAAGAAATAGTAAGAAGAAAGCAAACTAACATTACAGCGGTATCGCCGTGGTACGCCTTACGCATTATTATCCTTGTGATACCGCCGCAGTATGTGTATGGAAGTACCACATATATCTGCGGTACTGCCATACAAATACTGCGAACCGCTGCGATAACGCAGTAATGTGAACGGGCCTCAGAAAATAAGGAAATACAATAAGACAATTTGATTTTTCAGATTTAACTCAGGAACAGGCCTATGAAGTCCTGCAGAAGTGTGTGGCTGAGATCCACAAGCGCCTGTTTGTAAGCCTGCCAAACTTCCAGGTGACCGTAGTCACTCGGGATGGGATCAAGGCACTGCCTGTCATCAACTCTGCGTCTCTCAAGTAGTTTTTAATAAGGTTATAAATAAAGGTATTTCAACATAATTAAAGTTTTCTTATTTTATTATAAGTTTTATAGTTTACTTGGGCACTGACGCTAGCAACGTTAGCACATCATTACTAACTTCCAATGGAAAACAGTGTGTAGTGGATGGTGGTAGGTTTAAACGTGATGTGATACAAAGAAAGACAGGGATAATAAAATAAAATAAAATCTTAAGGTCAAAACATCTATTCCCATCAATCATCTTATGAAATATAATATACTTAATCCTAAAGTATTTACAGCCTAAAATAATAACTTATTCTAAAATAATTTATGATCTGATCTAGCTTTTCCTGTCTGGACTGCTTGGTGCATTGCTATCCTGATTCTCATTTTGTGAATTGTTAGCATTGTCATTGTCACCACCATTCTCTCCTTCATTATCGGAATTATCTGAAACAATAATGATGAATGTAAATAAATAAGCTCGCACAAGAAATCTACTATGAACATAAATCTCTATCTTTGTTTAATCATATGCCTGCTAGTGTTGAATGGCAAATTAAAAAGTAATTAGGAATAAAGCTGATATTGGTGTGTATGCAGAATAGCTAATAGGGACCGTTTGTTGATGCTGTGCAATATTTTATTTCAATTATGATACAGTTAAAAAAGCTGCAGGTACAATGACGCTAAATGTACACAGCAGATTCTAAACTGGCATAAAATCCAATAAGCCTCACCCTTCTTATCGGCCGGCATATCCTCCGTCCGGTTGGCGACTTGGAAGTGGTACTCGAGCTCGTCAAAGTCGAACACCTGGTCTGTGGGCAGCAGCACCGGCAGGTACGCGGGGAACGTCGGCTTGCAGGCTATTACTGGAAGAACAGATCAAGTCATTTTACAGATACAGTAATTTTTTTACTCGACTGCCTCAGAAGACAGGTTATGTTTTTCGAGTGTATGTATCGCGCGCGAGACATGAGTCGCATCGCGAGACATGGTCCGCACCGCCAGCAAAGTCAAGAAATGGTTTCCTCAAAGCCGCGTCCAGATAGGGGCGAAATTGCCTCGCCCACGCATAAGCGTTTGCCACGCAAGGCGGTGAGCACGCGAGACTGTTCGCCCGGCTTCCCCGCGTATCGCGCGGATACCGCTCAGGTTTGAATAGGGCTTAATTTTTGCAAAATGGCTTTAGAACTCAATATAAAGAATGTAATGTAGTTACTTATTATAAATACTGTGATTTAAAATGGAATGCATACTTACAAGGATAAACCTGGTTATCATCAGTGTTGAACAGATTGTGTGTTTCGCTTGTCTTGGCCAAGAACTTTGTGAGCGCTTTCTCAATATCCCTCTTCTGACTGGCGGCTTTTTCTCTGATGGCCTCGTATTCTGTTACAGGTTGCTTGTGGGTCTGAAATTAAGAGATGGGCGCGTGTTGAGTGCGAGTAGTATTAAGTCATATGCGCAGCCTGCCTACGCGTTCACCAAGCCTGCGACTCGCGCGCTGGTCGAGGTTGAAATACGTGGTGACTTTGTACTAACTTATTGACTACCTGGTTCAATAAAGAATGGGGTTATCAATGGCAGCGATTCCGTAAGTGGGAGGGGGAAAACATGAATGCTTGATGCTTAGAGCCTGATGTATGTAAGAGCCTCAGAGTGAGTGAGACAGCTTGCCCTTTGGCCGCCATTTATACTCCCATTCTTTGTTGAACCTGTACCCACTCATAAAGAGCATAGTTTTAGTAGGTATACATACATGATAGCTACGCCGGCGTAAATTATATCCATATGCAGCAAAGGATATTTACATCTGATATTCATTGGTTTTATTTGGAACTGATTGGCTTTATTTATTCGTGAATGTGTTTAATAATATAGCATAACATTAATTACTCACTGGAGTCCTGATATATGCATGAGGGTCAGGCAGCGGGGGTAAGTGGAAGGGAATGTGAGGAGCTGGCTTAGCCTTGGAACCAGCTGACAGCATGGCTGGGGTGCGCGGCGCGGGAGCCTGCTGGGGCGGCTGGATCACATGCCTGTTTGGTCGAGCAGCATACTCTTCCAAGCCTCGGAGACTTATACCTAATGAAATAAAATAAAATGGACTCATAACACTCACATACAATATTAGTTTTTCCACTTTAAATTAATCAATTTATACAAGATGCACTATGATATAAATCTCAACAGTTTAAAAAAATGCATGGGTCCAAGATCAAAATTGATTAGAATATAGGCAGGTATTCATTGAGGACAAAATCCCAGGTAATTTGTATCCCATACAATGTTCCCGAAAAGTTTCCAATGAAGATGCACCCTCATTGGGAACTTTGTTCCGAAACAATGTTTTAAATGCATCTTCATTGGGGACATTTATAAGGGAACTTTTGTATCTGATACTATGTTCCGGAACTTTGTTCCCAATAAATACCTGCCTAAAAGTTTATTTTTAGATGATAATAACATTTGGTGTTAAATACAATATTACACTTACCCATATTAATGAGTGCCATATAAACATCCCCAAGAACGGGCTCCACTCTACCAGAGAGCTCACAGTAGCCTTTCGCCGAGTTGCCTACTTCCGTAAAGACTGGAACAAGCATTGAATTTTCATAAAAAGGAGTATATTTCTATTTCTATATTTCTTAATTCTATTATTTATTGCATATCACAGACAGTTATAAGTCGGTCTAAATGACTTTATGCTACTTTAACTTGAGCAGATAAAGAATGGATACCAAATTGGCAACATTATGACATATGAGCAGAATGTCAACAACAATTTAGCTAATTCCATATATCCATTATTTATCTGCGCAAGTAGTAGGTATGTACATGCTTTGAAGACATATTATAGCTAAGCAGAACCAGCATCTAAATAAACTTGATGATCTGAATTGAAGGTGAAACAACCTGGATCTTTCGTCTTCGGCACTCATCGCTTCAGCATGCTGACTAAGAATCTAAATAAACACTCTGAAAATAACATGTTCTTCTCAGTATCGCTGTAGATGTGATTAGTGTGGTTGGCCACAGAACTTACAATAATTAAAGGCAATCTAAGAACAGTGAACTTCTGCTATGTTCAGAAGTTCACTGTTAATTGGCACAATTATTTGGCACAAAAGGGGGAATAAATAGAGGCAAAGTTCCTGCTTGACGAGTCCGAGAATTTCCATTGTTTTCTAACTTCTGTACGCAGTAGGATACAGTTTGATAACAAGGATACACGTAAAAGCAAGTTCACTTACAGCACTGAAGCATTTCAGTGAGGGTCTCCAAAGACATTCTGTCCGCCGCATCAAAGCCTGTTTCCAACAGAACTGTCGATACTGCGATGTTCAATATCCTTCGCCGGGCATCAGAGCAACTCTCCACTTTCTCTGCAGCTTCGGACATGATGGAAACCGTGGAATTTTATTTATTTAGCGTAAATTTAGGATTATTTTGTGATAACAAAATATTCTCCCAAAACTCGGTCCCAAAACCAGTGTTGCCGCTTAGGAAAATAGAAAGTCCCCAGGCATGAGCACAAAAGTCGCTAGATTTGGCAAAAAAATGATTAAAAATATCCGCTAGAAGTCGCTAGAATTTCAAATAGTGGAAATAAAAAAATATGTAAATAAAAAGCTTTTTCAAATTCAATACTTATTTACTACTCAAATCAAGCTCAAAAAATAAACAGGTTTTCTGCAAAATGAAAGAACTTGGAATGAACGATGATTAAAAGAAATAGCTATACTTGTTGCAGCCATGGGAGAGAGTGAGACGCATCCAGCCACGATATAAAACATCATTCGTGGAATTCGAAACTCCCGCCCGATCGGTTTTCATCCCTTTCGAAAGTGAAAGGACTTCCGGTACCAAAACTATTCAGCATGCATAGTTTTCCAGTAAATGATTATTTTCTACTCAAGTATAAATGTCGCCAGAAGTCGCTAAAAATATTCTAGCGACTTTTTTGAAAAGAAATGTCGCTAAGCATATGAAAAATCCGCTAGATTTAGCGACAAAGTCGCTAAAACGGCAACACTGCCCAAAACACAACGTTTTTGACAGATGCTGAGTGGGTGACTGATCCTCACTCGTGCTGCACTACAAGATAATATAACTCAAGTTCAAAACACACTAGTGCATACAGATCCACGTTTTGGATTGGATGTCCGCTTTGCTTGTAGCTTTCTTGGTAAACAACAACCATTCATTTCATTCATTCTTTTGATTCAATTCATTCATTCATTGCCTGACGTATGACGTATTCGTGTGGTGTCGTAAAAATTACTAAAATTTCGACTTTCGAGTTTAGTGGGCTAAATAAAGAGAATAACTTATTATTTGTTTAGCAAATGTGATATCCGTTGAACAGAAGTTTCAGGAATTGTCCAACCACACTGAACGTATTGGCCCGCAGCTTGTTTTTTGACGAGGTAAATCAACTTTGTTAGTGTTGGAGCCTATGCCGTTCTATCTTGCTTTTATCACTTGAAAAATATTTGTTATCCAGATAATATCAATAAGTTATTGCTCCATGGCATATTAGCTAGTTTACTGATGTGCTTAATTATTAACTTTTTGATGTTTCAGTGGGTACATCCTTACCATTGGAACCAAGTACTAGAAGAAGGTTTGCCCACCATCAATATGGTGAAAGTTTACGCTTTGTTGGTGCTCCATAAGGGCGTGAACAACGCTACCATCCTCAAGGCTGCCTACGACCTGCAAAGCTTCAGCTTCTTCCAACGAGGATCAGTGCAGGAGTTCATGACATTTGTCAGTAAAACAATGGTAGAGAGGACATCACCCGCCTCTCGACAGTCCGTAAAAGAAGGCGAGTATATGCTACAAGTTTATGTTCGAGCCGACAATTTGGCAGGAATACTGATTTCTGACCATGAATACCCCAACAGAGTAGCACACACATTGATCACAAAGATCCTCGATGAATTCTCAGCACGAGTCCCGGCTGGTCAGTGGGCCACAGGGGATGACTCCACTATTGACTTCCCCATTCTGCCAGAATACCTGGCTCGATACCAAAATCCACAAGAGGCTGATGCAATGACTAAAATTCAAACAGACCTAGATGAAACTAAAATTATTCTACATGACACAATAAAGGCTGTCTTGGAGCGTGGGGAGAAGTTGGATGATTTGGTCGCTAAGTCTGACAGCCTGTCAATGCACAGCAAAGCATTTTACAAAACCGCTCGAAAGACCAATAGCTGCTGCAACTTTTAAATGCATTTGGTATCTCTCAGGGCCATACTATTCTTACTTATTGTTACATTATTGATGAACTAAATGTTTTTCATAGGGATAGATGAATACTTCAGGAAAACATACTGAATAGTTACTTAATTGTACATAGTAACTTTTCAGTGTGTCTGACCTTGTCTGACCCGCAGAATGAGGATGTAACTATAGAAAGCATGTTGTCACTTGTGATTAGGTCCATTCATAAAACGGCTAAATATGCAAGGTGTCAATACAACAAGAAAGTCATAATCAAAAAAGTAAGACATATTACAAATGGGGTTAATAATAATCAATGGGAATCAATGAAATTTTTCAGGTCCTGTATGAAAATAATTATATAAAACAGAATTAAGATTTTTCCAATGTAACAGTTGCAAATAATAAAAGGAAATGCATTATAACACTACTTCTATAGCTACAACCTTATTCTGTGGTCTGATCAGTATTTATAAATTGATCAATATCTGTATTTCAATGTGAGGATAAACTTTTGATGCATTTTAAAGTGAATGTGTAGAATAAAGAGTTAAAGTCTAGTGTTCTGATTGTGCATATTTAGAAAAGACAGATTTATTGCATGCAGACAGATTTACTTTTTGAGCAACGCTGAGTTATGATCTTGTATATTTGTAAATTGCCTAGTTAATTATTTGATACATATGCCAAATATTTTTCTTAACTAGGGGCTTGTAGTTTTAAATAATAGGCTCATGTAGCCTGGCAATGAGCTTACTGCTGTCGAACTAAAAAGTGGTTGAACTAAGGTTCGAATATGTAAAATAATGTTGATCTATTGCATAGATACACTAACCTATTTAGTTATTTCATTTGTATTAGCAGTTGCTTTAAGCCTTATAGACATCACAAGTTAATTATAATACTGTGACTGAGATAACATTGACTGCGGTTATAATAATCACATCATATGTGGCCTAAGAATAGTATGTATGGTACATACAATGTATAGTGATTGGTGGGGACATCAAAAATGTAATGATTGAATAATTCTAAATGGTTCACCTGAAATTTGGAGGTGTATTTAGAAAGCTTTGACTTGCATTAAAAAAATAGGCATATGTACAGTTTGTATTAATATTTTCAATTTATTTTTTTACTTTCCATATCTGCTAATAGATTTAAATGTAGGATAATTTTATTATTATATAAATGGAATGTGTGTCAATCATTATAATACATTACTCCATTTTCACAATATGGATATATTTAGCTGAGGATGTATTTTTTATGTAATTTTTTTCTTGCACAATGTTTGTTAAATGTTTTTGTCATCAAAATCAAATAAGAAGTAAACATCACTCATTTGCTGTGTAACATTGAGGCAAATCTACGTATATTTATCATATTTAAAAAAAACCTTAATTGATAAACTACACTCATACAATATTATTTTACTAATTTTCTTACATAAATTACTTTTAAAGAGTTTTTTTCAGATTTCTGATTTATTAAACATTCATTGTTATGTTTTTTGCATAAATATAGATGTGTTAGTATTACCTCATTATCATTCTTATATTTTAATGGTTACACCTATGTAGGTAGGTATATGAATTGTGTATGGTGCCAAACAATTGGTAATAAGTGAACCATAAAGAAATTGTAGTCTATAACCATTTAATGCATATCCAATACACATGACAAGATCTAAAGGTATAATAAATAATGGTAGGTATAACTTTGTAACTACAGCAGTTTAACCCTTCTATGGGATATATCTAACTAAACCTTTTCATTCATTAAAATTAAATTATATTTCGTAACATTCCTTTCTAATGGACCTTCACATGATTTTTTTTCTGCCATTGCATCCGCGGGCACTCCGCGGGCGTTAAAGATTTCTAATTAAAACGCGGCAAATACAACAACCTATAATTAAGACGGCGACTCGCTGCTTTCGCCGCAAAATGATAGGTGGTAAACTCTTGACTTACCTAACATTCATTGCCAACTTAATAGAGAATGTTCACGACGTTATTTATTACCAAACATAAAGTGTAAGTAAGTCACTACCGTCGAACTAGTATTCTATTTATGGGTCCTTTACCATTTACCTACAGAATGGTCGTGATCCTTGTACTGGAACAGTAACTTTTTCTGCAACTTGTTCTATGCTTTTAGATCAGTGTTAGATGTTGACTAGTGTGTTGCCACTTTAGACAATAATGCCGAAATTCCTACTGTTTTTCACCACAGAAAAGCACAATGTCTGTATTATGTAAACTAACGCTACTTTTAGTAAGTTGAGATTTTGAAATGTATTCATGTGTGGGTGTCGGTTTTTTCCGAATGTGTAAGATCTTAATTTATAATTTTAGATATCTGTCTGATATTATAATTGTTATATTGTATACTGTATTCAATGCAAACGTGGTAAATAAATGGATATTTACTGTTAAAACTTTGGTACTTAATTATTATTTATACCTAACCTACATATAAATGAAACAACAGTTTGAAATAAAAATACATATATTAATTACATCAATATTAAATTACAGCCAACATAACTATGTAGGTTACAATAATAAAAATATACCTATATAATTTTCATTGAAACAAATAAATTAAATAATAAAAACAAGGTATTTCTTCCTTATCAGTAAATCTAGTAGGTACTAAAAATCATTGACTATGAAAAATTTGCATTTTGCGGGTAGGTAACACAAGAAAAACATTCCAACTACAAGCCGGGGCACGCTTATAGGAATAGATTATTATGGAATTACTCATTAAATCTACAATTAATTATAATGAGTTCTGAAAATTGTGAAATCTGTTTACATAGAATTTTTAAAGAAAGTTAAGCATTAAGTTCAAGAGGAATATTCTAAAACAAAGCGCTATAAAACAGAAATAGACTAGGATGAAAAGAAGTTTGGTATAAAGATGGTTAAAAGTAGACTGTTTATTTTTCGAGTAGAATTTTATCAAGATAATTCAAAATTCTAGAACAACACAGTATTCAGATTTCACGATCGCCAGTTTAACCTAAATCGAAGGGAAGGGGTAGTACACATTACAGAATAATAGATTTTTGCAGCTAAATTTTTGGCATCAAGCAATGGAAAGATTAGAGTAGAAACTTATAAATAGAAAGCTTTGGAATAGAACTCCAGTGAGATTGCTTCATATTATTGCCAACTAACTTCGTGACACCTTTTTTTATTGCCAACTTAATAGAGAATGTTCTTTTTTTATTGCCAACTTAATAGAGAATGTCCCTGACACCTTATTTTCGTTGCCAGCTAGAAAGTGCTCATGAAACCTTGCGTTCATTGTGACAACAGATTTTCATGAAATCTCTATAAATCCTTATTGTTGGCACATATTTTAGGAAAGTATTGAAATGACAACCTCACTGGAAAGACAACAAAGTTTTGTATGAACTACTAACATTTTATGTACAACATAATTTCAACATCAACCAAAAGATAGTCAACTTAAGCATTAAGAACTATTGAAAAACTTGTGCAAAAGATAAATAAATAGAATTAAGATAAAGAGAAGACAGGAATTTGGTACAATCAGCAACATCCTTTAGTTACCAATTTAAGGTATCAACTTACAGCAGTCATTCTAAATAATTGTCTGGATAACCAGCTTAACAATATTGATACCTTAAATGTGGCAAATCTAGGTGCTGCTGACAGTACACATTTTGCAAACAGATAAATGCCCTTTTTTATAAACATCCACTTAGGAGTTATAACGTTAAATATAATCTTTTTTTTTAGTTTTTCCGCGCTACTTAAAAATTACGTCTCTAATGATAAAGAGATTTCACTATTAAAGTCGTACATTATATCTCTTCCATCCAAACACGCATGTGTTTCATGTTTACATCTATGCACTAAAATTACATTTTAAAATATGTTACAATGTTCCCATTTGTTATTTTTTTTTCTTTAATGTAATGTTGGCTGACGCGGTGTGGAAAAAAGATTTGGAATTTTCATCCGACGAAAGAAAAACACGTATTTTTACCGAATTGATCCATGTTCTCAAAATCAGTCTATCTGCAAATATGCCTGGTCAAATGAAATTGTAAATCAATACCAAAATGTGATAGAAAATGAAGATCAATTCCATTTGATTTAAGGCATTGTTTTTATCGTATATCTCGTATAAATTCAAAAACTACTGTCGGTATATATTTAATGGAAACCTTTAAATTTAAAGGTGCGTCTACACTAGTGGCAACTACACGATACGACACGCCAGCGTATCTTACTACGTAATGCGATACTGCACATCAATGTTGACCTGACCAACTCCTAGCGAAACTAGCGAATTCCAATGGAACTAAACATTTAGGTACTTACGTCGTTTCTTATTGTTTTTGTTTTGAACGTATGCAAGTTGCGAGACGAAAATAACTGTCAGAATTTGTTTTTTAGTTTTTTATGTGTCGCATTTTTGCAGTAACGCGTCGCGTCGCATCGTGCAGTTGTCGCAAGTGTGATTGGACCTTAAATGGGAAGGCAGGAACTACGCCGCCTACTCGCCCCATTTTTTTAGCTCAATACATACTTAAATTGACTGATTGAAAACTTAAACTTAACTATTTGTGATGTCGGTTGGTAAACAGTTTTTAATCATCAACTCACACATCTATTACCACACGCTTAGGGCGAGGTCAGACGAACGGAATTTAGTTTCGACTCTACATCGAATAGTTTTCAAGTCTGTCATTCCGAGGTAGTAACTTCTATTCGAAAACTAATGTGCCCAGCGTCCAGCGGCCCAACTGTTTTTTTGTATTGTCCAGCAACAAAAAATGTTACTGATTGTTCTTATTGAATTACATTACATTTGCTCCATCTTAGTTTTTTTTCATATCTAACTCTTACATTTTAAGAAACTAAGATAAAAGATGGCGCCACTGGAGCATTAAAAACCACCCTCTATTAAAAAATCCACTCGTCTGGTCTCGCCCTTACCCAGTTAGAATAAAAGCGAATAAAAAGTAAGTATACATACATAACACTACAATCCGAACTAGTCTCTTAGTTCACACCAATAATAATTAATAATTTAATATAGACTCTACTTCGACAACAAAGTAACAATTAAATTAAACATACAGTAATTAATTATTAAATGCCTTTCATTTCCACGTAGCCGAACAAAGTAATTAACATACACGAAAATGGATCTTAAAGGTAAAACAGCGCCATCTATCGTTAGCCCTAAGTAATAATCCGATACATAGTGGCGCCACCTATTACACGAATCCATAAAAAAATCAAAATATCAGCACACATCGCCTCTACAGAAGTATCTACAAGAAGTAGATAGAATACTAGTGGGATAGACCCCAAGCCACAAGAAAATATACCGCTATACATACATAATTATGCGTTTTTATCAATCATGATTTTCTTACATCTACTTATACATCGTAAAAGGCATCTTTTGATAAAAAACTTTCGTCAAATCATAATCTACAGCAAATCAGTTTAGAACCATACGACGATCTACTACACGACAAGCAAAAAATAAAGTCCGATGGCATCTACTAACACAAGTCACAATAAATTCGACGCTTGAACGTCGGGGAACGTGTATTTTGTGGTATTTTGTACTAGTCGGGGGTTGACTACTATTATAGTATATTCGAAACATCGAAATCCCCATTGGAACGATTCAAAGTCCGTTGATTGCCGAAATCTCGGGTGTTCAGTTTATTCACAGATGTTTGTTTGTTTTCTATCGTTCACTTGTTGGGTACTTGTATTTTCTTAGATCGGAAGTCGTAGATTTTTCTGCAGAAGAGAACTAGCTCTGAGGAGACTCCGGGGGGTAGTTTGGTGTCGTTGGGGGCAACGGCGGGGGTCACCTCGGAGGGGGGGAGGGGCGGCACGATGGTCGGGGTGATGGTCACGCCCTCTTCCGCCGCTCGTAGCCGTTTGCGGTATCTGTGAAGAACGATGCCAAGTCAATATAATACGATTAAGTTTGGCAGCGGTGATTATTTTATTAGACAAGATATCAAACCAAACAATACAAAAATTGGTCTCTATTTTGGCTTCAGCAAACTTCAGCAAGCATTTCTATCTTGAGGCTTATGTAGAACAATTTTATTTGAGCCAGTGTCATGTCAATTTCTACGAAATTTGTCCATAGAGGTGCGCAGTATAGCGCCATCTATCGTCTGCCCCCGCTATGAACTCACCGACAGTACTCGTTGAAAGTGAGCACGTAGCATTTGTCCTCTATGCAGGCGACGGAGTTGGCCTCGCTGTGTCTGGTAAGTTCTACAAAGGCTGTATAGTGCCATCTATCGTCAGCCCCCGCTATGAACTCACCGACAGTACTCATTGAAGGTGAGCACGTAGCATTTGTCCTCTATGCAGGCGACGGAGTTGGCGTCGCGGTGTCTGGTAAGTTCTACACAATTTTGCGATAGAGTTGCGCAATATAACGCCATCTATCGTCTGCCCCTGCAATGACTTCATATTAAGCAACTCCAAACTCACCGACAGTACTCGTTGAAAGTGAGCACGTAGCATTTGTCTTCAATGCAGGCGACGGAGTTAGTAACTTAGTAAGTTCTACAAAATTTGTCCATAGAATTGCTCAGTATGGCGCCATCTATATTCTGCCTCCGCTATGAACTCACCGACAGTACTCGTTGAAAGTGAGCACGTAGCACTTGTCCTCTATGCAGGCGACGGAGTTCGCGTCGCGGTGTCTCGAAGCGAAAACTTCGTTGGGCGCCATCTATCGTCTGCCCCCGCTATGAACTCACCGACAGTACTCGTTGAAGGTGAGCACGTAGCACTTGTCCTCTATGCAGGCGACGGAGTTGGCGTCGCGGTGTCTCGAAGCGAAAACTTTGTTTAGCGCCATCTATCGTCTGCCCCCGCTATGAACTCACCGACAGTACTCGTTGAAGGTGAGCACGTAGCACTTCTCCTCTATGCAGGCGACGGAGTTGGCGTCGCGGTGTCTCGAAGCGAAATCTTCGTCGGGCGCCATCTATCGTCTGCCCCCGCTATGAACTCACCGACAGTACTCGTTGAAAGTGAGCACGTAGCACTTGTCCTCTATGCAGGCGACGGAGTTTGCGTCGCGGTGTCTCGAAGCGAAAACTTTGTTTAGCGCCATCTATCGTCTGCCCCCGCTATGAACTCACCGACAGTACTCGTTGAAGGTGAGCACGTAGCACTTCTCCTCTATGCAGGCGACGGAGTTGGCGTCGCGGTGTCTCGAAGCGAAATCTTCGTCGGGCGCCATCTATCGTCTGCCCCCGCTATGAACTCACCGACAGTACTCGTTGAAAGTGAGCACGTAGCACTTGTCCTCTATGCAGGCGACGGAGTTGGCATCGCGGTGTCTGGAAGCGAAGACCTCGTCGGGCGCGTCGGCCGGCTCGCGGCCGCGTTCCGTGTGCTCCGGCCGGTAGTACCACACCAGGGATACCATCATTTCACCTGTAAAGAAATGGTGAGAAATCAATATACACTAATTAAATGGAAATTAATGATACTTGTCGAACTATAACTGGTTGTTTAAAGCCAACGCCGATAAGTAAGCTGTATCCACTAGCTGGTATTGCACCTCCTCAAATCCGGAGAGATGTGGCGAGCTCGATTGAAAAGGCTAAACAGGAGACTGACGCAAGGCACCCTATGTTCGGCAACATCCCGGCTTTACAGAGGCTCAAAAGCCGGAAGAGTTTTCTGTCCTCAGTAACGCCTCTGACTGAAGATCCTCTACAGGCTAGAGCACGAATGTGGAAAGATGTCGCATCCCTAGAGTCATACGTGCCGACTAAAGAAGTCCTTCCTCCTGGCAGCAACCTCCAGTGGTCGGTTTGGAAATCACTGAACCGACTCCGTACGCAGGTTGGTCGCTGCAAGGAGAATCTGTGTCGGTGGGGCTACAGCGACTCCGAACAGTGCCCGTGCGGTGCTGCCCCACAAAGCATGTCGCATCTCCTAAACTGCCCTGCGTGCCCCGACACCTGCACGCTAGAAGAACTATGGGCAGCCACTCCAAATGCTCTTCGTGTGGCAACATACTGGGAAAATAAAATTTAATTCGCCGCGACTCGCAAAGAAGAAGAAGAAGAAGAATATACACTAACGCAATTGTACTGCCCGATGCTATGCTAAGGGCCAAAGGAAAAAGACCCAGATGTTTTTGAAATTGCACTTTACGGAAATTTTGAAATGATTTTATAACGTACGTGTAGACGTTGAATTTATACAAAAACAGGGCTTTCAACACTTTGTCTACTACTTATTCAGTACAAAACAGACCATCAAGTTCACATAAATTATTTCCATTAAGTCTTAGGTGGTTATGCCATCTGTAAATAAAAGGTTCACACTTACCATCTTCAGGGTTCTCCCAGAGGCTAGCCACCCTGGCCACGAACGGCTGCTGCTGTTTGCCGGCAGAAGCCTTCAGCAGCACGCAGTCTCAGTTCCATCGATCGATCAGTAAATAGAAGGTCTACAGATTCTTACCATCTTCAGGGGGGCCTTTAGTCTAAGCCTTAGTTCGGTGAAGCCATATGTAAAAAGGTCCACAGATTCTTACCATCTTCAGGTTTCTCCCAGAGGCTGGCTACCCTGGCCACGAACGGCTGCTGCTGTTTGCCGGCCAAAGCCTCCAGCAGCACGCAGTCTCAGTTCAAACCACCGATCAGTACATAGAAGGTCCACACATTCTTACGGTCTTCAAGGTTCTCACAGAGGCCTTTAGAAGAACGCAGTCTCAGTTCAATCGACCGATCAGGACATAGAAGGTCCACTTTCTTACCATCTTCAGGGTTCTCCCAGAGGCTGGCGACCCTGGCCACGAACGGCTGCTGCTGTTTGCCGGCAGAAGCCTTCAGCAGCACGCAGTCTCCTCGGGATACGCTGTCGCCGCTCGCGTGGTTCATTCGCTGCCAGCAACGCGCCGTGCGGTCCAGCCGGGAATCGTTCTAGAAAAAATAATAATAATATAATTATACCCCCCCTTCGTAAAGTGGACACATGTGTCCTTCTCTTACCTTCTTCATTGATTTCTTGAATTCATTTTCTTACTCGCTCATGATATTTGTCACAATTTTGGAAGGAAAATTAATGACAAGAAACCAGAACTTGAAGAATTTCATGTGTAATTTTGTGATAAAGAAATTATAGAAGACCTCGCCAAGAAGTAGTACTAACATTCAAAGTAGGTAGGTATAAGTAATAGACTCTCACAGGTGTTATGTTGATTTTTACTAAAACAGATCAAGGGGTAGACAAATTTAAAGGAAACTTACATTGAGGTAGACTTTAGACACGTAGTGGTCGCCGTCCCAGTTCCAGCCGTTGCTCCACCGGGGCGGCGCGCGGGGCTCCGTGGCGGGCGGCGGCAGGGGCGCCAGCAGCCGCCTCGCACGTCTGCCGCCACCGCTGCGACGGCGCTTCGCACGGCGCCCCACGCTCGGCACCGGCGACGCGCAAGCATCCTCCACCACCTCCATAGCCTCATCTGTCTTAATCGCCGGCTTCTTCGACACCAACAACTTCACGACCTTTTCCACCTTCTTCTTTTTCTCCTCTTTCAGTTCCCCGTTTGAAAGCCTGCACCGCTTTGGTAGAATTTTCTCGGCGATCTTCTCGGATTGCACTTCTGTGCTAAGCCGTTTTTCTTTTTCGTCCGTCGTGATCTCGGCCGGTTTGCTCAGCATTTTTGCAACTGTTTCTATGCTCTTTGCTTTTGGAGTTTTATCAGTTGAAGCGTCTACAACGGCGCTTACGACACTCTCTTCCTGTTTCTCGTTAGGTTTCTCACCTGTGAGATCTTTGTTGTCTTCCGCAGTCACTGGTTTCTTAGACAATAATTTCGCAACTCTTTCAATACTCTTATTTCTCATTTGGCCATTCTTAATGCTCGTTACTTTACTACGCTTATTTATATCAGCTTTGCTTACATCTACGGATTTGTCTTGGTTGACCACATTTAATGGATCTGTTGCATTAATATCTAATGTTTCTGTTGTCTTATTTAATGTAATATGAGATTCTTCAGCGAGCTTTGTTTGCATTTCGTTTTTGTTACCCGCTTTTGGCTTCACTACTTTGGTGACCTTGGCAGATTTTGAACCGTCCTCAGTCGCACTACTTTTATTACTAACACTAAGTCTGTCCTTAACATCGTCGCATTTGACTTTACCGACATCAATAGCTTTGAGCTCACTGCTTTCGGCACTAAGATTGGTGTTGTCACTTTTAGCTTTGCACTTACCACTAAAAAGCATTGGAGTTTCTTGTTTCAGCTTGTCGGTGGGTTTTAATACTGACTTCAAGTTGTGTGTGATTTTGGAGTCTACTTTCGACAATTTGTTGTGCAGGAGTTGCGATACAGCAGCGGTAGTGTTTGTCCGCACTCTGCTTGCAGACGAGCTGTTTTCAACGATGTTGTTGTTAATATTTAAGGTTTTCTTCGTACCATTTGGTGATACACATTCATTTGGCGATAGAAACAGTTCGACAGGGTTTAGTTTTTTGTCCGATAGTACGTCAGCCCGATCGACACTGTTTTTTCTAAGAAGATTATCAAGGAGGATTGCACTTTTGGTTTTTGATTTTAAATCAAGATCCTCGGAGCCACTCAGCTCTTTAACACGTGAGTCGTCATCTTTTGCGATTTCTAACGACTTTTTAGGGCTTTCGAGCAATAGTTTTTTAGATTTTGGTGACCCAGAGTTGTTGTCGATTTTCCTCTTGACAGTTCTCTTTTCAGAATTTGGTGTTCTAGGAGTTCTTCTACTCTGCGGCACTTTTTTCTTGGTCTCTTTAGTGACCGTCTCCACTCTCGCTACGGTCGTGAGATCACCGGAAACCTTTCTTCGCTTTTGTAGTTTTACATGTTCTCCTATCCCATTAGTTTTGAGGCTCTCCTCGAGTTGAGTGTCTTTCATGTCGATCTCCAGTTTCGGCCTGGAATACCTCCGTTTGGCAGCTTTAGGTTCTGTACTCTCCGTTGGAGTTTCTTGTATCGACGAAGTGTTTTGTTCTCTGAGCGCTTGAGTTTCGGGTTTTCTCGGTGTCGCGCACGTCGGACCTTCGTTCTCTTTCTTGACGTCGACAAGGGGGGTAGTTCTTTCATCGGACGATGAGAGATCAATAGGAGCGCAGGCAGGAGGCGATATGGCCAAGACGTCATCGTCTGTTTCACTGCTGTGCGCTTGTGGTGGACGTTGAGGGGTTGTGGTTGGTGAGATCAGTTGTCCAGTGTCTGCGAGTGATTTTCTCGCTGCCTCCTTTCCGAGGCGCGCCCTACGAGGGGCGACGGGCGGCGGTTGTGGGGCGCAGGCTCCGGCTGAGCCTCTGGCAGGGGAAGGCGGGCCTAGGGCTTCAGCGGGGCCGGGAATGTCGCCCACAAGGCGTATTTTGTCGCGAACGTCGTAGATTTCGCGTTTGGGAGAGGCGCCACCGATGGCTGGCAACGGACATGGGTGTGGCGCGTCCGCTGCGGCCGGCGGTTCTTGCTCTAACGGTGGATCCTGGAGAATATAAAATAAATATTTGTAAGTTATAGGATTCGAAAAAACCCCTTTTACAAGTCTCAAGGAATGTCAAAATTGAGCCTGGCGAAGCTAAGATGAGGAATAAAATAGCATTCCCAAAACGAAAGAAATGCGAGAAAAGCTTGGAAAATCCAAGAATTCTGCCGCTTCATTAGTTTTGACGTGTCTGA
This sequence comes from Phthorimaea operculella, assembly GCA_024500475.1. Classification (NCBI taxonomy): domain Eukaryota; kingdom Metazoa; phylum Arthropoda; class Insecta; order Lepidoptera; family Gelechiidae; genus Phthorimaea; species Phthorimaea operculella. The sequence continues at coordinate 1,334,742 of JANFCV010000025.1, read as the reverse complement.
AACATTTTTCTTATGTAGTAGCGACATCTAGTGTTTGCCCCTGGTACTTGTAATTACCCACCTTGCCGCTTCCGTGCGTGTCGGTGACCACGTCGAGTACACACGCGCGCGCCTTCGGTCGGAAGGCGCCCCCTGGCGGCGCGAGGGCCGAAGGTACGTCCGGGCCGGCTCCGGTCGGGGCTTTACCAGTAGCGGGCCCAATAAGGACGTTTTTTGGACACGCGTTCAATGGGCACGGGCATCCGCGGTATTCTGGAACAAGATAGTTTCGAATTTAGAAAAATCTATAGGTAGAGCACATGCCAAAAAATCCGATTCAAGGACTTGAAATGAACCAGCCCACGTTTTGAAAATCCTTATCCTTGTAAAATGTTTTTGGGAACTGCTTTTTTTGACCAATGATTTGAAATCCATTTTTAGAGTCTTTAACGTTTTGCATATCCAGCAGGGCGTAAAGGCAGTGATTTGTGTGTGTGTTTAATTTGAAAAGCCACTTTCTTGACGATTGATTTCAAAAGCCTCATTCTCAACCAATTTTTTTGCAACATTATCTGGAAAAGCCTTGAAATGAATAGCTCACCCCTTGTTCAATGACTCTGAAAAGCCTCATGCTTGTACTGGACGTCGTTCGCCCCTTGTATGACTCTGAAAAGCCTCTTACTTGTACTGGACGTCGTCGATACTTACCTACGTAAGGTATCCTTTGCGGTGAATGCTGGTAACACGGCGGCGAGCCATAATACTGTGGAGGGTACGACTCGCTTTCGCTTGTTTTCTAAAATTATTTGGATAAGCCTTGGAATAGCTCACCCCTTGTTCAAAGACTCTGAAAAGCCTCATGCTTGTACTGGACGTCGTCGATACTCACCTACGTGAGGTATCCTTTGCGGTGAATTTCTTGACCATTGATTTCAAATGGATCATTCTCAATCATTGTTTTGAAAAAGCCTTGAAAAGGATAGCTCACCCCTTGTTCAATGACTCTGAAAAGCCTCATGCGTGTACTGGACGTCGTTCGCCCCTTGTTCAATGACTCTGAAAAGCCTCATGCTTGTACTGGATGTCGTCGATACTTACCTACGTAAGGTATCCTTTGCGGTGAATTTCTTGACCATTGATTTCAAAAGCCTCATTCTCAGCCAATGTTTTGCAACATTACTTGGATAGGCCTTGGAATGAATAGCTCACCCCTTGCACAATGATTCTGAAAAGCCTTGTGCTTGTACTGGTCGTCGTTCGCCCCTTGTTCTATGACTCTGAAAAGCCTCATACTTGTATTGCAAGTCGTCAACGTCGATACTTACCTACGTAAGGTATCCTTTGCGGTGAATGCTGGTAACACGGCGGCGAGCCGTAGTACTGTGGAGGGTACGACTCGTTTCCACTTGTTTTCCAAAATTATTTGAATAAGCCTTGGAATAGCTCACCCCTTGTTCAATGACTCTGAAAAGCCTCATACTTGTACTGGACGTCGTTCGCCCCTTGTTCAATGACCGAAAAGCCTCATGCTTGTACTGGTCGTCGATACTTACCTACGTAAGGTATCCTTTGCGGTGAATGTTGGTAACAAGGTGGCGAGCCGTAGTACTGTGGAGGGTACGACTCGTTTCCTACACCCACCATCTGAAAATATAAACAAAAATACTGTTAAAACACTTACACAAATTAGGGAAATGGCGCGCGGGGCGCCTATACAGATGGCTCATTCAGTACTAGCGACGATTTTGATGCTTACTGACTTTAACTGGAAATAACCGGAATCTCAAGAAAAGTCAAGGTAACTGAGAAGGTGGTTGACACGAACGTCATATGTCTCAGAATCGTATGACGTTCTTTATCAGATTTTGCCGTTATTTTTATACTTGGAGATTAACAACCCTGACTATGTAACAAGTGCCAATTGCGAAAATCCGAAATAGGGCCGAGTGAACCTTCTGTTAACTCTTTATTTTATGACTCTTAATTCTAAAGACATTATCACGGTCGTTCACGTGTTAGGAAAAAAAAAACATCAAGCCCTTCGTGGGGTTAATTCACCAGTTTAGAACTGAATGAGTTTTGATCTGCTAAATTCGGAAAAAAAATCTATAAGTAGATTAATTGGGCAGTTTCATAGGTTGAGTAATGAGTAAGTAGGTAACTGACCAAAATGTTTTCGCTATTTTCCACACCCAGTATGCTTACCATTCGTGCTTTGAAGTTGGAAAATTTATAGACCCTTCGTAAGTATAATATAGTATAGTAAGTACACCTACCTAATATTATTTTCAATGAAGTTAATGAAGAATTTCTTGTCGTCCTCCATTCCTTGTTCAAAGTCTAGTTTAATCTAAATCCGTTATCTACGTTAAAATTGTAACGGAACCTTTATTTATCCAGTTATATTCTACGTCTTCACATCTTACTCTAACTACTACATCTTACTTATGGCTATAGCACAAGGTTAGTTCTCGTAAAACATTTTGTATAGTAGTCCGTAATAACATTTTCTAGTAGGGGCTGGTGGCCTGCTACATTGTAGACTAGGTTTTATGGTTCTCTATTCATAAACGTCCGGGTTAAGGATCCTACATGTATTACTACTTATTTAAATGGTAAGGAAACGAAACGGATATCTACAAGTTATACCTATACGGTGAAATGTTACTAGTGATCTACAGGATGTAAAAAAATTTACTGCAAATATTTTAAGGGGTGAACAAGCCCGTGAAACTGAACAACTTTCCCCAAGGAACATAGTTGAAATATGAAAAAAAAATTTGGACCTCCCATACAAATTGACTCTGCTGGCTGGTACATTTTGTATGGGAGGTCCAAATTTTTTTTTCATTTGTCGACCTATGTTTCTTGGGGAAAGTTGTTCAGTTTCACGGGCTGGTTCACTCCTTAAAATATTTGCAGTTGATTTTTTTACACCTTATATAGCAAAAATGTAGTACGGGCTGGTGATTGATAAGGAACAACTTTCCAAGAAAGAAAACAAGCAAAGCAAGAAACATAGGTTGAAATATGAAAAAAAGAAGGTACGGAGGTCCAATTTAGTTTTTCCATTTTTTAACCTATTTTCCTTGGGGAAAGTTGTTCCTTATCACCAGCCGGTTCTGAGTTTTCGCTATAGGTCACTAGTAAAATAACTCTTTATGTATAAGTAATGCTGGTTGGCAACTGAACTATTAATATAGTTGTTAATATAGGTACGCTTAAAAACCGAGCGACGCGGCGGCGCGACGGCGTCGTTGTCGCTGTCAAATGACTGGTTTGTATGGGGATACCAAAAAGCCGTTGTTGCTGTTGCTGTCACCGCGCTCGGTTTATAAGGACACCTTTAGATTTACCTGCGCGTCTGGTTGCGGCGGCATGTGGTAAGGAGGGCCGGGCGGCCGGTAATACCGCCCGTAGCAGAGGTCCGCGGGGTAATAAGGCCCTCCGTACTGTTGCAGCACCTGTGCCAAACAAACATAAGATTTATTGGGAAAATAATTTAAAACATCGAATCACTGGCGTAGCCACTGTCATTTAGATTATAAAGGGCTCCCGGGCAGTAGGGGCCCCGGGTCACTTGGTCAGTAACGGCCAGTTACTTGCGCCAAGCTTGCTGCATCAACTAAATGCCGGCGTAGCCAGCCTTGGGTTACTTGCGCCGAGCTTGCTGCATCAACTAAATGCCGGCGTAGCCGGCCTTGGGTTACTTGCGCCGAGCTTGCTGCATCAACTAAATGCCGGCGTAGCCGGCCTTGGGTTACTTGCGCCGAGCTTGCTGCATCAACTAAATGCCGGCGTAGCCGGCCTTGGGTTACTTGCGCCGAGCTTGCTGCATCAACTAAATGCCGGCGTAGCCGGCCTTGGGTTACTTGCGCCGAGCTTGCTGCATCAACTAAATGCCGCTTGCGCCGAGCTTGCTGCATCAACTGAATGCCGGCGTAGCTGGCCTTGGGTTACTTGCGCCGAGCTTGCTGCATCAACTAAATGCCGCTTGCGCCGAGCTTGCTGCATCAACTAAATGCCGGCGTAGCTGGCCTTGGGTTACTGCGCCGAGCTTGCTACATCAACTAAATGCCGGCGTAGCCGGTCTTGGGTTACTTGCGCCGAGCTTGCCGCATCAACTAAATGCAGGCGTAGCCGGCCTTGGGTTACTGCGCCGAGCTTGCTACATCGTCTATATGCCACTACATTCATATATAACACAGTCAAACGGCAAGAGAAAAAATAAGGATACTCACAGGTGGGTGTGGTGCGTGGTAGTGCGGCGGGTGGTATCTGGCGAGCGTGCGGTCCGCCTCCGACCCGGTTTCTTTGATCATCGGCCCAGCCGGCTGGTAGTAGCCTGCAACAAGGATAGTGAGGAGATTAATCTTCTGGAATCTATGGCGCCCTGGTAGACGGTTGTAGATAGTGGTGAATAGAGATAATAAATTATAGTCCTATGTAGGTAGGAAGATATTCGACAGAAGTCTAGGACAATCGATGTCTTATAGGCCTGGTGGACAATACGTTGCAGGCATTTTGCAGTGAATAGGCACTTATATTGGAGTAGCTTGGAGATCGTGGTGACTTTATTTGCGGAAATCAGTTGGTATTTGATCCTTTAGTCGTATTTTGATCCCTGGGTTTTTCTACAAAACTACTACTATGTGAGTTATAATCTTAAGACTTTTGTTTAGATAGACAAATAGCTGCGTACCAGGTAGATCTATAATACATTGACAAAACTTAAAAAAGTTTTACTTTCCGATAAAAAATAAGCCATCAGCCCGTGAACACTAACCAACCTACCCATTAAACCATTAAGATAAGCGCGAAAGACGGCTATCAGTTAATCTAGTTGGCACCTTACACGCTCTGCTGGGCAACGCACCTTGCCTTACATTCTTAACCGACATTTCCTAGTGGTAGCAATCCTAGTTACACAAAATAGAGAATTTACAGAAGGACAGCTCGCCCGTATTCCCGACCATTTATACCTACACTCTAGGGTTGCTACCTTTTATTTCTGATTTTTTGAAATGCGTTACCTGGTTTAAACATGCTAAGGCACATTATTTATATCTATGACACACTATAAAAAAATATTTGCACTTGAGAGTCGTAATTTTGCCGTCCGCACCGAACGCTGTTGAAACTCGCTATTAGCCGGTTCGAGACGGTTCGAGTTCGCGGGTAAACGACGGCGAGTATGTAGATGTCTGTTGGATTGTAGTGACGTTTCCTTGAAGCCGTCTCTCTGTATTGGGTGGCCGCCAATACGTACTTCGTGGTAGTAGGTAATCAAGTGTCTTGGTAGCTTGGAACCGAGGTGACTAATGGTCCATGTAATGTCTAGCTTGGTTACTGGCCCAGCGCTACCGCTTCGCTCCGGGCCGCATTCTTCCACTCACTACTGACATTTATTTTATCTGTTTACTACTTTATCTAACTACTTACATAAACAAGAAATCACGAGAAGATATGTGTCAGTGGGACAGAACGGAAAACAGGAACGGTTTTGAAACGGTAGTTTTCGTCACATCAGATAAAGTATCCTTTGCTGTCACTTTGCCGTCGATACCAGCACGAAAAAATGCTTTTTAATTATTGTAGGTAGGGAAGTATGCCAGTAACATTTAAGTAGGTTCATCATACCATACCACCTTTACCGCCTCGTGGGATTTCTTTACTCTGATTCGGAACGTAGGATTCATAGAAATAAGCATAAAGTTGAGATGTGTAAAAAACGGGAAGGGTTTTATAAGTCATTTTATCTACACTCGTTTAGTTATGTTGGTTTCATAAAATCTAACTGCTTTATAAATATCCAGCCATTAAAAAAAAACTTCCTTATCACCACCAGCTACATGAAGTAACTTGATTTCAAGTATTTGGAAAAATACGAAACGAATATGCCGCTTTTTTAGTTGCTAAGCCAAAAGTAGGCCAATAAATAGAAAAAGCAAATGTCACATGGGCGGGATGAGACTAGAAATTATGAGATCATAAACAGCAATCGCGTCCTAAAGCCTTCCGATATAAGAAAGTTGCATAAACTACTATTAGGTAGATACCTACCTGAAACCTACCGCACACAGCTCGCCTTTTTAAAATGATCACTGTAGCAATACCAAAATGGGTCGTGGCCGACCACATCCGCTGAACAAAACGACGCCATACTTACCTACTTAACAGCAGCTGTGTGAAACTAAATAAACAAGCAAGTCATAAAAAATGAAGATAGATTGTATATAAAATGCGATCACATTAATAGGGTTTTTTATGAAACAGCATACTGGGGAACTAACTAAGCCACTCACGACTGTGCCGTTTTTCAGTGATTGGTCGAAAATGTGTCAAAGTCTGAAATAACAAAAAAAACTTGTTGATGCTGCTGCCATCTATAGCTTGCCCCCTCGTACTAAACTAATTTCAATCTGAGTGTTACATTGTAAAGTCTAAACAGACGCTCTATAATCAAACTTCGCTCCATTTTTGGCAGCTGTTCAACCGGAAGTGGTCATCGTCACAGATACGGGTTCGTTCGAAATTTGAAATAATGTAATGGGCTTTTCACACGGCGCGTGAAAAAAAGATATTGTTAATGATAAAGTTTGTGGCCAGTGCTTCCGTTCGACCAGTGAGGTTAAATTGATAGGTATGGTATTTTAACTATAAAATAAATGCGATACCTAGTTGTTAAGCTCATGGCAGGTAACTGAACTTTACAACAAGCCAATCAAACAATAAGAGTTATTGACCTTAGTAGGTATATGAAGTTGAAGAGGAAGAGGATAATCACTAGATATCAATACTACGTGCCTAGATATCTTCATAAAATAAGGCTTATTAAATGGCTTTTATTAATTAATTAACATAGGTACTTACACTACTAAAAGTAAGTATGTACTTAATTCAGAATTATGTAATATATAAAGGTAAGTAAGTACTTAGGTATGTTTATACTTCCACCATTAGAATAAGTAGGTACATACCTAATAAGTAATCCTACTAATATTATAAAGGCGGATGTTTGTGTGTGTGTTTGTTACGACATCACGCAAAAACGGCTGATTAGATTGACATGAAACTTTGCAGAAATATAAAAGGGCATCTGGAATAACACATAGGATACTTTTTACCACGGAAAAATGTCTCATTCCCACGGGATCACGCATTTTCCAATATTTTTGAAATAGGTGGCGTGACTGAGCCGATTCGCGTTTTAAACGTTTTCGCCGAAAACTAACAGCGACATCTCTTGGCGAATAATGCTTTCTTCCCCGCGGAATAATACGTTGCAGCGGGTGAAACCGCTGACGGGCAGCTAGTACTTAATAATAACTTTCAAACAAAAGAAACATCTGAGTATACGGAGGGAGGCTAATAAATTGTAAAACATACCGTACGTACGTAGTATCTACCTACAAATAAGTAAAATACAAACAAAAAATCATAAAAAAGCGCGAATTCAGTGGCTAAATTAATTTCTCACTGCATTAAACCGCTATCGGATGCTATAATAACACACCTACCGATCGATTTGATATACATTGCCGGTACACCATGAATATTTCATCAAAACATGCTTAAGACAACCAGCAATGTACGCCAAAACATCGATAAATAAACACTAAAGCGTACTGGAATAACTCCTCTGTAGTTCCGCGAATCACCGCGTGTGGCGCTAGGAGCGCTCTACCGTTACTGCGGAGTTTGCGAAGGCGGCGCAAAGTTGGACCGGCTCCAGTTTTGCCGCCTTCGAGCTTTTGCGCTTTCGATTGTAAATGTAGAGTTTGAATTACGAGCGTGAACGTTGTCTGTGTAGTGACGTTGGCAATTTTTTATTTTACTGAAAAACTGTGTGATGTCATCGAAAAAATATACTTACATCAGCTTTTACAGAGTGATACCGAACGAAACGAACGACTTTCCCGAAAATCTCTAGATAGAGCTCAAATTGAACAACTGTCTCCTAGAGAACGTAGCTCGAAAAACATTAAAAGCTGTTCAGCTATTTTTCAGAGGTCTAATTTTTTTACACTTACTTTCGTACTTTGGTCCTTGGGGAAATTCGTTCAGTTTGATCTGATAAGCTAACCGTTTTCGAGAAAGTCGGTCTTTCGGTACCTAACTCACTTCAGGCTAAACTTATCTAGGTAAGTAGACACCTATCTGCAGATAACTATGTAGTTCAGATTCATTGGTTTGCTACTCAACAATCTACTCGCACGTTTTTTAAACTATCTACTTTAAGATTTGAAAGACGCCGCATTATTTCCATCCACCTAATCACATTTCATACGAATATCAACCCACTTGGCAATTGTCTAGTTGGGTCGGTGGAGTAATAAGTGCCTATCTTTCTGAATCTTAATGTGCCGTCATCCGAATAGGCCATATTTGACGTCTGTCAAAATCATATTAATGCTATGACATAAGGTCTATTTTTCTTTGTTGACATGTTTCCTAGTATGGGTTTGACAGACGTCAAATATGGCCTATTCGGATGACGGCACCATAGCCGCGTGTGTGTATTTAAGGGCGGCAAGGACGCGGCGGTTTGCCTTGAGACCGCGGCAGCTGCTAAGGACTGCTTCTCTACTTTTTTGCCAACCTATAGGACGGACTTGCGTATGATAGTTTGTATCCTACTTGAGTACAACATGTTTTAATATGGTTATAATATGGTATATTTATTGTTTTAATATGGTTTATTGAAATCAGAAACTTGAGAAGTAGGTTCGCGGATTAGGCATCAAATCAAAGTTTCTAAGCTCTTGCTTTCTAAATCTACTACAAAATAATAACCCGTTCTTCTGAGGCAGTCGGGTTAAAAGAGGCAGGACTTGAATCCAGTGGCAAAAGGATTTTGATATTTCAATGTTTTCCATTGTAACGACATTACTTTACCCAGCCTAAAGCAACAGAATGCTGTTCTCTTTGATATTGTATAGGTAAAGGCAACTAAATAAATCATTCTTCTTTATGGAAAGAAAAATTGATAAACAAACGAACTTATCTACACGTATAAGTGTAGTTCCACTGTAGCTAATTATGTGAAGTTGTTGTCTCGTCCGAAGATGATAAACCCCTAAAATGTATGGTTAACACTGATTTGACAACTGTCATCTCATTACACACGAGCGGTTAATAGACAACAAGTCCAACATCTTAGAGAAATCAATCAAATTGCCTGTGGTGCCTTAAGCTTGCCAATATTCTCGTTATTATAATACAGATCAGATCGTCAAATGGAGCTCAACCCTAACCAGTTACTTATTTACCACCGGTTTCAATGGCGGTGTTACCAAGTTACCCTACCAGCCAATCTTTGTGCGGATCAAGTTCGGTAACTTTTTATTACCCCACCTTTAGCGCTATAAGACGAGCTATAAGAGCTTTATAGATAAACACTTTTAGCCACTCTTGTCACGTTCTTATAAGTTCGATATAGGTTCGATACAGTAGTTGTAACACAAGGTGGAAAACATGGCGACTATATTTAGTCAGAATTTCAATACTAGGGTACAAAATAAATTCACTATTAGATCGATTACTGGATTGTCTCTAAAAATTAAACAACAACAGAGAAAAAATTAGATTCGGCTAAACAAGCGAATCATTGTTTTAGAACAGATTGCCATGCTGCAGACTAGAGAAAAAAGAGACTATTTTCTGCATTCTTTAGGTATGCGTATTTCCATTCCTGTATCTAACTAAACTTAAGCTATTATCAGTTTATACGAAGCTTGTTACGTAAAGACTAGCTTGGAAACTTTGCACCTTTGCACCTTTCCCGTCTAAGCTCTACCTACACTCGAGAATATTATGTGTGAAATCTTAGGTAGGTATCTATCTATCCAACCAGCTATAATGCGACAAAGTTTTTTTTTTTAATTTAGCATTCGTCAACTCTAGACATTCCTGTCAGGCGACTAAGTATGTTTTGCATCTTTGATATTACAGCGTTTTTTTTAAATGGCCGAGAAGTAGTGGCCAACTGGCCGGATTTACCAACAGTTTAAAAATAATAGTAAGTTTGAAAATAAAAGAAATTGTGGCTATAGTCCGGCTAGTTCGTGCGCGACCTTCCCTAGGGGTGACAGACGTTGGGGGGCGAGATGTCAGCGGGTAGCGGGAGGTGTAGCGGGGAAGGGTGACGCGCGCATCCGCGCTGCACGTCATATTAAAATGACGTGCTTCCTCGCCCCCCGACCGTCTGTACCCCGCAGGAAGGTCGTGCACGAAGTTGTCAAACTATAATAAATACTTAGTTTACTTAAATTAGAGGAACGAAGATGCCAAGCCAAAATTTAGTTCACAGAGACACAGTTTGAAAGAGTCATTATTATTTTCATCAGTCTAATTTAGACACAAAATACTTACCTACACAAATAAATTAATGAAATAACACTATAATTAATAATCGGCGCCAAAACGATTTCCCCGCTTTGATTACAAGCAATTTACTTTTACAACTTTCAATTAAAAAGTAGGCTGAATACAAACAAAATCCACAGTCACTAATACCATTAATAATAAAGAAGTGCGGATAAGATTATCCGCTAATCGGTCGACAAACACGATTCGCCGTAGACCGGTTTGGTCAATTAGCAAAGTAAGACCAAAGGAGCAAGTGTGGCCACTTTATTGAAGAAATTCTGTTATGAGGAAAAATTATATACAAAAGTTCAATAGAGTAGATACAAAATTATAGATAACTTTGGATGCTGTCATAATGTATTGCAAAATGTGGATCGTTGTGCTCGATTAATTTTATTTAGGTACCTAATTCTTTCACATAGGTCACAAAAGTCTTGCTTAGTCTTGTTGGACCCTTCGTTGTTCCAAATGTGGCCGCCTCCAGAATTTAACAAAGATTACCTAGTTTAAACAAACTCCTACGATTTTATATGTCAGTTTTGTTATGCCTCCAACAATATTTACCCAAAAGGTCACCCACAACAAGTCTAACTAACAAGCAGAGACATTAAAAATGCAAAAAGAACAGTATTCTGCTACATGGTCACACTTGTAGCAATAGCAACACTAGCAATTCGAGGTATCGCATTCGTACTGGCTGGCAAGATCGAAAGATAGCAACGAGCTTTTTCTCGGACACGCTCGAAATTTAAATTCATTCCGAATATCGTTTTGAATAGCGAAGTAATATGGAAGCGTTGCGCATTTTCGCCGTTCGAAATATACATTCAGAATAAATTGAAATTGAGATATTTCATTTGGAAGTTGAAGGTTTTTAAGAGATTATTTTTGTTATTATTTTGTCTACACGACTATTATAAACAGGAAATACTTATTTATTTTTTGTTGTGTTTGTATTTGCCGATTTATCAAATTAGATTTGACACTTGAACTAGAGATTACGTAAATTACCGCAGTTCTTTATGCCAGTAAAGTTCTTCATAACCGTCTAATAAATAAACATGATATTACCTGCATAGTAGAAGCTGGTTAAAGCGAATTTCGCGGGTCTTTGTGAGGCGTTATCATAAAGGTATTCCAGCCAAAATCTGGAACACTGAAGTCCCTGACCCCTGAATAGGGTTGCCAAGTATTTGGATAAAGCCGGATAGTGCTCAAGTGCTTGTCCGACTAAAGTAGATGCGGTCTGCATTCACAAAGGCTGAGATATTTTATATCTAGCTTGCTTCATAAATAGGTATGTAAACATAAAATAAAGGATGGAAAGCACGATCGTCCAAACATGACCACTGATTTATTTTTACCTACGGCAAATCGAAATAACTTTAGAAGTACCTACTTTATCTGAATAACTTCGAAAGAATATTTCACTCTGATGAACTGATCAAGCCTGCAAAGTTTTCTTTACACCCAGATTGCTAGATTATTAAACGTTGAATGTAAAATTATGTTGGAGTGTGTATCTAATCTATGCTTTTAGATCATCGACCCCAATAATGCCTCAATCCTGAAAGGTCCATCACGTCATTCCAGCTCCAAGAATAAGTGGCAACCCTATCGCTGACCTATTTGACGAGAGTTGGGTGACTCAAAAATTTGACGCGAATAATACGGCTAAGTGCCTATTCAGTTTCCAGGAGCACTGAATAATAATTCCAGCTTTGTTTTTCAGTTCCCGCAAGCGCTTTATGATATTCTTTTGTAAAAGGAAACGTAATTTTTCAGCTTCTTTTACAGAAACGTACTTTGTAGTCTGCTCTGCATTTGATAAGGTACCTAATTTGTTTTCTTTTCAGCGTTTGATTCTAGTTTAAAAAGTTGTAATAAGGTCTTAAAATGTAGGTACTAACATAAACTCATTCTGCATTCGACCAATTTGTGTCTGGCTGGAAAATAAAACAAAAATTGATTGGTATGTTGAAAAGCAAAACAAAGGCACTCTACGTTTTTGAATTTCGAACATTTCGACGCGCTGGCTCCCAAGCTCCCAAGACTCTAACATGCGTTCCATTGTACGCAGCAGACCACCAAAGTTGATGCTACTGTGACTAATTTGATGACCCTTTATGTTCTTGACATTGTATAATGACGCTCTAGCCAGGGGGAGCTTCATAGGAAATTGGGTCATTAGATATAACGGGAAGGGGTATTGCGTAGTACGCTTCCTATTTTCCTATATTAAAAGAGAAGTTTTGCAAATAGGCCGAGAGAGAAAGCTTTAGATAAAGAGATACAGATAGAACAACTTATTCTTTTATCAAAGAGTAGGTATCTACCTACCCAGGTTTAGTACGACTGCCTCAACTTTGGACAAGAAACTTTTAACAACTCTTGTAAAAAAAAGTTGATCGACCTAAAATAACGAAGAAAGAAATCTCCTACATTTTCCATTCAGCGTACAACGGGACGGAAAATATGTGAGAACATTCTCTGTCGACGTTAAACGTAGTGCCGCCACCGGCTGATATTTGAATTTGGAATTCGTCATTGGACACGGCTCGAGCGAGGTTTAACGGAGAGTTCCACTGTGTTCTTACTATTAGTATTTTCTATGGATTTGATATCTATGTCTATACTCACTCACATACGAATTCTATAATAAAGAAAAGATTTTATTTCTATACACACTGAAACGATTTCAATTTCGATCATACCCTAATAAACCTTAACTTAGTTTTTTATTCACACGAGAAAACGCATAGGGTGAAACCACGAGGCTGGTCGCTAGTATACACTAATCTGCATAAATATTATAGAGGAGAGTTTTTTTTATAGGCACGTAATCGAAATTATCCGACCGAATAAACATCCCCGAGTAAGTATGAGATAATGTATTTTCCTACAGGGAAACGGAACGGAGCGGGTGCAACCTCTGGGCTGGCCTCTTGTTAGTAAATGATAAAGTAGGTACTATATGACGGAAAAAAACGCGTGGTATAATAAAATGGCACTGAAAATGGAGCCCAGTGGATTTGAGTGCCATCGAGTTTATTCACACTGCTGATTGCCATGCCAGTGATCGGCCGTCGTCGCGGGCAAACACTTTTAGTAAGTTCTGCCGAAAATCGAGCTTAATTTTTCGTATCGATTTCGGAAAGATTGAGAGATGTACTAATTCCACGGTCATTTTGGCACACGATAAGACGGTAGCAGGTAAAACCGCTGAGTTGCCCATTAAGAAAAAAAAGTTTGGTGTACTGGTATTAGAGCCCGGTGGATTTTGAACTATTCGAATTCGGAACCGTGCCATCGAGTTTATTCACACTACTGATTGCCAGTGATCGGCCGTCGTAGCGGGCAAACACTTTTAGTAAGTTCTGCCGAAAAACGAGCTTAATTTGTCGTATCGATTTCAGATTGAGTGATTTGCTAAATTAGGTACAGTCGTGTACAGTTATTTTCTTGATAAGTAAATAACAGTTTCTCTTTGGTTTAATATTTTGTTTAGTTTAAGTGTCTGTGAGACGCCCCAGGTACCGCTGGAGAGATGTGGTGGACACTGACCTGCGCGATATACAAGTCAGGAACTGGCAGGAGATCGCGCAGGACAGGGAAGGCGAAGACTCGGTTCGGAGGCCAAGATCCATTTTGGATCACTGAGCCAGCGGAGTTAGTTAGTTAGTTTAAGTGTCTGTCTAGATAGACACACTACGACCGAAAATTTCGTTGCCGAAATTACCTCTAAGTTAAGCCGCCGCCGAATTTCGGTCCGATGTAGGTACCTATTTCAGCTTGATTTGGGCATGATTTCGGCGTTTATAGTCATCCCAACCGAAAACGCCGGAAACCGACGAAATGGAAATTCAGCCGCCGAATTTCGGTCGTAGTGTGCCGAGCTAGAAAGTAAAAAGACAAAAACTCTCTCTTTTCGTGTGGGACACCGAGTCGTTCAAGACAAAAACTGAAAAACACGCAGATAAGTCACTTTGTTCAGAGGGACCATTAATAGGTACCTACATTATGGCTAAAGGTCAATGCAGATCTCGCGCTGACCTCGGAGTAATATCGCTGGATGGCCATAACGGCTATTATACTAGCATTGCTGGAATACCGGCTTAGATTTCATTGTAATTCACAGGGTTCATTTTAGAAGCTAAAAAATAAAATATTGACATGAATGATGAAACCAAAGTATAAAACTGAGGAAAGAGACACAAACAATAATGTTGCCATAAATAAAATAAAATACAATTTTAGGGTGGTACTTGAACGCGAAACCGTGCGATACCATCCCACTAGGAATCTGCTAACTGAAAAATAAAGCAATGTGAGTAAATTAAAAATCTCAATACAATAATGTTGCCATTTTGGGGTCCCTTTCTTTAATTTACTAGGTTAACATCATAAAAATATTGTCTGGCAGATACTTTAAAAAAAGTATGCCATATCCATTTAGCCGTTAACAATTTGAGCGCTGCAATTTCGGAGGCCCTTTCTAAAGAAAATGAATCAATGAAATGTGATATAATCATCATAAAAATATTATCGTCAGATACTTTAAAAAAAGTATGCCACATCCATTTAGCCGTTAACAATTTGAGCGTTGCAATTTCGGAGTCCCTTTCTTTAATTTACTAGGTTATCATCATAAAAATATTGTTCGGCAGATACTTTAAAAAAGTATGCCACATCCATTTAGCCGTAAAAAATTTGAGCATTGCAATTTCGGGGTCCCTTTCATTAATTTACTAGGTTATCATCATAAAAATATTGTCGTCAGATACTTCAAAAAAAGTAAGCCATATCCATTTAGCCGTTATCAATTTGAGCGTTGCAATTTCGGAGTCCCTTTCTAAAGAAAATAAATCAATGAAATATTATATAATCATCAGAAAAATATTGTCGCCAGATAGTTTAAAAAAAGTATGCCATATCCATTTAGCCGTTAACAATTTGAGCGGTGCAATATTCACAGCGAGCGATCGGATCGGTTGCACAACATGTTGTATAATTGGCCAGAAGGCTTAACTGTTTTGTAGCCACCGGCACAAAATAGAGAATTTACAGAAGGACAGCTCGCCCCTTTTGCCGATCATTTATGCCTACACTCTAGGGTTGCTACTTTTTCTTTCTGAATTTTTAATACGCGGTACCTGGGTTAAACAAAGGTACCTACCTACTTAGGTACATTATACTTACACTATAACATACTATACAAAAATATTTGCACTTGTGAGTGGTTATTTTGACACTCGCTAGTAGCCGGTTCGAAACGGTTCGAGTTCGCCGGTTCAAAACGTTTGACGGCGTGTAGACTGTAGATGTGTGCGTGAGTGAAGTAAGGTTTCCTTGTAGCCGTCTCTCTGTATTAGGCGCCCGCCAAAAGGTACTTACTTTGTGCCACCGGCATATTTGCTGAGCTATAGGTATGGTTTATGTGCCTAGAGCCAATTTAAAAACGCGATTTGACACCGGTGGTATATTGGGTGAAATTTTACTAGTGACCGAAAACTCATAACCAGCTGGTGATAAGGATCTACTTTCCCCAAAGAACATAGGTCGACATATGAAAAATTTTCGACCTCCCATACAAAATTGTCGATCAGCTGATTTGAGTTTATACTTTGGGAGGCCCAATTTTTATTTTCGTGTTTCGACCAATTTTCCTTGGTTAATACTGTAAAATAAGACTTATAAGAGTGAGCAGAAAAACGTCATTTTGGTTTACCTACCGGAATCTCATGGGAATTGTAAAAATCTACTGTCAGGCAAGGATTTCCTTAAACTAGCTTCCATAGAAAAATTACCGCAAAAATTCTTTGTTACCATATAAGGAAATTCTGTGCGATATACGATATACCTGATTAAAAGATTAAAGACCAATATAAAATTGTTTTTCAAAAATAATGGTCCAATATACAGCACCAATTGAGCACTAAATCCTTCTACCTATAAAAGTCCATCCAAATTGCTAAAAGGTTCAATATAAAACGGTTCTTCTCCAAAAATAGTCCAATAAACAACATAATTTGATCTCCACTAGTTATAAAAGTCCATCCATCTATCCCATAGGTACCTAATAACTACGTGCCTCATACCCTTATTTCTTCATTTCTCTGAATGGTCGGAGCGAGAGTGAATTTAGTTGCATGTAATTGGTTTTTTCTAACGTAGTTCTATGGGATGGTAACATTCCCACGGGCAGGCTACTATCAGAAGCACATCAACCTACCCCTACCCCTAATAGTCTAAGCTCCCGTCGACCAAGTCTTACCTCATAGGTCTACCGCACGGACGCATACTGTAGCGATAGATACCACTTAGGAGGTCAGGAAAATACTGGGTTGCCATCTCCTAACCTGGAGGAAACTTTTTTATTCGAGTTGGAAAATGCAAAAAAGTCCAAAAATTACCTCACATTTCTACCGCTCTAAACGTTTACCTACCTAAAGAGACTCCTTTTGAGATGAGAATGCGCTAGGGTTGCCAGCTCCAATCCTGGCAGGTTCCAAGGTCAGCCACATTTTATGAGGCCCAAAAATGGAGTTTTTTACCTCATCTTTCTACCGGACGAAATTAGTGTCAATCGATAGCTCTAAGCATGCCATTGACAAATATATAGGGTTGCCTGCTATCAGCCTGGCAGGTCTGGTAAACCCCCTCAAAGAAACGACGGTAAAATCTTCAAACAAAGAAAAAGTCATGAAAACCACTAAGATTCCAACAAAACTTAATGTAAACTGCGCCATAGAGTTACATTCTGTTGTGTGGGACACTGCGTCGACGAACGACCCGATGGAACCTGGTGTTTTCAAAGCATCTATAATTAGGAAGTACAAAGCAGGCCACTGACAGGCCTTACCTTTCTTGCAACCAAACAAAATTTATGCCAATCGATATCCCTAGGTATGCCATTTATAAATATATAGGGTTGCCTGCCATCAGCCTGGTAGCATCCCTGGTAGACCCCGTCAAATGAACGCAGGTAATATGTTCAAACCCATAAATACTTGTGTTACACTGCTAAGATGTCTTGCTACCAAACTAAATTAGTGCCAATCGATAACCCTAGACATGACATTGATGAATATATAGGGTTGCCTGCTATCAGCCTGGCAGTATCCCTGGTATACCTCCTCAAACAAACGTTGGTTTAATCTGCAAACCAAGAAAAACTTATGTAAAACTGCCAAGATATCACTTAGTCAGCATTTAAGCTGAAGCGATGAGTGCCGAAACACCGATGGCGAAAGGTCCAGGTTGTTTCACCTTCATTTCGGAGCATCAGGTATGGAAGTGTCCATACGACAACCTTTTAGGATATGTATAGTCCAGATGGACTATGAATGCGAATCTGCGAGGCATCGGTCTCACGAGTGTCTTGCGACAACTCTTGTGAGTTTCGTCCTCTACGATAAGCCACTTGTACACATTACAGTGTAATCCTTTTTCACTTAGTCAGCATTTAAGCTGAAGCGATGCCAAGATATTTTGCTACCGAACAAAATTAGTGTCAATCGATAGCTCTAGGCATGCCACTGATGAAAATATAGGGTTGCCTGCTATCAGCTTGAAAGTTTTCCTGGTATACCCCCTCAAACGAACGCTGGTAAAATCTTCAAACCAAGAAAACTTATGTAAAACTGCTAAGATATCTTGCTACCGAAAAAAAATAGTGCCAATCGATAGCCCTAGATATGCCGTTTATGAATTTATAGGGTTGCCTGCTATCAGTCTGGCAGTTTCCCTGGTAGACTCCGTCTAATGAACGCAGGTAAAATGTTCAAACCCAGAAAAACTAAATAAATAAATAAATAAATATCCCTGGACGAAACACACAGCGCCATCTAGCCCCAAACTAAGCAAAGCTTGTACTATGGGAACTAGACAACTGATATAATACTTATATACTTTTTTTTTTGTAAATAAATACATATTATACATAGAAAACACCCAGACTTAACACAAATATTTGAAAATTAACTTTACAAATATTTGTGTCCAGTGGGAATCGAACCCACGACCCTCGGCGTAGAAGGCAGGTGCACTATCCACTACGCCATCGGGACAGACAAACTTGTGTAAAACTGCTAAGATGTCTTGCTACCAAACAAAATTAGTGCCAATCGATAGTCCTAGACATGTCATTGATGAATACATAGGGTTGCCTGCTATCAGCTTGGCAGTATCCTTGGTATACCCCCTCAAACGAACGCAAGACTTAACCAACGTTCGTTTGAGGGGATACCAGGGGGTATACCAGGGATACTGCCAAGCTGATAGCAGGCAACCCTATATTTTCATAAACCAACGTTTGTTTGAGGAGGTATACCAGGGATACTGCCAGGCTGATAGCAGGCAACCCTATATATTCATCAATGTCATGTCTAGGGTTATCGATTGGCACTAATTTAGTTTGGTAGCAAGACATCTTAGCAGTGTAACACAAGTATTTATGGGTTTGAACATATTACCTGCGTTTATTTGACGGGGTCTACCAGGGATGCTACCAGGCTGATAGCAGGCAACCCTATATATTTATAAATGGCATACCGAGGACTATCGATTGGCATAAATTTTGCTTGGTTGCAAGAAAGGTAAGGCCTGTCAGTGGCCTGCTTTGTACTTCCTAATTAGATGCTTTGAAAACACCAGGTTCCGTCGGGTCGTTCGTCGACGCAGTGTCCCACACAACAGAATGTAACTCTATGGCGCAGTTTACATTAAGTTTTGTTGGAATCTTAGTGGTTTTCATGACTTTTTCTTTGTTTGAAGATTTTACCGTCGTTTCTTTGAGGGGGTTTACCAGACCTGCCAGGCTGATAGCAGGCAACCCTATATATTTGTCAATGGCATGCTTAGAGCTATCGATTGACACTAATTTCGTCCGGTAGAAAGATGAGGTAAAAAACTCCATTTTTGGGCCTCATAAAATGTGGCTGACCTTGGAACCTGCCAGGATTGGAGCTGGCAACCCTAGCGCATTCTCATCTCAAAAGGAGTCTCTTTAGGTAGGTAAACGTTTGGAGCGGTAGAAATGTGAGATAATTTTTGGACTTTTTTGCATTTTCCAACTCGAATAAAAAAGTTTCCTCCAGGTTAGGAGATGGCAACCCAGTATTTTCCTGACCTCCTAAGTGGTATCTATCGCTACAGTATGCGTCCGTGTGGTAGACCTATGAGGTAAGACTTGGTCGACGGGAGCTTAGACTATAAGGGATCGACTTAGCTGACTTTTTGAAATAATTTATAAAGAAAAACCACTAAAAGTTGAACCCTTAAAGGTAGGGCCCTTTAGGTAAGTAGGATGATGAGCTAAATCAAAGATTTTAACTAATTCAAAATAGGTGGGTTATTTTCGTAGATATAAGGCAAAGTACTAGCTTTTTGGTGCAATATTAATTGACATTTTAAGGGTAATTTGTTCTAGTATCCAAAACTTATTTCGGTGAACAAAATATTTGTTCCCAATAATATTGGTAGGTATCTAAGTACACAACCCTCAAGTCCAAAGGGAAGTAAGTAGGGTAACCTTCCTACGCTGTTCATTCACATGCCACCAAAACCGTATTTCCTAAGTTCCTTACCCTCTGCTAGGAATCCTCGAAATCTTTATGCTTATAGCGGCATTATTGAGGTCGTAACAAGAGGTCGTCGGCATACAGCGCTACAACTTTACATTGATCACGACTTGGTAAGTACTTAGTATTTCAATAGGCAATTCAACTCGTTTGGGTTATATTTAGATACCTAACTGTAACTATCAGACAGAATCCGAATTATAAACAGCTAAAAATATGTAAAGTTCGTATGAAAGATGATGTTCGTCTACCGAGATAAAGATTGTTTGAATCGAACAGCACCTACCGAAACTAAGTACTTACTGAACTGATTTTTATAACAGCTAGTATCCTCTAACCAGAGATGGGCAAAAATTATTCGCCGAATAACTTTCCCGGCGAATAAATTTTTGATGAGTATGTAAATTAATTGAACAAGAAATAAAATGCAAGTTTTTTATATTCCTTATTACAAGATACTTGTGTACTCTCAATTTCATCCAAAAGTTTTTTTATGGGTCATTGTCATTTGTTTTATTTTACTCGTGAAAAATTTATTCGCCAGGCAATTTATTCGGCGAATAATTTTTGCCAATCTCTGCCTCTAACTAGGTAGGTTTGCATTTTATAAATAACTGGCACGTTTTGCTCTATCTTTATAATTTGCACGTCACGCATACGAAGGTGGTGTGCTCTGCCCTTTATTAACAGCAGATTTGACTACATTAAAAAGATGAAAGTTACTTTCGTAGATAACAGTTCCCGAATTAATAATAAATGGTAAGTATACAACACAACCCCTCTTTGGAAGAAGGGTAACCATCCTACGCTATTATAAGTCACGTGCCACCAAAACCGTATTTCCTAAGTTCCTTACCCTCTGCTAGGAATCCTCGAAATCTTTATGCTTATAGCGGCATTATTGAGGTCGTAACAAGAGGTCGTCGGCATACAGCGCTACAACTTTACATTGATCACGACTTGGTAAGTGTGGAAAGTGCCTTTAGTAGATAACAATTACTGAATTATGAAATATTGGAAAGTATACAACACAACCCCCCTTAGGATGTAGGGTGACCTTCCTACGCTGTTCATTCACATGCCACCAAAACCGTATTTCCTAGTTCCTTACCCTCTGCTAGGAATCCTCGAAATCTTTATGCTTATAGCGGCATTATTGAGGTCGTAACAAGAGGTCGTCGGCATACAGCGCTACAACTTTACATTGATCACGACTTGGTGAGTACTTAGTATTTCAATAGGCAATTCAACTCGTTTGGGTAATATTAGATACCTAACTATTAGTTAGAATCCCGATTTATAGAGATAAAAATATGTAAACTTTGTATGAACGATGATGTTTGTCTACCGCGATAAAGATTGTGTGAATCGAACAGCACCTACCGAAACTACTGAACTGATTTTTATAACAGCTACCTACATATTATCTTCCAATTAGCTATGCATTTTAAAAAAATGGCACGCTTTGCTCCATCCATAGGTACAATTCGGAGGCGCCGAACGATCCAATAAACCCTGCTGTTAGAGTTTTTGAACCGCATATATCTAGGTACTTACTCCTTTAACGCCTCGGTCGTAGTTGTGTGAGAAACATGGTCTGAGTGAGATCATGAGATGAGAGGATTATACAGTATCTAGCCAATTCCTCCTACTACAACAGCCTCAACAGTCAGCCTTACGCTAGGCATGCGGATTGGCAAACGTAGGTAGGTATTCCAAGGTGTAGATATTCACAGGGAACGCTGCTGCCCATTTCGTAGACTTACAACTTAGTCGTATTTTATGCCAGTCATGGTTAGAAATGGGGCGATGCTATTCTAAGCCGGCACCATACGGCATCTAGCTATTCATATCTGTGATTATTCCGATATTCCAAGCACGCAGCGAGGTCAATCCCGCCGAAATAGCCTTATTAGTATTAATGTAGGTATTGAATGGGAAGTTTTTGTCTACTTTGAGTCCATTGATCTTTTTGAGAGCCAATTTTATTAGCAAAGTTTACATTGAGAACTATATAAAGTTAACTTGATTTTTCATAATGTCATTACAAGTACCCCTTTCTTTTTAATGGATCAGCATTACATGCATTACTGGAATTTAACGGCAAAAACTTTAAAATCAATTTTCGAACGCGCTTGTATCACTTAGCTTTTAAACCTCGGACTACCAGCTACCACACGGGACATCAAATGCAACATAGTGAAGGGATTTACGTTTTAACCCAAAAAAGGAACTATTATTTGATGAGCTTCATCACATATTATGTTCCTAGATTATTTCTAAGCATTCCCCTAGTAAAACTAACGACCGAAAAATAATAACGTTTTCTCGTCTGCGATGAGATGACTGCGATGGCTGGTGACGCATGAATTTTCGCACGCAGAATTAAAATAAAGTAGGTAGATATAAAATATGCTCGTATTGAGAAAAAAATTTGGACAATAGGCCAATAATGGTCTAAGTGAGTTATATTGACTCTTATCAGGAGGAGATGTGACTTTCCTAAAGAGAATCTTGTAAACTCCTTCTAAGAAATAAATATTTTGGATTGGATTTTGGACAAAGAATCGAGTTACCAATTAGGAAAGGCATCATCATATTATTTTGTTTTTCATACATTTATTATGACGAGCATAATTTTAAAGGGTAATAGAGAGACAATAGGTATCTACTAACACGATAGATCTATATTCGTAGTAGGCGTTTTTTTTTTCATTAACTCGCCTGTTTACGTCTGAGTGAACAGAGAGCTAATTTATTGCACATGGTCTGGGCCTAAACAAACAGGGCTGAGCGAAACAAATATTTTATTAGCTTTGTAACAAAAAGCTTGTTACCTACCGGTAGATACTCGATTTAAGGGATCATAAAAGAAGAAAAAAAAAGTTTTGATAAAAAATAAAAAAGCAAGGGATAAACCATGAGGTGTCCCAGATTTTGGTATGATTGGATAAGATAGGATGGAGATCAAATCAGAGCTGAGAATCGAAATTAGAATGCTAATGATCGTTACGTTATATAAAACAATTATTAGTATAACCCCAGTGACAACACTATTGAACCTCTTTGATGTAGGTGTCTATCTATAGAACAATTGCTTACATTTGACCGTACGGCGCAGGGCGATACGCGCACTCTATAGCTTTCTTTTTTATATAATAAGGGCCATTTTCCATAAAACTGTACGATACATAAATAAGTACGCCGGATACGCCTACTTTTCACAGTGTGTGAACGACTAGCCGGAAAAAAAATCGGTACGCGTTTCGCGGGGTCAACGCCCGAGGTCGGTTAGACACGATCCGAAGTTTTTTATGTGTTTTTATTCAAGAGTTTTTGTTGTTCACGTGCCTTATTCTTCACTTCCTTGTGAACTGGCCACTTGATTCGTACTTCTGGTTATTTATATCACAGCGAAAAAATGGCTTCGCTTGCGCTTAATATTAAAAAGAAAAAAGTTTGTTGGTGTGTTTGTTAGCTCTGATTGCGCATAAACAGGATAGATGTCCCTACAATGAAATTTACCTATAACGGCGACTGGCAGTGCAAGTGACGATTTATTGAAAACTTTGCAGAAGTGATGATCCGTGCATGAAACTGATCAACTATCAATATGAAGCCAAGGAAACGAGAAAGAAATGTAAAAAAAATACGCTTCTCAACCCTATGACGTTTCCTGAACTGAACAACAGAATTGTCGTTTTAAAACGCCTGCAAAGTTTTTGGTAGGTATACCCTTATACCAAATTTTAATGTATTTGAAAGCAATTACATCTCTTTGCGAATATCAAAAATCGATACGTGAAACCAGCGAGTCAGAAGCTAAGGGTCTACTTCTTTACGAGTGGCATACCTACCGAGTTGTCCAAAGACGCGATATACCTTGGTGTCAGAGTTCTTTAATCGCCTACTACAAGTAGCAGGCCTTTGTCATGGTTGTGAAATGAATGGCATCTAAGTTTATAAACAGCAACCAAGACCGACGGCTTAACGTACCCTAAGGGTAGTCGATGTATAAGTAGGTAAATTACAATATAGTTAGTAGGTACTTGGAATGAAGAATCACTTCCAACGATATTATGTACTTACTCACAAACTATTAATAAATCATTTGGAAACCCGCCAATTAGCAAACACATGTTTGCGTCAGCTAAAAAACAACTTTGATGTTGCACACTGAATAATTTTATTTCGCTTAATGAATTCTACACCTAATTACAATGTCATTTAGTACGTACGCAATTAACACTTGCCACTGAGAAGTTCTTAAAGCTCAACTCTTTTACATTTTATTGCTGTTATGAACATTTTTATGTGCATACTATTTAAACGATTGTATATTTTATCCAAAAATGTTAACGGTTGTCTTAAGTAGGTAGGTGATCTGTCTCCACAAGTGAGACGTACCTAAGACTTGACACGGAGGCGTGAGACATCGCGACGCTCGAAACAGTTTCCATATAGGTAAAATGTATGGAACAGAAGAGACGCTGTCTACACCTGTGAGATTCGCGTCTCACGTCTCATGTGTGGAGATAGGGCCTTAGTGTCTACCACCTAAATTACACGCGTTGTGTACCTATACAAAATAAATTATTTTGTTTCGATAACACATTTGCCCTAAGTCAGCTTAATAAAACACTTGACATTGGCATAAAGAGATTCTAATGCCATTTGCCACTATACAAACTTACATAATTACAAAATGGCGATAAATTTTAGCGGGAAAGATCAACCGTACGACGAAGCGTGCGTTCCGTTCCGTATCTCTGATTTGCTCAGTGTGATTGATGTTTGAAACGGAACGCGACCGTTCGCACGCAACCCGAGAGGCGGCACTAAGTTGGACCGCTGTTAGCACAGCATCAAATCAAATCGCGTATTTTTATGGTAGCCTGTTTTATAGCAAATACGCAAAAACTATTTAAGATGCTGATCTTAGATACTTCAGTCGTTAAACTAGGAAAGTATATTAGGTGCCTATTTACAAGATATAGGTATAATAGTTTTAGCGATGGATCTTATGCCAACGATAAGAACGACGTTGTTCTTAGGTATTATGATGATGAGATGACCCACTGATTAATTTTGTCGCTTACTTTGTTTGCATGTTTTGCATAAGACATAAAATTCAAAGCGCTGTTACTGTACCTGACATTTCTAAATCTCCTGTATACCTAGGGCAAAGACTCACTCAACTATGAATAAACGGTCTTTACGTTCCGTTCTATGTTAGCTCTTTCAAAGTATAAAGTATCCAGACTCACTGTGATTTACAATATATACTTACACGTTTCTAATGCGCTTACTTACTACCTAGAACTTGTTTAATTCTTAGTTCCTAGTACCTACCTACTGAGCTAAGTTCTGGTTCTTCGCATTTAGTTAATTTCAAAGAATATGTAGTATTAATTATAATAAAAGTAACACTAATAGTTTACATCACTTCACATGTCTTTATTATACCAAGTCCTAATACAGAATGTCTGACGGTACCGTTACATTTTTAAACTTTTGCAAATTATCCGATTCACTACACCACCGCATATTCATCTGGTACTGTATTTCGTACTATCCTCGGACCAACGTTGCATGGCCAACTTGATAGTACTATCCTTGTCAGTTATCTAATAAACCAATGAAAGGGATATTGAATACGTTGGTCCATCATACGACGAAATACAGTACCACTCCTGTCGAATATAATATTTTCTAATAGCAACCCTTATTTATCTGTCAGTTGTCATCATTGTTTACGTTATACACAAAATAAACCAAGACAAGTGCAATTATCAAACCTAAAACCAACAGTGTTAAAATTAATAACTAACACTCGGCCTATCCTGAATCATAATTACGACCTCGTAATTAACCCTAACTATTACAAATTTTAAATATTTACAATAATGTTATTATTAAATCTGTTACTCAAAATATTTATCACAATCTTAAAGTTTAGATTTTTAAACAATCTTAAAACGAAATAAACTGTAGAATAACCTTAATATTTAACAATTACGTAACACTTACAACTAAAAATAATAATATTTTGTATGCCACCTCTGAGTTAAATTACTCACATACTCGGCTATTCCTGACAACACATTGCGTCCTCGTAATGATATAAAGACACTTTTACTGTACTTTAATTACCAAAAATTAAAAATATCCAATAGGTATACAATATTTTATTGCTTTCGTAAGAGTTTTTTTTTTCTATTTCTTAGATAGTGATGGTTATTAAGAAAAGTAATTCAGTAAGTATTTGACAACCGTTGTTAGTTAATTTGTTTTTATTGGTATGAGATTACTGCGTTTGATTTCACACTGATTTTGTAGTTTGTCAATAATTTGACTATTGCTTATAAATTATTATTTATTTATTTTTAAATTTTGTTTTCTATCCTGTCTAAATTACTGTTGCTTTTTTTTATATTCAATTGTTAACCGCAAAGCTTTCGAAACAATTCGTTTATTACTCATATTACAGTCATATATCAACACATCTTAATATTTGACATAAATATAAACCATCATTAATTTTTCTTTTGTTATTTTGACGTCCCTTTTTATTTGGTACTGAGAATGCTCAAACTTTATCATAATATTTTCATTTTTTTTGTTATTTTTTTAGTAGAAACTTCTGAGAAGCTCGCTCATAACCCACCGAGAATCTTGCTCGGTAACTCTACCCCCACCGAGAATCTTGCTCGGCAACACAACGCCCCACCGAGAATCTTGCTCGGCAACACAGAACCCACCGAGAATCTTGCTCGGTAACTCTACCCCCACCGAGAATCTTGCTCGGCAACACAACGCCCCACCGAGAATCTTGCTCGGCAACACAGAACCCACCGAGAATCTTGCTCGGTAACTCTACCCCCACCGAGAATCTTGCTCGGCAACACAACGCCCCACCGAGAATCTTGCTCGGCAACACAGAACCCACCGAGAATCTTGCTCGGTAACTCTACCCCCACCGAGAATCTTGCTCGGCAACATAACGCCCCACCGAGAATCTTGCTCGGCAACTCATCTGAGAATCTTGCTCAGAAACCACCGAGAATCTTGCTCGGCAACACAACTGTGAGAATCTTGCTCAGAACTTTCCAACTTTCAATCTCAAACAACAGTATCTTTTATTATTTGAGAAAGCTCAGTAACCATAATGACTATTGATTAGTTTTTTTTTTTTTCTATAGCCAATATTAGACACGTAAGAGTATCTGGCTTAGTTCATAATCTTTAACAAACATCCGTAAATCTAATTTGGCAACAGTATCTTTCAAAATTTGGGGAAGCTTAGTATCTAACCACAATGTATCTCGCTTTTTTTTGACAATACTTGTTATTATTTCAATTATTTTTGCACATTCGTGCTTTACCAGTGAATAATAATATACACATCACAACACATTATTTGGTACAAAAAGCCTCTGTGCTGTTGGCTTCGGCCCCACACATGCTTCAAAGGACCGGGTCCCTGTGGGCCCGAGATTCGAAAGAGTACCAACATAATAATAATAAATATATAATACTATACATTTGAGAAATTTCTGATATTGGTGTTTTGATGCAAAGAGTTTAATTAACTTAATTTCATATTTTGAAGATAGCTGCACAAAATAGAAAGTATACAGAAAGTTCACTCGGCCCTATTTCGGATTTTCGCATTTGTTACATAACCCTATTTGGCTTTTGTTATGTATGAACATGATTGTATGTAGGTAGGTCACTGAGGGTAGTGAAATAATAAATCAGTTTTGCTCTTGATCTCAACCTGTGTGTATTCTTTATTGGCGACTGCGGAAAATTAATCTAAATACAGTGAAAATGGCCGTAAATATTTCGAATATTGTGTTTCCCGGACAGTTCGACCCAAAGACTGATAAGTGGTGTGATTATAAGGAACAATTACTGTGTGCGCTTGACGCGGCGGGCGTCGGTACAGATAACCTAGAAAAAGGACGCTCATTGTTTCTTTCACAGTGCGGCAAAGAGACTTATAAGCTAATTGCTTCACTTTTAGTGCCGAAACGTCCCACTGAAGTGCCGTTTGAGGAAATAATTAGTACTTTGGACAAATTTTTCGAACCCGAAACAAACGAAATTTTGCAAGCGGGAAAATTTCACTGTCGGCGACAATTAGACAAAGAAAGCGTGCAGGACTTTGTGGCGGCAATAAGTTTACTTGGTGCAAAGTGTAATTTTGTGGACTTGAAACGCCAGTTGAGAGACCGACTAGTACTAGGGGTGCGGGACGATCGCTTGCGGCGCGATTTGTTGAAAAAGAAAGACTTGACGTATGAGGTCGCGTTACAAACGTGTTTGGACTATCAAGTGACGTTCCCTGATCTGTACCCTGAATGTGTGGCTAGCGAGTCGAAGCAAACTCCGTCTTATGTCACCAAAGACGTTGTGCCGATGGAAATCGGTAGTGTGAAGTCGAGTAACTGTCGACGTTGTGCACGTGAACACAAGCCGGGCGAGCGCTGCCCCTTCGTTAAGGCGAGGTGCTTCTATTGTAAGAAGTTTGGACATATCGCCGCGGGCTGCGACCGGAGACCGGCCAGGGTGCACGAGGTGGAGGAGGAATGTGTGCAGCAGTCTACTTCAGCTGCGGAGCCCATGATGGGAGTCTACGCCTGTGCGGACAACATTGTTCCGCCCATAACTGCCCATGTCATTATTGACGACGTTGATGTTACTATGGACGTGGATTCCGGAGCTTCGCGTACGATAATGTCGAAAGACACGTTCAAGAGACTGTGGTCAACCCCACCACCACTAGGTCCGACTGACTTGAAGCTGGTGACATGGACTCGTGATCCATTGAAAGTGTTAGGAGCAGCAAACGTTCGGGTGAAATTAGGCGACAGAGAAGCACAATTAGAACTGGTTGTGGTGTCAGGAAATGGACCTACCCTTCTAGGGAGAAATTGGTTTCCGGCACTAGGCATTGAAGTCGCTGGGGTGTGCTGGTCCGAAGACTTGTTTAAGCTATATAAACAAGATTATCCAGAGTTATTTAAAGAAGAATTGGGCGAGTACACAGGGCCAAAAGTATCGTTACATCTGCGGCCAAACGCCACGCCACGTTTTATGAAAGCACGGGCGGTACCGTTTCCGATGAAACAAAAAGTGGTGGACGAGTTGAACAGGCTAGTGACAACGGGCGTGCTGGAGCCGATTAGATACTCGGAATGGGCAACACCTGTGACGCCGGTGATTAAAGAGGACGGATCCGTGCGCATATGCGGCGATTATCGCAGCACAGTAAATGCTGCTATAGACACTGATGTATTCCCGTTACCAACATCAATGGAGGCCTTTGTACAGTTGAGTGGAGGCAGGGTTTTCAGCAAACTAGATCTGAAACATGCATACACGCAAATGAAGGTGGACGACACGACTGCCAGGTTGCTGACCCTCAACACGCCTATTGGTTTGATGAAAGTGAATCGACTACCCTTCGGTGTGAGCGCTGCGCCTGCGATATTTCAGCGCGTCATGACAACAGCGCTTGCAGGGATGGAGGGTGTCGCGTGTCTTCTGGACGATATCGCTGTTTCCGGATCAACAATTGAAGAACACAATCATAGACTAAGGAAGGTACTTGATAAGTTACAAGAGATGGGACTTCGCCTTAACGTGAAGAAGTGCATTTTCGCGGCGAACAGAATCACATTTTGGGACATAGATGCTGCTGAGGATCCACCCTTCTCCAGATAAAGTCAAGGAGATACAGGAGAAGCCTGCTCCGACAAACAGAGAGACCTTGCGTGCTTTCCTAGGGCTGTATAACTTTTACGAAAAGTTCCTACCTGATAAAAGCACTATTTTGGAACCCTTATACAGACTCCTCGATACCAAACGTTCGTGGAAATGGGGTGAAAAAGAGCATGCAGCATTTGTTGAAGCGAAACGTCTGCTGTCGTCGGATCTTACTCTGATTGGATATGATCTACAGAAAGAACTACTCCTTATTTGTGATTCTTCTGAATATGGACTTGGTGCTGTTTTAGCACATAAAATGGATGATGGCTCGGAGCGACCAGTGATGATGGCTTCACGAACATTACAGGCTCACGAAAGACGCTACGGGCAAATCGATAAAGAAGCCCTAGCAATTATGTTTGGATTGACTAAGTTTCACGACTTCTTGGCCGGGCGTAAATTTTGTATAGTCACAGATCATAAGCCCTTGATAGGTCTGTTTAATCCCACTAAACAGATACCGGCACAAATTACACCACGGATGTTACGCTGGTCATTGAAACTTGCTTGCTACGACTATACCATACGGTATCGACCTGGAAAGCAAATCGGCAATGCAGATGCGCTGAGCAGGTGGACAGCGCCTGAGACGTCGACCGTGCGCGAGGAACGGCTGCCAGAAGTGCTTCTGTTAGAAGAACAGCCGAGTGGATGGGAGCTCAATGCCGCAAAGATTGCTGAACACACAAAGAGCGACCCCGTATTGCAGAAAGTCATGTTTCACGTGCTACATGGCTGGCCGCGCACTAACCCAGACCCAAGCCTACAGCCATATTGGATACGTAGAGAGGCTCTTTCACAGAATAAAGATTGTTTATTGTGGTGCAACAGAGTCGTGATACCTTCGTCCCTTCAGGAGAAGGTATTGAAATTGCTTCACGCCCCACATGCGGGCATTGTCCAAACGAAGGCGTACGCTAGAGGCTATGTTTGGTGGGTAGATATGGACCGCCAGATTGAACAGATTGTTTCAGGATGTGAACAGTGCCAGCTGGTAAGGAACAATCCTCCAAAAGACCCACAGACCTGGATAATGGCAGAAAAGGCATGGAGTCGCGTCCATATTGACTTCGCAGGGCCCTTTGAGGGAAAGACCTTTTTAGTAATGATTGACAGTTACAGCAAGTGGTTTGAGGCTGAGATTGTACCATCTATGAACAGTGGTACTGTGATAACTGTTTGCAGAAAAATTTTCGCCTCTCAAGGTTTACCCGATTTGCTGGTGTCTGATAACGGCAAAGCCTTTACATCAGAAGAGTTCAATACATTTTTGAGCAAAAATGGAATCCGGCACTTGTACTCTCCGCCCTACCACCCTGAGACCAATGGCCAGATTGAAAGGGCGATACAAACCTTCAAAAATAAATTAAAGAAGTTCATGAACTTGAATTTGCCATGGCAAGAAATGCTGTCCAAAACTTTATACTATATGAGAACAGTACCCAACAGTTCCAACAACAAGACCCCAGCTGAGATGCTCAATGGGCGTAAATACAGAACAGCTGTTTCTAGCCTACACCCCGATGCGATGCCATCGCGCAGTGAACAACAACTTGAGGCGGCCGCCCAGCACCCACCCACAAGAAGCTTCACCGTTGATCAGCCAGTGCTTGTACGTATGTACGGGCCAGACAAGTGGCAGAGAGGCACGGTAGAAGCTCTGGAGGGACCAGGGACTTACAGGGTGAGGACGGAAGATGGGGAGTTGCATAGGCGCCATGCAGACCAGATACTGGCCAGACAGGCCAGACAAGTGGCACAAAGATCCTCCCCTCCCCAGTCTGATAATAATGAACCGGATCAAGCTGATGCAGACTCAGATATTGAACATCCGATTATAATACCACCATCTCATTTGTGGCCTGACATTATAGGCATTCCGCCAGAGTGATTAATTTAGATCTTAAGTTGACTTGATTATCCAAAGTTAAAATTGTTTCTAGTTGATGATTAATATTCTTTTGATTTGTATTTCCTTGATTTTCTAAGGCTGAAATTGTTTTGTATTCTGATTAAGATTTTGTTAACGGTTTAATGTATCCAATCATTATGAGGGAAAGGTATGTTATGTATGAACATGATTGTATGTAGGTAGGTCACTGAGGGTAGTGAAATAATAAATCAGTTTTGCTCTTGATCTCAACCTGTGTGTATTCTTTAGCTTTTGTTACATAACCAGGTGTGCTACTATCAAAAATCTCTAAGTATAAAAAACGTCAAAACAGCAAAATCTGACAAAGAATGTCGTATGGTTCTGAGTCAATTTTAAATCCAATAAATATGACATTCGTATCAACCACTTCATACGTTCTTATTTACCTTGACTTCCCCTGAGATTCCGGTATTTTCCAGTTTTCGTCAGTAAGCGTCAAAATCGTCGCTAGTACTGAGTGAGCCATCTGGTAAGGCACCCGCGCGCCGTTTTCCTAATTTGTGATAGTTGTTTTTCGTCTGACCATTGTGTATTATGTAATTTGTTCAATTTAATAATAAATTGGGTTATGTATAATTGATTTGATAGTTCAGTCGTCAGACCTTTGTAATTTTGTATATTATGCATTTTTTTTTACTTTGATAATTAACTTTATTATGTAAAACTATCTTGATTCTTCAGTTTTTACGCTTCAGTAACTAAATAAAGAATAAACTTGTTTACTACTATTTAACTTTGGCTTAAGAAGGATAACTATCTGTTGTAGTGACAGATTACATCAGATCGAAATAGAGGTTACATATACACCATAAGTTCTTTTTTTTTAATGCGCCCAACCTGTAGTCTCATCTCGTTTTAGTTTTATCTTGTCGTCTTAAAAACAATTCTAACAAGATAGAAATCTTAAATTACTAAGAATTTCAGCATTTAACGGCCGCGGTCTATTTGATCAATGATCAATAAATGACAGTAGGATTGGACCAGGACGATTTGATTGTGAGATAAACCCGCTATGATTGTCGGACAAACCTGTTTATACTGTAGGAATACTCATTTTTATTATTTAACATAGCTAACTTATCGTGCCCAAGCACGAAAGTATAACACACCAGTTGTGATGTGACATACGCATTATTCATAAATTGTACAACGTGACAAAACAACAAATAAATCAGAAATGGTGTGGAAAGGTTCCTTGCAAAGAATCAATTAACAAAAAATTTTGAGAATCAAAAACTAAATTTTTAAATTCAATTTCACTTAATTTTAATCGTGGCATCGCAGCACACATTTTGACAGCTTAAAAATCAAATTAAGTTACAGACGCGGCGCAGCGCAGTTCGGTCGACATTGCTGGCTATTACATGAATGTCATCAATACAAGAAACTAAATAAATCAGCAATGTATGCCGAAGTGGACTTTGTTCGCCAGGTAGTGTAGCACCTGACCTAGACTAGTGATGTGATTATTTCATCGATTGATGATAATGAAAAACATTCATTTTTTTTGTTAGTTATGTAACAGGTTGTATTTTGCAGAGATTTCTTTGTGTATTGTTTACTTAATTGCTTGTTTTACTGTTTACTTGCTTTGCTTACTTGCTTACTTGCTTACTTGCTTACTTGCTTACTTGCTTACTTGCTTATACGAGCTTGACCCATAAACATAAATGTAATAGAAAAATGATTGCCCCCAGTACAAAATACAATAAAATCTAGAGGTTTTTTTTTTTTAATAGTAATGCGTGAATAGCTTTTTGGTGCTATTATTAAGATTATCTTAATCTTGATACGATCGGCTGTGGATTCTAAATTTTGACTAAATTGGATAACTTTTAATTGAGTTTATTTGTTTTACTTACTCCTAAATTTTCTGTTTTTATCCACTATGATCCATTGTGAAAATTAGGCCGTGCCATTGTATCCACCTCCTTGTACACAACGGCTAATTTCTGACTTTCGATATAACAACTCATATTTCCAATTTTCTAGGAGAATACATAAAAAATATAAAAATAGATTTAGTACACTACTATCCACATACCTACTTTCAACTTTCTAAGTTTATCCACTACTAAGCAATCATGATCGAGAAAAGAATATATATATCCACTGTAGTCCACATGACCTCAGGGCCCCAAGTCTGCTAATTTTTAGCCAATGAAATGCTAGCGACACTCGACTATCATTCTATTGCCACTGTGATTTTTCATACTAAAAAATAAATAAAGAAACTGTTCGCAGAATACGAGACAATAACATGCCATAGACATGCAATGCAACTGATACGATTTTTTATTTAGCAGACTTCGGCCCCAGACCAATAGCAAGTTTCCACCAATACCAATAATAACGAAATTATCCTCGATGATTTTCTTTCTTCTATTTACTTCTTTCCGGCAATCAGGGTCTTGTCCATGGCTGAATGTTGCCGGTGCCAGTTTCCATCACTTGTCCTTGGCGTATAGATTCCGCAATGCCTCCAACCAATGTTCGCAACATGTGAAAAAGAATAACATTAGAAAAAGAACATACGTAATTATTATTATTTTTGTGTTACCGTTTCCTGCGTATGTGGTTCAAAGACCTTAGCTAGAATAAGAACTAAATAGACACCGATTGATTGATAAGTATTGTAGACCTACTGCGGTTTCGTGCACTTGAGATGACCGTGCAGTAGGTTGTCAACATGAAACTAATTAAGTACTTATTTAACTAATGAAAATACCAAGTTATGAGTACCGGTTCTCGTACCTGTTATATAAATAGTCTCGGGAGATGATTTTGCATGATATTGTAATATTTCAGTTGCAAAGCTACATTGCTGTCCTTCCAGGAATCTGCGTCTGCCGCTTTTTCTCCAGTCGATAGCAGCCCATCAGCATCTCATTGGATCCATATATTTGCCAGGGTCCCGGTGATACATCATGAAGTAGAAGGAAAAATAAAAATTAGTATTGTAACAGGTTATACTGTGTTATGTCCATTTAGAATAGCATCATACATATGAAGCGAATAAAGGAATTAAGGGATTCATTTTGCAATCTAATTTTAGGCAATGAGCACAATAACGATACACATTTTTTTCTGAAATTACCCTCATCATTATTATTACCCTATATACGTTTCTATCGCCGATTACGCTCTGCCAACCCCGCAAAAGACATAGGCGTGATGTGTAAAGGACATATATGTGTGATTTTGTTTTCTTTTTTCAAACGTCATTGTAAAATTTTCGAATACCTATCGATCTGAATCTAATCTTTTATCATTTTTTAACACATGGTAGGTACATAATAATTATAATTTTCAGACGTACCTTAATGAATAACGGCCACTATGAAATCTATTGTAATATTGCATATAACACCTCTTCGTCGCGAACAGTTCGTGATGATCCATGACGTAGTGGTTCCACTATTTCAATCCAATCGCCGATCCATCATGCATCATCACGACTCCACCATTTCTTCCAGTTGGTGCAGGCGCTTTATCGGGTCGTAGGACGACTCATTGTCCCACACGAAAAGGAGAAGAATTCGTCTTTTTGGATTTCATATGCCGCTTCGCTGACGCAAAACTCACAGCGATTTCACTTTATTGTAGCTTGAGCCTAGACATAGCACGTGGAGTAACACTTCTGAAGTATTAATTATAATAAAAGTAACACTAATAGTTTACATCACTTCACATGTCTTTATTATACCAAGTCCTAATACAGAATGTCTGACTGTACCGTTACATTTTTAAACTTTTGCAAATTATCCGATTCACTACACCACCGCATATTCATCTGGTACTGTATTTCGTACTATCCTCGGACCAACGTTGCATGGCCAACTTGATAGTACTATCCTTGTCAGTTATCTAATAAACCAATGAAAGGGATATTGAATACGTTGGTCCATCATACGACGAAATACAGTACCACTCCTGTCGAATATAATATTTTCTAATAGCAACCCTTATTTATCTGTCAGTTGTCATCATTGTTTACGTTATACACAAAATAAACCAAGACAAGTGCAATTATCAAACCTAAAACCAACAGTGTTAAAATTAATAACTAACAGTACCTATTTACCTGCTTATAAGTACGGGGATGATCTAATTTCACTGACACTGGCTGAATTGCCTATTGACAACAGCCATAATTAAAAAAGAAGTAGGCATTTACCATACAATAATGTAAACAAAACCATCATAATACCCACGCCACGATACCTATCTCAGTTAAAATTAGTTCCCTACATAAATAACATAGAAATCGGATATCAAGCGCCCCCATGACCTTGAGTGGAGTGTAAAGTGAGGGTAGCTCCCCCTTGCATTCTATGTAGGGTTGCCAGGTCTTCATATCTAAAACAGGCAGACCTTCGAGTTCTTGGCCTTTCTGACATTTGGGGAAAAAGCCAGACCTTGCATTTTTATCAATATTTTGCGATTAAAGATCAGAACACACCGCCTCCGTATACGTGACGTGCTCGTCATCACGCGCGTATCTATGACGTTGTAAAGCACGGGATTGTATGAAACATGGCACACCGCGGTTTGCGCGTGATGACGTGCACGCATACGTCCTGCATACGGAGGCGGTATGTTTTGCCATTTATAGTAAAAAAAAAACAAGGTTTTTTGCTCAATCGCAGAGTCTCGATCCGCGCGAATAAAAGCCGGACAGGCCGAACGCCGCTTATTATGGTCGGACAGGCAAACAAAAACTTGGCTATGTCCGACTTTGTGTCGTGTGGTGCCGGCAGAGTAGAATAGCACCACCCCTTCTCTTCCCGTGGGGGTCGTAAGAGGCGACCGAGGGATAAACCTGACCCAAACAGCCAGGGCCAACGGTATGGTGGCGGTTAATCCACCACAGAAGCATTCCCAAGGAGGGTTGACGTCTGGTAGGCGGCCGGTCATAAAACTCAGTCAAATATTTTTGCAACACGATTTTGTGTTCAACGAAACGTGTTGCGCCGACCCCAAGTAATTGGAATAAGGGCAGGAAGATGATGTTCGGCTTTATCCGGACACCTGGCAACCCTAATTCTATGGAGTGTCATGGTGCATAAACACCCATATAGACACTGTTTATAGCCCCTATGCGCCTGTGAATTGTTTTGATGACGGAATTAAATGTTTTTTCTGTGTGTGTGTGTGTGTTTGTCTAGTTTACGGAAGTTAAAACTGTTTGCTTTCTAGAACAAATTTAATGTCTCGGGAATCTAGCTAGGAAAAACGAATCGTACCTATAAGAAGGTACAAAACAAACTTACGCCATACCTAAGCGTCGAGAATCTTTACTATGGCGTCTTCTGTACCTGTACTATTATGTTTTCTGTGACTATATATAGCGAAACGGTAGATTAATCATTGGAATGAGGGAAGGAAAATAATTGCCAGTGCTTTAGGTTTGACCTACTTATGCACCGAAAAATACTGCATTCCCATGGCATCGGTTACCTACAGGTATTTATTGACTAAAAGAGCTGGTCAGGACACTACCTCATTTACATTAATTAGAATTCTAATTAATTATGATACCATACTTACAGAAACAATCCGTACCTACTCACTATTTCAATAATACACGACCGAACTCATAATCAAATAACCCTTCCGGCGACTAGTGAATAAAAAAGAATAAGAGCGGCCGTTGACCCTACTTTGCCAAAATGAAAAGATATACCGCCATATTACATTGTCTGGCTGAACGCAATCCGTTTCAGAGTATATAGGCCAGGCTGGGCCCACGTCATTTACGCGTTTTCCCGTTCCGACCTTTGGGTAAAAAAAATGTTTTAAAAGGTAGATTTTCTGTGAATTCGCTACCATGTCAAGATTTCTCTCATATAAAATACTAGCTGCCCGTCAGCGGTTTCACCCGCTGCAACCTATTATTCCGCGGGAAAAAAGCTTTATTCGCCAAGAGATGTCGCTGTTAGTTTTCGGCGAAAACGTTTAAAACGCGAATCGGCTCAGTCACGCCACCTATTTCAAAAATATTGAAAAATGCATGATCCCGTGGGAATGAGAAATTTTTCTGTGGTAAAAAGTATCCTATGTGTTATTCCAAATGCCCTTTTATATTTCTGCAAAGTTTCATGTCAATCTAATCAGTCGTTTTTGCGTGATGTCGTAACAAACACACACACAAACATCCGCCTTTATAATATTAGTAGGATGATGAAACCCAATAGGTAGGTACGCGGTTTAAATCTTTAGCCAGCTAGAGAATTAAACCGAATAATAGGATATAGGATCATTTGGACCATTGACGCTACTTTGCCAAAATGAAAAGATATACCGCCATATTACGTTGTCTGGCTGAACGCAATCCGTTTCAGACTATATAGGCCAGGCTGGGCCCACGTCATTTACGCGTTTTCCCGTTCCGACCTTTTAGTAGGAATTTAATAAAATAAAATGTTTTGATACGTTTTTGATTTACTGTGAATTCGCTACCATGTCAAGATTTTTCCAAGAGATATGGAGCCTAATATGTAGGTATTCGGTTTAAAACTTTGAACGACTAGTGAATAAAAAAGAATGAGACCGACCATTGCCCCTACTTTGCCAAAAAGAAAAGATATACCGCCATATTACATTGTCTGGCTGAACGCAATCCGTTTCAGAGTATAGATAGATATAGGCCAGGCTGTGCCTACGTCATTTACGCGTTTTCCCGTTCCGACCTTTGGGTAGGTATCTAATAAACCGTGCTAATAAAAGAAATAGTGCTGAAAAGTTTTTTAGATTTCCTGTGATTCCGCTACCGAAATGAAGCCCAATAGTAAGGCAGATAATAGCTTGTTCGAGTTTACGGAAGCTTCGTTATAAATAAGTTATTGGGTCATTCGAAGAACAACGTGATAATTTGTGTTTATGGAATATTTATTTTGAATTTGGTACCGTAGATCCTAACTATCTATTTGACATACCCGACTGAAAAAAGTGTCTTCCTAGGAACCTTTTTTCAGATAAAGAGCTCCCTAGGTATCGAAAACTTTAACTCACTGGATGATTAGCTTGTTTTAGTTCTGGAATAAAATCAAAAGTGAGTCAACAATAAATAAAGCGAGTATATATTTACATACAATGTTATCTTGTTACATGCATGTTTGCGCCCTATGATGAAATCGCATCATTCATTTAACATTTCGCTAAATGTTGACCTTTACATAAGAAGTTGTACAAAAATAATAAGAGATTGCTGACAGCTTCAAATCCACACATTACACAACAAGATAAAATCAGAAACAGATATCTTTTGTTCATATTTAAAAAAAGAGTTTGAACACCAATATCCCGTATTTTAGGTGTTCTTCCGACATCGAAGAAGCCACCGACAGTGCCGTAGTCGTGACTTTCTGGTCAAAATACATCTAAGTATCTGTTTTGTTTGGGTCATTAATTATGAAAGAAGAAGAAGAAGATGATGCATTAGCGACACTCAACTGTCAACAGAATGACAGATGAGTTTCGCTGGCATCGAAGAAAGGCCGAAACGGGAATAACCCAGCCGGCCAGACGCCCAAGTAGTCCATTAATTGTCCGAGTCTAGTAGGTTGCCTGGAAGAAATTGCTACCCTAGCAATAAGGCCGCCTGTGTTGTACTTTGTCTTTTCATTTATGTTACGTTGTTTTATTTTGTTTCTTGTACAATAAAGCATATTTGTATTGTATTGTAGTACGCGTCAACAAGTCTGAATTCACTGAATCCAAAATACGCCCTCTTTCTTTTATGTTTTCTAAGCCCGTTCTACAACTTGTAAAATAGGAAGAAAGAGTAATACGGGAATAAACCAGCCAGACGCCCAAGTAGTTCATTTGGCTGAGTCTATACTTGCGACTAGATTGTTGACAAGTCTATTGCGGGATTTCGACCTATATGTATGCTTCTCTTACTCCACCTTTTATTTTAATAAATGTTGATTCCTCCAGCTTATTTATAAATGTTGATAAAGTTTATGACCTCAGCCGAATATCTGACAAATTGCCATTGCAAACCATGGTCCACGTGTGGTAGTGGTGAATATCACCTACCAACTATAAAAAAGGGTAAAAGTGCCTGCCTAGTAGTCGTAAAACTAAGACAAATCCTATTGCATTGATTTTGAGTAAGTATCTACAGGGAGTAACAGAAAGGGTATAACAAGCCGAAAGGAAGTCAAGGTACTCACGAAACTGAACAACTTTCCCTATGGAGCATGCGTAGAAATACGAAAAAAAATTGTACCTCCCATACTAAATCAATCAGCTGATCGGCAATTTTGAATGGGAGGTCCCATTTTTTTTGCATATTTCGACCCGTGGCTCCTTGTTGTTACTCTCCCTTTCTGTTACTCCCGTCCCGGTATAACAAATAGTGCTACTGATATTTAGGTAGTACAACTAGTACAATATTCTCTGAAATTCTGTATGAAAGTCATTCATTATAGACAAATATGTTGTAGCTACTATATCCATCCAGTACATTTTAAGCAATCAAAGTCTTATTTACACAAACTAGAAACAATAAACGACAAGCTGTTATTGTAAAACGTGAATAAAATTACAGTCGCGCATTGTTTGACATGTATGTAAAATAAGGCTGGCCATTGCCACAAGGCCAGCGGCAAAAAAAAACCGCACATGTCGCAAGTGTGAGTTGGACTCGCGCGTCGGGGTTCCGTAGATACAAAATACTGTTCCTGTTCCTTTTCCTACTTAGTAAAACCTCTTGCTTCATGCATGAGGTACACGATGATAAGTCCAAAAAATGTAACTTTTACAGGAACCGTAAGTAACAGAACTTTTCTCAAACATGCTAGGAAATATGTTCATTTCTTTCAAAAAAAGAATACGCAAAGTTTCCCATTGTGTGTCATGTCTCCGACCGCGCCAGCAAAGTTGTATGGAAATCCTTTGCTGGTGTCCGGCAAAGTAAATTCGTTACACGCTAAGCCACACAGGTAATTAATTTCAAAATAGATATTTCTAAGAATCTCATAAGAATGGAACGTAATTTTTTATGAAAAGTTGATATGAACTAACTCAAGACAAGGCTGTATAATTTTATAACCCTTGCCTACCCTAAATGGACAAATAGAATAAAAAAAAAAGAAATAAACTTACATAATAGAATGGCTTAATAGCAATAAATACTGTGCCTTGTTAGGCCTATTGATTAAAAAATACACAATTGGTGGAAAAACAAACAAATTGGGTAGGAAAACGTTAAAAAATTCATGATTGGGGCTTTTGTATTGTAGTCTCTTTTGTTTAAAACGGATTAAAGATGAGAGTAGTATCGAAATGGATTGCACGCCGCCAAACATAAGGGGT
The DNA here is from genome assembly GCA_024500475.1 of Phthorimaea operculella. Lineage (NCBI taxonomy): Eukaryota > Metazoa > Arthropoda > Insecta > Lepidoptera > Gelechiidae > Phthorimaea > Phthorimaea operculella. The sequence continues at coordinate 1,293,777 of JANFCV010000025.1, read as the reverse complement.
GCATAAGAACTGAAGCCAAACTGACCGTGGAAAACATTTTTTTATAAAGTACGTACTTAGTGTGTTATTTCCTAGCATTTTTTGAGAAAAGCACTATGTAAGCCTCGGGGAAAATGACTTTGCTTGACTCGTATAAATTGAAGTCCTCGCCTACGGCTCGGACTTCAAACTCTACTCGTCCAGCAAAGCCTTGTTTTTCCGGCCTCAACAACAATGTACTATTATTGTTTTGTGTTGTTAAACGGAAATTTTGTAGCACGGTTTTTCTTTGGTTCTTAAGTTGAGAACTGCATTTGTAGGTAAATTAGTTGTAAAAATCTACATATTAAGTAAGTACATCTTTTAGAGTTTCTGCCTGTTACACATGGACAAAGTGCCAAAGTAATTTAGATTTAAATTTTTCATGTTTGATAAATCTCTTGATTTAGAAATATATCGGGGTTACTAACTAAGTACCTGCTAAACTAATATGATAGATTGATGTCAAAAACTCGTTCGATTCTGACAGGGAAACGAAAATGATCGGCTATATTTACCGCTTCCGTTTTTAACTTTTGAGGATCGGAACCCTAAAAAACCAGCTGAACAACCAGTGGAGGAATCTTAATGAATGCCAAATTGACGGCAACCTCCCTGTTTTTCGTCTTTAGTGGCATTTTGTCGGTAAGTCGGGTATTGTGTTGAGAAAACGTTGCTAACAAGCCGTTTAATTGAATAAGGCTGCATAGAGTCACGCCTATTGCACCATACGGGGTATATAAAGTGTCAACGGAAATTGTAAAAGTATATTTAGTTACCGACATGTCTGTGTGTAGCGCATATGAAAAGGCATGACAAACATAAAGATAAATCTAGATATAATGAAATTAATCTACTTGCGAATCTTTTTCTGTGCCACCTTGAGCTAAAAATCGAAATATTCAATGTAACATGATACTTTGTATCAAATACTTACTTATCTACCAGGAAATGCCTGCCTAATATTTTAATAATATGATTATTTTGTTCCAAATTATACTTCGAATATGGGCAAAGAATAAAGAATAAAATATCCATTGAATTACAGTCGGCCCGCCGTACGTCTTTTATCCTGACACTACCGGTATTACGGCCAATACCTCGTATATCATTTCCATCTAAGGTAATCTTGGTTACTTCAGTAAGCCCACCTTTTTTATATCCCTTTAAATAATAATAAGGCTGCCTTTCTTTTGTTAAAATAAAGAATAGGTATAAAAATGTTCTAGGACATGGATGTGTCTTGTCTTTTTCTGACTACCCAAATACGTACTGTTATCTGTTGTAGATATATTTTGTGCTCTGACCTATGTACACTATTATGCATTTAGCAAATATAAAGCTTTATCGGGTCAACCGTCGATTCTATGTCACAACAAGCAAGCAAGGGCAGGCAGGCAGCACACAAAACGCACAGAAAATATTTAAATAAGTACATATCGTATTTTATACGAGTAAAAATTATTCAACTGGGCTCATAAATCACAATTATGTCACAGTCCTTGACTCAGTTTTAAAGTCAAGAGTTCATCAGATGTAAATATGTAGATCTTGTGCCACTTTTTATACGCTACATTTATATATTTTAATGTAGGTATCTGTGACAAACCTTGTGGTGCTTTCATAGTACTACCTTACCTATTAAATAAAGTGTTGGTAGGTAGATAAGTGTAAAGTACCTACGTACGTACGAAAATCAAATCAGCAAACAAAACATTTTGAATAAGAAATATTACCTAATAATTATTACATACATACATACATACATCACGCCTTTATCCCTTGCGGGGTAGGCAGAGCGTCAACGACCATAAAAGTTCGGTCGTTATCGCCACGTCTGACACATATTTGAGGGTCGTTTTAGCTATTGTCGTGTATCGCTATAGTGACAGGTTGTCAGCCTGTCGCCTAAAATTGCAATACACATGATACCCTCGAGTCCTTTAGTCGCTTCTTACGACACCCACAGGAAAGAAATGGGGTGATGCTATTCTAAGCCGGCATCACACGGCCCTAAGCCGGCATCACACGGCCCTAAGCCGGCATCACACGGCCCCGGCATCACACGGCCTAATAATTATTATCATGGTTAAATCAAAGTGATCGACATCACACAAGGCACCGACCAATCAAAAAACAGATTTTGAATTCCGAACCAGCCGGTGAAGTGCCAAATCCCTGACGGGCTTCGAATTTTAAACGACGTTCAGTTATTGATAGTTTGTGTCGCGTATCGTATTTTATTTTAACGTTGCGACAAGGTCGCTGCGGCTACTAGTTTAGTTTTTATTTTATTTTAGTTAATGGCATATCGAACGCCAATTTACAGCAGTGCTGTGACTGTGAATTTCAGTCAAAAGAAATTTAAATACGGAACCCTAAAGTAATACATAGGACATAGTTATTTACAAAATTTAGAAAAACACTGGTGAAAGATGAGATTTTCCCTGTAGATAATCAACTACAGTCCGCGTGCAATCTATTTTTCGTTTTACCTTGATAATGTTCCCGAGTCACTAGGTATCTGTCATTCAGTAGAAAATAAAAATACCTAATTAAAAATATAATGTGCATTTAATTTTATATGATGCAAAGAAACAACATCAAAAAAGAAAATACGCAAATGTTAAAGACTGAGCTTTTCCTACCATAAATAACAACTTTGTAACTGAAAGCCTAGACATAAATTTAAAAAAGTTTCTAGTGTTCAAGTTTTAAAATAATGGCGCAATTCAGATAATAAACCTGATTAGTAATTACTAATAACACTTTCCTGTTAGTAATAAATAAGCTAGTGATTATTATAACTCTTTCCTGTTAGTAATAAGCTTCACAATCAAAATGAGTGTTATAGAACGATGATATTATTTAACATAATTAGTTTTTATTTCGCATTTAATAATAAGTGTTCGTATTTTCACGTTTATCAAGATAAAGCATTTATTCCGTGTACAAATGAAGTGAAACTATATTTTACGATTTTCGCAGGAATCACTGTAAATTATCAATCATATTTCAAGATTAAATAACTTAATTATCACTTAGATTAAATAACATAGTTATTATTACTTACATTTTATTCGGACTGTATTTATAGGAGTTAGGTGGTCAGTTGATTAATAAGTTTCCCTAGGTAGCTATATTTCGTAGGATTTAAAAAGTTAAATAGTTCCAGAATACCTATGTATTTATGATAAAGAAGAATTCACCATCTGCTGAGTATTGTAAGTACGTACCTAGGTACATTTGCTACAAAAGATTAAAGAAAATGCGCGAGGGAATGCCAGCCAGTAACACACATATGAAAATAAATAAAACCACTTACTTGCAAAAATGGAAGCGAAAACTTTCTTAGCCATATTTAAAAAAAGAACACAATTTTCTCACGCGTCCAGCCAGCGATAACGCGGCCAGAAAAAAGCATTAAAATACTACCTACAAACATTGTCACGTGTTATTCACAATTGATAAAAAGAAGGCCAAGTCTTTTTGCGAGGTTTAAGTTTGACCTTCGTGAAATTAGCATATATTTTGCTATTTACTTATCTTTGCGGATATTGATAATAGCAAGATAGCGTCTGAGATCACTAGGAAGTAATCTGACCTCCGTGGTTTATTGTGCTGCGTAATATGACGGAAGGATGCATTACGTATAGTAATTGTAATTAAATCATGATAAAGATTATGTACTTACATATTTACTTACATAACCGTTGCAACCGATTTATAGACAGACTTCTCCTTAATCGAACTTATAACTAGTCTACTTTTAGGTACTTATTTAATAACCAACCAGTGGCATTCACAATCACAGAATTTTAACACAACCTACTTCGGAAATCGATTTAACTAGCATATTAGGTACCTACTTGACTTGGCAGTAGCAATTTCTATTAATACAACATGTTACAAAACGAACCAAAAAAATTATAGTAAGTATCTACTTTTCATTTTCATCAATAGATTAAATAATCACATCATCACTAGTCTAGGTCAGTGCTTGCAGTTCTTGTAATACCTAATGACACTCATGTAATAGCCAGCAATGTAAATTGGCAACTTTATTTGAACTTTGAGTTGACAAAACTAGTGATGCGATGCCACGATTAAAAATAAGTGTAATTTATTTACTTTTTTGTAATTTTTAATATCTATCCTACGGCTCATATTATGTCTCTAAATGTTTTGTTAATAGATCCTGTACAACGGATCCCTTCACACCATTTCGGGTGTAAGTATTTGTTTTTCTGTAAAACCCAGTATACCCACCCGACTGATTAACATTTTTGCTTCACATTATGTAGAAAAGTCTATAGGTAAACTGTACAAATAATATATTATCCGACTGATTAACATTTTTAGGTATGTAGATTTGAGCTTTAATTGAATTGTACAAATAAAACAAAGAAACCGTCCAAATATGTGCACCTACTCCCACATAATCTACTTTTACATGCTATTTTCGTCTGCACGGCAATATTTTAACATGTTTATGCTAGTTATGACAAACGGAATGTTGCGATATCACTAAACAGTCTTATTTGAACCATGCAGACATAATGTTTCCCGCCCCGAGACGTCTTTTTATTTGATCTACGTAACAGGTTTTTTCTTTTAGCGATAACATTACGATATCATGAGGTAATAATATCAAATTAACATAATCTGCAAACTCTTTTTGGCGATATTTATGAAAGTTTGTTGTCTTGGCTATTGTTTACAAATTTTATAATTGGCAATTTTAATCTGGGAAATGCTACTGGGACTCAAGTTACTGCTCCTGACGCGCATAGTCAAAATCAAAGAGAAGAATTTTCAGCATAACCCACTGGTAACACTTCAGAAATGCTTTAATATTGAAAGCCTTTTTATATTCTCTGGCTGGATACACAGGTTCTCTGTCAAAACTACGTAAATTGCGTATTTAAACCCCGTATAGTTGCAGGGGTGTGTAACGGTGCGTGGTTCCTTACTTTCGTTTGGATGCTCCAGGTTGCCTGGTGCAAGGCCGAAGTCACTTCCAGGACAGGCATTTTATACGACTAAGTATTTCTAAGTAAACCCGTTTTGTATGTTTATCATACTTTGAGATATCAGCAGCACTTCATTGAGAAATGATTTTAAAATGGCTTACCAATTTTTTTTCTTTTTCAGACTTTGCAAAAAAATGACAGAGGTTGAAAACAAATGGAAAAAAGTAGATTTCATTATACTTAGAATGTTTTTTTTTTATAGACAATGGGTAAGCATTTGTCCGCAATCTCACCTGATGTTAAGTGACGATGCAGACGATGATGGAACATGCTCGCCCAGAAAATGCCTATTCACTCTTGCCTTGAAAAGGCCCAGGTTATAACGTTCCGGAAACAGTTCCACTCCTTAGCAGTTCGCATTAAAAATGTAGAAGCGAAGCGCTTTGTGCGAATTTGCGGGATGTCTACGATATAAGGGTGGAATCCCAACCGGCGTCTCGTGCACCGGAGATGGAATGGTGGCGGAGGTATCAGGTCATGGAGAGACTGTGCACACTCCCCGAAATGTATCCTGTAGAATACCGACAAGCAAGCTACTTTGCGACGAATTGTACGATTGCGTATGAATCAGGATAGATTAGATCAAATCAGGTCAGGTTAGATTGAAAAAAATATAATAAACAGTTTTGAAAAGATACTCCTCTATTTTCCTTCCATGTAGAGTCCCGTCCCCATACAATAAACTTAATCTTGGCCGTAAGTAGAACATAAAATTAGTAAGAAGAAATCGGAGAAATCGAGCAAGATATTCCAAAACCAAACATGTTTTGTAAGAGAGAACGCATATTTAGAAGTACCTCGGTACGATAAAGCAAAAGTGTGGGTGGGACTATCCCAAATGCACACGAGAAAGTTGCATTGAGTACGGTAAAGGACTACCCATTATACGACTTTATACAAATTTCATTCTTCAAAGCGTCCAAATAAATGGGCATTATAGAAAAGTAGATCGCTGCAAAGCATACCGTACTGACTAAAATATCCCAATATTTTCTACTTTGCACATAAAGAAGACCTACTAGTAGGTACTGCCACAACAGTCCACTGCTGGTCTAGGGCTTCCCAATTTTGGGGGATTTTGGGGGTACATAAGTAGGAACTGATTCTGCATATTGCTGGTTATTTTGAGTTTATTGTAATATGGCACATGAATTGGAAAGTCGGTTAATTTGGACTACTTTTAACAAACTTATTTTTGACCAATAACTATTTCGTAATTCATAATTTTTCACCAAATAGTGTTGACGCCAGGCAGGCGGATGGTCATAAAACTTTGCCAAATCCTTTTGCTACTATAATAATCCTTTTGTGCTCTAACAAAACATGTTGCGCTGACCCCAGCAGATTTGATTATAAATAAACAGCAGTGTATGTCAAATCTGGCTCTTTCGGCAGTATCTACTGTAATATCCACTATAGTATACTAGGTATAGTGACTATTATACCTACAATATCTGCAGTGGTACCACGGGCGAGGCCGCGGCCAGCCGGAACGACCCGGTCACCTACTAGGCCGAGTACCACTGCGTTACTGTGACAATCAAATTGGACACAGGATTATTTGTTTTATCTAATATACTAGCCACTATACCTACATACAACATCTGCAGTGGTACCACGGGCGAGGCCGCGGCCAGCCGGAACGACCCGGTCACCTACTAGGCCGAGTACCACTGCGTTACCACCACAATCAAATTGGACACAGGATTATTTGTTTTATCTAATATACTAGCCACTATACCTACAACATCTGCAGTGGTACCACGGGCGAGGCCGCGGCCAGCCGGAACGACCCGGTCACCTACTAGGCCGAGTACCACTGCGTTACCACCACAATCAAATTGGACACAGGATTATTTGTTTTATCTAATATACTAGCCACTATACCTACAACATCTGCAGTGGTACCACGGGCGAGGCCGCGGCCAGCCGGAACGACCCGGTCACCTACTAGGCCGAGTACCACTGCGTTACTGTGACAATCAAATTGGACACAGGATTATTTGTTTTATCTAATATACTAGCCACTATAACTACAACATCTGCAGTGGTACCACGGGCGAGGCCGCGGCCAGCCGGAACGACCCGGTCACCTACTAGGCCGAGTACCACTGCGTTACCACCACAATCAAATTGGACACAGGATTATTTGTTTTATCTAATATACTAGCCACTATACCTACAACATCTGCAGTGGTACCACGGGCGAGGCCGCGGCCAGCCGGAACGACCCGGTCACCTACTAGGCCGAGTACCACTGCGTTACCACCACAATCAAATTGGACACAGGATTATTTGTTTTATCTAATATACTAGCCACTATACCTACAACATCTGCAGTGGTACCACGGGCGAGGCCGCGGCCAGCCGGAACGACCCGGTCACCTACTAGGCCGAGTACCACTGCGTTACTGTGACAATCAAATTGGACACAGGATTATTTGTTTTATCTAATATACTAGCCACTATACCTACATACAACATCTGCAGTGGTACCACGGGCGAGGCCGCGGCCAGCCGGAACGACCCGGTCACCTACTAGGCCGAGTACCACCACAATCAAATTGGACAAAGTATTATTTGTTTGTCTGACTGTAACTAGAACAGTAATCTAGTAGTATCAGAAAAGATCGGCAATGAAAGTTTATAAGTGACGTATTTACGTTCAAACATTTTACTGTCCTGATGGCGTACCTCCGAGTACCACTGAGTTACCACCACAATCAAATTGGACAAAGGATTATTTGTTTGTATGACTGTACTAGAACGGTAAACGTGTAGTACCTATCAGAAAAGATTGGCAATAAAAGATTATAGGTTCAAGACTAAAGTTGAGAAGAACTTAAATCGCAGTACGCACGTCCTATTATTGTTTGTCCGACTGTAACTAGAACGGTAAACATGTAGTATCAGAAAAGATCAGCAATGAAAGTTTGTAGGTGAGTGAAGTATCAACTAGGTGCAAAAAGCTGAGAAGAACGAAGTACGCAAGTCCTCATATTGTTTGTCTGACTGTAACTAGAACGGTAAACTAGTAGTACCAGAGAAGATCAGCAATGAAAGTTTATAAATGACGTTTCTAGTTTCAAAACGAAAGCTTATACTTTAATCGCAGTAGGCACATGCTCATAAAACTCCGTATAAAGAAGTTTCCCCGAAAGAAAATGCAAAGCTTTTTTTGTACAGACTTAAATAAGTGTTGGCAATAATAACTTACTTAGGTACTTTTAAAAACCATTCATACAGATAAATATAGGATTTTCCTTTAAGACCCCCACCCCCATGTTACTCAAAACTCTCTCTATGTTCCCATTGACCACTTCTTGGATTGCCACTAGTGGCGAATGGGACAAAAAATCCCATTCTCGTTTTGTGCCACTTATGAGTCACTGATTTAAGACGATACTTTTTTCTCACGATTGAACCCAATATACGTACGAAAACAACATTAAATCTTGACAAAAAAGCCTATCTACCATCTGTATAACCTCAAATAATATGTCGGTAACGGTACAAGACGGCAAGACGAGATATTAACCGTGTCTCAGTCATTGTCCAATTGAATCGTCAGAGCAATCAAGTTGTACTTCTAGTAGGTCACCGGGTCGGACGAGATGGCTGCGGCTTTTACTCGATTTGAAGAGTTGGGGGAGGGATAGTCTTTCTTGCAGGACGTTGGTCCAGATCGTAAACAGTTTTGTTGTAGAAACAAAAATAAAAGAAAATAGTAAACCATACATCACTATACGTTTATGTTCAACCTGACACACAAGTTTATCCTAGTTGAGACAAATGGAACCTAAATTAAGTCTTTTAAATTTTTTACGGTACAAAGTACCTATTCATCAATTTGTTTTTGAACAAAACTATTTTAATTAGCCATTTTGTTTGAGATGCAATTGCTAACACTTTTTATCTACACTCATTTCGTAATGTTCGTTTTACAGAATCGAAAGCAGGTACGTAATGAACTGCATTAAGAAATATGCAGACTTAAAAAATAATTTCCATACAAAAATTTGAATCGTAATGAAACGTAATGTCTAGTATTAAAAAAAAAACGAAGCTAATATGCCGCTTTTTTATTTCCTGAGTAAGTCAGTTTTTAGGAACCTCCATTTTAACGTTTAGTTAAAAAGTTACTTATGTACAAAAGTCGTTCAGTTGGTGGTTCAGTAGATAGGCTTGCAGTCGTAATAGTGCAGTGCGGAGGTTGGAATTATTTTTCATAGTTTTTCTTGTAGAGTGTAGATAAAATAGTGTATGCAACTGCATATAATTAGGCTTTAGAATCAAACTATTATTACACTCGGCTGCGCCTCGTGTGATAAACAGACACTCACATCCTAAAGCCTCTTATTATAAGGCAGTTGCATAAACTACTATTTTATATTGAAAAATCTATATTTTTCTTTGTTATACCAAGGTACTACTCACCAAGCGAAGCTAGTCGCGCTTGTTCACATTGAATGCACGTCGGTGGCTTACCTGAAACAAATATTGATAAAATTAATAATTAAAAGTAATAATACGAACATTTAACTGGAAGCTTATCTTATCTTATTATCTTCAAATAAATCATTTGTTAAACTGAGATAAAGTTGAATGGCAAATTATAAAAAAATTTCACCTGTAGACAAATTGAAAAATACCCGCTACTAATATAAAAAAGTCAAATATGTACATATAGGGTTATCAGAACACAGTAGGTAAGAAATAAGGAAATATACTTAATGGAAATATTACATTTCGCAGGTACTTTGTAAAGTATATCAGTCAGTCAGCAATTTATTGAATTATGCAACTGTTTCTTTTTATATCACGTTGGTAAATAGATAAGGAAAAGTAAACAAATCGAAACGAAAGTGCGCAAAAAGTTATAAATAAAATAATCCTACCAAAATACTCATATTTATAGGTGTTTAAATAATGATAACGGACACTGATTATGACTTTGATAATGTCAGATGATAACGAATATTTAGATCATTATTGCAAACCTTGAGCTAGATCTATTTAAATATATCTGATAGGCACTAAAAATACTTAGGTGACATTGAAGTAGGACTTTTACGACGACCGATATGGCGTAATGGTAGTGCATCTCCCAGCTACGTAAACAAAGGGTCCAGGGTTCGATTCTCGGCCCTAGTAGATCTTTGAATGAATAAAGATGATTTTACTTAGATACTCATAAACTTTTGGGCAGTTACGAAACCAAATAAACAATTTAAGCGAAAAAATGTTAATTGAAGTATCTAAGTAGGTAAATAAAAATATAAAAACAAAATAAAATCAATGCTCAAAGGCGGGCTTATCGTTAAAAGCGGTCTCTTCCAAACAACCGTTGGTTATGATCGTAAAATAATTCAAAGAGCTCCAAATCAGTCTATCTGTCTATTTATCATCGAATTAACATTCTACGAGCGATTTTAATCCAGGCACCTATTTAGTATGCGCGCGACGTAGCTGGCATAAGAAACTAATAAATATTCCATAATAAGGCATTTAAAGGACGTGCTTCGGTCACTATTAGGTATGAAGAGAATCGCTAGTTATAGGTATGAAAAGGAAAAATACAGATAAATTAATTTTTGGCACAGCATGTTGTCAGAATTAAATAAATAAAATTGTTTCTGAAACGGCCTAAGAGCGCGCAACTTGGCGTGTGCACTACCATACCCCTACATCACCGTCGACTCTACGACAAAATAGAGAGTTTACAGAAGTTTTACTCGACCCAATTTAGGATTTTAGCGATTGTCACTTGTTAATAGCCAGGGTTCCTACTGCCAAAAATCGCAAAGTATAATACTTAATACCTATCAAAACAGCAAAATCTGATAAAAGAACGTCATATGATTCTGAATCAATATTAATCCAAAAATATAACGTTCGCGTCAACCATCTTCTTAGTTACCTTGAGTTCCTCTGAACCGTCAAAATGATCGCTAGTACTGAGTGAGCCATCTGTATAGGCGCCTCGCGCGCCGTTTTCCTAATTTGTGACTCTACCTTACAGAGGTGGGTTCAAGAAACCAGTGACACGCTCATAAAACTATTCACAAGTTTCGCTGAGAATGTATGAAGTTACAACGACAGTTTCAAACTGTCATCCATTTGCGGTGTGGAAACTTCCGCGCTTGAAGCGCTAAGGGATAAATTAACTAGATTATCATACCTACTTTATATTAACAGTACCTGGTTGACCGAGATTCCTCGGTTCTTTAACAGATGGCGTTGTTAGTTTACACAAAATACGCAAAGAAGCAACGTTTTTCGGAAAATGAAGCCTATCTAGATCGATTTATCGCCCCCACCTACTTGCGAAATTTTGTGAAAATCGATTACAACAAAGGCATTTACCTATACAATTTTTGCTCGTTTAAAAGTATATGTCGGAGAATGATCGAACTCTGTGGGTATTTAGTGAAATTATTTGACAGTTGATAGTTCGCGTTTTGATAATTTGTCTTTCCATTCCATTGCTAGTGTATTCTTGCAGAAACGAAACGCATAGCGCTGGCAACATTCAGCATAGACGGTGCGCTTTATTTGCACACAGTAGGCTAAAGACAGCAAGATAGACTGGATTGACTTTAGCGGCGATGTAGTTCGTTCTCACAGTTCATTGTTGGCTGCGTTCGTGATAAAGAAACGGAACTGAGGCGGCAAACTGAGTAAACAACTTTGACAGTTCCAGTTTGGGTGCGAATCGGGTCGTGTCTTGAGGTTAGATTTCAATCCGGCGAAATCTTGGTAATCTTGGACTATTTCGAGGAGCTGTGGTCTTCAGGCGATGGCGGAGCCCTAGATTCGTATGGGCTACAGAATATTTGTGGTGATTGTGACAGTTCCAGCTAAGGTATGTTTTGTTTGTGTCTTTTCGAAGTTACGATCGTAATCCGATAGAATCATGGTGATCCTGGTGTATTTAGAGGAACCGGGGCCTCCAGGCTATAGTGGAGCCCTAGCTTTGTAAGGCTAGTGGAATATTTTAGGAGATCATGAAGTTTGTGATGGTTTTTATCGTCATACTTTCGAGGGTATGCGAAAGGTTAGTAAAGTGCAGAAATCGTACGAGAATGGTGATAATAACTGGAGGTCTATCCTTGTAGGCATCTGGAGGTCTATCCTTGTAGGCATGCAGGGCTGCAGGCAGAGGACTTCAACGGTGCATGGTGTAATAGGTGCGCGGTGTGAATGCTGTCGTATGGTTACACCATGCCTGATGAGTCCTGCAAGGACGAAACAGCCAGGATGGAAAGCTGACTACGTGATAGTGAGTATACTGTGGTTTATCATTATAGTGGCAGTGGTTCGAGGTAGCATGTGACGATGCAGTATCCTGACAGGAGTCGGCAGTTGACCATGCAGTATCCATCAAGTATCCATCAGGTACTCAACGAGTATACGCCCACGACGTGCTGTTGGTTTTATATCCTGACATTCCTGACTGACGCGCGTAAGATTTCATGTTTTGTTTTGTTATGGGCTTCTTCTTCTATGGTCCTTCTACCCGCTCGTCTCACCCCTTCCTGATCTTCGACATATATGTTCATTATAAAAAAACACCTACAAAAGGAAGGCACACCTCAAGGCCTCAATACCTACCTACTTAAATATTTTTTTAATGAGATAAAACTAACTAACTAAAGCCTATCCCACACAGACGCGGCCTGCGGTGGCGGTGGCGGTGGCGGTCAGTTGGATGATATGAGAGTTCTAAGAATGACATAGACGCACGCGGTCTTGACGCGGTCACAGCGCGGCTTACCGCGGCCGCAAGCCCCGCCCCCTCCGCCACCGCTTCTGTGTGAATGAGCGCGCGGGCACGCGGCGGCCATTACGCGGTCAGTTGTAAATTTTCACAACAGGCCGCGTGTACCGCGTGCTATAATGGATGTAAACACTAAGATTTTAATTCAAACAGTGCAAAATTATAAAGTTTTATATGATACATCTCATAAAGATTATAAAAACAACAGGATTAAAAACAAAATATGGGATAGTATTGCCGAAATAATTGGACAAAGTGATGGTAAGCAAAAAACTTTATTAGATCTATGAATTAGATACATACGCTAAGCATCGGTATTGAAATAATCAGCAAAGCGTTCGCGAATTAAAAACGCATAATTTGACGATCTTCTACTGTTAGGCAAAAAGACCTACTAACGTCCAGTCGCAGAGGAGACTCTAGAGTTAATGGTCCCGCGTAGGCCGCCACCGCCGCCACCGCGGCCGCGGCAGTGTGTTGATATCACGGTCAAGCAAGAGGGCAACAGCAGACCGCCACCGCAGGCCGCCTCTGTGTGGGATAGGCTTAACTCCTGCTGATTCAGCGACCCAAAGAGGATCTTGGCCTAAAATAATTTAATTCGTTATTTTCTAATTTATTTGCGTATGCAGTTTCCAGCCAGTATCTTCAATTCTAAAGAAAAAAAAACAACAAACGAGTAAACAAACATGCAACGGCAATTTGAAAATAGAACTTGAAAGTATTTACAAGCTTACAACAGAGATGTCGGATATTTTTAAAGCCTTTGTCTATTCATAAACCAGGAGCTAGGAGAGGAAAAATATGAGAGTAGATTTATCTTGTGAACTACCGCCAGAAATCTGTTCTGCTTTTTAGAAAATGCAAGACTCTTTTGTGTAAAATATTGAGTTCTTACCTAGTTTACACCAAAGTTTGGTAAACTTTGTAAGTAAGTAGGTACCTATGTGTTTATTATATTAACAAGAACGATGTCAATATTAAGGCGAACTGTTTTTCTGATGTCTATAAATATCACCTCAGAAAAAATACATCTCTAATTAGACTTAAACCTATTAAAAATCCTTCGAGAAAAACTGTGTATAGTAAAAGAAACAGTAAGTATGTAAAGTTATGGATAATCATTTATTCTGGAATGCTCTCGATGTCACCTATTAAAAATTTCTTGAGAAAAACGGTGAACAGTAAAAGAAACAGTAAGTATGTAAAATGAGGGATAATCATTTATTCTGGAATGTTCTCGATGTCTCTAGCGCATTTCCGACGCACGGCGCACGTGGCTACCGGACCGGAGCGGGCCCGCGGGCGGCACTAGGTTGGAGCGCGTAAGCTCCGTCACAGTAGGGAGAAGGGGACAAACATCGGACAAAGAGCTTTCTACGCAATTCGATGACGTTTTGTACAGCCACTTGCGCATCCTTTAAAATATCGTACCTAGTCGTACTGTATAGGTCAGGAGTATTACCTATTAGCAATTATGTTTATTTAATAAAGAATTTTGATTTGATTTTGATACATAGGTACCTACCTACATTATCTTCTTATTTTTTAGAAATGGCTAACTTCCTAAACTTTATCTATCTAGGTGGATATAGACACAAGCTTATCATAGGTAGGTATGTAATAAAATGCCATGTGATGAAGGGATTTAATTAGGTATTAAGTTTACCTTAACCTCAATAAAAGCCTGAATTACCGTAAGGATTTGATACGTTTTTCGACGGTAGGTCCTATATCTGTAGAATTATTTGTAGTACCTATTCAGGATTAGGTAGGTAGATTTCGAATAGAACTACGTAGATATCCCATACCTAATTATCTATGTATCCGTTAGAATACCTACTGTTTTCAACTTCTACTGTGGTGGTATTGAATTCCGTATTTATTCTATTGAAGAGGGAGCTACCCGAGTGAATTGATGTGCTTTTAGAGTTGCTCTGTCGTCCTTATTCGAAATATATCAATGAACATTTCTCTATTTATTATGCTAACCTATATTACGTATCCAACACAAAGTAAGTATTGGCTAGCTATTTTGTGTATCCAACCTACTTACATTATCTGTTTCATTTCTTTCTAAATATACTTACAAAGAAAATATTCGCAAAGGTTGAATTCGTAGAAACTAAGTCGCAAACATACAAAGATACTTATATCACGTCTATATATCCCTTGCGGAGTGGGAGAGCGTAAACGGCTGAAAGAAAAGGTCATTTACACCACGTCTGACAAAAGTTTAAGAGTCCTTCGAAAGACTATGGCATCACCATAGTGACAGGTTGGCTGTCGCCTAAAATTACAATAGGTACACCTAAACTCTCAAATCCCGTTGCTTCTGAAGACTCAATCGAGAAAGATATGAGGTGATGCTATTCTAATAAAGTCGGCACGTAAATAATATTTTATTTAACAGGTGCAAGATAAACTTTTAATTAAGTTGGTGTCGGCGCAACATGTTTTGTTAGAGAACAAAATCATGCAGCAAAAGGATTTGTGGTAGGTAATGTTTTATGACCGACCGCCTGCCTGTCGTCAACCCTCTTTGGGAATGCTATTTTTGGCTGTATCACCGCCACCGTTGACCATAATCGACATACCTATATTCTGCCGAGGTCAAAACTCTATCAGTAGGCAGTAGCTAGCTATAACAATATTTACTCATATGGTCTGGGTAGTAAAGAGATTTATCAGCTATTTATCGCAAGTCTTTTATGTTTTGCCGCCTACGCCTTCTACTTCCTGTCCAGGTATGGACTTGTATTCTTTAATAAGGCAAAGTAGAAATAACTGATTTAAGTAAATAGGAATTACTTATTTATTATGTAGGTGTCTATAAAACAGATATTTTTCCGATTCTTGCTAAAAATAATGATAAAAAGTTTCATGTTCCGAAAAAAAAACAAAACTCAGAAAAGTTGTTTAGTTTCGCGTGTAGAACATATCCTGAAAATATTTACACACATTAGCCAAACACCCTGTATAGTTATGTGTTACCTTTAGTTATACGATTTGTTTCTGAAGTAAGTTTCTACCAAAACTGCTAAGCTAGCTGCCTATATTTGAGACTTCACCTACACAAAGAATCTACCTAGAACACATTTTGTAATGCAGTTAAAAAACTTGTTATTAGAATATTGGATCAGAGCGGCAAGAATATGATTATGACGAAATGTAATCCGTTTACACGAGTTTGGACAGCGCGTCATAAAAATTAGCACAACGAACAGTGAAAAGCGAAAAGAATTATGTGAGCTTTTTTATCAGTTAGTTTGCTGTGTGGTGTTTGTAGGCTTAGAATAGCATAATGCCTTAAATATCCTATTGCAATTTTAGGTGACAGGCTGACAACACCTTCTAAATGACTCTTATTTGTCAGAAGTGGTGTAAATAGAAGTTTTACAGCCGTTTATGCTCTGCCTACCTCGCAAGGGATATAGACGTGATATTATGTATGTATGCATTTCAGATACTATGTAAAAAAATTAACTTTTGCGGTGTCGGGGGTCGTAAATCGATCTACATAGGTTTCATTTTTGCAAGAAATGTTTTATTATCTGTTTCTTGTGTTTTTTTTTTACTATCTACGCCATCTATGCATTACAAAACCGGTATACCAGATGCTAAATACATGGTTAGTAAGAATTCATCGGTATGATCCCGATTTATAGATAACCATATTTGCGCAAAAGTTGTTTTAGTTCCCTATGTGGTTTACAGGCTTTAGACTTATTTCTATGTCTAAGTAAGTACGTCTTTAAAACCATAATTAAATGTTACTAGTACCTAGGTAGAGACCTAACCGTTATTGATCAACAGTGAATTGTAGCAGTAGGTACCTACCTATAGGTACCTGGGTAGAATCCTAACCTTTAACCTTTGGAAAGAATAGGTAGACTCGGCATGTACCTTCCTATAGGTATAGTGCTCATTATGGTCCAACATTTTGAGTAGGTAAGTTGGTACCTAGGTATCTGTATGTATAATGTAGGTAAAGTTTTTGAAAAGAAACGTAGCACTGAATTTTTTAAAGTGATTTGACCACCGAGGACGCAGGTTCAAATCTCACTCCTGTGAACATTTTGGTTTTTTATATTTTCAAGTAGGTACGTAGGTGGGTACCTAATTTCGATATTTCTTTGAACTGAAATATAAATGATGCCAATTTGTTACATAGTTACGCACTTATTTCGCAGTACTCCAGTAACCCTTACAATAATTCCTAGAAACAATATAGACCACCACAGGTCGCCAGCATATGAACCTGCCCAATTAGGAGATCAACTTATACTGGTTAGTCCTAGTATTTGTACGAAAAACCAGTGTGAGCTGGCCTTAAATGGGTACGTGGATGTGCGGGGTATAGTAACATGTAGGCACGTACACAAACCACAATGTATGTCATCCTACAATATGTCATTCATAACGTGAACAATGTTTATTCAACGATTTCCAACTACTGCTACAAAGTAATGTAACAAAGCTGACCACCCAAATACGTCGTATCATAAACAACATCAATAAATTAAAAGCATGTGTATGAATAATAGAACCAGGACTTATGCCACAAAATAGAGTATACAGAAGGTTCACTCGACCCTATTTAGTATTTTCGGGACTGTCAATTGTTACATCAATATGTCAACAATCACAAAGTAGAAAAATATCTAAAAAAACTGATACAAGAACTACCTTCTTAGATACCTTGAGTTCCGCTGAGATTCCAGTTAAAGCCAGTAAGCGTCAAAATCGACGCAAGTACTGAGTGAGCCATCTGTAATTTGTGCTTATACCTAGTGGCAGTGCTAACGCTGACAAAAAGACTTAAGAATGAAAGTTAGTCGCTGAATGTAATAGACATACATATTAAGATACAGTGTACACGCCTACCGCGCCAGTTCCGCTCAGCAATGCGTAGAACTTAAGACATTAACTACCACCAACTACGTAAAGTACACGTTTTGATATTGTTGATCCTTTAAATGGGTAGATTGAAATGCTGGCGATAGTACAGATTATTATAAAATAACAATAAAATGATATTCAAGGGTTAATTTGCAGGCTTCCGTCAAAAAACAGACAATAACTAGGAAAGAGTCGGCCTCAGGGCTAGCGGCAAGGCGACTGCAAGAGTCGACAGATCCGCATTCGTGTGGCAAGGTCATCTGATGCAGATTGTGAACGCAGGATCACAAACACAAACTAAGTATACTCCATTCGCAATCATAGTACCTACCTACCATAAAATGACATGACCAGCCTAAGCGGGAGGACAAGTTACGCTGGTCGCAATACTTAGATACTACGCGACCAACGTAATTTTGGCCTCCTGCTTAGGCTGGTTATGACACTATGATTTTGAAAGGACTATATATTCGGGCTTCCAATACAGAGATACAGCTACAAGGAAACGTCACTACACTCACACAGTCATCTACACGCCATCGTTCACGCGCGAAACCAAACCATCTCAAACCGGCTAGGAGTTGAGTGTCAAAAATATTCGGTGCGAACGGACGGCATAGGCACAAAGTAAGTATTGGCTAGTCTATTTTGTGGCATAGGTTCCTCATGAAAATTAGAAAAAAGAAGCTAGGGTTGCTTTTTTTTAAATGACAAATCTATGCGTTTAGGTAGGTATAATATTTGGAAAAGGGGCGAGCTGTCCTTCTGTAAATTCGATAGTTTGTGTCGCAAACCAGTCTACACTGGATCTGTGTCCATGATTATTAATTCCATTCATCTTCATCATCATCCACAGGTGATAAGGCAACTGCAAGAGTCGACAGATCTGCATTCGTGTGACAAGGCCGTCTGATGCAGATTGTGAACGCAGGATCACATAATCTCGCCTCGCGCCACTTCAATATGACAAAATACGTAACGTTACATTTTCAAAGAATCATGCCCACTCTAGTATGGATGTACGTCTATTGCTTGCGTCACTACTGGCAGGCCTTGCATCAAAGCCAAAGTTAAATAATTATCCTACTAATATTATAAAGGCGGATGTTTGTGTGTGTGTTTGTTACGACATCACGCAAAAACGGCTAATTAGATTGACATGAAACTTTGCAGAAATATAAAAGGGCATCTGGAATAACACATAGGATACTTTTTACCACGGAAAAATGTCTCATTCCCACGGGATCACGCATTTTCCAATATTTTTGAAATAGGTGGCGTGACTGAGCCGATTCGCGTTTTAAACGTTTTCGCCGAAAACTAACAGCGACATCTCTCGGCGAATAATGCTTTCTTCCCGCGGAATAATAGGTTGCAGCGGGTGAAACCGCTGACGGGCAGCTAGTAAAGTCTAATTATTGCTTAACATTTTGTAACTGAAAATAATTTAATTATGACAGGAGTTCCGAAGTTATTGAATGTTAAAGTTGGGTATCGGAAGAGACAAAAGTTCTGAAGTTTGGCTGTATATCGAGTATTTCGTTCTTAAATCGTTGTCGTTAGCTATACCGAAGTAAACAGTGCAAAAAAGGTTCACACCCCAGTAAAATCTTTTGGAAAAATACCTACCGGTAAAAAGACCTTTAACAGTTAAGTTAGTTTCCCTGTTTTGTAAAACAATTGGCATAGCTATTCTTCATTAGAATGAGGGATATTACATATTGCTTTTATTTTCGTTTTGAGGCGAGACAATTTCTTAGACCAGAAATGGGCAATCTCCTTTATGTTCCCCCATTGACGTAGTAACGCCATTTTTGTGTAAAAAGACGTATAGTTTTTTACCTTAGCTGAATATCTGTCGATTATGGTCAACCGCATGGTGGCGATGATAGGTACTGGCCCAGAATATTGGGCGGATTTTTACAAAGAGACCTACACAAGTTGTAGGGTTTCGGACTTCGGTAGATCTCTCTCTACCTACCTATACTTTTAAATAACTGAGTGTAAAAGTAATAGAATAAAAGCGTCGTTTTAAAACCAGCTAAACGCAAGGAAGTATAAAACACTAAACTGTGTATTCATCGAGCACATTAGGGTGAAACGTCCCGTCCCCGACCCCTCGACAACAAAAACTTCCCGAAGTAGACGCCTGAGTCATCCCGCGAGCATGACGTCATCACAGGAACCTGTGACGTCATTAGGGTTGCCTGATTTGGCTGGATACTCTCCACTGAAGGGGCGTAGGTTCGGATAATACAGTTTGCATTTGATTGAGAGGAAATTCTGTACCACAGGGAAAGAAATTCTACCGCGCAAAACATAATGCGTTTATGTTTTTTGCGGCAGAATTGTAATGCCGACTTTTTTGGAAAACAACGAAACATTTTTATAAAATAAGGGTTTGCTATAGGTACAGGAAAACTGTAATTTGTGTCTGACTACTACCCAAGAACTGATTCAAATGATGATGAATGAAAGAAAAGACACAAAATGAAAACCGATAACCCTAAATGTCCTTTACAGCTTCGTTTCACCGCGCTATCGATCGAAATGATGACGCAGTGAGGAAATGTGATGCTTCTGACATATTTGGGTGGTCTAGTCTACCTACCTACTTGCTTCAGTAATTATAAAACACTAAACTGTGTATTCATCGCGCACATTAGGGTGAGACGCCCCGTCCCCGACCCCTCGACAACAAAAACTTCCCGAAGTAGACGCCTGAGTCATCCCGCTGGCATGACGTCATCACAGGAACCTGTGACGTCATTAGGGTTGCCTGATTTTGCTAGATACTCTTAAAATCACAAAATCTAAACGAACGGAAGTATCAAACACTAAACTGTGCATTAATCGAGCACATTAGGGTGAGACGTCTCGTCCCCGACCCCTCGACAACAAAAACTTCCCGAAGTAGACGCCTGAGTCATCCCGCGAGTATGACGTCATCACAGGAACCTGTGACGTCATTAGGGTTGTCAGATTTGGCTGGAAAATCTTCTCTTCTTATATTCAAGATCCCATTCTTCTTGTCGGTGGAGTAACCGCCCGTTGTCTCTGTTTTCCGCATTTTCCTTGAACCCCCTATAAGACATGGCCAATAATTTTAGACCATTTGATCGAAATAACTCCTCCCTGGCCTTCCTCTCTCTCTGCTTCGAAAACTACAAAATCTAAACGCACGGAAGTATAAAACACTAAACTGTGTATTCATCAAGCACATTAGGGTGAGACGTCCCGCCCCCGACCCCTCGACAACAAAAACTTCCCGAAGTAGACGCCTGAGTCATCCCGCGAGTATGACGTCATCACAGGAACCTGTGACGTCATTAGGGCTGCCTCAGTTGGCTGGAAAATCTTCTCTTCTTATATTCAAGAGTTCATTCTATTCTTGTTGATGGAGTAACCGCTAGTTGTCTCTGTTTTCCGCAATTTCCTTGACCTCCCTCTATTACGACATAACCCCTAATTTCTCGTTAACTTGACCGAAATTACTCCTTTACTGGCCTTCCTCTCCCTACGCTTCGAAAACGCAAGGACTCTAAACGCTAGGAAGTATAAGACATTAAACTATGTATTCATCGAGTACATTAGGGTGAGACGTCCCGTCCCCGACCCCTCGACAACAAAAACTTCCCGAAGTAGTCGCCTGAGTCATCCCGCGAGTATGACGTCATTGCAGGAACCTGTGACGTCATTAGGGCTGCCTGATTTGCCACTGAAGGGGCGTAGGTTCCTACACTACAGTTTGTATTTGATTGAGTGAAAATTGTATGATGATAATTAAATTATTTATTGCTCACCATAAATACATAGTTCATCAGACAATTCAAAACAAAGGCGAGCGTAACTCTATAAAAGATTTCTTCCAACCAATTTAGCATGGATGAAAATCGAGGAGTAATCTGGTAAAGGACATAAAAAACGGACTTTTTTGGAAAAGGACGAACCATTTTTCTACAAAAAGGGACAGAAAACTGTAAATTGCGTTTGTTTACTACCTTAGAACTGACCTAAATTATGATAAATGGAAGAAAAGACTCAAAATGAAAACCGATAACCCTAAACATTTCAATCGATAGCGCGGTGAAACGCTTCGTTTCACCGCGCTATCGATTGAAATGATGACGCAGTGAGGAAATGTGATGCTTCTGACACATTTGGGTGGTCTAGTCTACCTACCTACATACCTACTTCAGTCGCATTAAGGCCACTGTCTACACTTGCTTATAGTGGTCAGGTCATATTTGTTTAACCTGTTTCTAGTTTTATTATAAACGAACAAGTACCTATCACACGCGACTTACTTTTATTTATTTGGAGAGGTTTTAGGCCTCTATGTTTCGGCTGTTTACGACAGTCATCTTCCGGAGGTCCGCAGATCACAAAAGCCCACCTAGTTTGCCCTAGAGTTTCTAGTTGTTAAAATACACTCAGAGTTCAAAATAACAGATGTTTTTCAGACGCCAAGCCAGAAGAATGTACTTAGGGATTTTTAATTTTGCCAATTAGTAGACATTTATAAGGCTCTCTTCAGACTTTAGCGGTATCCGCGTGGTACGTGGTATTCTGATTGGTAGTCTGAAATTGTCAAGCGATTGAGTTCCGCTACCCATGTACGCATCCGGTATAATAAAGTTGCGAAAGTTACTAAAATAAATAAAAGCTTTATATCTAGCGGGAAAAGGAGTGGAAAGTAAGTAGTGTAAAAGTCTAGCCACTAGACGTTCTAAAAATAGTACCTACGTAGTATTTCAGGTTGAAATGGTACAGCCTATGCCGGATATTAACTGCCAGTCTAGTCTGCCAATAACTTGGGCACAAAATATGTTTGTCATTCATATCATAAAAGAAAAACAATACTTTTTAATAACAAAAGATGTCTTAGACTTCGAGGGAATTTTCAGTGGCGATTATTTTAATTCTAAGCCTCGATCTCAGACCAGATTAGTTCAATTAATCAATGAAATGCTGATTATCGATGGAAAAATTTCAATATAGGTCATGTTTGTATGTAGGTATAAGTATATTGTTGCACCGTTATAATTATGTAAGATTGTAGCTACTTAAAACATGTGGTAAGAATTTCTAGACTTCTTGGGTCTTGGCTTGGCACAGGAAGAGTTAGTATTCGTGCTTACCTACAATAAAAGGAAAAGTGGATTTATTATATGTTTTTCTGCCGCTTCCTGTCAAGTAAGGAAGTACCTAGGTAAGAAAATGCCTACTTATGATACTGAGTTATAGTCTTATAATAATATGTCTATTTATTACTAATATTAAATTGTGTGAAGCTACAAATACAAAAAGACGAGAAAACAAACAAAGAACCTCCGAGTTCAAACAGTCACCGCATAGGTATTATAACAACAGATTACTAATGAGTCCCTTTATAAAGACTTTATAGTATTACTTAAGTTTTGTTATGATGGCTCTAGTTTAGAATACGTATATTTTTTTTTTTGTGTTGTTTACATAATGTTAACCTTTCTGTCGACTTAGCACTGATTCCGCCAAAAAGTAAACCTAATTAGAAAAAAACCGGCCAAGAGCGTGTCAGACACGCCCACAAATAGGGTTTCGTAGTCAACGTTTAAATATCAGGTTTTTCAGCATTACAAACTTAATTCTGTTGCTGGTTTGTTAGCAGCAGTATGATGACCAACCGCAAAAAGAAAAACTCAATTTTTTCTGAAACCTTTAAGGGTACAATATCCGTTATAGTTTTCATTGTAACATCAGATTGTAAGCTATATTCCATATTTATTTCAAATTTTTAGCGTTTATACTTTAGAAGTTACAGCTGGAACAAATTATGGGTCAAAAACGCCCTTTTTAAAAGCAAATATCTCATGACAGAAACATTTTAGTGACTTTGTTTCAAAGAAACCTCATCTTAGTTTTAAAAGACCTATTCAACGATATCCTATTGAATATAACAGAAGAAAAAAAAATTTTTTGCCCCCCTTTCACTTGTATGGGAGGGGGTCCAAAAAACATTTAAAATATTTTTTTCTTAACATTTCTATATTTGGGTCAACACGGTCTATCTTCTCACCAAATTTCATGTCGATAGCTCTAAAACTGACGAAGATATGAGGGCGCGGCATACAGACAGACAGACAGACAGACAGACAGACAGACAGACAGACAGACAGACAGACATGACGAAACTATAAGGGTTTCTAGTAGACTACGAAACCCTAAAAAGTGAATTAGTAATTATATTATGTTTATTTTCGTCTTGTGAGATCCGATGTGGCGCAGTGGTTAGTATGCCTGCCAGCCACGCAAAGGTTCCGGGTTCAATTCCCGGTGGGGTCACTCACAAAGTTGATATTTATCACTTTGTGAACTTGTTCCCAGTCTGGTTAGGACATTGCAGGCTGAACCACCTAATTGTCCGCAAGTAAGATGGTTCCGTGCTTCGGATGGGCACGTTAAGCCGTCAGTCCCGGTTGCTGTCTATGATGGCGGTCGTTACACATCCATGTCAGAGGCCTGCTCAGCTACTTCAGTAGGCGGTTGAAAAACTCTGACACCATCGGGTCAGGGTTCATCGGGTCGTTGAACGACTCGGTGTCCCACACGAAAAGAAGATTTTCGTCTTAAAAATGTTGAGAACTAACTACCGTTCGTGTTGGTGGTTTCGGATTCATAAATCATCATTTAGATCTTGCGTTTAAAATCAACAACGCATAATTTTAAAACATTTTTTTATTACTTTTTAAAAGATCCACAGTGAGATAATCAGAATCCCATTATACCAATGATACTTGCACAGTAATTTAACAACTTTGAGATTATTAACTTTCCGCACGAGTTCTTTTGAACAAAGGCGTGAATCGCGCGTTTACTTTTGTTTTGCGACTGTCGGTAAAAATGCATTGGAAAATTTCAGCAGCACTCTTTATGGGATCAATGAAAATCTGGCTTTAACTGTAATTTATAGTAGCTGTAGTTTATTTTACTGTTTATTTTATTTTTTCTATTCATTGCTGTCGCACGGCTCTGTTTTCTATTTTTTAGCCTTCTATCCAAAAGTTGTCTGGAAGATATTGCTTTTAGTGATAAGGACCGAGACCGCCTTGCACATTTTAGTTTAAATTGTTCTTGTTACATGCTTTAATTATTTTTGTGCCATAAAGTGTTTTTACTTACTTAGAATAACCAGTAGTATTTGTATTAACCTCTTATTTGGGTAGGTTAAAAAAACATTTGGCCCAATTTTCTAATACTTTTGTATCTAAGATACTTATTTGTGTTTCCTAAACTCTATGAGAGTTTTTATTGTATCGAATTGATACATTTTACTATTTATTTACACAAAACGTTCACAAGGTCTCAAACAAAGAATAATGTAGTAAAAAAGCCATAAATTGTAAATCGATGTTTTAAAACAACTGATTCTAATACTAAAATGGATAAAGGTGCGTTTACACCCACCGTATTTCAGACTGAACTGCTACCGTTTAAAACAGAATAGCAATTGAAAAAATACAGAAGTTTAACGGGTATACCGTAATTTACTTTAACACATAAGCACAATGTTGCGCGCGAATAGTCGACACATTCGCCAAATGGCGCCAGATTACATCCAGCCTTTTGAATTACATTCAATATAATCGTCAGAACCCACTAAAGAACACAAAGGTTCTACTGTATGGCGAATACAACCACAATTTTAGGCAAAGGGCTGACAACATCCTACAGAACAGAACACAGAGTAAATCTACACCTTAGCATTTTCCATGAAAAACACCGGCTTTTTTCGGCCATTAATGAGCTGACTACTAGCCCATGATATAAGGCATGGTATGTGTGTTTAACATAAGGTACCTAAAATACGTTTTCTAGAATAGAGCGTGATACATACCTACTCGCTCACATTTAGTACATAATATGTAATAGTAGAGCATCAGATAACACTTTTAACACACGATTAGCGGAACACAGAGTCTGAGTGTAGTTCTAATCTGTGTTTATACGCGTCAATGCGAGTCTAGCCTTGGCTTATCTATGAAGAGCCGAATGAAGTACAGCATTTCAGGCTAGATGGCGGGAAAAAAGCTTAGGTATGCTGTAAAAAAGACAACATTACAGTGCTATCATAGCTGATTAGATTTTACTGTCATTAGGTAATATAGGTATTATTTTTTAACAAAAATCTGGAAACATTATAAAAAGACGATAATGATTACATGAAGTAGCGGCTGGTATGAGTTCATAGTAATAGACAGAGTACATTTCTCGCCAAGGAACTCTACACAAAAATGTGCGCTTTAGACACTAGTAATGTATTTCGAAGACAGATCTCATCCCTGCCGCCTCCCAACAGAATATACAGGGAGTAACAAAAATGATATAACAAGCCGAAAAGAGGTCAAGGTACTCATGAAACTAAACAAGTTTCCCTATGAAACATTGGTCGAATAATGAAAAAAAAAATTGATTACCCGTCAGCTGATTGATTAACTATGCGAGGTCCAAATTATCTCTTTTCATAATTTCTACACATGTTCCGTGGGTAAAGTTGCTCAGTTTCATGAGTTCCTTGACCTCCTTTCGGATTATTACACCCTTTTTGTTACTCCCGGTATACTCCAGTGTAAATGGCTCTTTACACATGTTTATCACCAACACCATACGACTGAACGGCGATGTTTATTAGTGGGAACAAGCCAGTACTGATGTCTATTTATAACTCGTCTATTATCTACTCGTTAGTCAGTTAGAGGGTGCTGATTCGGGTTTTGTTTAATGCGCGACAGATATTGTTCTAAAAATAAAATGTGCAACACGCAATTGGCGACATTAAAGGCAGAATTAAAAGAATGATTGTTTTTAGTGCACATTTTTCTTTGAACAATATCTGTTGCGCATAAGTCCCACCCGCGGATTCTAGTCTACGTGCACGATACTCACCGCTGGCGTAGTAATCGTCAAGCGTATAGAAGGGATAGTCACCTAGTTTGAGCAGGTACGCAGACAGCAGCACAGCGTCCTGCCTAGGGTCCATCTGGTGGTTGTGTCCAATATGCGACGAAGCCACGCTCGGACGCATCAGAGAAGATATAGAAAAGTCCGTCGTCTGCGTAGCACCACCCCACGCACTACACAGTTTACACTCCTCCTTCATTTTAACACTAAATATAAACTATCCGATTTTTTTTGTACTCGGTTTGTACTGGGCACTGGTAAATCACATATAAAAATATCCGTCAAGCTCCATCACAGAAGATATCACAGCATAGTTCGGTTCCGTTGGCGGCGCAACCTTGGGACAAAATAATTTGTTGTTGAAGCGCGTCCGATATGTTTAGCAAACATAAAAGACGCGCCGGATAAAGCTTGTTTACCACGCCCGATCGGCCGTGCTCGCGATAAAGCTACAACAGCTTTGGTTATTGATCAATATATCACTCCTTTAGATCTTTGAAGCGTCATCCGCCATAGCGTTATGCAATTCAAGGATTTGGCCTAATTTCGCCGAATACTGCCTTGGCCAGCTATTCCCACGCGTCCGAATATTCGGTATTTTGGTTTCTTTGGTCTAAAACATCGCGAAATATTCGGTATTCGGCCAACCGGTATGTCCGTGTTCGTACTTCTTGCACACGCACACGGAAATGTAGAAAACCTAGTTATTCATTATTCAATATTATACACTACAATCTCCCTCTTATTAATTTTGAACACAAAGTTTCCGTTATAATAAACAACTTTTAGCAAAAAATAAGTTTACTTGAAAAACTAACAGTTGCCGAATATCCGTTGCATCTCTAGTTTCAAAGATGCAAGTAAGTATTCCCATTTAAAAAGCCGTAAACACATGTTCCCGGCCGATTATGCGATGGTAAACAAGAGTTAACCAAGAGTTAACCCGGTGTGGTGTCGGTGCTGCAATGCGGCTACGGAAAGGTGCAATGCCGTCGCGCGATCAACGTTCCATTTTCAAATAAAGCCGGTTGATTTTCCGTCATATTTCATTTAGCCGAATTTCGTTGTGATGTCGTTTCATGAAGCCTTATCGCCTTATTTCTGTCCTGCCGATGTCAACGTTCCATTTTCAAACGGAGCGTCATATTTCATTTAGGTGAATCACAGACAAATGAAACCTTTTTCGCGCAGCGCTACTAGACACGCCTTTTGTCAAAATTTCATACAAGACAAGCCTGTCATTTTTGAATGTTTTTGAACGAGTTTGTCATTTGAGGCAATTTGAGGTGATAGCTCATTTAACCGTTCCGTACGCGTCATATTTTGAAATATTGTATGAAATTCTATGCCACTTAGGGTGCTGTGCGTACGGTTCGGAACAGAGTGCGTTCACCCTAAAGTGTTGCCACAACCGTCTTTTCAAAATACACATATCCGTCGCCAAAACCTAAATTTGGAGTGTATGAGATTGAATAAAAAAAAGGGACTGAAAATGGCCCCTTCATCCCCGTGGTCCACCTCCTGGTCCACCTGGTGGACCACGGGTACGTTATTTTTTCCCTGTGGTCCAGGACAGGTGTCAGCTGTCACTCAAAAAAAGTGGTTTATATCGGAAACTATGCATGCTAGACTATTAGTTTCTTTGGAAAAGTTGTAGGCTTTAACAAGATCTACATGACAAGTGTCAGCTGTCAAACTAAAAAGTCGTTTGTTCGGAAACTATGCGTGCTAGAGCTATTAGTTTCTTCGGAAAAGTTTTAGGCTATAACAAGATCTACATGACAGGTGTCAGCTGTCATACTAAAAAGTCGTTTATATAAGAAACTATGCGTGCTAGACTATTAGTTTCTTTGGGAAAGTTGTAGGCCTTAACGAGATCTACATGACAGGTGTCAGCTGTCACACTAAAAAGTGGTTTAAATCAGAAACTATGCGTGCTAAACTATTAGTTTCTTTGGGAAAGTTGTAGGCCTTAACGAGATATACATGACAGGTGTCAGCTGTCACACTAAAAAGTGGTTTAAATCAGAAACTATGCGTGCTAAACTATTAGTTTTTTTGGGAAAGTTGTAGGCCGTAACGAGATCTACATGACAGGTGTCAGCTGTCGCACTAAAAAGTGGTTTATATTGGAAACTATGCGTGCTAAACTATTAGTTTCTTTGGGAAAGTTGTAGGCCTTAACGAGATCTACATGACAGGTGTCAGCTGTCACACTAAAAAGTCATTTAAATCAGAAACTATGCGTGCTAAACTTAAATCGTTTTTCATAGTTAATAGTAGTTTATGCAATTGCCTTATAATGAGAGGCTTTAGGATGTGAGTATCTGCTTATCACACGAGGCGCAGCCTAGTGTGATAATAGTTTGACACGAGCATTCTAAAGCCTAATTATATGCAGTTGCATACACTATTTTATCTACACTTTACAAGAAAAACTATGAAAATAATTCAAACCTCCGCACTGTGGCGATTGCAAGCCTATCTACTGAACCACCAACTGAACGACTTTTGTACATAAGTAACTTTTTAACTAAACGTTAAAATGGAGGCTCATAAAAACTGAACAACTTTTAAAATTAAAAAGCATTTATCGGTAAATTTAAATTCGAAAAATGATTTGAAGCAAAGATTTAATCCTACTAATATTATAAAGGCGGATGTTTGTGTGTATGTTTGTTACGACATCACGCTAAAACGGCTGGTTAGATTGACATGAAATTTTGCACAAATATAGAAGAGTATCTAGAATAACACATAGGCTACTTTTTACCACGGGAAAATGTCTTATTCCTACGGGATCACGCATATTCCAATATTTTTGCAAAGGTGGCGTGACTGAGCCGATTCGCGTTTTAAACGTTTTCGCCGAAAACTAACAGCGACATCTCTTGGCGAGTAATGCTTTCTTCCCGCAGAATAATAGGTTACAGCGGGGAAACCGCTGACGGGTAGCTAGTAATAAATAAGTCCTCATTATTTCAAGTGTCGTCCCGCCCGGGTGAAATTTGTTTTATTTTTATTTAACTTACTGTTGGCCAGTGTTGGCTCAGGAAATAAAAAAGCGGAATATTAGTTTAGTTTTTTTTGAAATACTAGACATCACGTTCCATTACGATTCAAATTTTAGTATGGAGATTATATTTTAAGGCTGCATACTTCTTAATGCAGTTCATTACGTTGGTGCTTTTTATTCTGTAAAACGAATATTAAGAAAAGAGTGTAGATAAAATTATTTACCTACCAGCTTGCTATTACCTACATAAAATGGTTTTATAATGGTAAAACAACTGAGTAGCAAGCGATGTTAATGTTAATGTTTTTGATTGGATCAAGTTTATTGGGTGTTGCACTCGTTTTCCAAAAAGGATCGCAAATCAATCACACCAAGCCCTACAACTTACGTAAAGAATTATTATAATATTAGTGTAAACATTTATTCAAAGTTGCTTTCAGAAATAAGGTGAACCGGGTGAACCATTAGTAAAACCCCTGCCCTTGAGTCCACCTATAGCAGGTGGACTAGGGTGCACCATGGGGAAAAAAGAAATAGCCGTGGTCCACGTAGGCATTTTCACCTTTTCTTGTGGACTCGTACTGATAGATGACTGAATGTCAGTGTTCTAGAAACTGACATCCTCTGATACCTATTATAAAAGATTAAGTACGTGTCAGCCAGAAAAAAAATCAATGAGTTGAATGAGACAACTTTTGTCTGTCGTGTTTATTTTTAGAATTAGGTACATAGATAGGTAGATAACAGCTACGTAAAAAAAATATTCTCATTTTTTGTTTAAGTAGTTTTTTCACCAAATCACAACAAAGATCCAGATAATAAATAGGTATATTGCCGAGTAATGTTGGCGTTGAATAGCATCACCCCATCTATCTACCCTTGAGTGTTAAAAACCAATTAAGTCGTTCCAGAGAATGGGCAGCAAAATTCTCTGTGAATACATCACCTTGAACTGCGCTTGCCAATCCGCCTGCCAAGCGTAGTGAGTATGGCAAATACCCCCCTAATAAGGGAAGGCCTATGTCTAGCAGTGGACTGTTGCGGCTGTTATAGTACAGCATGTTTTATTGTATCATAAGTATTAGAGTAAGGGCGATTTACAAACAAAATGGTAAAATTACAAATAACACGTGGGAGTCAAAAAAGGACGTCAAGTTCGAGAAATATAAGCTGGTGGCAACACTGGGAATGGCAATTCGGTAAACCAAATTGGCAGGCTATATTGCTCAAAGGGCGTCTCTATCGGGGACCGCGAATGACGTTTTGGTTCTCTGTGAGGTGAATCTTAGTGTGATGCTGGCTTAGAATATCATCTCACTTTTATCTCGCTAGTGTCAACAGAACTACATGATCTTCGTCTCTATCCCGCAGGAGTCGATTGCGATTATAGGATTCGATATCACGTCACGGGTTTCATGTTGTTTACAATATTAAAGTGACCGATAACCTGTCCGTCACTTACTAGTGATTAACAATTTTAGGAAATGAATCTCAAAACATTTGCAAACACGTGGCGATAACGGCCATTTTTATTGCCGTTTTTCGCGCCTACTCTTCAGCAAAGGATAAAGCAACAAACACTTGGAAAGCGCGATGCATGTGTGTGTGAGTTTAAGTGACGTCATGTGTGGGCCATTAGTAGTTTAGTGCTTGTTTGGAGTTTGTTTTATGACGCAAAGCTTATGTCCTGTACTGTAGTGCCAGACTAGATGGCCTTGAACGACGCGTGCCTATAGGTAAATTGTCAGTCTATATAAGGTCCTATTAAATTCACTGAAAATATTTTAGGAGCAGATCAAATCAAATATAAGCATATACCAGACAAATTTAAAAAAAAAACTACACGCTAGTTTTCGAGAAAACTGTATTGAGCTTAAAAAAAAACAAGTCGAAAAAAGTGTACCCTGTTTGTCCTAGAAACACACCACTAACGCTACTTCGATGAATTTAATTTACGCGCCAAAAAAGGTGCTGCGATTAGATGGTTATTAGTGTGCGTGCCGTGTGAGTGAATCCTGTCTACGCGGCGGAAGATCAGTGAAGTCAGTCAAAGGATGTTCACGTAATTATTTAAGAAGTTGTTTGAAGTTGAAAAAAAAATATCTAACGCGTCGATTTTTTTAAAAAAACTTTAGATATTTTTCTTATACATATTTACGCATGCTCTTAAAATATTTGCAGTGAATTTAATAGGACCTTATATAGGGCTACATTTAATTAAATACAAATCGCATGGGTTTGGTCTACTCACAAAACTGAACAACTTTGGTTAGAAACTTTTTTTCAAAACATGAAAAAGAATTTAGGACCTCTCATACAAAAATGCTGAAAAAGTGTGTCACTTAGTATTGGGAGGCCCAATTTTTTTTTTTGATATTTTGAAGAAAAGTTTCTAACAAAAGATGTTCAGTTTCATGAGTAAAACACACCCTTTAGAGATTTGTACTTAATAAAATGTAACCTTATACTATGCAACAGTTGTTGTCCATTAAATTGCTCAAATTGTGGTTCTTCATAGAGTTTGTAAGAATAACCAGTGTCGGTTGACCCCTTAAGGTGCTATACAACCTGTTACATAACTAACCAAAAAAAAGAATATTTTTCATTATCATCAGTCGATAAAATAATCCCATCACTAGTCTAGGTCAGGTGCTACACTACCTGGCGAACAAAGTCCGCTTCGGCATACATTGCTGGTTGACGTAGTTTCTTGTATTGATGACATTCATAAAATAGCCAGCAATGTAGACCAAACTGCGCTTCGCCGCGTCGGTAACTTCATTTGAACTTTGAGCTGTCAAAATTATTGCTGCGATGCCACGATTAAAAATAAGTGTAATTTAATAAAAAAATATTTTTTTCGTAGTTTTTAAAAACGATACTACGGCTCTAATGTTTTGTTAATTGACTCTTTGCAACGGACCTTTCCACACCCTTTCAGCTTTATTGGTTGTTTTGTAACACGTTGTATATATAGTAAGTACCTAGAATATTTACTTAAACGCTTAAGTGCTTGAATAGTTTGTCTCAGATAATTTTGATTCATTGCACTTGATCGTGCGATACATATTTATTATTGTCTAAGTTGGTTTTACAATAAAATTGCCGCCATTTTGATATGGATACAGCAATGTTATATACACACCGTGCCATGCCAACAGAAGTTTTAAGGAAGCGTATTGCGTAAAAAATTGGCGTAAAAATATCAATTTCACACAGAAATGTATGAAAACATGATTGAAGATGTAGACAGACACCGACTTAAATGGAATATTAAGCAGGAAACCATGTCAGAAGCGTACCTACTAATAGGTAATAAATAGTCTTAAAATTCAAACATCAGAGCTCATCGGGTCGTTCGCCGTCTCGGTGTCCCACTGACAGAAGAAGAATAAGTAGAAAATATTACTTATCGTCGTATTATTGTCAAAAGAAACTATTTTATCAGGTAGGTAGATAATTTTATCAAAATTACAGAACGACTGTTTACAACGCCTCATTTTACCGGCGACAGTGCTGCGTGGTTTCTCAGAAAACTATGACTCATGCTTGTTTACATTACGATAAACAAACATCTTACAGACTTATTTTTCTCAAGTCATTAGTTCCCATTTAGTAATATTATTACCAAGAAAATCATGTCGTTTTATTTATTTATTTATTAAACTTTATTGCACAGAAAAGTACAAAGGGCGGGCCTAATGCCACGCGGCATTCTCTACCGGCCAACCAAAAGGTAAATTGAGAGAGTCAAAAGCGTTTATCTATTTAAGTAAGAAAATTATTTCGTTTTACAAATAGATAGATATTCCATAGAATTTGTCTTTTGTGGAAAAGGAAATTCTGTGTTTGATTATGGATGCCTTTGATTTATTTGATTTCCATGAAACGTATTTAGCTCGAAGTTGCAAGATTGGTTTGATTATTGATTTACATGAGTTGCTTCCAATAATCATGGTTATTATTCAGACAACATCTTCGTAGGATGTTCAGGAACTTTACTTACGTTCGTTTAGGTATGTAAGTAAAGTTACGTTAAATTAAAAAAAAAAATGAAAAAAAGACATTGACGGCCGGCAAATTTTCAACCTATGCTCGTTTCGAAACGCAAGCGAAGCAGAGATATGTAGGTAGGTAGGCAGAGGTATATAAATAATAAATAAATAATAATGTTTATTTGCTCTCACAATATTTTTGGTTACATTTTACATTAAACTTAGATAAATGATTAGAGGTAGGTAGGTATGTATTAAAAATGTCTGACAAAGCATTTTCTTATCATGTGCTATTTTGGATAGACACTACGTATTACCTGTTATCGTATATTATTAAAACATTTCGGCGAAATATATGTTCTTGCTGCCAAGGACGGCGCTACCGTAGTCTAAAATACCTACGAGGTAGAGTTTCAAGAAAGTTTTTTTTTTATATTTAGAAGTACGAGTTTTCCGCCACGATGTTTTATTCGCGGCTCTTTACAGAACTCTGTTGCGATATGAAAGAAGGACAAACACACTCTCCCATGTATAGGTAGTATTAGTATGGACATGGATGAGTGACTTTACAGTTTTAGCCTCGGGCCTATCTAACCTACACTTGACTATTCAGTGGGCTCATTTGGAAGTAAGCTCAAGGAAGTGAAATTTCTAGGGAGCTGGATCAAATTGCAGTTTTTCCCTTGCCTATAATGATTTTATTTGACCTATTAGACGGTTTAACGTTTTATTTTTGGGGTGGTGACCTAACTAAACCCCATAATAAGTCTTCACGATTCAAAAAATAGATAGGTACGAAAGAAAACGTAAATTTTAATAATATTTTCCATTCTGTCGTTGTTTTTCTGTCTCCTTGCACAGGCGCAATACGTCGGCCTTGGAGTCACGTGGCTTCAGTAGGTACCTACAAGTACTATTAGCTGCACCTCCAGCTATCCGGATACAAATCATAAGTAATCTAATCAAAATAAAAGTACTACAACATCTAGGTACAAGAGCTGCCGAGTTCTGTTCTACGAAACTAGGACCGTCTATTTCCAAAAGGTTGGAAAGTTCAAGGACCGAGTTACCTAGGTACCTTACCTATACCTAAAGTGGTCGGTCATATATAAACATAACGTTGCGCTAGTCCAACAAATATAGATAAGAAGTAGATTGCACATTTGGGGCTTTGATTTTAACAAAGAGAGAAAGTGTATATCAAGGAAAATTGAGTGTATAACGAGTAATAAGACCTAACCGACTCATGTAAAAAGGGTAGGTACCAATCTAAGTTTCAGGAAGTAACAGGAACCTACCACGCGTAATCACGCGTTGCAGTTACCCTGGGCAAGTGGAATGGTAACATCACTCAAAAGTAATTAAGACTTGACTGACTTTAACATTGAGACTTTGAGAGAATGCATATTCCAAGTCATAGTTCGCACACACCGAACTATTTACCTGAACCGCTTCGAGCCACTTTTGTTAAGACCTAACCTTACCAAGTAAAAAAAAAAACTGGTAACAACCATTATATTTTATTAGTTTCAGGAAAAAGTACCTACCTACCGCGTTGCAGGCGCACCGCGCAGCGCAGTATGCGGTGACCTTGGGCGTGTGGTATAGAAACATCACTCAAAAAGTAATTAAGACTTGATTTAATAACATTTAGACTTTGAGAGAGTGGACATTCCAAGTCCAAGTTCTAAGCACAGGCCGCGCACACACACACCGAACTATTTACCCGAACCGCTTCGAGCCACTTCTGATAAGACCTAACCTTACCATGTAAAAAAAAACTGGTACCTACCAACCATTATATTTTATTAGTTTCAGGAAAAAGTAGCTACCTACCTACCGCGTTGCAGGCGCGCAGCGCAGTATGCGGTGACCTTGGGCGAGTGGTAAACACCGCGTCACGTGGACCGTCCGACGATTACCACTGCCGCAATATCGATAACAATACATAGGTACATATAGGTAGGTGAATACGAGGAAAAATTTAATTCCAATTTTAAAACACTTTCAGGGGTAAAAAAGAAATATCTCTTGGACATACGAAATCAGTTTGTGAGGTAAGACCTGGCCTGGCTAACACAAACAAAATGGGATATAATTTTTTTACCGTCCGATTACTACTGCTACAATATCCAATCAAATATTATATACCAAATTTCTAAAATTGCAGGGGTAGAAAAGTGAAATATTTTTTGTTTGGACCTCACATACCTACCTACAAAATAAATTTGTTATCCCACATACAGGAGGCCAGCATTTTTTTCAAAATATGGCATGCCGTTAATGGCCAAAAATGCTGATCATAATTTTTGTCTCGTATAATAGGTACCATGTTTATAGCAAATTTATAAAGATATTTTTAGGTATTTGTCATTGGACAAAGTTGTTCAGGCTTGGTTAACCTTGAAGTATTTTTATTACATTCTCTACTAAGTTTAATTTCGGCCCACCTCGACTTGACGGATTCTCTACACAGATTCTTCGATGGAAATAAGTTATTTTCCCTTATTAAAGCGTTTAGGCAGATGCGTTCTACTTTTTTAATGGCGAAACTAATGCCTTTTATTGTATAAAGAAATTACCAGAATTAACAAGACTTTTTCCTAAAACCTCTACATTGTACGAAACGACTTTTTACAACGTCGTAACGACTCCAAAACGAGTGTAATACTGAATATCGAAGAACACTACTTCGAAGCCTCTGAACGTCGATGCTACTGAACATCGAAGCCTCTGAACGTCGATGCTACTGAACATCGAAGCCTCTGAACGTCGATGCTACTGAACATCGAAGCCTCTGAACGTCGATGCTACTGAACATCGAAGCCTCTGAACGTCGATGCTACTGAACATCGAAGCCTCTTTGCCTCGATACATCTCAACTTCGAAGCTACTGTACTCCGAAACCTCTATAAGTCGATGCTACTCTACTTCGAAATCATTTTACTTCGATGCTACGGTACATCGAAATATCTTTATTTCAATGCTTCTCAATTTAGAGATGGTAAAAACAATGACTACTACAACACCACCACTTATTTACTACGTAGGTATTTACTAGTATACTCTCTCTCTCTCTCTTCGTGTGGGACACCAAGTTGTTCAAAGACCCGATGAACCGTGGTGTCAGAGTTCTTTAACCGCCTACTGAAAGTAGCAGGCCTCTGACATGGTTGTGTAACGACCGCCATCATAGACAGGCAGCAGCCGGGACCGACAACGTCTTAACGCCCCCATCCGAAGCACGAAACTATCTTGCTTTTCAGACAATCTGTGCCGGATTTTACGAAACTACAGGCTACAATTGTACAGGCGAAATTCGATGTACATTAAGTAGCCGGTTAAATAATGGGATAATAATTGCTAACCAACTACGCAATGAACATCGAATTTCACCTGTAGAATTGTTGCCTGTAGTTTCGTTGCATAGGCTAGGTACAGATGGTTCAGTTCAGCCTGCAATGTCCTAACCAGACGGGGATTAATATTCACAAAGTGATAGATATCAACTTTGTGAGTAACCCCACCGGGAACTGAACACGGAGCCTTCTGCGTGGCAGGCAGTCATACTAACCATTGCGTTAGATCGGCTGGCTAGTATTCCAAATGGATACAACTGATTTTAAAACGTTGATGTGTTACAGTAGGAAGGTGAGTTCAAGCCACCAGGGGCCAAAAAACAACACTAACGAAATTCCATACAACATTATGGGCATGAAATCCACCACAAAAGCATTCCCAAAGAGGGTTGACGTCTGGTAGGCGGCCGGTCGTAAATTCAGCCAAATCCTTTTGCAACACGATTTTGTGTTCAACGAAGCGTGTTGCGCCGACCCCAAGTAATTTTATTGGGATAAGGACAGGAAGATGATGATGATTATGGGCATGAAACACAATCCGATGCTTTACATAATACACTGGGTGTTCATTTAAATGCGTGCCATAGCTTATGGTAGGTTTAGTATCGATAAAGGATTCCGTAAAAAATAGGTATTGAAAGAATTCTGAAACAATATACCTATTTGAAGTAGGCTGAATGTATTTTAACGCGCATTCTTTTTTTTTAAAATGGAACGTAAGCAAAGCCGATGCAATGCATGCTGCTTGCGCATTTCGGAAGTTGTACAGTTTAAAAAAAAACATATTTATCACGATTGCAAATGCGGATGTATGTTTCCTTGCAAATGGAAGAAATGTAGTATATTAGCCACGGTCAAAATGACAATTACTGGCCTCGTTCACCAATATTATTCAGTCACAAATTAAGTCTTTTAAAAGGCTGAATGCTTTTGAAGCAGTTGCGTAAACAACTGCCTTCAATTTTGTAATCTGAACATTTGACCCAAGTGTAGATAGAACTTCAGATTAGGTACTTTAATAGTTTAATAAAACACACAGTACAATTTTATGGTAAAAATCAGAATGAGTTTACTTTTTGCCGAAAATAAAGCTACGTAAGTAAGTATTACAAAAGAACGCCTGTAAATAAAATGAAAGCAACTAAGAGTAACTGTTTTGATTATTGAGTACTAAAATGATAAAATAATGAGGGTATTTTAATACTGGCGAAATCGGCTTCCTTGTCACAACAGTAAAATAATTTAGTGCGAAAAAAGTGGTAAATTAGAGGATTTCACAGTGTTAACATGGCTTCGTGTGAAATAATAAAATCCAAAAATGGAAAGGACCAGTTAGTCCATCAAGGACATATATACAGTGTTAATAAAATTGTTGAAGACATCTATTATTGGTCTTGCATTAAGAAGTGCTCTGAAAAATGTGATGTTTGGTTGAAGACTGTGCTGCGGGAAAACAAACATTATATCAAAAATGAAACCGTCAGAAATCATAACCACATGCCGGATCCAGATGAAATAAGGGTGCGTAGACTACACGTACAACTACGAAAAAGAGCTCGCAATAGTATGGACAGCCCCGCGCAAATTATACAACAATGTATACAAGAAATTCCAACTACTAGTGCACCAGCTATGCCAAGTAAAAAAGCTATGCAAACAATGATACATAGAACGAGAACAAAAGATTTACCAAAGCTCCCTAAGAATGTAACGGTTCTTGAAATTCCCGTTCAATTTCATACTATTCATGACACACAGTTTTTAATAGGACATTATAGCTACAATGATGAAACTGTTTCAATATTCGGCACTGAAGAAAATTTACGATTACTTTCAAAGTCAGATTTTTGGGTGATGGATGGTACATTTAGGTATGTACTCTTATTTATTACTTACCTTCTCTACACTATCCGTAAGTTGGCTTAAATACTTATTTACTTATTTTTAAGTAGGATAAATTTTATTATAGTGTAATAAAATAACTATTCCAACGTGGTTTAAGTATATCTTACCTACTTAGTTAGTCCAACAGTTAAGGTGCAAGTACGTCATGTGCGGCCGATGTGATTATAGTCGCAGTATGAAAGTGTATAGTGCACGGCCGCACGTGTCTTTTTTTTCATATAAAGCCGTGCGGCGTATTTTTATACTGCGATCGGCTGTACATGGTGAAATTGCAACTATATAATTGATTTATTAGGATATTTCATGTAAATCTGATGTCTATTGCTTGTAACTTTCAGGTGCTGCCCAGAATTATACTACCAAATGTATACTATTCATGGTATGGTAGGAGACAAAGATGCAACAAATGCCGTTCTTCCCCTGGTCTACGCCTTTATGAATAAAAAAACAGAGCACATCTATAACATCTTTTTTGAAATATTAAAGAGCCATACTTTTTCAAAATTAGAAATTACATTGGCACCAAGAGTTATAATGACCGACTTCGAGAAAGCTGCAATCAATGCCTGCAGACTCGCATTTCCTCAAAGTTTGCACAAATGCTGTTATTTTCATTTAAAGCAAAATTTATGGAAGCACATTGAATTAGCTGAGTTGTCGAGTGACTACATAAACGATAGCGAGTTTGCTCTCCAAATGAGGCATATTGCGTCCCTCGCTTACTTACCAGCCAGTAAAATACCACAGGCTTTCCAGCTTTTAAAAGAAAAAGTTTTGCCAAAAAAAGCCATAAAAGTAACAAACTGGTTCGAGAAAACATATATCAGTGGTCGTTTTAAGTCTTCAAAGGGAAAAGGCCAAAAGAAGTCACTAAAAACAATCTTCAAAAAGAAACCAGCAAGATTTCCGCCAGCAATTTGGTCTTTGGCTGATTCTATCGAATGCGGTGTTCCATCTACGCAAAATTCGGTTGAGAGTTGGCATTCACGATGGAATACTTTATTAAACCACAAGAAAATGACCATTTTCAAAACTTTGTTGGAAGTGAAAAAGGAGCAGAAAAACACGGAGGACGAAATTGAGAGAATAAAAGCTCAAAAAGGAAAGTCTTCGAATAGCAGAAAAAGGAAGCTCAACGAAAGACTCACAAAACAATTAAAACTGAGTCAAAAAGGAAAAATTACCACGATTGACTTTTTGCGTGGTATCGCTCACATCATGTACTCAAAAAAATAATTTGGTGTTCAGTAGGTATCAAAAATTATGTCGTTTGATGGATAGATATTATTAATAAGAACTATTAAATAAATTATATAAATATACACAAAAACTTATATAGGGTGTATTTTTATTAGGCGGGTTGGTGTGTTCTGTCAATGAAACTGAACAACTTTCCCCAAGAAACATAGGTCGAAATATGAAAAAAAAAATTGGCCCTCCCATACAAATTGACCCGGCCGGCCAAATGGGAACTTAGTATGGGAAGACCAAAATTTTTTTTCGTATTTCGACCTATGTTCCTTGGGGAAAGTTGTTCAGTTTCATTGACAGAACACACCCTTAACGGATCCGCCACTAATAAAAATACACCCTATATAAAAAGAAATAAGTAAGGTTGATTATTTCATAGCTTTCATAATAATTATTAAAAACGATTAAGAAATTAAAATAAATATTTTATGTTAATTTATTGATTTAAAGCTACTTTAAAAAATATAGGTAGTAATAATTATGTGAAGGTGTAGGTATTTATTACCTATTTAAAACATTACTATTATAAAAATGTACGTTGATTGATTCATAATATACATATTTCGGATGAATTGTTGTCCTTGTAATATCTATTTAAGTTTCATCTAAGATAATATTATATACAATCATTAAGATGATGGTTATAAACAAGTAATAAATAAAAGATAATTGTTGATTCAAGTTTATTTTTATTTTTCAATGTAAACATTCACCATGTCAATGACATTTACCCAAAGACACTTTATGCACTTACCTATTTGATACTTTGCTGTTACTTTTGCGGTGGTAATTATTTTAGAAACATAACCCTCCTTCTGAGGCAGTCGGGTAACAAGTAGATGTTAAAAGACAAAAACCCGACTGCGGTAATTTTAAAGTAAGTAGTATTTTGCTAATAAAATCCGCTATCTTGAATCTATATATTTTTATATAGCCAGTGTCACTCGCGCTGCTGAGACGAATCTAACGACACCTCATATGTCAAAATCCAACTCTCCGTTTGGGCTGTAGCCCGTGAAAAAGAATTTTCTTGTCCACATACATACAACATACATACATACATACATACATACATACATACATACATACATACATACATACATACATACATACATACATACATACATACATACATACATACATACATACATACATACACACATACATACATACATACATACATACATGCATACATACATACACACATACATACATACTCTCGAAAAACATAACCCTCCTTTTGAGGCAGTCGGGTAAAAATAAAGACACTTCCTCGGGGCTGGTCAGGCAAACCACATGTTGGGCGCTGGCGGGCCAGGCATACCTACTGTAACACCCCGTCATAAATATCTGTAATACCAATACCGCATCTTTAATCAGTAATAGTAATTTTTTTTGTTATCTCTAGCATCGAATCATCGAAGTTTCGATGTAGCGTAGCATCAAAGTTAAATGATTTCGAAGTAGAGTAGCATCGACTTATAGAGGTTTCGGAGTACAGTAGCTTCGAAGTTGAGATGTATCGAGGCAAAGAGGCTTCGATGTTCAGTAGCATCGACGTTCAGAGGCTTCGATGTTCAGTAGCATCGACGTTCAGAGGCTTCGATGTTCAGTAGCATCGACGTTCAGAGGCTTCGATGTTCAGTAGCATCGACGTTCAGAGGCTTCGATGTTCAGTAGCATCGACGTTCAGAGGCTTCGATGTTCAGTAGCATCGAAGTAGTGTTCTTCGATATTCAGTATTACACTCCTCCAAAACATCTGCCGCAAAAAAAGCCGAAGGACGCCAAACAAACGCTCAAATTAATCTTCCGTTCAAAATTGGAACAACAAAAGAACTTCGAATCCTTTTGGAATCTTCCTAAGTTCCGAAAGGAGCGAAACAGTTTGAAAAAAGAACGACCTTAATAATAGTGTAGTCGCACGTGCGGTGGGGCAGCTGCCGCGACAGCTGGCGGGACGGAAATCCCCCCGCGAGTAAACCCCCCCTCCTCCCCCCGGCTACCTGCTAACCTGACAACTCTACTACAATATGACAACGTCATAAATATCACTTAATCAGTGTGAACATTAAACGGCCATTAATTACTTAGCCACTTCGTCCTCGCGACTTTTGATGTCGTTTTACTCGTGGCTTATGATGTTTTTCTAGTGGTGTGAAATTCCGCCAAGTGAAATGCTTATGCCACTTTTTTCCCTCCATTTCTTTATCCACTACCAACTTGACAAGTGTACTGAATGTCAACTTCAATTAAATAACACTTATCTAGACCAAGCTAGTGACGGTATTAAGCAATTAAACAATTAATCATTTATCGTCAACATAAGCTCGCCGCTTGAGGCTTCACTGAATGTATTTTATCGTTTGGATAAAAAAAATGTATTTAATACGTGGAAATAGGGATAAAATATTTAGGGCTTTGATTTTACTAGTGATCAATTAATGATTCTGAACGCGGTACACTAAATAAACAAAACAATAAGTTTTAACAATATGTATTTCAGTTAGGTAATATAGAACCAAATTACTGTTTCAAGAAGTTAATGAATAATTTGCTTTGGATCCAACTTAAAACAGTTAATTTAAGGCTCATCCATTGGACTCATAACATTTTTTCCATTATTTAGCGTTTTCACCCGCTGCAATTGATTTTCCCCCTTCCTGTGGGAAAGGGGCCTTTTCCCGGCATTTTTTATAAATATTAATCTTTTCCTTGAAGCAAAGCGATTTCATTTTATAACTACTACTATGTATCGATTGATACTTATTCAAACAATGTTTACTAGAGGATACGTTTAGTGCAGTTACGTTACGCAAGAGTCATGATTCGTTGCGAGCGTAAACGGCAATATCCCCTCATCATCAGCACAATATCCCGAGCTACACGAGAAATTGAGAAACGAAGGACGAATAGACTAATGCGATGCGATAGTCTTTTTCTGTGTTTGGGCGCAATAAAAAATAAACATCGAAATACATCGAATTTGCTTAGACGTTCGCAGGATTGTCATTTTGCATTTATTTATGATTTTGATACGTCACAAGCACAATGTAGGCAGTAGAGAGCTGGAGACCGTTTGGGGCTGTGTTTATATGCTTCGATCAACACGCATCTTCCGTCCCGTTTAGGCTTTGCTCGGTGTTTATACGTACCTAAGTAGAACAAGAATTGGGACAAAAACATCCAATCTTTCTATATTAGAAGACCACAAGAGATAGAATAGGCTGGAGAGTCGTATCTTACCGGGAAAACTAGTGTTAAGGCCCGTAAAGGTAGACATGTTAAACATACCTACGTGTGTTTATAAAAATCTACTAGACAGGACCTAGGAGCATATTTTCTAGAACGACCCTTTTTGGGCAGTCGATTCTGCGTACCCTGCAAAGATTATAGACAAATAAACTTAGTTCATTTCACGAGTCGAGCTCCCAAAGAAAATCACTCTAACGCACCCATTGGCCCATGCGCGCGACCTTCGTTAGGCAATTACTCTCTTAAGAATGTCTTACATGTCGCAGTTTTCTCAGTTCGTTCATAGCCCTCGCAGTGTTCGGTCGTGTCGTGCGTGCGTGATAGCAATTTTTTAACAATGGCTGATTTTGTGGAAGTGAAAAAACGTAAACGACGCCCTTTTTCATCAACAGAGAAAACATTAATTTTTAATACTTACAATGCGTTAAGAAATTCGTGTCCCTTAGAAACTACAAACAATGAAGTAGCAAAAAGTGTTGGTGAATCTATGGGAATTCACTGGAAATCGGTGTTAAAAATTGTAAAAGAAGTTTGTGATAACGAAGAACCCTCATCTCCAAAAAAAAAAGCGACCACGGCTGACAGCTGACCAGAAGCTGGATGAATTCACAAAATGTGCTCTGAGAAGAAAAGTTCATGTATTTTTTTTAAAAACGAAAATCCGACTATTGATAGAATTACGGAAGAAATAAATGAGGATGCTGATTTACCAAATTTTAGTAGATCGACTCTATATCGCATTTTGAAATCATTAGGGTTCAAATACGCCA
The DNA here is from genome assembly GCA_024500475.1 of Phthorimaea operculella. Classification (NCBI taxonomy): domain Eukaryota; kingdom Metazoa; phylum Arthropoda; class Insecta; order Lepidoptera; family Gelechiidae; genus Phthorimaea; species Phthorimaea operculella. Next base: position 1,249,554 of record JANFCV010000025.1, on the reverse strand, counting down.
AACGAGGCAGAAACAGCCTTTTATTAGAAAAGCCAGAATTGGTGTTATGGCGTAGAAAATACTTGGACACCATAAAAGATGCAAGGAGAAAAGGTATCAGTATATTCTTCATGGACGAAACCTGGCTTAATGCTGGCCATGTTTCGAATAAAACATGGCAGGATTTCACAATAACATCTTCAAGGGAGGCATTTTTAGAGGGACTATCAGTTGGACTTAAAAATCCATCAGGTATGTACGCAGAACCATAAAATAAACAATAGTATCTCAATTATTATCCTAATGTATCTATGCCTATGCCAAAATCCATTGACTGGCGAACACGTGCTGTGTAAGTCGTAAAATACTTAATTACTTTAGATCATAATAATACAACCAATGAATAACAGTCGTTTATATTTTCCAGGTAAAGGACAAAGAATTATAATAGTTCACATTGGAAATGAAAATGGCTTTGTCGAAGGTGGTCTTTTGTCTTTTGTATCAAAGACCGGCAATGATGACTACCATAAAGATATGAACGCAACGGTAATAACAACTGACTTCTTTCTTAGACGTGTTTTTAATATTAGTAGTTTTATAATTGTTAGGTAGTGAAAAGAAAGAAAGAAAACAAATTTATTTCGGTCACAAAAAAAAAACAAGATATATTTAAATTAAACTTAAGTGCTGGTACCTTATAAAGTGTTTTTAAGTTATGTAAATATTTCATTTTATTTTAGATTAAAATGCATGTTCCCATTATAATTAAAAGTTACAATATGTTCGGAAAAATCAAAATAAGAAAACCTACGACAATTGCACAAGTTGTTTGTTTAACTGCCAGCATGTAAACCATTCCTTTGAAGCGGTCCGGCAAACGCCCCGCCTTCTATTGTCTAAATCCGCGCGCTTTGACCATTGCGGTGCTAGTATTTCTTCCCTAGGAGTTCGACTCGTGAAATGAAGGTATAGGTACAGTTCGTCCTTCGTTACACCAGACATGGATAAGTAATGAGTCGGCGACATCCCGCCAAATAATTTGGCAATGGCCGCTGCTGGCGGACACCCAGTACGACAGTTTATGATATGGACCAACATCTATAATGTGAACCAGACTATTGCTATTATCATGTCAATATTATTAAAAGAATGAGATGTTACATCCTCCCCAAAATTTTGGTCTGTATTTTTGAAATGAAAAATTGTTAGATAGGCCGGCGCTATTTTGAAATGGCGATCGCATTACCATTCATCTAAGTTTCCTCCTTTGATTTGCAAGAATCGAGAAAACAACAAAATACCAGCACTCTCATACTCATAAACTGTAAAAGTTTGAGATAAGGTAGTTACCTAGTTGTAAACGGAATCAAAAGAAATATGTATTTAAAAGTTCAAGCTGGTTGCAACAGCACAAGTAGAACTATAGTTACAGTTAGGTCTTTGCCGGAGATATGCAAGAACTGTGAATTACCTACATAACTGTTAAAAATTACCTTTTTTTTGTCATTATAGGATAAAATAGCTCGGCTTCAGTTGCCATTTTTCTTGTTTAATATCTACGCCATTATTTCGCATCAAAACAACGTCACGCATCGTAGACTCCTTGACTCTTTCGTAGAATAAATAACTTCTTTCCCACGTGATGAAAAACACTAGTTTTTGTGTACAGTGGGCGTGTCCGCACTTCTGCAGGACGCAAAGCTAGTGTTTAAATGGATATTTCACTTAGGTACCCAGCCCTGACACCCAGACATTGCAGGTTGTCTTGAGTTTATTGTGATGATGCCCAGACTTTAACCAGCAATGTATGTCGAACCGGGTTCTGTCGGTAGGATAGTGTAATAGCCACCTTTATAAGTAATCTAGTAGTTAGTCAGGCCACCGGCTCGTGGAACTCTGTTATTAAAATGCCGTCGAAAAGTCTCGAGGCGTGACTTAGGCAGACTTTACACAAACAAAACAAGGATGAAAGAAAAAAGAAACACATTTTAGAGTTCATTTTTGATGCCTGTTATGTAAAATATGGGCCAATAACAGCAGTTATTGATGTATAAAATCTAATTTTAATAAGGGTGGGTGTAGAGTCACCTTTTTTGCTATTTAACAAAACATCAATATCAATATACCTATTAGTTTACCTAATAAGAAGTCGCTTTTTGAGTTTCGGTCTGTCTGTAGATAAAGTGTTTCAAGAGGAACACAAGTAGGGAAAATACCTTTTTCCTTGCAGGAAATTGAGTTACAACGTGTGAAACTAGTGACCGCTAGCAAACCATAATTCAATTGAAGAGTTCATTCAGCCGTTTTACTTTATTATCATCTGATGGATGTCCCCGGGTTCATCGGGTCGTTCGTCAAATCGGTGTCCCACCCGAAAAAAAGATGTAAGGTCCTGCGTTTTCAAAAGCCTTGTGGTCATTCTAGAACCTACCGTCGATTTATTAGGTCAGAAATGGATTAGCAATCAATGCGATTGTTTTAAAGGGCATCCTTCGCTGCGTTTGGCAGCCATCGCTGGCTAGTTCCCAATTTGTGACTGCACCAGCTCGATAGACTATTGGATACACCAGCTAGACGAATGGTAGTGGATACTGGCGTAATATATTGTTAAGATTGTTTTCCAACTCGTCCGAGCCGAGGAAGAATGATGTTTTTTTTATTTGTCTTTCTGGACAGGCGAAGGCCTCAAATCAATCCATACTGCTTAGCTAGGAAATCTTTTTAGTTGGTACGCTTCTTGAGCAAGTCTTTTTCATAAGTTTGTATGTCTTCAGTATTTGCTTCCCAATTTGTGACTGCACCAGCTCGATAGACTATTGGATACACCAGCTAGACGAATGATAGCGGATACTGGCGTAATATATTGTTTTCTAACTCCACTGAGTCAAGGAAGAAAAATGAAACTCAGTTTTTTTTCTTTGTGCATTCTGCACAGGCGCAGGTTTTAGAGCACACTGCCTAGTCTTTATCTACTTAAACCAATTAAATAAACGCAATGACCGGTAAAAATAAAAGACACATATACAAAATACATTAATTATTATAAAATCTAATAAAAAGTGTCGATTATTAGGTACTATTACAACATTCTTCACATAACAGAGCGTTATCTTATCACTGTACACTGGATTATCACTGGTGATACGGTAATCGTTGTATCGTCGGCAAAATAACGTCTGCTTATCTTTGCAATACTTTCTTTTGTTTTACTGGTCTTCTAGCGACTAGCACCGATGTTTGAATACCAAAGTTTTAAAACACTTTATCTACACTCAGTTTGTAATATTCGTTTTACAGAATCGAAAGTACGAACGTAATGAACTGCATCACGAATATACAGCCTTTAAAAAAAACTTTCAAGGCGGGTATTCATTCGGGACAAAATCCCTGGATTTTGTATACGACACAATGTTCCCAACAAATGTCCCCGCGAAATTGCCATATACAAAGTCCCAGATACAAAGTATCGGCAACAAACCGTCCACACTTGTCAGTTGATGCCAAAATTTGTTTTTGTAAAAAGGATGTTTCAAATCCCAAAACAATCTATATTATTCATACAATTCTATTAGCATCGCCGTCTGCTCGCTTCTCAACACTGTTTCCATTTTTTAATTTGTCCCGCAACAAGAAAACTACACGTACACACTCACAAAATTTTTGAACATTTGTCCCGATACATTTGTTTCCATGTTCCAAAAACAAGTCCCCAGAGACACACATGAAGTTGCCGCGAATGCCGTGATACACGCGTGAAGTTGTTGATATACAAAATCCAGGGATTTTGTCCCCAATGAATACCTGGCTTCATACTACTGGCAGCTACATAAAGTAACTCGATTTCTAGTATTTGAAAATTAAATAAACGAATTGACCCGCGTACCAAATTGTAATCTGTTCCAATTTGACACTGGCCATCAGTAAGTCGAATGAAAAAAATAACAAGTGTCACCCGCGGCGGGACGACACTTGAAATTATGAGGACTGCTTCAAATCATTTTTCGAATTAAAATTCACCGATAAATGCTATTTAATTTTGAAAGTTGTTCAGTTTTTATGAGCCTCCATTTTAACGTTTAGTTAAAAAGTTACTTATGTACAAAAGTCGTTCAGTTGGTGGTTCAGTAGATAGGCTTGCAATCGCCATAGTGCAGCGCGGAGGTTTGAATAATTTTTCATAGTTTTTCTTGTAGAGTGTAGATAAAATAGTATATGCAACAGCAAATATTTAGGCTTTAGAATGCTCGTGTCAAACTATTATCACACTCGGCTGCGCCTCGTGTGATAAACAGACACTCTCATCCTAAAGCCTCTCATTATTAGGCAGTTGCATAAACTACTATTAACGTCTTAGAGAGACCTATCGATATAGTCCATTCGCAATCATAGTGTCATGAATGACCAGCTTAAGCGGGAGGCCAAGTTACGCTGGTCACGTGGTATCTTAGTATTGCGACCAGCGTAACTTGGCCTCCCGCTTAGGCCGGTCATGTCATTTCATGATACTATGATTCAGAATGGACCATACCAAAATTTTAAAACACCAAGTCGTAACAATTATACAATTTTAGAGACCTATTGGTACTACCGACGCCTCTAATAAATTGTCTACTTTATACACTTTTAGGGACCTATTCTTGGTACTAGCGACGCCTCTAATCAATTGGGCTACCTTATACACTTTTAGAGGCCTATTAGTACTACCGACGTCTCTAATCAATTGGGCTACCGCGGTATCTTAACGCTAATAACGCGTGGCATGTTACAAACTAATTCCCAGTGACTAATTCATTCTTTACAGATTGAATATTGCCGAATCGATTCGCTACATGATAAATAATTCAATATACATAAAAGGAATATTGAATTATTTTATCAGGAATAGGAAACTCAGTTTTAGGAGCATACTGATTAAAATCAATCGCAGTTGAAATAAAGACGACTTTGGTTGCAATAAGCAAATGGCTAACAATAATATCTCCGGCCAGATAGACAGATAACTAGTAGTGACTGGACGGCGAAAACGGGAGATTTCTGCCTTATGGCAAACTCGGCCTCTATCCAGCAGTGTACCAGAGTTGATGTGATGATTAAGGATGATGCAAGTCAAACGGCGCCGCAATAATTATTACTAACAGTCAAACAGTCAATAAGAACAAACGTAACAAATAACACACTTATCGATGTAGCATGTAACACGAGTAACGAAAGCACGCGGCTTCGTTTCACAAGAATCAGAAACCGCTTACATAAGCTGCGCTTGCGCAAACCCCACTTAGGATCGACCAATTGCAAGCTTTAAAGGCTGGGTCACATCAATAGGATTCTTTTAGTTACAGTTTTTTTGAGCGAAACCGAGTCGGCATACGGCCAGATGAACCCTGTGATATCTGGGTTTTTAGGGTTTCGTAGTCTACTAGAAACCCTTATAGTTTCGTCAAGTCTGTCTGTCTGTCTGTATGCCGCGCCCTCATATCTTCGTCAGTTTTAGAGCTATCGACATGTTTGGTAAGAAGATAGATCGTGTTGACCCAAATATAGAAATGTTAAGAAAAAATTATATTAAATGTTTTTTGGACCCCCTCCCATACAAGTGAAAGGGGGGCAAAAAAAATATATTTTCTTCTGTAATATTGAGTAGGATATCGTTGAATAGGTCTTTTAAAACTAAGGTGAGGTTTCTTTGAAACAAAGTCACTAAAATGTTTCTGTCACGAGTTTTTTTTTTAATAAGAGCGTTTTTGACCCATAATTTGTTCCAGCTGTAACTTCTAAAGTATAAACGCTAAAAATTTGAAATAAATATGAAATATAGCTTACAATCTGAAGTTACAATGAAAACTATAACGGATATTGTACCCTTAAAGGTTTCAGAAAAAAAATAGTTTTTCTATTTGCGGTTGGTCATTATACTGCTGCTAACAAACCAGCAACAAAATTAAGTTTGTAATGCTGAAAAACCAGATATTTAAACGTTGACTACGAAACCCTATTTGTGGGCGTGTCTGACACGCTCTTGGCCGGTTTTTTTTAATCGCCTACTACTACCAACTTATACGAATCTGATATAGTTTCCTCTTTTCTAGACTATCATAACAATCATAAGTACGCGGTAACCCTAAAACCCTAAAACCTAATTTCTTACGGCATCACATCTTTCGGTTTGGAGGCACCAGAAGAAGCACGAAGGGCCCTGGACCGATTGGTGCCCCCATTTTGTAGCATGCCACTATCATGCCGTTTTACTTCTGTGTATGAGCTCTCTTTTTTGCTTCGCTCACGTTACGCGTCACTTGACTTTTGCAATCAGAGTATGTAGGTACTACAATTTTGTTTCCCACTCTCCCAAATCGCACCAGAGAATGAGAATTTTGAGTTCAAACTGAAGAATTACCTACACCACAAAAGCAGTTTTTGTTCTGTGAGTGTGTCCCAGCCTTAAGTTCGGTGTGTGAAAAGAACACGATCGTATCGGACCTGTCAATTGGCAAATTATTTATGATTAATGAGATTTATGGAGTGTTAAATATGAATAATGGGTTTTGTATCTTGAGAAATGCCTCATTACAGTTGTCTAATAAGTTTGCCTCAGGGAATCAAATCTATTCTCGCCGTAAAAAGTAGGTAACCCATACCATCAAAATACAAAGCCCGTCCTTATCCTAAATTAGTTGGGGTCGTTGCAACATGTTTTCATTTCATGTCAAAATCATAAAGCAATGTTTTACGACCGGCCGCCTGCCTGAAGTCAACCCTCTATGGGAATGCTATTGTAGGTGGTATCATTGCCACTATGCGGTTGATAGTCGACAGATATTCAGCCGAGGTCAAAAACCCTGAGTGGACTAGGGGTGGCAGGGCAGTATCCTTAGCCGCTACCACACGAACTACCGACTTATTAACCCACATAATTTGATATAAAAAACTTCTCGCACCCTTTATTAAGTTCATCGCTTCAGTATAGTAGAAAAGAGTAACAAAAGGCCTGATTAAGGAATTACTGAGCGATAAATAAATCAACTAAATTGATTGTGAACAAAGACCGACCCACATGCGAGAGAGAGAGACGATTGGTAAAAACACAAAGTAAGTATTGGCTAGCGCAATCCAGAGAGTCGGCTTCGAGCAAACGCGGCGAAACTCACTCAGACATCCACACGCGTCGTTTACGCGCTCTGTGGAACCGTGTCGAACCGGTAATGGTTGAGTGTGAACGGCGCGTTCGGTGCGGGCGGACGGAATGGCGAGTAAACAAAAATATTTTTGTGATGTGTTTGGGTGTAATAACACCACAGAAAATTGTGCATTGACATTTTTCAGTTTTCCACGCATTAATGAAAACTAGGTAGAACTCTTTTATTTGATTAATAAATAGGTAGATATCTACTTCAAAAGACTAGAAATGGAGGGATTTCTTTTTAAAAGCTTTTATTTAACTTGCAGTGTATGTATGTAAGTATGTAAAAATGTTTGTTCGGGGCAAATCTTGCAACTCAATTTAGAAGCAGATATCTTCAACCGATTGAGCTGAAATTTTGTATACACGTTTAGTTCGGATGACAATGCATGGCTAGTTATATGACGTCATTCTAAATCTATCATGGCGGAATATCCAAGATGGCCGACAAGTAATTTTTGACGCACTCCTACAATATGGGTGTCAAATGAAAGGTCTTGCTGAGTACAATTCAGAAAATAATATGGCGGACATCTAAAGATGGCCTTTTAAGATAATTAACAATATGAGTGTCAGATGAAAGGTATTGCTGAGAATTACCTATTCGAATTATAAGTTGACGTCATTCTAAATTAACTATTGTTGACTTCTTAAGATGGCAGAATATCATTTTTATGCTTTTTTTACAATATGGATGTCAAATGAAAGGAATTTTTCAGAATAACTCGAAAAATAAAGTGACGTTTACGTCACTCATAATCATAACAAAACCTGATATGGCGAACTAAAGATTAGATGGCGTATTAAGTTTATTATGTTTTCTTACTAAGTGGGTGACAAATACAGAAAAATTACAGGTAAATACTAGTGTGAGCTAAATGACGTCGCTTTGCAAGATTTTTAGATTTGAGTGGTTATTGTGTTGGGGTTTTTAGTCTTCTGTTCATGGCACTGTCAATGAAGAATTTTGACAATTTATACCTATTAGGTTCGTGAATGCAATAAGTAGGTAGGTTCTATCGCACAACGTAAATTATCAACTATGGCATAACAGATTTGTTTTCCAGAGATTACTAAAAAGTAAAAAATAAATTATAAGTAAAAAACATTTTTAAAACAAGCTTTTATTTGGATGCGCTAAAAAGCATAAAATAATCTATTTACTAAAACTTTTACTTGTTACTTATAATGGCATTAAATCTACGTCTTCATAATTTATACGATATAAAAGCTTGTCGCGAGATTTAACCTGTTTATCCTGTTAATAAATAAATAAGGTAACCAGTGTAAATGATCTTGAACAAACTTTTAACCTAACACCACACGAGTACCTACTTAAATCTCGCGACAAGCTTTTATATCGTATAAATTATGAAGACGTAGATTTAATGCCATTATAAGTAACAAGTAAAAGTTTTAGTAAATAGATTATTTTATGCTTTTTAGCGCATCCAAATAAAAGCTTGTTTTAAAAATGTTTTTTACTTATAATTTATTAATAATCTTATTTTTCGTTCGTAATAATATGTGCTTTAGCGTTTTAGGTACCTACGTACGTAGAAGTAGGTAGGTTACGCTTTAGTTTGATTTGGTAGGTTAAATGGGTTTAGGTAGATACCTACCCACAGTAGATAGATACCTACCCAGTCAGCATTTGAGGTGAAGCGATGAGTACCGAAATACCGATAGCAAAAGGTCCAGGTTATGTCATCTTCATTTCCGATCATCAGGTAGGTACCTACCTACGGTAGTCAAATGGACTATTACGATCCTGGTTATTTTTTCATTTTTTCGTCACTGCAGCCGGTGACTTTCGAAACTATAGTAGGTAAGTAGGTATACTTCGAAACTAAGGTAGGTACCTACCAACTTACAGCTACAGATACAGCTTCCTTCATGTCATGATAGGTACTACCAACCTACCTACTACCTACCGTTCCCAGCGCGTCTCGCCCGCCTGCCTTACAATACATTGGTAGTAATCGGTGTGCGACTGACTAGTGACGGTACGTTTGACTTTCATGATGGCTTGACTCCCTGTTCAAAAATACCTACCTTCCAACCAACCATAGGTACCTAACCTATTAAAGTTAGTGACGGCAAGATAGGTATTTTTTAGACCTTTCTTTTAGATAGATACACTTGTTTTCCGTGGGAAACACCGACTAACGACGTGAGGAACCCTTTGTCGTGTCAGTCATCGTCGCCGCCCGGTCCTCTACCTACCTACTACCTACTTACCTGCCTGCCTACCTATGGGTCGCTTCGTTCACCACCTAGTCTCGTGACCCAAACCCATTGCCTATCTACCGATTTAGGTGGGGACCTACTTATTTCCTATTAGAAATATGACTTTCTACCCAGGTACCTACTTCCATATGGTAAAAAATATTTCATATCGGCCAGGTAATTTAGGAGTTTATCAATTGCATATACCTAATTCAGGCTTACAAACGATAGGCAACTTCATTAAAAAATCAGAAAGTAAAAGTAGCAACCCTAAAGAGTAGGCATAAGTGATCGAAAGAAGGGGCGAGCTGGCCTTCTGTAAATTCTCTATTTTGTGGTAAAAACGAGACCAATGGATAGGGTTGCCGCCTGCCAGAGAAAGAGCGGACTCAGAGCTTTCGTTTTGAAAGGCCGCCTGTGGCGTACAAATTAACTGAAAGCATGGCCACAAAGTCTGCTATTTTTACCCCTTGTAATGCTAGCGACACTCAAATGTCTATCTATTGCCACTGTGATTTTCCATGTTATAAAACTTTAAGCAGAATACGAAACTATCAAAGCCATCCAACTGACATGCCATCGACACACAACTAAAACGATTTTCATTTTAGCAGACTTCGGCACCTGAAATCTGTGTAGTCTTATTTAGTACTTTTTACATTTCATTCCGAATTGTACTTTAGTCTTAAATCTGGTTTAAAATATAAGTAAATCCAAGTTTGTTAGATACTTTCAAATATTTTCTGGCAGCCCTGAGTAACGGGTCACGACATTATAGGAAAACTACGAATCATCCATGTAGACTACAGCAATTTTATGCTTCTGCATTGATTAGGCTTATCTAATCTATGTAAACTTACTGAAGCTGAGCATTTATTTTCAATCTAAGAAGTTTTATGTTGCGCGATATGCCGAATTAGATAACACCACCAATTTCTAATGTGGCAAAAACAAAAAGGGCCTTACCACTAAAAGTTAGACGAGCGTTGAACGCGTGTCTAGAGTTTTTTTGTAAGAAATTTATTTTAAACATGCGTTTCACACATGTCTAAAATTTTTGTTTTAGGGCCCTAAATAGGTGTAATAGACATATGAATTTTGAACATATTGCCTGCGTGCATTATATAAGTCACGAATTTGAGATTCGAAAAGCGGCAATTTCACAAGTAGAGACCTAATTTTTGTCAGGCGTATTTTTTGCGTCGTTTACGCTCTGCTTTACCTGCAAGGGACGTAAGCGTGATGCGTATGTAAGCACTAATACAAACAACCTTCGATGTGTACCTATCAAGAATCTATAAATAACGTTTTATAGGTGATCGAAGTAGGTAATAAATAAACAGCCAACAGGCCAATATGTAAATTGATTAGATCAGTATATTAATGTAATGAAGTTAAGTAGGTACTTCTTTCTGCATGCCGTGTGGTGCCGGCTTAGAATAGCATCACCCAATTTCTATCTGTGGGTGTTGTAAAAAGCGACTAAGCTCACCAATCGCCTGCCAAGCATGGTGAGTATGGCAATACCTTCAATTGGGGGAGACCCACGTCCAGCAGTGGACTATTGTGGTTGAAGGAGTAGTAGGTACTTATTTATACTTATGTGCAAATATTTTGATAAGGCTACTATTACCGTGGGAATTTTATTTAGCCATGCACGGATGAAACCGTGGGGTAAAATGGTATTAGCGACTAGTTCATCGGGTTGTTGGACGACTCGGTGTCCCACAAGAAAAAAAGAGAGAGCGACTATAGTAACAAAGAGGCAAGTACTGACTAAGTATAAAATGTTTGTTCCAATGATCTTCGAAAGTACCGGATCACGATCGCTGCTTTTACTATGTTTGAGCAATATTATGCTAGTTTTACCGTGGGAAAACGTTAAATTCAAATGGGAAAATGGGCAGCAGCGTGGGCTGTGCAGTGCAAGACACTATATTAATCAATATCAGTACAAAATGAAGTCTTTTTTTTGTTCAGCCACGCCACGGATTTTGATGCGGTTTTTTGTAATAAACAGAGTGATTTAAGAGAAAGGTTTGTATGTATAAAATTTGCCGGGAAAATGCTTTGCAGCGGGTGAAACCGCTAAACTAACTAAACTTTATAAAACTAATATCGCATCGCTTATTAAAACTTTCAGTAGCGATTCTAAAGGCTAACGTTACTAAAGTTTCTAAAGCTATTTATCTCAGTAATTGATTGGTATCGCGGAGTGGGAGTGTGAAATTTTGCAATAGAGTGCCGTAGATACTGGATTGCCGGAGAGGTATATAGGCACAGTTAAATTGTTTAAACTTAAGTGCGCCATTTTAACTTCGCAGTAATCGCGGTAAGTATCCAGGTAAGGTCCACCGACTGGACCGAAACCGTCGCGATACCTACCGCGATTGAACCCAAATGTAAGTGCTAAAATCCGTGTGATATATAGGGTGAAATTTTACTAGTAACTGATAGCGAAAACTCAGAACCGGCTGGTGATAAGGAACAACTTTCCTCAAGGAACATAGGCCCAAATACGAAAAAAAATTTTGGCCTTCCCATACTAACTGAAATCAGCTGATCGGCAAGTTTGTATGGGAGGTTCAAAAATTTTTTTCGTATGTCGACCTAGGTATGTTCTTTGGGAAAAGTTGTTCCTTACCACCAGCCGGTTCTGTGTTTTCGGTATCGGTCACTAGTAAAATTTCATCCTATATAATTAAAGGTAGGCCCAGTGATTGATATTTAAAAAGCTATAGACAAGCGCGTAGCAAATATTTAAAATAATAATAATTAATTAAAAAACAATATTCAATTAACAATATACTAGAAAAATAGCTGTCACTTACGCAAAGAGCTTTTTTTATAACATAGATCACAGTTCTAGGACTGGCAAGGCTTTATTTTTGACAATTTTAAAAGTGCTAAAAGTATAGTTACTTGTTCAGCAGTGTAGCTTATTGTGGCTTTTGATTTACCAGCCTTTAACCTAACTTTCGTAAACCTGAAACCTCTGTTTTTAAACTAAAATTCTCTGTTTCCTTTCAGTCACAACATGTTTTCCCGCTTCAAATCGTACGCCTAACGACGTAGCTATCTCTCGGTCTATTAGCAATAGAGCGCCGTACGAGAGGGCCAGAGGGCCGGAGAAAGCTACCCGCCTTTCACTCCGCTGTTTACTACCGAGGCTGATATAAATAAACAATCGTACAATCACGGTTATTGTTACATTTACCCGATTTTTTCACAAGTCGACTATTGCGTTCATTCTGGTCCAATTCATATGGTAAAGAGGCACGGACAGCGAATTTTGATGAGCGTGTGGGCGTGCGGGTTTGAATTTCGAACGTATGTAACGTACGATTGCTAATTTGATATTGAGATCAAAAGATTGTCCGTCTATGTTCCTTCACGTTAAAAAGTTGAAAAAACTGTGACAATGTGAAAGTGGAATGCAATGTCGGATGGAAATCCGATATAATAATGATACAATATGTATCACGCCTTTATTTCTTTCAAGGGTAGGCCGAGCTTGTACGATCGAAAAATACAGACGCGTAAAATCCCATTTTATTAGTGTTTATTCCAAGGTCAACAGTTAAACATCCAGCCAGTATTTCACAGGAAAACCTAGAATAAAACCCAATTTGAATCTGACGTGCGCGTTCGGATTTCAAATTCAAACGAGCTTATCTATTTACGCGGTATCAAAAAACAAGTTATATTTATCGTGTTTAACGCCTCCTAATCGCATGTGCGATGTAATGCAAATCATTATTATAGTTTAACGGCTATTATTAAGGTAAGCAATGTTATTTTTTTAAACTAATTAATGGCGCAGTAGGCTACTAAACATGTAACAACTTAAATCCGCTTATGTTAATGCGTGTAGGTGAGCGAATTTATAGTTTAAAAGGCTCTAAAGTTGAAGTGTGAATTACGTTTATTGCTTCTCGCTGATATAATAAAAGTCGACAGGTTCTCCCGGTATTATTTACAAATTTTTACTTAGAATTAACGTTGAAGGCACCTGCAGTACGCGCGCGAGTTTATTGCCATCCTGAAGTATGCTACTCTTTGTCGCACACGCCGAGATACTGGCAAGTGCGATAAGGATGCGCATACTTCAGGATGGTAATGTATTCGCGCGCGTACTGTAGGTAAATGATCAGTTTGTATATAAAGAACTAGTAGGTCAACTATGGTTTGGTTATAGTGGCTATTTTTTCTCATAAACTGTTATCCATGAGTAGATGGCCCGATTGATAGGTATAAACACGGTATAAATAAATTGGTACGTACCTATATCAAGAAGATTGGAAATTATTCCACCGATAAAAGTTGAATCTCTTTGAAGAACTTGGCTAAGAAAACACGCTATGTCTAAACCGACTAAAACGATGAATTTCCCAATTTTATTAAATTCAGTTCAGTGGGTCGATAAACTTTTTGCTGAAATCTCAAAAGGTCGTGAAAGAAACAATCGGTATTAATAACAAGATGTAGGTAAGTACAAGTGATGCCGGCTTAGAATAACATCATACCATGTCTACCGTGGGTGTCGTAAAGAGTGACTTAGGGATGAATCCAGAGAATGGGCATTAGGCAACTGCTTGCACTGCGGTCAAGCATGATAAGTATGGCAAATACAGGCAATATATCACGCCTGTATCCCTTGCGGAGTAGGCAGATCGTAAACGGCTGTAAAAAACAGGCATTTACACTACATGACAATAGTTTGATAGTCATTCAGAAGACTGTGTTGTTGTGGCGAGAGGTTGTCAGCTTGTTGCCTAAAATTGTAATACACACCAACTCTCAAATCTCTTTTCTTACGACACATAGGAAAAAATTAGGGTAATGCTATTCTAAGCCATCACCACACGGCCCTTAAAGAGGACTGGACCCCCGTGGACTGTTGTGGCTGTTGTATTTGGTACCAGTAGGTACACATAAATACATAGGTATCCAGCCTACCTATCTTGAATACATAATATACGATAACAGTTTAGTTAGTCTAACAGTGTCTAAACTAAACTCGACCGCAAGTGGCAGAATAATAGAGTTGCAGCAAGTTTAAAGAGTACAAAGCAAGTTAAGTTAGTACCACGCTGCAGACCGCAAACTTTAGACCACACAAAGGGCACCTGATGAATTATCTACAAAGGTTTTGTGTAGCTTGGTTCAAAAGTGAAAAGTGTAAATTTCTTATACCTATCGAGTGATGAACTCAATAACCCGATGAACCCTGGTATCTGACAAAAATGTGTGTCAATAGGAGAGGAGAAATCTGGAGTGTATCAAAAGAGGCGAGATTTTAACAAGGGTTTGTTTGTCTTCAATATGATTAGCAATTTCATTCAGGAAACATAATAACTAGGTTGAATTTCTAAGTCTGTACAATAGATAGGTAAGTATGTGTTTCCGAAACTTGACCAAACAATAAAATTGAAAATAGGTACCTGTTCGGAACTACCAAATCAACTCGTTTGTCAATTTTGTTTGAGGAGGAAATGTTAATCTTTTAATACCAGTTGTCTTCTATTTAACGTCTATTTACGAGTTGATTAGGTATTTAGCTTCTATTTGCAGATATGATTGAAAGAAATCCAGATTCTCTCTTGCGATTGGTTCGCAGGCACGATGCAACAAGGTTTCTACCAATAGCGTGGCTTCGTCCATTCATGCCATTGGTAGAGCTATGCGAGTAGAGAACGACTCTATTTGCATGTCTTCACTTGTTAATTCTTATTGAACTTTATTTTATTATTACTTTTTTCTTTTCCTTTAGGGAGAGGTTATGTTATTTAGTGGTAAAGAGTATGGGGCCTTTCGAAGGCTGGTTTTAGGACAAACCTAAAAGCATGACATTCAACTGCTCTACATTGAGTCATCTAGGTTAATTAGGAAACTTTTCCTATCTAGTCCTATTTAAATGTAGGAAAGTGTGTATGTTAGGTTAGTAGGTACTTGTGCTTTTTATTTGTTGTATGTAACTTTGCTTGGTGGTTGTAATGTAACAATCCAGATATTTCCATTGTCATATGTTTGGGTTGGATTCGAGCCGGCCCGGATTCAACTAGGCCCGAAAACCTATTTGTTTCACAATGATTACAAAATATTGTTTAGGTTGGTATTATTATGATTTAATTGATATTGAATGTCCTTCTCTACCTAAGTAGATAAATAGTTGGTATTCCTGAAAGAAGAATCGACTGAGTAGTAATATTATTGCATTTGTAATGATTTCTTGCTTTTTTCATTGAATAGAGAAGTCTTTGGTTTTTTGCTATGTTTACGCACTGGCATTTAACAGCTGCCATCTTATCGTAATTACAACAGATAGGTACCTAGGTAGAATTCATTCAATGGTGGGTGAATATAGAGTTAACGTGATTTAGTTTTATTGTTCAGATAGGTACCTACCTACCTACATATTATTTTAGCAACTCTATGAATCTTAAATAGATTGCGGACGAAGTGAATTTCCTACATGTCCAGAACCTAGTTTCTCTCTAGTTTGCTGCTGCGCATTTTCTAGAACAAATTTCAAACAACCATGAAACCAGATGCTAGGTAGGTAGGTAGTTATACTAGACTAGAGACTACGCTTGTTAGTCATTTCAGATAGAGTAGGTATTCGCCGGCTAGCGGCTTCTCACCAAACCAATATTATAATTTAATCGGCTGTTGATGCTCCGTGAAAAAAAAAAATGGTAATGTGTCACCGGCAGGCAGAGGCCGTTTACGTCAACAGCCTATTCCATTCCGGTATGACCGCGCGACCTGCGTTCCAGTAGCCACCGGGAAGATTCAGTAGCTGACTGCCGGCAAAGCTAACTACCTCGCAGCTACAGAACCCGTTTCGCACAAAACCACAGTGTTCACAACTCTTTCCCCCGATCTGATCAACACCGACACCGCACCGGCACATACGTGCGACACTAGTGACATTTATTTACATGTACAGGAAGTTCACGTCGCACTCCTCGATTCACGGCAATCCACAGGTTTTGGCACGTCACGACACTGCACTTGGTGCGGAACGCACGCCGAAATAAGGTTACGTTTTGAACGGAAGTGCTACACAGATAATGCGTCGTGTTTACAGTTGCGCGGAGCGCTTTACGCTCGGAGCGTGCGAGGCGACCGCTTGCGTACGTGGTTGACAGTCGACTGGTTGAAGAAAGCTGCGCTGCGGAGCGGTGGCGGGGGGACGGCGCGGGGGCAGAGCGGGCGGCGCGGGGCGCGGGAGGCACACCTGCGAGTGTCGGCGCCTCTACTAGCCGGCGAGCGCGGCGAAGCTTCCCGCTGAACTACGCAATAAACGCTCGATAAACTTTCATTAGGCGCGCCTAACCGTGTGACCGTAAGCTCGTTTTGCGTGCACATTTAAATGCAATGCAATGCGACTACATGCATGTAGGTTCACACCATCACACTCGCGCGCCTCAAGCCGAGAACCGAGAGCTTTCTGCGCATGCGCAAGCGCCGATGTAGAGTTATGTTAATTTCTTCGTAGATAACCTGCGGGTAAATTACGACAAGATAGACAAGAACTTATTGAAAATTATGGAAAGTGCGTCAATACTGGCAGGTGTAAAGTTGCAGAAAGAAATAAAGTTGGAAGTTCTTTATTTAAAGTAGAGATGGAGATAAGTTTGAACTTTATTATGCTTTATCATTAAGTTTTTCGCTGAAGACATTAAAGTTCGATCGATGTTGTAAATCAACGTAGTTCCAACAAGTCATTTTGCTGATTTGCTATCTACTAACGATAACGCAGTTGCCATAACATTTTATAATGACTCTATACATTAAAGAACTCTACTAAATGAAATAAGCGCCTTTCTAGCCATTATTTGTTTAAACTGAACCACAGAGAAACATTTGAAATTGAGGCTTACATTAGGTAGGTAGGTACAGACATTTACAAAATTCCATATAGACTTTACAGAGACATGCACATGAGCTTTAATTCTAAAGTCGTTTGAAGCCAAACTCCACTCACACATACAAAAAAGCGCGTAGTAAACCGATTGTAGCAAAAGAATAAGATGACTAATCAATCAAGCACGTTCCAATAATGACTATACTCTATCCGCGCGATGAAGATAATATAGCGTCCTCTGAACCGCACTTTTGTATGCAAGTGAAAGGGACAAATGATTGCCCTTCCAGGTAAGTGGGCGTCAACAATTTGTGTAAAAACGTAAAGATGCGTTTACATGGCTCTTTGGTTAAAGAAGACTCATAAATATTTTTTACTATTATATTTGGTTTTCTTTGGTCTATTACAATATTTAATAAGTAAAAATAATTTTAGGTAAATACATCTGTGTATGTTTCACAGGAAATAGTCCAAAACACGCGCTAGGTCGTAGAAGAACTAAAACAATCGATATAAGAACAAAAGAACGCGTCCGCTCCGTGCAAGCCACAGAAGTAGACTGAAATTGCACCGCCATGTAAACGCACCCTTGCCTCGTTATCGCTAACCAATGGCAATCATTTTGCATTTTCTGGTATTATCTTCATCGCGCGGATAGAGTTTAATAGTGAAATGGGTAACAAAATTTCGCACTCCGTGTTAAATGTTCGGATGGCGCATTGGTAAAGATAGTGGCCTACCAATCATGGATGTCATGGTTCGTATCCCTCATGGGTCGATTCTTTTTTATTTGAACTTTTTTTCTTTAAGTATTTTATCGTAATTAAACTAAAAACACGTGTTATGTGAAATTTTCCACCTTGACCTTTCACTATATAAAATAATGATTGACCTCTGAGGATTTTTAAGCTTTCTTTAAACATTTTAAGTATTTTTATTTTTAATTTTGAAATAATGTTACTTTCACGGCTTAAAATAGCATCACTCTATTTCTACCCGAGGGTATCCAAGGGCCGAATCCAGGGAATGGGCAGCATTGTGCAGCGTTCAGCGTCATTCTATGTCGTAGTTATTGATAAAACTAGGTTTTTGTCCAAAAAGCTAGGCGCTTGAGATAACAAAATTTTAACGTACGTTTTGCCAAATTTTTTATCCTAATCCTAAACCAAATCAAGTTCTTAATCAAAGACTACATTATATTAATGTTTTTGGCAATAACTTCACCATATTTAATCCTAAACTACTTCAGGTTCATGATCGGAAACCTATATTGTTATAGATTTTCGATCAAAATCCTGAAACAAATTAATTTTTATGATAAAATTGAATTTTACCATTGTTATCTACTGGTCTTTGGTTTTTGGTCAAAAACCTGGTTTGATTAACATCGCTGCGACATATAGCATTAACTTCACCGGTTATTGTAGCAATTGTTCTGTGGTTTTGAATTTAAAGCGGTTGTATTAAGAGTGAGTATCGAGGAGCGCGCATTGTTTTGCATGTGTGTGTATAAGATGTAAACACAACGTGTAAACGATTTTAAAAGTGCATAACTTCAGCGTGCCTATATCCACTTATTACTATCACTGTACCTACCTACTTTACATTGAGCTGTGTAAAGTTTTTTCTACTTTTAGATACGTCCTGCGTAGGTCTAGGAGTTCTTAATAGGTATTAGGTAGGACTAATTCCTTTGGAAAGATTGTGCTCAAAATAGATCTTTAGAGGCAAAGTTTGTTGTGACTATTTTAAGTATTGAACCGGGTCTATCGCGATAATCTTTAGGTAAACCTTTATAATTTACCTGTGTCCCGACGTTTCAGCACAGTTTCATGTGCTGACGTTTCAGTCAACCCGCGACCACAGCACATGAAACTGTGCTGAAACGTCGGGACACAGGTAAATTATAAAGGTTTACCTAAAGATTATCGCGATAGACCCGGTTCAATACTTAAAATGTGTGAAAACAATCGCGAGTGCTTCAAAAGTTATATTTTGTTGTGACTATTTTTACGGTTAAATTCAAAGAGCTATTTTAGATAGGCACCTACCTATCTATTATGTTTTAGGCATTTGATTGAGTCTTTCATTTAAATATTTAATCACAGCAGAGAGTGCCGGTGACTAAAATGGTCTAATTAATCAAGTCACGAAAAACAAATACCTAGATTTGTTTATTTTTGGAAGTTTATCGAATAGCGCTAGCAATTTGCTCTTTAGCTTTTGGTATCTACGTACGTATCTACATAATTACTTATTTTTTACTCTACATATCTACCTATTCAATTCAATTTAATTTATTTATTCTTATTGTACATCGTACAAAAAGCTGTCCTAATGCCATACGGAATTCTCTACCGGCCAACCAGAAGGTAAACAGAGAGAAATAGAAGCAGGCGCATCTACATATTCCTAACTCTGGGTATACAGGGTGGACCATAGAGTGGAATAAAACGAAATGACGGACATTTTTTCTTTTATTGTACGCTAAAAAGTATAAATCATACAGATTATGCTATGAAATCAACCGCGCGAAAAGCCCTACGTACTCTATACGGAAGTAAAAGAAGTAAAGGAAAAATTACTGCCAGTCGAGATTTTCCCATACAACTTTAAAAGTTGAATAACTCGGAAACTAAAAATAATCGCGTTACATTTACATACATGGGGTATTTTCGAATACCCCAAGATGTGAGGAATCTAATATCTTTTTATTGACGTCACTCTAAGGTCCACCCTGTATACTGCTAACTCTATCACTAAAAACTATTCTTCTTCTCCTTCGAGTGGGACACCAAGTCGTCCAACGACCCGATGAACTCTGGTGTCAGAGTATTTCAACGTTCCTACGAACGACTCGGTGCCCCACACGAAAAGAAGAAGAAGAACGTACGTATTGAAACCATATTTATCAATTAGTTAGTATTTTTATATGCGCAAATATCGGCAATGCTAAGCAAATACGTAGACTACCTAAATGTCTAAAATTAGACCGAAGTAGTCGGAATAAATTGGCCTGTGACTTGCGAATAGTTTGTTTGTCCTTCACAAAATGACGAATTGATTTCCATAATTTATACATATTTTTAAAGTATTAACTACTACCTATTTCCGTGATTTCGTGTTAGTTTGTCAATTAATCAGTGTTCAACTAACATAAATGTTAATTAAGTATAAAGATATCGCAAATAAATAGTAACTGACATACTGATTAAAAATACGTGGAATCACTTTATTATTGGAACACAATGCGAGCCCCATAAAAGGTTTTATTGTATTACGACAGATATATACCTAAAGATAGGTACGTCATCCATGTTAAGTTAACCACAAGTTCAACATACAGTGTGATTGTAAAAATTAATAGCAGACGTCTGATTTTGGTGAAATATACAGGGTTAAGGGACTGATCTCCGAATACTGATAGGGTGCACTCAGACCACGAAACTGAACAACTTCCCATAAGAAAATATTTCAGGAGACGTAAAAAATGTTTTAACTTCCCATAGTAAATGCAGTCAGCTAATCGTAACTTTGTATGGTAGATCAAAATAACTTTTACGTCTGCTGAAAAAAAACTTACGGGAATTTGTTCAGTAGAATGTCTTACTTAATGCACCCCATCAGTATTTGGAGAGCTGTCCCTTACACCCTGTATTGATGATATCTAATCATCGATATTCGAGGTATGCCGTAAGGGAAAAAAGAGTTCAAAGACTCATGAGGTCCACTTATAAATGGAAATATTTTCATCAGATACCTAGTCGCCTAGTCGGCAAACAGCTACAAAACCAGAATAACCTATTTTATTTGAACTCAGTTTTCTTTTGCTGCATTTAAATAATAGTTATACCTAAACGTCATCATGTAGCGTTACTAAACACGAGTTGTACACGTGTGGCTTGCACGTGTGCAGTTACACTACACAGTATATACAGCTAGGTAGGTATTGTTAGTCACTAGCATGTCACAAGTATAGCATGTAGGTATAGGTACTACACTATGCTATGATATGATCCAGGGATATAATATCCGGTGGGATAATACAGCACTTTTTTAAAGGGTAGTAATAAAAGCTCCGATAATAAATTCAAAAATGTCCTTACTAAAAATATTATATTTACTGCCTAAAATACTAAACTTCTGACTACTTTTTTCCGACTAAAAATGACAAAACGACCGAACGATATACTTAAATCTCCGAAAAAATCATATAACTGTTAATTGCTGTAATACTGTTTTACCATATAAAATTAGGGTAAGATTGGGGTCAAGATAAGCCCACCATAGATTTAAAAAAAAAAAAATATGTTCTACTGATAACAATGCTTTGTAATTTTTACCTTTACTTGCCAACTAGTAATTCATCAATTACATTTCATTTTTCATAAACTCTGTGCTAGTTTTACTACAACGTTATACTTAAATTACTATTGTTGGCGCTTATACAGAAAGTTATTATAAATACAAAAATGTACTTACTATAATTATGAATTTTGGTTACTACAGGCAGGGAGCAAAGAATAAAATGAAATTAGCTAAAATATTGATTATTCAGTAGTAGAAAATGTCTTACTTCATTTGTTCTTATGAGCTAAAATAAAGAGGTAAGTAGTACTTAATCTTAATGATATTTTCACGTTATATAAGTATTCATTGAAATTAATAGCCGATGCGGCGCGGTGTTTAGTATGACTGCCAGCCACGCTGATGGTTCATTTCCCGGTGGGGTCACTCACAAAGTTTATATTTATCACTTTGTGAATTTGTGTCCAGTCTGCTTCGGACATTGCAGACTGAACCACCTGATTGTCCGAAAACCAAGATGGTTTCGTGCTTCGGATAGGCACGTTAAACCGTCGGTCCCGGTCGCTGTCTATGATGGCGGTCATTAGTCATTACACAACCATGTCAATGCCATGGCCTGCTACTTGCAGTAGGCGGTTGAAAAACTCTGACACCAGGGTCTATCCGGTCGTTGAACGACTCGGTATCCTACACGAAGAAAGAAAGAAAAGATTGAAATTATAAGAGTCTAGATTTAGTAGGACTACCCTGTTTTCTTTTTGTCCTATAGATAGAGGTAGTGATGTAGGTTCGCTTCCAAAGGCGGAGTCGCGAGTTTCAGTCTGATAGCGAGCCCAAGAAGGTGTTTACAAATGTATTTATTGTAAAACTGCGAGCAAGTGCAGGATCCTTTTCTCCATTCTTCATTTAGGTTCCGTTTTTTCGGTATTTTCATCATTATTGAGAGTTAAAAAATATATTTGGTAACCAAAAATAGAAAATTAAATCACTCATAAAAGTCGTAAAAGAATGATTATTTTGACATGACTTCTGTTGTCAGTAACCTAGTAATCTTGTCGGAGGTTCAGTATTTTATTCGTAAGTTTAGTTTTGTTATTCGGAGTTTAATATACTTTTAAGTTAAAATGTTATTTGATTGTGTTCCTAGCTGTTAGTTAAATTTATTAATTTAATTCGGTATGCTTTGGATTTTTTTGTCGGTATTTTATTATAACACTGGTAAATTAGAATAATAGTCGGACAGAGATAGCAGGAGATTCATTTATTTGTCGGAACCATTATTATTTCCCTTTTTTAAATTTGTGTCCCAATCCCAATAAAAAGTGCTTTTAGCTGAAAAGCACGAGCAGCAAAGAAGTATTAAAAATGTTTCTTCATTTGTCTATTTTAAGAAATTGAGAATTCATTTAAGCTAAGTAAGTATGTGCCCTTCCTGGCAATAAATATTCAAGACAAAACTACTTGGTATCTCATATGGTAGACCAGATGGATTAATCCCGGAAAACCAATTAATCCAGATCATTGACATTTCGAGAAATGCCAACCAACACAGGATAAAAAAGGTATATCAACCTCTCTTTGTGTGGGAGAGGACAAGTGGGCGGAATCTATTAAATAGAATTAAAAATACTCAATAAATGTAACAATGAATCTAAAAATAAAGACTTGAATCCAAACCGAAAATAGCACATCATTAGCTGAAAAGGTTATAAAGATTCGAAATAGAAATCAAATAATACAAAGGCTATATTTAAAAAGGATTCCATGGTAGTTTTTTTGCTTTTGTACCTACGTAGGTTTCATGTCGTAAATTAGAGGACTCCAATAATAAACAAAAGACGTGAATCATGATGTGCATAAATGCATGATACGTAAGATGTGATTTTACTCTATATATCTCCCATACTAGCTACTCATTTTATAGATAATTTACCTACTACACCTCCTAACTCTTCTTCAAACCCGGCCGGGAGATTCAGCTCGGCCCACAAACCGTACAAAAAAATAAAGGCATAAAAAGTCGATGTACAGTCAACTAAAAAAGTAGCATACTAATTTAAATAGGTAATTATTAATATAACCTTCTTTTTCCAAATATTGTTTTGACTTCTGTAAATATGTAGGAAACATACGTATAGAATAAATAAACACATTAGATATTATAATCTTTTGTGAAAATTTTACTGCAGGGAAAGTTGCCGTCTATTTGCTGGATGAATTTGTCGTCTAGTCACACGACTGAAGGGATTTCACAGCCACGATTTGCGGGTGTAGTGCAAGGAACGCTGCTTGAAATCCCCTGGACAAATAATAATTACTTTAACGAGTCTTATCGCGATAGTTTTTTAGGTAAATAAGCGATTTACCTGGACACTCGACGTTTCAACTGGGTTTCACCAGTTGAGGTTTGTGACCGGATTACATTCCAACAAGCGGAAAGAAAACGTGAGCTAAGTTGCGCTTCACATGAGCGTAAGTTCCAAAGCTTGGTCTCAAGACAGAAAAATTCCAAATGTCACAGTAAGTTGAATTTACCTAATACTGTAATAAACCTGTCAAAAGCAACTCTTGATGACGCAACGATTAACATCTTATCGAAAGGAATGAACTTCGCTTTGACACCAAAACATGTACCAGTCGAAAACATTATTTGTGGGGTAGAAGAGGCTCTAATACGAAACAAAGTACCGAGTAGCGACGCGGAAACTATGCGTCAGGACATAGCAGTAATTTTGAGAAAAGCTAGAGTACCCGCAAGTAATACCACTGCAGCAGAGCGTCAAGCACTAAAAACACTCCGTGAAAACAAGGGAGTATTAGTGCTTAAAGCCGATAAAGGTAACGCCACTGTAGTGATGGACACTACTGACTACGACCAGAAAATCCAGGTACTGTTAGAAGATGTAAATGTGTACAAGCCTGTGAACTACAACCCGACTGCCAGAGTATACCAGCGCATTCGTACTCTGATCAAGGATCACGGGGACTTATTTATGAATGATGAAGAACAGCACTTACACAAACCAAGAACGGTACAGCCACCCAAACTATACGGCTTACCCAAAGTACATAAGCCGAACGTGCCTTTGCGTCCCATTGTAAGCCAAATCGGCTCACCTACCTACGATCTCGCAAAGCATGTGGCAGGAGTACTCCAAACCTTGGTCGGCCAAACTTCATCTTTTGTGAAGGATTCTCGTCATTTTATTGATATAATCAACGACCTTAGACTGGAGTCAGATGAAATGCTGGTGAGCTTTGACGTCGAATCGCTCTTCACCAATGTCCCGATCAGAGAATGTCTAAAGATAATCGAAGGCAGACTTACAGCTAATGGTATGTCCAAAAGATACATAACTTTACTGGAAAAATGTCTTGAGGGTAACTATTTCCTTTACCGTGAGCAGTATTACCTACAGATCGATGGAGTGGCAATGGGTAGCCCTGTAGCACCGGTTATTGCCAACATCTGGATGGAGTACTTCGAGGAGTTGGCGTTAAGTGCCGGTCCCTCGTCTATCAAGCTCTGGAAGAGATATGTTGACGACGTCTTTAGCATCATCAAAGGAGACATGGACACGGTAAAACAGTATGTCGACTACCTGAACTCCATCCACCCAAAAGTTAAATTCACCTGTGAGGTTGAACGAGACAGGACTTTGGCCTTCTTAGATGTCAAGGTAATGGTGAGATCAGATGGGTCCCTTGCACATGCTGTATACAGAAAGCCAACACACACAGATAGATACCTACACGCGACCTCTCATCACCATCCGCGTCACCTACAGTCTGTAGTGTCGACACTGACGAAAAGGGCTTACGACTTGTGTGACGCAGAACATCTGGACGACGAATTGAACCATGTTCATAAAGTACTGGTTCAGAACGGCTACAAGGGAGTTCAACGTCGCATAAAAAACAAGAAAGCGAAGCAACCTGAGGTGAACAGACAGCCAGCGTATTTACCCTATGTAAAAGGGGTAACAGATAAAATTGGGACAGTGTTGAGTAAGGGTTCGATTAAGACTGTCTTCACTCCATTGTCCAAAATATCTTACTCTTTACGCACACCGAAGGATGTTATACCTTTTCAAAATGCAGGTGTATATAAGGTACAATGCAGCTGTGGTAAGTCTTACATTGGCCAAACCAAGCGTAGTATCAGTGAACGGGTCAAGGAGCATATCGCAGCTGTGAAAAACCGACAGACGCATAAATCGGCAATCGCGGAACACCTATTGTCATCTGGTGCCAACCATTGGATCGAGCTTCATGCCCCAAAAGTCCTCTCTGTGGAACGTCACTATTACTCCAGAGTGGTGAGGGAGGCAATAGAAATCAAAAAGAACCCCAATAATTTCAATCGGGAGGACGGATTTAAATTGTCTACAACATGGAGTCCGGTAATAGACAAAATAAAAACGCGCGATTCACCATCGGACCGATCGTCGGATATTGTGAGTGTTGTGTGCCGGCCTAATGTGTAATGTTTACAAACAATTTAAATTATTAAGACAATATGTGGGTAGCAGAAAATCTAGTTGCCCACCGCCCTGATGACAACTCGCTGCTACTTCAGTCTGCTCGCGACCACGACTGGTGAAACCCAGTCGAAACGTCGAGTGTCCAGGTAAATCGCTTATTTATCTAAAAAACTATCGCGATAAGACTCGTTAAAGTAATTATTATGTGTGAAAGTAATCGCGAGTGCTTTAAAAGTTATATCCCCTGGACAAAATCAAGAAAAAATGATATGACATTTTACTAATCAGTACGACACGCACAGGTAAAATACACAAACAAACAAACATTTGGACATGTTCAAACACAAGTAAATCCTCACGTGACCGCTTATCGCCATATTTCGCCGATATGCTTTCTCCAGCTGTTATCTAATCAGCTGTTATCAAGAATACCTACTTAGTACGCGGAGATATGGCTGCTATCTAATACAGCGAGTAAATCATAGCGGCTGATGGTTGAAGTTTACAGCATGATGTATTTGTTTCCATGTTTTAATGCAGAGTGACGTCGGCTTAGAATAACATCACCCTATATCTTTCCCGTGGGTGTCGGCGACTGAGGGATTGGTGTTGACGACTATTGCAATTTTAGGCGATAGGCTGTCAATCTGTCACTACTACAGTGATACACAGTTTTCTGAACGACTCTCATACTTTTGTCAGACGTGGTGAAAATAGCTGTTTTTACGCTCTGCCTACCCCGCAGTGGGTATAGGTAGGTGTGATATATGTAAGTAAGTCCCTATGTATTTTAATGAAAAATTTATAGATCCACTTATACCAGTGCTTATACATGAATTGAAGATGTTGGTTGGTACCTACTATAAAAAAATATACCTCCCGTTTTTCATACAGTTACCTACTCAGTATAACCAGTATAATTTAAGCCTGATGTGCTGTCAGAAGCAATAGTACGCGCTTACAAATTGTATTATTAAACTAATGTTTTCATCGACGACCGGCGATGTGACAACAAGCTGTCAACAGACGATCAACAACTACCCTCGATCGCTGAAAGAACTGAAAATGCTGGTACCTACCTACTATAAAAAATATACCTACAGTTTTTTCATACAGTTGCTTACTAACCCTACTAAGTATAACCAGAATAATTTGAGCCTGATGTGCTGTCAGCAGCAATAGTACATGCTTACAAATTGTATTATTAAACTAATGTTTTCATCGACGACCGGCGATGTGACAACAAGCTGTCAACAGACGATCAACAACTACCCTCGATCGCTTTTAATTAATACGCCGGCAATTTAATTCAACAGGTAACTAGAAAATCAATTACCTTCCTTTTTAGTAGTTTCAGTACTATTAATTAGTGCAAAGGTTATGTGATTAAAACAGACAACACAAAATTGGCCATAAAAGTAGAGTAGCCATTAAGAATACCGAACTATCGGTTAGGGTGGGAGTAGCCGTCCCAAACCTGGCAACAATGTTTGACCAATAGGAGAAAAACATGGGCCCGTTAAGCCCGTATTTATAAGTCGCTCTTAACTATGAGATCGATTATGATGCCGTTCTTAAATAAGGGTCTTCAAGCTTATTTAAGAATTTTACAGATGACAGACACAAACCAGAGTGGCGCTATAGTTCCCCAGTTTTCTACCTTATTTCTCAAAGTAGGTAGGTACATTAATGTAATGTTTGGATTCCTCTCCCAAAGGCTTGTTGATATCGACGGGGAGTAGATTTTTCGAAGACACTAAGGTTTACACCGAACATTTATCCAATAATTATTGTTGGTATTTAATCAACTTTAAATTTTGTTTTGGAAATAACACAAACTGGTTTGTGAATGGAACGCCAACCCTGTCAGTTATTTCGTATTCATTCGTGACCCATTAACTTCCCGCTCTCTCATAAAATCGATACATTTACACTAATTATTTGTTAGCATTCAAGAACATTATATCGTAAATTATAGACAGGGAGTCAGCAAGCTTATAATTTATTGCTGTACTACACTGCAATGTCGACAGGGCCCGTACCGGCATACATTGACGGCCGATGTGGTGCAGAAGGTTTCGGGTTTGATTGTCCAAAAATAAAGATTGTTCCGTGCTTCGGAGGGCACATTAAAGCTGTCGGTGCCGTCTATGATTGATTACTCATAGAAAGTGGTCGTTACATAGTTAGTCGCACCTTTAATCGCCTTACTGTTATTTTATATTTCTTATTTAAACAGATATCTCTTTATTATAAAATCTATGACTTTTTGCCTGACTGTCAAAATGACGTTTAATCGGTCGTTTAATTTTTCGGACGGTTTTCGGGCCGGGTTGTATCCGGGCCGGCTTGCATCTATCCCCGTTTTACATTGGTCAGACAGACTCTACTTATTAACTTAACTTTAACACTCCATTTTTTATTTGGTTACCTGCATATTATGTAATTTTGTGATCGGCTATAAGTTTATATTTTTGTTTTAATTTACTGTAATTATGTAACCTGTAAGTTTTCCACAGAAACCAAAAATTAAAATAAATGAATAAATTATTAAGTTATGGTTTTATGTACAGAGAGAGCCAGCAATGTACATCGGGCAGTGTAATGTAATAAGTCCCTTTACGCGTTCGACGTGTGGTATGCATCATTAGTATGTTTCGTTCCCATTTACGGAAACATCGAGGCTCAAAGTTTAACCGCGCGAAACGAAGCGACTTTTTGTCTTTCTCAGAGCGGGGAGAGTTCAAAGGAACCTTTCTAACAAACAGAATGAATCTGAAAAGAATCGTTGACGTGTGCTAAATAAAATGGTCTCAGATACCTATGTGTCAGTGGTGTCAGTCACTTTGACTGATCGTCATAGTGGCAATAAAATGCCATTTGGGTGTCGCCTGGTTAGATACTATGGTCACGACTCACAAGTTAAGAGAATCGGGGCCCGGATTGTGACGAGTTTTTAACGGTTCCTTTTTCATTCTAGCTAGTCGTTCAAGGCTCAACTCTGCAACATTCACTAAAAAAAAGTAAAAAAAGAAATAAAAAACTTCCAGCCAGCTGCGTTTGCGCATCCTGCCGGGCCACGTCACTACACCTTTGCTCGTCCATTGATCACAAGGCGTAGCCCTGTCCCTTTCTGACGGCACAGATGCTGACCAGATGACAGAGACGACGATATCTTGCAGGGTTGCAGCTTAAAGGATGATAACGGCAGGCTTCCGCAGTGGTTTCAATTCTAGCTTACAGTAAGACCCATATTTGACAGCTAGAAGACATGTCAACAAAGAAAAATTGACTTTATGTGATAACATTATTTCGGCGTAGCCTCGTCCCTTTCTGACGGCACAGACGCTGACCAGATGACAAAGATGACGATATCTTGCAGAGTTGCAGCTAAGGGACGATTACGGCAGGCTTCCGCTGTGGTTCCGATTCTAGCTACGGCCCTTCGAATAGGCCATATTTGACAGCTGTTAAACCCATACCCATAAATATGAGACCATTTTGTTTGCGCATCCTGCCGGGCCACGTCACTACACCTTTGCTCGTCCATTGATCACGGCGTAGCCTCGTCCCTTTCTGACGGCACAGACGCTGACCAGATGACAAAGATGACGATATCTGGCTGAGTTGCAGCGTAGAGAATCGGGGCCCTGATTGTGACGAGTTTTTCACGGTTCACTCTTCAATCTGATCGTACAAGGTTCTCTCTGAAACGTTCACTAGCTCAGTGAAAAAAGAAACAAAAAACTCCCAGCCAGCTGCGTATGCGCATCCTGCCAGGCCACGTCACTACACCTTTGCTCGTCCATTGATCACGGCGTAGCCTCGTCCCTTTCTGACGGCACAGATGCCGACCAGATGACAAAGACGACGATATCTTGCAGAGTTGCAGCTTAAAGGATGATAACGGCAGGCTTCCGCAGTGGTTCCGATTCTAGCTACGGCCCTTCGAATAGGCCATATTTGACAGCTGTTAAACCCACACCCATAAATCTGAAACCATTTTGTTTGCGCATCCTGCCGGGCCACGTCACTACACCTTTGCTCGTCCATTGATCACACGGCGTAGCCTCGTCCCTTTCTGACGGCACATATGCGGACTAGATGACAAAGATGACGATATCTTGCAGAGTTGCAGCTTCAGGGACGATCACGGCTGGCTTCCGCAGTGGTTCCGATTCTACAGTAAGGCCCTTCGAATAGGCCATATTTGACAGCTGTCGAACCCACACCCATAAATCTGAGACCATTTTGTTTGCGCATCCTGCCGGGCCACGTCACTACACCTTTGCTCGTCCATTGATCACGGCGCAGCCTCGTCCCTTTCTGACGGCACAGATGCTGACCAGATGACAAAGACGACGATATGTTGCAGTTGCAGCTTAAAGGATGATAACGGCAGGCTTCCGTAGTGGTTGCAATTCTACAGTAAGGCCGTTCGAAAGGCCATATTTGACAGTTAGAAGACATGCCAACAAAGAAAAATAGACCTTATCTGTTATCTGATATCTCACATCATTAACATGATTTCCACAGCTGTCAAATGTGGCCTTTTCAAACGGCCGTACTGTAAATTCATTCTGGCTGTTTGACAGGCGAGTTTGTGACCGCAGTGCAAGATGCGGATTGTTGTGGCTATTTTGAGTTGTGGTGTGTATGATCATTTTCAGATAGAAGTCTAATGGAAAAAGCCTCCATCAAACGGTCTCTAACAAACACATAGATACCATGCCGACATTGTCCGATTTCACAAATATTAAAGGTTTTCTTGAGTTTGTTGTAGATGTCCATTATAGGTATAGGATGAAATTTTACTAGTGACCGATTAAAATGCAGAATGGGTTGGTGAGAAGATAAAGGAAAAAGGCCAAGGAACATAGGCCGAAACATGAATAATGTTTTTGGTCCTCGAATAGTACCTACCGACTCAAATCAGCTGATCGGCAATTTTGTATGGGAAGTCCTAATTATTTTTTCATACTTCGACCCATGTCCCACGAGGAAAATTGTTCAGATTTATGAGTACTTTGACTTCCTTTTGGCTTTATTTGTTGTTTTGTAACACCCAGCATAATAACCAGCAATATATGCGAAATCGAACCTTAAAATTTCGAAATAAATGAATTACAATTTAATTTTTATTAAGCTTTACTAAAAGGAATCAATTTGTTTACCACTATTGTTTATAACGTGTTCATGTTCCTCTGGCTATAGTGTATCGGGTTATATAACCAGCAATGTATGCCCAACCGAAACCTATAATTTCGAAATAAATGAATTTTAATTTAAACTTTACTAAACGGAATCAATTTGTTGACCACTATCGTTTATAACGTGTTCAAGATCCTCTGGCTATAGTGTATCGGGTAATGAGCGAGATAGAGCGAGTGGTTGATATGATAACGTAGTTAATATGCAGGGCCGGAGTAAGGCAATAGGGGCTATTGGAAACATAAAAACTCTTTGATAATTCACTGAGCAAGGCCCCGGCTCGGCATAGCTAGAGAAAAGCCTAAAGATTGTTTCCAAAGCGGGGCTAACCTGCAACACGCGCGGGAACTCTCACTTAGACGTTTTTACCTACTATATCGTTTATAACGTGTTCAAGTTCCTCTGGCTATAGTGTATCGGGTAATGAGGGAGATAAGGCGAGTGGTTGATATGATAAAGCGGTTAATATGCAGGGCCGGCGGAAGGTGAAGGGCCACAGGGGCTGTTGGAAACATAAAAACTCTTTGATAATTCACTGAGCAAGGCTCCGGCTCGGCATAGCTAAAGAAAAGCCTAAAGATTAGTTTCCAAAGCGGGGCTAACTAAGCGGGAACTCTCACTTAGACGTTCTTACCAACTATATCGTTTATAACGTGTTCAAGTTCCTCTGACTGTAGTGTATCGGGTAATGAGGGAGATGAGGCGAGTGGTTGATATAATAACGCGGTTAATATGCAGGGTCGGCGTAAGGTGGAGGGCAATAGGGGCCACATCATATCATGCAGGAAAAACAGGAAAGTAGTAAAACAATATTGTTTTGTTGTTACAGCAATATTGTGTCTTAACCTACAGTATTAATAACTACTAACTAAGTCGTATAAGATTAACTGTAATAAAATAAATCGCAGTAAGGAACCTTAGACTTGGCACGACTTTGTCTAATTTCATTACTTTTTAGAGACAAACAAGCAGCTCCATCGAGACTTGGCTAGTTTTTTACACAATGTTTTTGATGGTATTATTATTTCATATTTCGACCCATGTCCCATTGGGAAAGTTGTTCAGTTTCATGAGCACTTTGACCTACTTTCGGCTTTATTTGTTGTTTTGTAACACCCAGTATAATAAACGTATGCCGAATCAAAACCTAAAATCTCGAAATAAATGAATTTCAATTTAATTTTTACTAAGCTTTACTAAAAGGAATCAATTTGTTTACCACTATCGTTTATAACGTGTTCAAGTTCCTCTGGCTATAGTGTGTCGGGTAGTGAAAGTGAAAGTGAAAGTGAAAGTGAAAGTTTTTTATTCAAAATAGGATATTAAAATATCACTTATTGATAGTCATTACATTACGCAGAAATGGATTAGGCATTGTAAAAAAGAGAAATTTGCAAAGCACAATTTTCTCTTTTTTATAACAATTTTTATTCCTACTATAAACGCGGCTCGGGCGGGATAAAAAAATAAAAATAAAGGCACTGCCTCGGGGCTGGCCAGGCTAACCACACGTCATGTAACTTTATGCCTTAACGACCAGTAAGCGAAACTAAATTCGATCAAGATTTTAAAAAGGTGTTACATGTGTATAGTTAGTCGGACCTCCTGGACAGGAAAACCCCCCAAAAACCTGCCCAGAAGTGCTCCTATTCTAAAGATTACAATCTTTGTAGGCCCTAAGCTACCCTAGCTAAGATTGAAAAAACAAGAATAGTAATAGCCGAAAAACGGCTCAACACAAAATTAAAAATAAGTAAAAATAAAATAAAAATTACAGTAGAATATTCTAACTGTATCGTCTTAAAAATACTGTATATAAACAAACATGTAAAACTACTCCCATGAAGATTTATCTTGCATATAATCGGATATTTCATAATAGCCTTTCTTGCACAATTTATGTTTTATTACTTCTTTAAATTTATTTAAGGGTAAATCTTGGATATTTTTGGAAGCTTATTATAAAAGCGTATACAATTTCCTTAAAGGATTTGCTTACTTTACTAAGCCTGCTCTTGTGTGCTACAAGTTTGTCCTTATTTCTAGTGTTGAAATTATGTATATCACAATTTTTCTCAAAAGTATTAATATTAGATTTGACGTAAATCAAATTTTCGTATATATATTGTGACACAAATGTTAATATATTGATTTCTTTAAATTTTTCCCTTAAGGAGACACGAGGCCCTAATTTATAAATTGCACGAACAGCCCGTTTCTGCAGAACAAAAATGTTCTTTACATCCGCAGCGTGGCCCCACAATAATAAGCCATAAGACATTAAGCTATGGAAGTAACTAAAGTAAACTAGTCTAGCAGTATCTACATCCGTGAGATATCTTATTTTTTAACTGCGTATGCTGCTGAACTCAGTCTCTTCGACAATTTCTCAATATGAGGCCCCCATTGGAGCGTGGCGTCCAAAGTTATACCTAAAAATACTGTTGAATCTGCAAGGTTCAACTGTTCATCCTTTACCTTAATAATTGTAGTGCTCGGTTTAACATTTGGCAATGCAAATTTTATACATTTAGTTTTCTTTTCATTTAATAGGAGATTATTTACTGTAAACCATTTTACTACATCGATTATAGTATTGTTCACGTCGTCATAGTCGAGTTGATGCCTCTTTACTTTAAAAGCAATGAGGTATCGTCGGCGAACAATACTATATCATATTTGTCTTTAACAAG
Organism: Phthorimaea operculella; assembly: GCA_024500475.1. Classification (NCBI taxonomy): domain Eukaryota; kingdom Metazoa; phylum Arthropoda; class Insecta; order Lepidoptera; family Gelechiidae; genus Phthorimaea; species Phthorimaea operculella. Next base: position 1,215,597 of record JANFCV010000025.1, on the reverse strand, counting down.
ATACGGTAGATCATTAATGTATACAAGAAACAGGAAAGGACCAAGAATCGAACCTTGTGGAACGCCCATGGTTAAATTAGATCCAGATGATCTTTCACCATTGATATCAACCTTTTGGATTCTATTATTCAGATATGATTCCAAAGGCTTAGAGCCTGGTCCTTTACGCCGTAATGACATAGCTTTCTGACTAGAGTTTCATGATGGACACAATCAAATGCCTTGGACAAATCACAAAATACACCTATGGCGTCATGAGATTCCTCCCAGGCATCCATTATATGGTTGATGAGGTCAAGACCTGCATGAGTAGTAGAACGACCCCGTGTGAAACCAAATTGCTGTAAGTGCATTAGGTTATTACGATAAAAATGACCTTGCAATTGAATTAGGATAATTTTTCAAAAATTTTACTGAGTGTGGGTAATATTGATATAGGTCTAAAATTAGTGGGGTCAGTTGTACTACCGGCTTTAAACAGCGGGATAACTTTGCTATGCTTCATCAAGTCAGGAAACTCGCCACTGTCAACACATTGATTAAAAATAAATGCTAGACATGGAGCAATACAATCGATTATAGAACTTATAATTTTGACAGAGAGGCCGTGAAGATCAGAAGTCCTTTTCATTTGTAAAGTTTTAAATATTTTTATAATTTCAACGTCACTAATGTGACAAAATCTAAAATATTTATCACAATGGCTTACATTTTCCTTCAGTACTGATTCAGCGAGATCGGGACAAGAGTTTAACGATTTGGTAGTCGAAACTGGAATATCAGTAAAAAGTTTTCAAAAGCCTGAGCTACTTCCGAATTGGTGTTTTTATTTCATCATTTATCATGAGTTTAAAATTTTCGTTACGACGTTTAGATTTCCCAGTTTCGTTATTTACAAATTTCCAAGTAGTTTTTGTTATATTCGTGCTGTTTTTAATATTATTTTTAATGAAGTTAGATTTTGCTACAGAACAAACTTGTTTAAAAGTTTTAGAATAACGTTTAACATAATCAGCAAAAGCTTTTGATTTATTATATGACCTTTCATCATACAGATCGTACAATTTTTCCCTGCTTTTATGAATTCCTACCGTCGCCCAATCACTAAATAATAATTTTGTGTTAACTTTAATTTTTTTAGATTTAAATACATTGTCATATTCTGTTTTGGCAAGGCTGAATACTGAGTTATATAAATTATTTGGATTTACATCATATTGTAATTCGGGTAGTTTTTCTATGATATTTTCTCTAAACCGATTTAGCCTACTTTCGTTTACCGGCACACACGTAATATCTTGTTTAGGTGCCTTCTCAATGTTTATTTTGAACGTAGCTAGCTGACCAGTATGGTCAGAGCTTAATTTATTTATGATAGACGCGTCTGCGGGTTTAATATTTGTAAAAATATTATCTATGCACCTGGCTGAAGTAGCCGTGATCCTCGTAGGCACCGAAATAAGATGTACGAGGTTGTAACATAAAAATAATGATTGAAACCTCTTACTAATACTAGATTTTTCAAGAATATTGACATTGAAATCTCCACAAACAATAATTCCTTTATTAGATTTTGTTGCTTTATATAAGGCAACCTCCATAACTTTTCGAAGGAATCATATTTAGCATCTGGTGGGCTGTATACGCTCATAATAACAATATGCTCAAGTTCTACGCAGGCTATTTCGATAGTTCGCTCAACAGACAAGCTAACGATATCAGTGCGTTCTTTATATTTAAACTCATTTTTAAGTAATATTAACGAGCCGCCGCGTATTGCCGTAGATCTGTTGAACGAACTTGCTACTTGGTGATTATTAAAACTGAACATGAGCTGGTAATCTCTGAGCCAATGCTCAGTCACACAAAGAATATCAATATTATTGCAATTCATGAAAAGCTCAATTTCTAATTCCTTGCTTAACATGCCCTCGATGTTTTGGTGTACAATTTTTAAAACATGGCTATTTCGAATTTTATTATTGTGCGTACATTTTTTATTATTATTATTTTTCAAAATTTGTTTTTGCAAGATAGTCTGACTTAGGTTAGTAGGAGATGTCGAAGTACTGCCAGAGTAACTCTCTGTTGTCTTAGGTAATGAAGGAGATAAGGCGAGTGGTTGGTATGATAACGTAGTTTATATGCAGGGCCGGCGGAAGGTGGAGGGCAATAGGGGCTATTGGAAACATATAAACTCTTTTAAATTCACTGAGCAAGGCCCCGGCTCGGCATAGCTAAAGAAAAGCCTAAAGATTAGTTTTCAAAGCGGGGCTAACCTGCAACACGCGCGGGAACTCTCACCTAGACGTTCTTACCTACTATATCGTTTATAACGTGTTCAAGTTCCTCTGGCTATAGTGTATCGGGTAATGAGGGAGATAAGAGCGTGTGGTTGATATGATAACGTGGTTCATATGCAGGACCGGCGCAAGGTGAAGGGCCATAGGGGCAGTTGGAAACATAAAAACTCTTCTAGTTGTGAGAAACCCTAAATGGCTTCCTGTTTGTTACTCCTGTTACCTATTTAATTAATGTAAGCTGAGGTATCTCCTAAAATAAATAAATAAAAATAAAATAAAATAATGCACTGAGCAAGGCCCAGCATAGCTAGAGAAAAGCCTAAAGATTTCCAAAGCGGGGCTAACCTGCAACACGCGCGGGAACTCTCACCTAGACGTTCTTACCTACTATATCGTTTATAACGTGTTCAAGTTCCTCTGGCTATAGTGTATCGGGTAATGAGGGAGATAAGAGCGTGTGGTTGATATGATAACGTGGTTCATATGCAGGACCGGCGCAAGGTGAAGGGCCATAGGGGCAGTTGGAAACATAAAAACTCTTCTAGTTGTGAGAAACCCTAAATGGCTTCCTGTTTGTTACTCCTGTTACCTATTTAATTAATGTAAGCTGAGGTATCTCCTAAAATAAATAAATAAAAATAAAATAAAATAATGCACTGAGCAAGGCCCCAGCTCGGCATAGCTAAAGAAAAGCCTAAAGATTAGTTTCCAAAGTGGGGCTAACCTGCAACACGCGCGGGAACTCTCACTTAGACGTTCTTACCTACTATATCGTTTATAACGTGTTCAAGTTCCTCTGGCTATAGTGTATCGGGTAATGAGGGAGATAAGGCGAGTGGTTGGTATGAAAACGCGGTTAATATGCAGGGCCGGCGTAAGGTGAAGGGCCATAGAGGCAGTTGGAAACATAAAAACTCTTTGATAATGCACTGAGCAAGGCCATGGGTCGGCATAGCTAAAGAAAAGCCTAAAGATTTCCAAAGCGGGGCTAACCTGCAACACGCGCGGGAACTCTCACCTAGGCGCAAACTCCACCAAAAAGACGAAGGGCATAGGACGTAAGAATGACAGTTGACAGACAAGTGATCGTCAAATATTCTTCTTAGTTTTTGACGCTAGCTGTCATAGACGCGACGCTTTGGCGACGCTTGTGTGTGCCTTTGTCAATACTTTTTCGTACATTTTGTATGGAAACGTCGCGATGGCAAACGTCAAGCGTCATGCCCTACGTCCTATGTCCTCTCCGTGTCCTCTCTGTGGAGTTTGGGGCTTATACCTACTATATCGTTTATAACGTGTTCAAGTTCCTCTGGCTGTAGTGTATCGGGTAATGAGGAAGATAAAAGCGAGTGGTTGATATGATAAGGTAATATGCAGGGCCGGCGTAAGGTGAAGGGCAATAGGGGCTGTTGGAAACATAAAACTCTTTGGTAATGCACTGAGCATTTTAAAATTAAGACGTTTTGAATTTCGTTCTTCATATTTTTTCGTGACCCGACCGGTATCCATGCCACACGCGTCTGAATATCTGTGAATATAGGTAGTTCTGTGGTGTAACGTATGCCGACTCTTAATTATTCGCTATACACACACGCACCAAAGAGATTTTCGCGAGTCAACCTCTACATTACAGTCCGCTTACGGTCAATGTAGATATCAAACAGAGGCAACACCGCATCACGCAGGATCAACTAAAAAATTGTGGGTAGGGGAAACGACAATATTGCTGTTACAAAGATTATCACATAAAATACTATAAGCACTATGAGGCCGTCCGTTAGATCCAGTCAGTATGAATTTGTGTTAAATCAGTATTAGCCACATCTAGATTAGGTACGTTTTAGATATCATTGGGAAATTTCAGCTTCAGCAACCTGACTGGTGAACGACGGGCTCAAGACAGCTGTCGACTGTTGGTGTCGGTTGCCATAAGATCCTCTGTGGGACGTTGTGGCACCGCAATGAATTGGTAGCTAACTAAGATTACGCGTCTGTTAAAATACTTCTTACAGACAAAAGATGGCTTAAACAGCTTGAACCAAAAATAAATCATTAGCAATGTAGGTACTCGATACGTCCCTGTTATTGATACAGCGGTTAAGGTCACTCACTATCTCAGTGGAGTAAGCCACTATGCCGGGAATTCGTATAAACGACTATTAAGTATGTTTGTAGTCGGTTCGAGAGTCAATTTGCAAAAAATCCCACAGGAATTCTTAATCCAGGACAGCGGAGAAAGCAGAAAATATTTCAAGCGTTGAACCAGCCTAGGAGACTGAACTACTTTCCCTAAAAAATGGGTAGGTTTAGAAATATTAGAAAACATTTTGTAAAGGATGGGTGTTTTTCGAGAGTTTGTAAGTATTGTGTGTACGCATGTAGGTAACCCGTATGTATGTGAACAAGAAAATACTTCACAGGCTACAGCCCAAACGGAAGAGCGGATCCTGACATATTATGATTATGAGGTTTCGTTAGATTCGCCTCAGCAGCGCGAGTGACATTGACTCTATTAAAAAATAGGTAAGTATAGCTTTGATTTTGTTTTTAAATGATTCTGCTTGTGATAGTTTAGAAAGTAAGTACTTCATGTAAATGCTTACAGCAGAAACTCCAAGAATCTTTTAGTTTTAGCTAGTTACCGTATGACCCCCCAGGGGTAGACGAGGCCACGAAGTCAAGGCCACTAAATTCTCCCCAAGGCATATTCTAGTAGCCACTTTATTTATCCCCCAGGGCACAGTTTATGAGGAGTTGTTCAACTATATTCTCCTCAACTGTAATAAACAAAGACGCTAGCCAGATCAGATTTCGCTGCAAAATGTAAATTCGGGTGCTTGTTTTCCTAGAAATTCTACTACACTGTAAAACATCCTACTTTTGGGGCCTCTGGGGTCCCCCGGAGTGCCTGAAGGGTAATTTTGAGGTCACTTTAAGTTTCAAGTGAGATGTTACGCACTATATGAAAAAATCAACCCTTCAGGTTAAAAGTGACGCCTTGTAAAGGAGGGGGCGGTAAAAGGTTAAGGGGGGTGATGCCTGCTGGGCTCCATCTATGTCATAAACTGTTATCATTTTTTTACACCACTCCTAATCAGCGTAATAGATCTATAAAATAACATCTAACTAGGTAGTTATACAAATTACTACTTTAAATGGCGGCTCATATCAGCTTTCGAACTGATTAACACAATTTAACATTACGAGCTGTGCTTTTACGTATGTACCTTCTCTACCGCCTAACGGTCAAAACAGCGGTACACCTAGTGCTGTACATACTTGTATAGGTACTCGAATATCGATATAATCATAGCTTAGGACTCTGTACGTCTACATATTTGTTATGTTTTCCGAACTTTTGTAGGCAGTTAACATCCAGCCACTACTACAGGGTATATAGTTCTCTTCCATCATTCTTAACTTTACTTAAAAATAGTGAGATAATCGTAATTTCTACCATATATTAAATCATCAGACCACCGTTATTGTATTGAAATGAAATACAAAGCAAGTGTAATTTTATGCCATTAAGCTTAGCATAGCTGGTACTTGGTTCGAATTACGTATCTACTTATATCTCATCATGACCAATCATCATTCTGTAGTCAAATCAAAATCTTATTTATCAATACTTTGGCTGCACTAGGCGATATTGCTTGTCATGTAGTGATCGCAATAAGGACAGTTTTGTTTGACAAACTTTTGATGCCTATAAATAAATTTTGGTCCTATTAAATGCCGTGCAAATATTTTTAGGACGCGTGTTTCACGAGTGAACCCAACTTTTTTTTTTGCCCATTACATAAAAAAATTATAACTAGATGAAATCGAAATTCCGCTGGATCAAATTGAAGTTACTATGCGCTGGAGTTACAAAATGTTGCAGAATGTAAAACGATTCAGTGTAGTTACAAAAAGCAATAGTTCTAAAAGTGATCATTTTTATTTTATTTGAGTTCCATTCTGTAAATAGGCAGGCTCTTCCATTCATTCTTCGTTCGGCTTAATAACGACCGGCGTGGAGACGTGATGTTCTCATAGAGGCTAGAGCTGGCTTGTATAAGTATACCACGAGTGCTGCAGGGCTGGCCTTATATCTTTCTTTATTTTATACATAAAAAATAATTCAGCTTCGATATTTTTTTAAATCTGGGAGTGGTTAGAGCCACATAAGAGAAATATGTAAGTAGTTATGTTTTTTATAATTTTATCCCAGTAGTAGGACAGTCTAGGCTGATATAGGTAATAATAATAAATCTGTTTTACAAATCATATTTCTAGCAAGAATTTCGAGATTTAATAACTTTTAATACGGATGAACTTGGAATACATGTAGACATACATACACGTATATAGATTTGGTTTTCATGATTTCAAGACAATCATCAATCATCATTATTTGAATTGAATTGTTGTAAGCTTTGTAATGTAGGTATATTTTCTTTCGACATATTACTTTAGTTATTCTGCAGCCCTACCGCAGCCAGTGAATGCTCGATTGTCGGACTCTTTGTCGACACAATGAGGAATAAAAACATGTCCCTTTGTCCGGCGGGACTCGGCACTGCTTGCCAGGACTCTAGAGTCTGGAGTCCAGACTCGACCACAGTAGGACTAAATAGCAGTAGAATGTCTAGCTAGCGGTAATGGAAAGAAAACATAAAGCTTTTTACAGATAGAGCAAGGCGTGACCGTGTTTATAAGCGCCAATAAGGAGTCACAAAACTTTGACATCGGCATATTTGGACACATTCTCGGCCAAGAGGAAATGAGGAATACAAACATGTCCCTTTGTCCGGCAGTCCCAGTAGGACTGAACAGCAGGAAATAAGGAGTCAGAAAACTGTGACTTCGAGCTAGGTATTTAAACACATTCTCGGCCAAGAGGAAAGTGGAACAACCGAATAAAGTGGATTCATTTAGTTCCAGTTTTCCTACCATTATCAGGCACTGGTTCTAATCCATTTATAGTCCGGCAAGTTCGTGCGCGACCCTCCCTAGGGGTGACAGACGTTGGGAGGGGAGATGTCAGCGGGTAGCGGGAGGTGTAGCGGGGAAGGGAAGCGCGCGCATCCGCGCCGCACGTCATATTAAAATGACGTGCTTACTCGCCCCCCCACCGTCTGTACCCCGCGGGAAGGTCGCGCACGAACCTGTCGGACTATAGTTACAAGTTTTCCTCCTCATTATCAGGCACTGTTTCTAGTTACAAAGTGGACAATGGACTGTATCGCAATATTCGTCTGTTCACAGAAAACCGTTCGCTCATGCTAGCCAATTTATTCCGGAAAAAAACTGAATTGTTCTTGATAGAATTCCTAAATCCCTTGATTCAAGCACAAAGTAAGTATTGGCTAGCGCAATCCAGAGAGTCGGCTTCGAGCAAACGCGGCTAAACTCACTCAGACATCAACACGCGTCGTTTACGCGCTCTGTGGAACCGTGTCGAACCGGTTTTGGTTGATTGTGAACGGCGCGTTCGGTGCGGGCGGACGGAATGGCGAGTAAAGAAAAATATTTTTGTGATGTGTGGTGTGATAGATAACACCACAGAAAATTGTGCATTGTAATTTTTCAGTTTCCCACGCAATAATGAAAAGTAATAAGAACTCTTTTATTTGATAAATAATCAGATACCTACTTCAAAACACTAGAAATGGAGGAATTCCTTTTTAAAAATCTTATTTTTCCTTCGTAATATGTGCTTTAGCGTTTTAGGTACGTTCGTAGAAGTAGGTAGGTTGCGCTTTAGTTTAATTTGGTAGGTTAAATGGGTTTAGGTAGGTACCTTCCCACAGTAGATAGATACCTACCTAGTCAGCATTTGAGGTGAAGCGATGAGTAAATGGATTAGGTAATACGATCCTAAATATTTTTTCATTTTTCCGTCACGGCAGCTGGTGATTTTTGAAACTATAGTAGGTAAGTAGGTATACTTCGAAACTAAGGTAGGTACCTACCTACCAACTTACAGCTACAAATACAGCTTCCATTCCCGATTTTTTTTCTGGTGGAATCCCCGCGTTTGTCATGTCGTCATGTTCATGTCATGATAAATAAGTACTTACCAACCTACCTACCTACCGTTCCCAGCGCGTTTCGCCCGCCCGCCAATACATTGGTAGGTAGGTAATCTGTGTGCGACTGACTAGTGACGGTACGTTTGACTTTCATGATGGCTTGAGTCCCTGTTCAAAAATACCTACCTTCCAACCATAGGTACCTAACCTATTAAAGTTCGTAACGGCAAGACATTTTTTTAGGCCTTTCTTTTAGGTAGATACACTTGTTTTCCGTGGAAAACACCGACGAACGACGTGAGGAACCCTTTGTCGTGTCGGTCATCGCCGCCGGCCGGCCCTCTACCTACCTACTACCTACTTACCTACCTGCCTACCTATGGGTCGCTTCGCTTACCACCTAGTCTCGTGACCCAAACCCATTGCCTATCTACCAATTTAGGTGGGGACCTACTTATTACCTATTAGAAATATGACTTTCTACTCAAGTAGGTACCTACTTCCATATGGTAGAAAATATTTCATATCGGCCAGGTAATTTAGGAGTTTATCAATTGCATATACCCAATTCATACTTACAAACGACAGGTAACTTCATAAAAAAATCAGAAAGTAAAAGTAGCAACCCTAAAGAGTAGGCATAAGTGATCGAAAGAAGGGGCGAGCTGGCCTTCTGTAAATTCTCTATTTTGTGATTCAAGTGAGTCGACTGCTCTTTGTGTTTACTGTGACTTGTAAGTCTGAAACACGCAGACGTATCAATCCACTCTAGCGCCCTATGCGTTTTATGCATCCCACTTGCATACAAGTATGCATTGAAGCTGTAAAAGTTGTAGGAAATATTTAAAAGCTCATGAAACTGAACTTTTTACCGAGAAACATAGACAGAATAGTAATATGAAAAACATATATTGCCTCTAAAAAATGCATTTTTTTTTTCAAATTTCGTCTACAGCTCAATTGGGTCGATCGACAATCATCAGATAGACTTTGCAGTCGCAGAGCTCTAAAACTTTTAACCTGAAGGACACAAAACTGTGGTACAATTAGTTTAATTTTGGGTTTGTGTACCAGGTAACTATTGGTTCGAATTAGGTACCTATGTATTAAATACGCATATTTTTAAACAGAAAGTAGCTATCATAGTTGTTAGGTTTACCTACCTACATTATATAATAAATTAAAAAAGTACTTACCAAGGTGGAGAAAAACTGCGGGCAACGCGCTATTTTGAAATATTTGCTTACCTGAAACAAAATTAACACGGTAAATAATTATGGTGGTGTACTGTACCTAATTTGTATTCTTTTTTTTAATATCTGACAAGTAAAATATTTACGAAAAGAAATAAGTAGCGTAGGTACCTACTGCTTCCTTGATACAGCGTACCTAACATAACAAATACTTCCTTCCCGAGTAAAACACGATCAAAATAAGTTCGCGATAAAATAGGAACCTTGTTTTTCGTTGGTTAAAAATACCTAAAACAATACTTACAGTAAAAATAAAAAGTCTGAACTGTGTATTTTGTAGATTTAATGGTCTGGGCTACTAGAGCATCGTACTAATATAATATGACTCACTGATCTATTTTGGTTACACGAGTCCGACCGAGTTTTACCATCGGAAAGTACCCAATGTAGATCACTACACTATAAATTATGTGTTGTTTTGGAATCCCGTCTCTTCTTTGTCCACTGTTGGACATGTCTTGCCTAACTCAACATTATGAAAATTTGTTTATCGCTTTGGGAAACCCAGAACCCGGTATAGCTGAGTCAGTGTGAAATCCCATAATCGAACAATACCTAGTTGTACTTTCCTCTGACTTTCCTACTAGATATAGATAGAATAACCTACTAATAAAACTTATCTAGGTATACTTATGTTATGAATATTATAGTTTTAAATGGCGCATCGGGAGGGATCTATAGTCATTATTTTTCATACAAACGCTTTCAACGTATCCCTCTGCCAATTCGCAACCGATCGACTCAATTTGGTATTAATGCATTTAAAAAAAGATATGGCCGTGGCAAAATGCTCTAAAATTATCACCAAGTTTACGCCTTGGTATCTTCTAAATATGACAATAATTTCAGCAAAACAAATGATACGGGCATAGAATATTTTATTGGCAGTAAAATAATGTCACTATCAACAAATTTGGTGGCGATTTCGAACAGGGAACCTGGTAAACCCAGAACGCAAATTTTCCGGTAGCGAGCTATAACTGTCTCTTTTACGGCTGCGGGACGGGTGGGATGCATAAATGAGATAGAAATATTTTTATCAACTGACAGCTCACGATCTTTCAGCTCGGTATAGTAGCCTCTTAAAGCAGGCAGAAGATGAATGATTCGATGATTATTCTAATCGTCATAAAATAGGAGATTCGTAATCAGTTAAGGACTTTTTTATAAGGTAAGTGGCGAAGAGTCCATACATGCTGATTCCCATCGGCTTCCCTTTCAGATATTTACAAGTCCATACTCTCATACCAATATCTTTTCATTTTAGCACATTTTAGTACATTTCTTTGTTCACCCTTCGCCACTGGTAGGTAGTACTTAATAGAATAGGCACACGTACCTAACTAATTATCTTGTATCTATTAATATTTTCGATTCCATATTTGCAGTCATCATTTTATTTTTACTGACACAAAAACTGGTGCTAACCCCATATTATCTTCAGTTCAAAAAAAAAAACATAACTGTGCAACTTTTGAATCCGTTACAGTTATACAAATCAACAATAAACAGCCACTACAAAGAGACCTTACAAAATATTTGTCAATGGAATTCCCCGAGAGCAAACGGGAATATCCAAGCCATTGAACAGCGGTTCTCAAAGTATGCAGACTAATAAAAATGTTTTTCTTCGTAAGGTGCACCGAGAGTGGACGAATGACCCGGTGAAGACCTGTGTCGGATTTGCATAAAGCTAAAAATTGGTAAGCAATTAGAGAAACTTTGCTAACTAACAAATAAAGATAAAGGAAATATGAAAAAATGTCGCCAACCTCCATAGATACGAACATTTACCCGAAAAACCAAAAATCTTTGTAACTTATTTGTAAAGGACTATTTGATATTTAAAAAAATACAGTAGGTAAGTATCTATCTTTAAAAACACAGAATCTCTGATGAATAGTTTACATCATACCTATAGTATAGTCCTTGGGAAAAGTTGTTCCTTATCACCAGCCGGTTTTGAGTTTTCGCTATCGGTCACTAGTAAAATTTCACCCTGTATGTGTTCGCGTCGACCTGTAGCGCTAGCGCGTGCAAACCTGACCCCCCTAAGTGGCTCTCCAACCCAAGTTTGAGAAAGCCTGCTCTGCTATGCTAGCTACCTGGCGTTATCCGACCAAGTAGGATTGCAAACTCAATCCCTATAGAGCACAGTGTAAGCAGTGCTTTATCACTAAGTGGGGTTATACTGTAACTGGAGTACGCGATAGCATAGAGAAATGGCGCGCCTTCGAAGAGATTTGTTTTGAAATAGTCAGTGTATGTTCTTGGCAAGATATTGGAAATACCGCACAAGCCGTAAGATCTATACATTTTTCTTTATGTAAAAGAATTCCTATTCAGGGCAAATCTATTCACATAACTTTAATATGCTATAATATATCTTACGGACCGATATCAGCTAGTCAAAGTCAATGATAAGCGATCTGGCTGGTGTAGGATTGAGGCGGGAGTGCCGCAGGGGGGAGTGCTTTCTCCTTTGCTTTTCTCGGTTTTTATTGATGGCATTACATCCGCATTATCATCCTCGTTCCATCTTTATGCTGATGATCTTCAGGTATATACGGCCGAGCCTCCGGATAGACTGAATGTCGCGATCAACAGGATAAACCTAGACCTGAGTACCATAAGTGGTTGGGCGAAGAGGCATGGACTCCTGTTGAATGCGGCAAAGTCCCAGGCCATTATCATCGGTGGTCATCAGCGCATTTCTAGGTTAGGGTTGAATCCTATTCCGCAGGTTTTTCTCAATGGCTCACCCATTCCTTTTTCATCCAAAGTAAAAAACCTCGGAATATACATTGATGAAACCTTATCCTGGACGGATCAGCTAGGTGAGGTTAGTCGTAGGTTGTACGCATCTCTGCACTCGCTCAGAAGGCTGCAAAACTTTCTGCCTCTCCAGACGAAAGTCATGCTCGCTCAGGCCCTCCTACTTCCTCTGCTGGATTATGGTGATGTGGCATATCTCGACCTCAATGAGGATCTTCTGAACAAGATGGAACGCCTCCAGAACCAATGCATCCGTTTTGTATTTGGGTTGCGCAAGTTCGACCACGTCACAGAGTGCAGGGAACGTTTGAAGTGGCTACCTATTCGCCGTCGCAGAGACCTGCACACCCTCTCTCTCCTCTATAATGTGCTTGCTAGTCCTGTCGCTCCTGAATACCTGGGGGATAGGTTTTCGCTTAATGTGGCACAGACCCGTCTGCGCTCATGTGGTGATCTGTCCCTCCAGATGACGGTATGCTCCTCAAAAACGTTCAAAAGGTCATTCACTATTCATGCTGCACGCTTGTGGAATGGAATTCCTGCAGATGTGAGGAAAAGCGCTAATGTGAAGACTTTTCAATCCAACGTCAGGAAGGTTTGGGGTTTTGATCGTGGTGACATGGACAATATATAGGGTTTATGTTATCTATGATATTTATTTATTTATATTTGTGTATGTATATTAATTTAAAAATGTATTTGTGTATAATTATCAAGTAGGCTGTATTTATTCATTTATTATATTTCATTATATATAAATTATTAAATTTTAGCATAGAGAAAATGACGTATCCTCTCCATTAAAGTACCTTGGTTTACCTGCGTATCACGTGTCCTCTAAGTCTTTCAAAGGTTGGCTGGAAGAGATCTCTTAATGGGATAAGCCCGCCTTTGTGCCTGTATTTTTCTTATTTTTGTAATGTGTTTTTAAATGTTTTTGGTACAATAAAGTGATTACATACATACATACATACATGCTTAAGGACATAAAATGGAATATGCTGCCAGAATAATTAACAACCTAGCTTTGTGTTGGTCTCTGTTCTATTATTAGGTACCTCACATAATAGAATGACGCAGCTATGCACCTGACTATCTGATGATGACGATGATTGAGTAGTCGCATTGTATCATATTTCTATGTTTTTTGTAATCACTGCAAAATTACTTAAAACTGGATTCGAAGTTTTCAATGGAATACCTACTAGTATATCATCATTGGCCTCATACGTCTGTGACAGACGATTTATTCAGTGTCTGAGGCAAGATTTTTCATGGCTGTACAAGCCGATACGGGAGCGGCATGACTTTCCGCACGCTCTACAAACGAAGGTGGAATTAGAGACTGGCACATGCATGTTTAGATGTCGTTTTTGCCTTTTGTTTGCGAGACCAGCGAACCAGGCATCGTCGTGAGCTTTACGCCCGTCAAACACACGCTTTCTCCATACATCCCTATTCTCAGCAAGCTTCTCCCAGTTTTGATGGTCGATGTCAAACGCAGCCATGTCCCGTTTGGCGCAATCTTTGAAACGTAGCATCGGTCTTCCAACTCCTCTTTTGGCGTTAGCTACGGCGCCAAGCAGGACACGCCGCGGTAGACGCGAAGGTTCCATGCGGTACACATGCCCTAGCCACCGCAATCGTCTTTGCTTAAGCAAAGCGGTAAAGCTAGGCAGCTGTGCAATTTCTAGAACTCGCTCGTTTGTGACTCTGTCCTGCCAAGTTATATGCAAGATGTTTCTTACGCAGCGCATATGAAATGTGTTGAGTCGACGTTCTTGTTTTGCGTACGAAGTCCAGGTTTCAGCTCCATACAAGAGTATGCTTAGAACGCAAGTTTGGTAAACAATTATCTTGGTTTTTGTGGTCAGGTGTTTATTATTCCATACTCTTGTACTGAGCCTGCCGAACATGGTCGCCGCTTTGCCGATACGAGTATTGATCTCAGCATCGAGGGTGAGATTGTTCGACACAGTCGACCCCAAGTAGCAAAACTTGTCAACTATGTTCAAGGGAACGCCACCGAGCAAAATACGTGGTGTTTCTCCACCTTGAGCTAGCACTACTGTTTTTGGCATTAATGGACATTGAGAACAGAGAACACGCGTGGGAAAACTTATCAACAATGTCTTGAAGCTCACTTTGAGAATTAGCAACGAAGGCTGCATCGTCAGCGAACAAAAGGCTATCGACGAATAAGTCATCGCGGTTACGCTTTGACTTAAGAAGCGAGATATTGTACAGCTTCCCGTCAGCCCTAGTGTGCAGGTGTATACCCTGTTGGTCATCGCCGAAAGCAACTTTAAAAAGCAATGAGAAGAAAATACCAAACAGGGTAGGAGCCAACACGCAGCCTTGGCGAACACCTCTACGCATTTCGAACGGCTCGGATGTATTGCCGTTAAAAACAACAGATCCTTTCATGTCCTCGTGGAAGGATTTAATGAGGCTTAGAAGTTTTGGAGGGCACCCGATGTTTAAAAGTGCAGTATAGAGTCCTTCCCTGCTCACGGTGTCGAAGGCTTTGTTAAGGTCGACGAACGCCACAAACAGAGGTGTTTTCTGCTCTCTACACTTTTCCTGCAGTTGGCGAAGTGTAAAGATCATATCTGTTGTGGAACGTTGGGCGCGGAATCCACATTGCGATTCGGGATATACACGATCAGCAAGTTTCTGGAGTCTTATTAAGACTAACCGAGCAAATAATTTACCTACTATACTTAAAGGGATATTCCACGATAACAGTTACAGTCACCGCGGTCACCTTTGCCTTTGTATAGGGTAATGATGTTAGCATCGCGCATATCCTGTGGTATATATCCCGCTTCCCAACATTTACACAACAGATTGTGCAGGATGGGTAATATGCACTTGAGCCTGATAATTTCGGCGTGGGTACCATCGTTTCCAGGTGATTTTCCAATTTTAAGCTGCTTTACAGCCTTGTGGTACTCCTTATGGTAGGAAGATCATCTAACTCAGTCCAGGTAGCTAGTTTTGGCATGCAATCTGCAGCTTCTGGCATTATGTTCACTGGTTCTGAGTAGAGACCAACATAATGTTCTACCCATCGTTCGAGTTGGCGTTGAGCATCTGTAATAACAGTGCCGTCCGCTTCTTTAAGGGGGGCTGTTTTTTTTGGAAAAGGACCAAGGGCCTTTTTAATCCCAGCGTAAACACCACCAAAGTTTCCCATATCAGCGCATGATTGAATGCTTTGACAAAGCTCGGTCCAGTATGCAT